>CM028130.1:1115982500-1117182500 GCA_016271365.2 Neoceratodus forsteri
TCAGTATCTGCCATCTGGGAGAGGAAACGTAGGCTTCCGCCCCGGCCGGCAGCTATGCTCATGGGGAAATGCTGTCGACTGCACAGTGACAGGTGTCCACTTCACCCATACAGATCACCATGACTGACCAGAGCCAAGCTGAGGGTGTGGACAGCGGGTGTAGGAGGAGGCCGAACTTCACCGCGGCAGAGACGGAGGCCCTCTTCCAGGCCTACCTGGAGGATGAGCCACTATTGAGTGGACGGAGGGGCACCCCTCAGGAACGTGCAGCTGCATGGGAGGGGGTAGCTCGGGCCGTCAACCTGCATGGAAGCCACCAGCGCTCCGTGCAGGAATGCAAGAAGAAGATGGGGACTGACCGCAGGAGGCTGAAGGAGACGGTGGCAGCCTTCAGGGCGACACGTGCTGGCACTGGTGGGGGCCCACCAGTGGTGTTGCAGCTGACCCCTACAGAGGAGACACTGGTCGCGACCATGCAGCTGAGTGCCATTGCAGGCGTACCAGGCGGAGGATTCCAGACAGGTGGAAGCCCATCACTGCCGGTATGCGACATGGGCATGGTGTTGTTGGGGGGCTGTTGTTCACTGCACTCACTGCTCTCTTTCTGTTACAGATCTGTTCGTCTTCAGGAGGCGGTAGTGGTGGTGGTGGGTCCAGACAGTGATGCAGACCTGCTGGGGCGTGGAGGAGGGACCATCCACCTCCGCCCACCAGCCTGCAGGCACTGCAGCATGCGCTGGGCCAACAACTCCGGTGTCAATGACGGGTGCAGGGGTGAACAGCCTGTCGTCTCAGCAGTCTGGCATGCAGGTATGCCAGCATGCTGTGCCTATGTGCAGTGGCATGCACCTGCACCATTGATGATAGCAGGCCTGCAATGGGCAGTAGTAAGGTGTGTGTCCCATAGCGGACACATGGCAGACCAGCACATTACCCTGGGCCTTCCTGGTTCACACCTGTGCTACCAGCATGCTGGCACAGTCCCAGGCTGTGCCTGTCAGCACCGGTGGGCAGCACCGGTGGCTGTGCAGGTGTCTGGCACTGTTGTCAGCACGGAGGTGGAACAGGTGGACCTGGGGCTCAGCCCAGTTGGGGCGGCAGCAACAGTCGCACACCAGGTCTGGGGTACAGTGTCAAGCAGTGGCACATGTTCCCCGCCCTTTGATCCGCCCAGCCACCTGGTCCTGGCGGAACAGCCCCTCGAGGGGTGCTGTGCACCAGGACCATCCACATCCTGGGGGTCACGATGCCATTGGGGTACAGTACCCATTGGACGCGCACACCCGCCTGCTGCAGGACTCGGTACAGCTGCAGGGGCGGGTTGCAAGGTCCGTGGAGGCATTGTCTGTGTCCGTGGAGCGGCATAGCAGGGAGTGTGCTCGGGACCGAGCCGAGCTGGTCCTTATGCAGACGGATGTGACCGCTGCCATTGAGAGGCTGACCCAGGCAGTGGTCTCTGTCGCGGACTCATTGGCCACACTGTCAGGTGCCCCTGTACCACACTCCCCACACAGTGCACTCTCCACTCCCTGTTCCCGGCGTCGTGCGACACCAGGCCTGTCAACGCCGGGTTCTGCTGTGGGCATCCCGAGCACCCCTGGTGCAAGTTTGTTTGGCAGGATGCAGACCCCTGTGCGGGCAAGGTCGCGTTCGCACAGTGGGACCCCTGGTGGTGCACCAGTGCCACCCGATGTGGCCCCTGCTCAGCCTGCCAGTGCTGCTGGGCCATGGCGGTGCCGCCCACACATCCGTGGTGGCCGTGGGACAGTGCTACCTGACTGAGCTGTCTCCCAGTGCAGGCCCTGTCTGGTGCTGCCCTGTGTGCAATGTGTGTCATGGTGGGCAGTGCACTGCTGGGTGCTCTGCTCACCACGCTGACACACGGACCACTTGCACCTCTCCCAACTGCTGTCCACAGGTGCGTGTGCATGATGATGCCTACGTGCACTGTACACCAAGGTGCAAGGGTGCCCAGGTCCTGACACACGTGCGTGGACAGTCCAGGTGGTGGGGGTTGTCGGTGGTGCTGTGTGTGGCAATGTCGTTTCTGCAGTGCTGTGCTGCTGCCCATGTCATGCCTGGTGTGTGTGTGTCCATGAGTGCTCACCCCTCTCTGATGGTGTGTTGGTATGCCTGGAACCTTCACTCCCCTGACCTTCATGCACGGTGTGTTCCCCTGTGTGCCTGTGGTTTGCGCATGGACAGTGTTGCCTGCACATGTCCCCTTGACTTACCTGTGTTGGGCGTAGTGCTCTTCTGCAATGGTGTCCCGGTGCAGCTGGGCCTGCCGGGTCAGTCGGGGGTCCCTCCGTCCTAGGGGGGGCTGCTCATCACCAACACCACCGGCGCCACTGGCGTCCCCATCGCTGTCCCCCTCTTGGACCTGTACGGCTATCCCATGGTCTTTGGCCATGTTGTGCAGGATGCAACAGGCCAGGAATATCCCACAGGCCTTTTGGGGGCTGTACTGTAGGGCTCCACCGGAGGTGTCCAGGCATCGGAAGCGTGCCTTGAGCATCCCAAACACCCGCTCTATGATGTTACGTGTTGCGGCATGTGCCTCATTGAAGCATAGCTGCGCTGGGGTCATGGGCCCCCGGTACGGTGTGAGCAGCCAGGGACGGAGTGGGTATCCGCAGTCACCTGTGTGGAGATAGTGGAGATCAGTGTCATGTCAGGTCCATATTGCCCACATCCTTGTGTGCCACTACCATGGCACCTGTGTCATTCCCACCCTTGCCCAGAGTTTGCATTCCATACATGTGTACTCACCCACTAGATGACCTGTGGGGATGTCCCCACTCTCGAATCGATGGCACAGTGCAGACTGGTGCCATATGAAGGCATCATGTGCTCCGCCAGGGTGTGTGGCACAGACATTGATAATGCGCCCAGTGGCATCACACACCACCTGGCAGTTGACACTGGAAAACCCCTTTCGGTTCCGATATGCCTGGCCGTCGGGGCCAGGTGGCGTGTGAATGGCCACATGGGTGCAGTCTATGGCCCCTAGCACGCCAGGCATACGTGCTACCCTGTGGAACTCCTGCATGTTTGTTGTACGCCTGCCACGGTGCTGGGAAATGGATGTACTCCGCGGCATGAGGCAGCAGTCGCTGAGGATGGGTGAGGATGCGTGGCGTGGCCGACTGTGTAATGCCTGTGGTGTCCCTGTTGGCCTCTGGAAGGTGCCCGTGGCGAGCAGGCACATGCAGGCTGTCACCTTGGTCTCCACGGACAGAGCGTGACTCCGTCGTGAGGGTGCCTGCATCACATCACTGCACAGCTCGCAGAGCCGTCTCAGTACCCTGTTCAGGCAGTACCGGTACAATCCTGATGTCTGTGCTTTCAGAAGCTGATGCGGGCACGATACAGCCTGTCGGGGGCATACGCCGACGGGCCCCTCCGTGCCACGCCCCTGCAGCATGGTGTCTCACCCCCTATTACAGCTTCCATGTGAAGCTGGCACTGTCCATCTCCTGGCTTCTGCCCCCCGGCTGCTGTTCCTGTATTGCCCCGCTGCCCCACTGCTGCTTCCATTTTTGGGCACCCCCACTGGCCTCTCTGTCCTCCTGGACCCACTGTCCCTCTCTGCCCTTCCAGCTCCTGTCTCTCTCTCTCTCTCTCTGTCTCTCTCCCCCAGTTTGCGGCCTGCTAGGGTTCTTGCGCTGCCTCCTTGAGTCTTTTTATTTTGGCTCAATTCCGCTACTGCGCAACTTCCGGCTGAGCCACTCTTGCGCATTGAACAAGTGTTCGAATATCGCATTGCGCACTTTATGCATGGACCCACCCACTTCGGTTACGCATGCCTTCATTTCCATTGTGCTGTTGCTCAGCATGTTTTTGGTGGCGCAACTGGCCCCTTCTGAATATCGCAGAATGGCGCATTTTTGGAGTTGCGCATGGCGCAACCCTTTTGAATATCTGGGCCTCTGTGTTGAGATATACTGATACTGTTTTATGTAAACACAGAAACAGTAGCACTACTGTTAGCTGAAATACCTGCACCAGGTAGTGCACTATTAGGCACCTTATACTTGGTCTTGTTGAAAACACTTCACAACCAGTGGTATTGCTGCATGTAGGGGTAAACGAAGTGGGAAACAGAAGAATGGGAGATATGCAGAGGGATTTTGAGTACGTGGGTGCAGACTTAAAAGCCAGAGGCTGTCACCTGGTTGTCTCAGGCATTCTCCCAAGCCCAGGGGTTAACTTTAAAAGGAGATTGGAAATTGAGGGCCTCAATGGTTGGCTAAAAAGGTGGTGCCATAGAGAGGATTACAGCTTCTTAGATAATTGGGACAACTTCTATGACACAAGGCTGTTTGCATCAGATGGGATACATTTAAATAGACAAGGGAAGCACCTGTCTTCACAGTCATTGAAACAGACAATTGATAAATCTTTAAACTACCAGGATGGGGGGATGGGAGACATCCAGCACAGGTACCAGTACACCCAGGGCCAGCACCACTGGAACAATGGAAATGTCTACTAATTAATGCAAGAAGCCTTAATAATATGCTGGATGAGCTGGTATTCACTTTAAATAAATGCCACATCAGCTTATGTGCCATCACAGAGACATGGTGGAGCCAGGAAGATTCTTGGGATAAACAAATCCCTGGATTCGTTCTTTACCACAGGGATAGGCCAGGTTCAAGGGGTGGTGGTGTTGCCCTGTATGTAGCTGACCATATTATTTCAGAAAGTGTAGACACTTCTCAGTACGACAAAACAGAACTGATTTGGGTCAAACTATCTCCCATCACAAGCCAAAAATAAATGTGGGTATTGTATATAGACCACCATCCAGCTCACAGTCAGAGGAACTTCAGCTGTGAGAGTTTATACAAAACCTAACTTTGGCAGGTAACCCCCTTTTAGTAGGTGATTTTAATCTCCCAGGGTTAAGTTGGGACCCCCCACAAGCTGAGTCGTCAAGCGAGCAAAGATTCCTCGAGTCTTTTCTATTCACTGGCCTAGAGCAGCATGTTAAAGATCATACTAGGGGGTCTCATACCTTGGATTTAGTCCTTAGTAACATGGATTATGATAGCCAGGATTGTAGGGCCTTGCACCCTTTAGGCTCCAGTGAACATAATATGGTGGAATTTTGTATTAGGTTACAATGAAGCCAGCTAGCATTACTGTCTGTATACAGCTACAGTAGGGCTGACTTCAGTAGTATAAGGGCACACCTTGCATCATACATGGCAGTTAGACTTAGTTAGGCAGATGTTACATCATATGTGGAACAATTATGTAATAAAAATTAAATCTCTTGTACAGGTGTTTGTCCCTAGCTCTAGAAATCTACAATGCCCCACAAAAAAACACCTTGGTTTACTTCTACTGTTAACAAAAACAAATGGAAAAATAAGGCTTACAGTAAGGCTAAGAAATGTGGGCAGCAGGCAAGCTGGGCAGAATATAAAGTTGAACTTAAAACAGTTCAACAAGAGAACAGGCAGAGAACACCGAGAAGAAGAAGGAGCTGCTGTTATAACTATACTTCTCTACTGGGACTATAGTGCCCTCCTTCCCTCCCCCCACATCCTAAGCCAGTTCTACTTTTATAGGCACAGGATTTGACTGACAAAAGGAACTTCCTGTTTGGGAGCAGGACGTGAGTGATCACAGAGCCACAAAAGGCTCACCATCCTAGAAGAAAAAGAGTAGCTCTCTGCCCCCACCCCCAGCTGCTGGAGGTCTGACTCTGAGCAAGTAAGGAGACTACTGAGAAATATAGGAACTTCTTGTCTCGGAACAGGACGATCAGGAGCTTAAAGGGCATGGAGGCAGTAGGTAAGTAGGGAGGAAAAAAAAAGAGAGAGGAAAGAGTAAGTATTCCAAACAACAGTTAACTGGTCAGAAATAAGACATGATGGGAGTGGTGCAGTGCAGTGGCTGTGGAGCAGCAGTCTTCCAGGAGACTTTCTGGAGGATGCAGTGTTATCCCATCTGCAGGCACCTCTCTGGGCTGAGGGAGGAGGTTGCTCATCTCCAGGCTGAGTTGGCCAGGATTTGGGGGACCTCCTCTCCCACCCAGGACTACTGCCGTTGCCTCAGAGGTTGCCAAGAAAGAGGAGCAGTTGGACACCAGTGGGCTCAGGGAGGGTGAGGGTGGTGGGACAAAGGCACATCCCTCCAGTTGTACCTCTCCACAATTCATATGCCATTCTGGCAAAGTGTGGTTCCTCTATGGAGACACCCACAATGGGGACCAAGGAGGATGCTGGGAACCTCCACAAAGGAGACCCACAGGAGGGTGGCATGGGACCCCACAGGGGAAGGAAACAACTCCTGGTGAGGGACTCCATTGTTGGGTGGGTAGAACTGGGAGAGGAAAGGAAGAGGGAGGTGAGGTGCCTGCCTGGTGCCATGGCTTGGAGGGACAGGGAGCGATTCCTCAGGATCGCTGGAGCAGCTGCACGGGGGAGGGAGCTGGATGTCATTCTCCACCTAGGGACAAATGACCTGGCTGAGAAAGGGATCAGAGCAGTGCAGGAATAGTTTGTGGAGGGGCCTTAGACAAGTAGCATGCACAGTAACCTTCTCAGAGGTGCTGCCTGTCTATGGCATGGATGAGGCTAGGGTGCTCCACACCATGGGTTTCAATCAGTGGTTGAAAACTGGTGCAGAGCTCAGGGATTTGGCTTAATTGGGGACTGGGGTCCACCTGGAGTGATCAGGGCCAGCTTTAGGGTTTTGGGGGCCCCCAGCAGAATTAGTGAAGTCATGGGGCCTCTCTACTTGGCCCACCTTTAGCCCATGTGTTTTACTATAGCCCATAAGTGCAAGATTTTATTTGTGGTGATACTATAGGCAGAGAAAATTGGGGAGACTAGGTGGGCCAAGCAGTAGTTATCTGCCAGCAAATTTTATATTTCTTTGTTTCTATGTATAGCTTTAGTATAACCAGTAGTCTTTTAAAAAAAATATTGGAGGAAACAGCAGTGTCAGTTCTTGGGGCTGTTCTTCCCATCCCATCCATTACTGCCTATCCGCCTCCTATTGACTGGATCATAGCTTGTTGAGGTATTTCATGACAGAACCAGAAGGATCTGCACAGTCTTTTACTGATGTTTTAAGAATATATTAAGATAAAAAAATGTTTAAAAATGAATAAGGTAAACTTCTCTGGTTGGGGGGCCCCCAGGAGGAGGGGCTCCCAGCAACCGCAGGGTTTGCTGGTGCCTAAAACCAGCAATGGAAATGATGCAGGCCTATACTGGCGTGATGGTCTGCATCTGTCCAGGAGGGGAACCAGGATCCTAGGTGATAGGTTTAAATACTTCATTGGCAAGCATTTAAACTAGCCAAGGGGGGAGGTACTGGAAAGAGCAGGGGAATCCTAGCGCCCCCAAAATCAGGGTAGTAAGTGAGGTAAACACCAAGATAGAGATGTTAATAGGGAGAAGGGCAGGGGTAAATGGAGAAAATGACAAAAGTAATAAGGACAGGGATTGGGCAAAAAGGGGTAAGGCCATCAAGAAATGGAGGGTAATGAGTACCAATGCCCGTGATCTGGGCAACAAGCTCCCTGAACTTGTGGCATTGATGGAAGAGGGATGCCTGGAAATCATAGCAGTCACAGAAACATGGTACACAGAGAACCATGACTGGGATGTTAACATACCAGGGTACACAACCTACAGGAGAGACAGGGAGGGTAGAAGAGGGGGAGGAGTAGCTCTCTATGTAAGGGAAGGGATAAAGGCAATGGAACAAAAGAGTAAACAGGGAGGAGAGGAGGCACTGTGGGTCACCTTAGAGACTGGAAATGGCACCACAGTCCGTACAGGGGTTGTATACAGATCCCCATGTCAGGGAGAGAGAATGGACAAGGATATGATGGAAGGCATCCTTAGGATGGCAGAGAAAGTGGAGATACTGTTGATGGGGGACCTGAACATACCAGATGTTAACTGGAGCACCTTTGCTGCAGCCACATCCAGGAGCACGGCCATTTTCGATGCCCTACAGGTGGCATGTCTCAGACAGCTGGTTTTGGAACCCACTCATGAGGGAGCAATCTTAGACCTCATACTCTCAAATGGGGACAGTGAGAGGATCTCAAATCTAGAAGTGGGTAGCCATCTGGGAACAAATGACCACCAAACAGTGTGGTTCACGATAAACTCAGCTACAGAGTCAAGCCATACAAAAGTGAGGATACTGGACTTCACGAGGGCTGACATTGGCAAGATGGGAGAGTGCCTTAGAAAAGCTCTAGCAAACAGGCTGGAAAGAGGGGTGGAGCAACAATGGGGAAACATCAAAACGGCCATCACAGAGGCAGCAAGCCTTTGTGTAAAGCAAATAAATCAAAATGAAAGAAAAAGTCACTATGGTTCTCAAAAGAGGTGGTGGAGAAGATTAGGGAGAAAAAAATAGCATTTAGGAAGTACAAGAAAACACAGAAAGAACAGGACAGAGAACTGTACCAGTTAAGGCAGAAGGAAGCAGGGAGGGAAGTCAGAATAGCAAAGGCCCAAACTGAGGAAAAGATAGCCAGCTCAGTTAAGATGGGGGATAAAACCTTTTATAGGTACATCAGGGAGTGTAGAAAGACAAAGGGAGGATAGTGAGGCTGAATAGAAAGGACGGTGGGTAGGCACAGGGCCAGATTTACCATTACACCAACAACACCTGTGCTTAGGGCCCTGTGTTTTGAAGGGGCCCTTCAACCTGATTGCAAGTTTCTTTTATTTATGGGTTTTTTTCTGATGATGGGTGTGGATGTGGTTGTGGAGACGGGGGGGGCGGGGAGGTTGTCAGTTTGTTTATTTGATATCAAGTCAAGTGAGCTTAAAAAAAATATATATATTTTTCCATTTTTCTCTATCGACCTAAAGCCAGCAACACATACTGGCACTGGCCGCACTACGTTCCTCACTCCATTCCCGAAGCACTTTGCATGATCTCATCTGACTCATCCCTTATCAGTTCACTAACCTTCTGAAGAGCTACGCATGTGCGCGGCACGCACACTCAGGCAACAGATTCATTTTTGGCAGCATCCACCATTTGCAAGCAGCAACTAATTTGATCAAAATGGACTGCGTCTAATTAGTTGGAGGGAGACCATCATTGACGATCAGATGAGATGGCTGAGAACAGAGTTTGGGAGTCTGGAGTTGGTATGGGACTACAGAAGAAGGCAGAGAGGAACTGTAAAGGTTTCATTTGACTCAGTCAGTGCAGAGTAGACTGAGAACTGAAATAAAAATAACACTGAAGCAGTGGCTGGGCCTGGGGTATTTTTCGGTGTGCGCCCCCCTGGCTCCCAGACCCTTTAGCAATTGAGATGAGGCTCCAGAAAAGGCAGCGGCTGGGGAATCTTTCTGGGTGTGCCTCTAGACACCTAGCTAGCAGTAGCAAGCAACTAGCAAGGAGATAAGATGACGCCGCCACTCGAGCCGAGCAAATTTCATTAGGTTGCCACACCAAAGGATGTTGTTGACTCGGGAAGACCTTACTGTAGTGTTTTGGACTGGGGACTAGTAGGACACAGCTGCCAGCATCAGGGAGTCTGAGGCGGGACACGGGACAGGATGGAGTCAAACTCTCACTGACCTTGTGTACTAGGAGTATAGTAAGTAGTTCATGCTGCGTGGCAGTGGGCGGGCTGGGGACAGTAGGAATGATGAGTGATAATGAAAGGTGGTGGTCAAGGTGTGGAGGGACAAGGTGCGGATGATCCTGATAGTCCCAGACTGGCCCAGCCAGTTCTGGTACCTGGATCTTCTCAGCCTCAGCCTCAGCAGCAGCCTTTTCTGGCAGTTGCCCCTGCACCTGGATGTGCTGTTCTGTCATCGACGGAAGATCCTACACTCGGATCTTCAGTCCCTGTACCTACAGCCTGGTTCTTGAACAGCTAGAGTTCCAGGCTCTGGGACTTTCAGAAGATGCGTTCCACATTGTGGAGGTGTTCCAAAAGGAGTCAACTCATTAGTGCTATGCCTTCAGATGGAAATGATTTTCCATTTGGTGCTAGGACAGGGAGCCTGAGCCCCTTGCCTGCCCCTTGGCTAGCATTTTAGAATATCTGTGTCCCTCTCCCAATTGTGGCTGAGATTGGCAGCCCTCAAGGTGCACCTGGCAGCCATTTCTGCATACCAGTTGCGAGCTGGTGTGCCCTGAGGGAAGAGGCTACCCATCTCCAGGCCGGCCTGGCAAGGAGTAGGGAAACCTCCCCCACCCAGGGAACACCAGGGCTGCCACCGCTGCTTCAGAGTTTGCCAAGAAAGAGGAGTGGTTGGACCAAGGTAGGCTCAGGGAGGGTGAAGTTGGTGGAAAAGAGGTGCATCCTTCCAGTTGTACCTCTCCAAAATTCATGCGCCATTCTGGCAGAGCATGGTTTCTCTGTGGAGGCACCTGCAGTAAAGAACAAGGAGGATGCTTGAAACCTCCACAGGGGAGACCCACAGGAGGGTGGCATGGGACACCACAGGGGAAGGAAACGGCTCCTGGTGGGGGACTCAGTTGTTGGGGGGGTAGAACTAGGGGAGGGAGGTAAGGTGCCTGCCCGGTGCCATGGCTTGGTGGGATAGGAAGCAGATCCTCAGGATTGTGGGAGCAGCTGCACAGGAGAGGGAGCTAAATGTCATTGTCCACCTAGGGACAAATGAACTAGCTGGGAATGGGATCAGAGCAGTGCAGGAGGAATTTGTGGAGTTGGGGAGGGGCCTTAGACCAGTATGGCGTGGGTGAAGCTAGGGTACCCCACACCATGGGATTCAATGAATGGTTGAAAAACTGGTGCAGAGCACAGGGTTTTGGTTTCACTGGGGACAGTGGGTCCACCTGGAGGGATACAGGCCTATACTGGCATGATGGTCTGTATCTATCTGGGAGGGGAACCAGGCTCCTAGGTGATAGGTTTAAAAGCTTCATTGGCAAGCTTTTAAACTAGCCAAGGGGCACTGAAAAGAAGCAGGGAATTCCCTGCCTCCCCCCACAAAACAGGATAGTTAGCAAGGTAAATACCAAGATACAGAGGTCGATAGGGAGCAGGACAGTTATAAATGGAGAAAAAGGGAAAGGAAGTAAGGGCAGGGATGGGGGCTAAAAGGGTAAGGTCATCAGAACATGGAGGGTGATGAGTACCAATGCCCATAGCCTGGGTAACAAGCTCCCTGGACTAGTGGCCTTGATGGAAGAGGGATGCCTGGATATTGTGGCAGTCACAGAAACATGGTACACAGAGAACCAAGACTGGGATGTCAACATACCAGTTTACATGTTCTACAGGAGGGACAGGGAGGGTAAAAGAGGAGGAGGAGGAGTAGCTCTCTACATAAGAGAAGGGATCAAAGCAATGGAACTAAAGGGTAAACGGGGAGGAGAGGAGGCACAGTGGGTCACCTTGGAGACAGGAAATGGCACTACAGTCTACACGGGGGTTGTATACAGACCCCTGTCTCAGGGAGGAAATGATAGAAGGCATCCTTAGAATGGCAGAAAAGGGGGCGATATTGTTGATGGGGGACCTGAATATGCCAGATGTTAACTGGAGCACATTTGCTGCAGCCACATTTAAGAGCAGGGTCATTCTCGATGCCTTACAAGGTGCATGCCTCAGACAGCTGGTGTTGGAACCCATCGGGAGGGAGCAATCTTAGACCTGATACTCTCAAACGGAGACGGACAGAGGATCACAGATTTAGAAGTGGGTAGCTATCTGAGAACGAGCAACCACCAAACAGTGTGGTACACAGTAATCACAGCCGTAGAGTCAAGCCATACAAAAGTGAGGGTACTGGACTTTGGGAGGGCTGACTTTGGCAAAAAATGTTTTAAAAATATTTTATTGGTTGTTGGGTAAAACCAGAGTCAGACATTACAGAAGTCCATCATTCAGTTGTACAAGCCAATCAAATCACATGTACAGGCAAATATACAGTGTAGACAGGTATCCAGTACACATCTGAGAAAAAATATAGTTTACAAGTCTTCAACATGGAGTCAACATAGAGGTCTGCCAATAGTGCTGTAACAGTTAGGAAGTATCGTTCCCAGGACTGAAGGCAGCGGGAAACTTAGTTGCCAAGGTCCAGAGCAGCTGACTTAGGTGAGGAAACAACCATCCTCAATCACCAGTTGTAGGGGATCCCATACTGACTTAAACCTGACCCTCTGACCCATGGCATTCCACTGCGCCCTCTCTAACTTCATACATTGGCACAGATTGTTAGCCCATTGTTGTAGGGGGGAGGGGGAGAGAAGCAAGCCAGCACTGGGCGACCATTTTCCTGGCGTTAATCAATGCCAAAGACCAGAGCATCTCAACCGGTGCACCCCTTGGACGCTGAGGATCAACCTCCAAAAGGAATTCCTA
This sequence comes from Neoceratodus forsteri, assembly GCA_016271365.2. Lineage (NCBI taxonomy): Eukaryota > Metazoa > Chordata > Ceratodontiformes > Ceratodontidae > Neoceratodus > Neoceratodus forsteri. Next base: position 1,115,994,847 of record CM028130.1, read on the forward strand.
GGGAGCACAAGGGAGAGTACATCCCATCACCATTTCCATAGTGCGATGTACCTCAAACCAAAACTGGGCTATCCTTGGGCAAGTCAATGCCATGTGTAGGAAATCTTCTGGGTGTACCAGGCACTTAGAGCAGATGTCTGGTTTTGATGGATCCATTGCATGGAGACGCATTGGGGTAATTTATGCTCAGTACATAAAATTGAACTGGATTTGTCTTAATTTATTACTTCTGGAACAGGTATTGAAATGCCGGATAGCATGCAGCCTGACATCCCCCACCACAGTCAAAGCCCAAATCAGCTTGCCAGTCTCTCCAGATCCTCTCCGCATTATCTGCACTGCATCCGGCTGTAAGTCTATAAAATATAGTTAATGGTTTGGATAGTGACTGTGGGAGGAAGACCCCTTCCTCAAGTGGGAACAAGGCACCCCACCCATATTCAAGTCCCAGTGTGGCACCCCAATTATTTTTAACATTTAAGTAAACGAAAAAATCCGCTGCAGTAATTCCCCATTTTTTACACATGTATATGTAGGTTAGGAATGTTCCTCCCACATAAAGCTGGTTCACCAGTTTTAACCCTTTTTTGCACCAGGCCAGTAACCGCTGAATTAGGGACACAGAGCATGGGCCTTTAAGCCGCATTGCAGTGACCAAATCCATATTGGGGGAAGGAGCGAGCTTATGTCCACAGAGTTCGTGTGCACTGTTGGGTAGTTGCTGTAAATGGATTGGTCATTGATACAGCCCTACCCGGCCATAGAGCACTGGCCAAAAGTCCCCCCCCGCAGGGGAGCCCGAAGCTGGTCCTCCTCAAGGCCCAACCATGCTGGAGAGTCAACACCCCCAACATGAACTATATATGTCAGCTGGGCTGCCAGATAGTACCAATAAAAATTAGGAAGGCCCAAACCTCCCCGGGCAATCGGCATTGTCAAAATAGTTCTTTTAATGTGGGCAGGCTTGCCCCTCCACAGGAATTTATGACGTGTTGCACTGATCTGTTTGAAATGCGATAGGGGAAGGGTGATGGGCAGAACCTGATATAAGTACAAGCACCTGGGAAGGATCATCATTTTCACCACCCCTACTCTACCAGTTAATGAGAGTGGTAACCCACTCCATCTGTCGCAGTCTCCCGAAATCTTATGCAGGAGAGGTTTAAAGTTTAGAGTGTAAAGCCTATGTGTGTGCACTGAAATAAATACACCCAAATATCTCAACTTCTCCACCATTTGCAGGCCTCTCAGACTGGCAATCAAATTAGCTCTGTCCCAGACTCCAACTGGAAGTAATTCACTCTTTGTCATATTTACATTGTTGCCAGATAAGGCACCATATTCTCTCATGACCCTAAACACCTCGGGCGGGTCATTGGCAGTGGACTGCAGATATAGTAAAAGATCGTCGGCATATAGTGCCAACTTATGATGAGTGCCCCCACCCTGCAACCCGTGGATATTATTATTCGCCCAAATTCTGGCAGCTAAGGGCTCCAGCGAAAGCACATAGAGGAGGGGTGAGAGGGGCATCCCTGCCTTGTACCTCGCCCTAGTTCAAAGCTCGGAGACAAAGCCTTGTTAACTGCAATCTGGGCAGTGGGATGCTGGTATAGTGTGCGTATCCAGGAACTAAAGTTAGGGCCGATCCCAAACCTATGGAGCATGTCAAAGAGGTAGCCCCACTCCACGCGGTTGAAGGCCTTCTCAGCATCGACAGAAAGGATGGCTGCACCATGGGTATTAGCCCGGGATCTCCATCGATGTATGACATTCAAGGTGCGCCGAATATTATGTTTCCCCTGGTGACCCTTGATGAAACCAGACTGGTCCGTATGAATTAAACGGGGAAGCATACCCTCCAATCTCATTGCCATTGCCTTAGCCAAGATCTTATAGTCTGCAGTTAGCAAGGATATCAGCCCATAAGATGCACAGTAGGAGGGGTCCTTGCCAGGATTAGGGAGTACCGTGGTTATGGCTGACCATGTGGAGGGGGGCAACACTCCTTTCTCCAAGCATTCCACTAACAATATTGTGCAGAGATTCAAGGAGCAGATCCTGAAAGGACTTAAAGAAATCGATGGGAAGCCCATCCAGTCCTGGAGCCTTACCCCCCGAAGTCCTGTAATCACCCCTAAAATTTCAGTCTTTGCCAGGGGCATTTCCAGATCATCGGCCTGGTCAGCCGAGAGCTCCGGTAATGGGGCTTGTGCAAAGAACCTATCAAGGGCCGCTTGGTTCGGGTGTCCTTGCGAGTTGTAGGGCAGTTTGTAAAATGCTCCCAAAGCCTGAGGTATCCTCCCTGATCACACCCCCCTCATCCCAGATATATTCCACCAGCCTATCCCCTTCCTGCCTGCGCAGCTGCTATGCAAGGTATTTATCCCCCCCCCACATCCCCATCAAAATAGGCGCCTGCTTGGGATAACAACATAGCTCTTTCCAGATTGGTACTACTCAGGGTATTATATTGCCATTTTAGTTTTTGTAAGACCCCATACACAGCAGCTGAGGGTCTGTTTTTATGTACCACCTCGCAGGCCTCGATCTTGATCCTCAAGTTATGTAAATCATGCTGGAAACCCCTAGCTTTATGGGTCCCGTAAGCGATTGAGTAACCCCTTATCGAAGCTTTTAACACTTCCCATCTGGCCTCATGCAAAGTGTCCCCACTCCTATTAAAAACTAAAAACTCCTTTATCGTGTCGGAAATGCCAGACCAAAAATTGCCTTCTTTAAGTAATAGGGGATCGAGTTTCCATTGCCGAACCACAGGGGATGAATCACCCACCGCCAATTCCACAGTCAATGGGGCATGGTCAGATAGTAGCATAGGGGAGTATATCGCTGATTTTGAGGCAGGGATCAAAGAATGAGACACCAAGATTCTATCTAACCAGACATAGGATCTATGAGTGCGCAAAAAAAATACTGTAATCTCTCCCAGTGGGGTATAGATGCCTCCATATATCGACCAGGCCTATATCCCTCTCCAGTGCAGCTAGTGTGAGGGCATTCTTGGATTGAGCACTTGGGGTTGTGTTGGAACGATCCAGCACCCCGTCGAGGACACAATTGAAATCACCACCCAACACCCATGGCCCCGGGCCATTGTGTCAACTCCAGAGCCAGCTGCTGAAAGAACTCGGGTTGTTCTACATTTGGGGCATAAATGAACCCAATGGAGATCGAACCTACTTTGGGAAGAGATACCCTCGCCAAGGCAAATCTCCCATACTGGTCAGTAATCTCCTTGATAATTTTAACCCCCCCTCCCTGGGGAACCATAGTGCTGCCCCTCTAGATTTCTAGAAAATGTTGAGGACACCCAGGACCCCCAAGAGCCCCTGCTGTTTTGACTGCCTCGCCCAGGAGACATGTGGGTTTCCTGGAGCATTACCACTTGTCATTTAGACCTCTTGACTTCTGCCTGTAACTTCTTCTTTTTAATGACTGATTTCAGGCCATTAATATTCAAGGAAGTAATTCTAATAACATCAGCCATGATCCCTCACTAAACTGAGGCATAAGAAAGTATCGCCTGTACATGTATACAACAATCTGCAGTCTGACAGTCTCACCCAACCATTTTTAATATAACTTCATAAATTAAAACCATAACATTTGGAGGCAAAGGGCAACCCCGACTCCAGGCCAGCTTGAAGATGGAGCCCAGCAGTCCCCCTCAGTCCTCCCCCAACATCCCAGCAACTAAAAACATGAACCTCAACTACCCCCCCCATGACAGATATAAAGTCCGTCACTGATTCCCTTACAAACAAGTAGCAAACTTTAAAACTTAAGTACAATGTAATTCTTATTTAAAGGCACATGCACACAATTCAATCACTGTAAGACCCCCCAAATTATGATATATACGCCAAAGTGGCGAACCAGAATATATCAGTTCTCCCAGATTATGAGAGATAAACCCCCCCAACCCCCACGTCAGTTACAAAATTGAGCAGTATAGCTATCCCAGGGACCAGTAGCAACCCTCTGCGAATAGTACAACTTGAGGACCTGGAATTGGCCTAACTATAAAAAGAAAATTGGGGGGTGAGTGAGGAAAACAAGTCCCAATACAGTATTCAGCATAAATTCAGTGGGGTAATGAACAGAACTTCCACAACATTCTGACAGAGTAACTAAGTCAAATCCAAATGTAAGCCTCAGCGTGCCAGACTGTACCTCCGAGGCCCTGACGATACCCTGATCCCCAGACCAGGTCGGGGCTGTGAAGGCCGGAAATCCTTCAAACTTGAGTGGGCACAAATCGCTACCACCACAACAGTTCCACGTGTGTTAACAAATAAAAGAGCAAAACATTACAAATACATTTGCAGCATAGCTGCGCCACTAAGATTAGTCAAGATTGTTGCATTAGATCTCATCTCTAGGCTGCTCATTTGAGGTTATAAGCAGTGAGAGGAAAAGAGATCACTTAGCTGTGTTAGTGGTCTCACCCGGGCCTACCCTTCTGCGCCTTTTCAGCTCCTCTTCCACCCAGCGTGCAGCCTCCTTGGGACATGAGAACACCTTTGGGGCACTCCCGTGTCGGTTGATGCAGAGCTTTGCTGGATACAGAAAGGTAAATCTCCACCCCATTTTGAACAGCTTAGATCTGATGTCAGTAAATTGCTGCCGTTTAATCTGTAGCTGACTACTGTAATCTTGAAGGACCATGACCCTGGCATTCTGTAACACGATCGGCTCTTTGACTCTGGCTTGCTTAAGTATTGCTTCTTTCTCCGTGAATCTCACATATTTTATCAAGCAGGGTCTCGGTCTATCACCTGCTTTGGGAGGAGGCTCCACTCTATACGCCCGCTCGATTTCACACTGCACTAGGTGAAGGGGCAGGTCTAGGTGGTCTACCAGCCATTTGTGAAAATATAATTCAGGCTCTTCCCCTTCCAGGCCCTCAGGTAGCCACACAATCCCGAGGTTTGACCTTATCGAACGATTCTTTTGGTCGTCTACCTGGGCTAACAGCTCTCTCACTGTGTTTTGTAGGGAGGCCTTGTCCCAAGTGGATTCTGCTAGGGTGTCTTCCAGGGCACCTACCTATTGTTCCAGCTGGGCAAGTTGATCAGTGTGAGTGGCGGTGATTTCAGACAAGCCGGTAACCACAGATTGCATATGTGTAATTTGCGCTGTTATGTTCACAAATCCAGCCTTCATATCGTGCTGGATCTGTATCAGGGTGGCTGGTACAGCTGCAAGGGATCTTTGTAGGTCAGTCATGTCGCTGGCTTGAGTATCAGGCTCCAATCTCGTGTGTTCCGGACCAGGCCCTGGATCAGAGCGAGTCGGCTTGTCCCCAGGTCCAAACTGCAGTTTCGCCTGTTTGCTCTTTTCCGCACTGACTCCATTCGATTTACGGGTACTTCGCACCTGGTTAGTAATCAATCTTAACAGCAGGGGTCTTGCTAACACCTAAGAAAGTTAAGTGCCTTAGTGAGGAGAGTGCCTAAGGAATGCACTAGCAAATTGGCAGGAAGGAGGGGTGGAACAATAATGGGGAAAATTCAAAACTGCCATCACAGAGACAACAAGCCTTTGTGTAGAGCAAATAAAGAACACAAAATGAATTAAAAAACCACTATGGTTCTCAAAAGAGGTGGTAGAGAAGGTTAGGGAGAAAACGATAGCATTCAGTAAGTATAAGGAATCACAGAAGGAGCAGGACAGACAACTGTGTCAAGTTAAAGTAGAAGGAAGCGGGGAAGGCAGTCAGAATAGTGAAGGCCCAAACTGAGGAAAAGATAACCAATTCAGTTAAGAAGGGGGATAAAACCTTTTATATGTGCATTAGGGAGCAAAAAAGACGAAGGGAGGGATAGTGAGGCTTGAGGGGAGGGGGGGACGTGGCTTGACCGCCATAGAAATGGCAGCATAATTCTTGGGCTCCTGTTCGCTGAGAAAGAACAACGGTGAGTCAGCCTGATCCCGGGATGTAATCGGTTCTTTTGTTGAGAGACACACTTTGGGGGAATTGCTCTTAATCGGTCGGTGTGGTTTTGGAAAGTGAGCTGTACTATTAAACTGTTTTAATCACCGGCGATGCGAGAGAGGCGTGGCTCAGCTAGGCCATAGAAGTCGTAGGCCCAAACCTCAGGATCTAAGGTGCATTTGCCCCAAGTAACCTGCAGATGGAGGCCTTACCAGCACTTGTGCCAGCCCAATCAACCCCAAAGAAGGTAGTGACCAAGACTGTGTCACCCCCACTCTCCCCGATACCACCTGCTACTGTGCAAATGCCTTCTGTGACTGAATCGCTAACATACATCACCTGAATGTTGGAGGTGGTTTTTCTGCGAGTGGATACCATCAACACCACGCTTACAAACACCACGGTGGAGGTTCGTGTGATGCAAGATCGTCTGAATGTCGCATAGCAGAAAGTGGAATCTCTGGAGCTACAACAGGCTAAATTAACACAGAAAGTACGAACTCAAGGCCTGCAACTGGAAATGCTCCTTGCCAGAATGGAAGACCAGAAAAACAGGGGGAGGCGGAATAACCTCCACATTATTGGAGTCCCCGAGGACGCTGAGGGAACTTCTATGGAAAAGTTTCTCAATGAGTCCCTGCCTAAAATGCTGGGGGAACGCTGGAGAGGCCCAGTTGAAATTGAAAGGGCCCATCGGATTGTGGGACGGAAGAGAAACAGCAATTAGCCCTGAGGCCAATCGTGGCTTACTTTCCGAGGTACTCTATAAAAGAACGTATTTTAAGTGCAGCTCGAGATCTGGGTGAAATTAGATGGCAAGGGGCGGTGATCTCGATATATAGAGACTTTGTGCAAGAAACCGCAAATAAGCGCAGAGCTTTTTTACCCGATCAAGAAGATGTTGTCAGCTTACAAATTTCAGTATAGATTTAAAGGCCTTACCAGACTGCTTGTTTCCAAAGAAGGAAGGGAATTGCTTGCAGAGACACCTGAGGAGATTGAAAGATGGGCCTCTAAGTGCTGGCCCAATCTCCCCCTACAAACTACTTCCCCAAGGAAGCTATGGGAACCCTCGGATACCAGAGCTAGGAACTGAAATCATCAACTACAGAACCCAGAGGCCAAGACTGAGAAAGGACCAGGTTCTTGGACTGATCAGCCCCCCAGAGAGAGGTCTGCCATCACGAATGATAGGCCTGTACCTACACTGGCTGTTGACTCAAACCTGCCGTTTCTTCCTCCCAGAAGCAATAGCCTGATTCCAAGACAGCGACTGCGCTCCAGAAGCGGACAACAGCTTTCCCCAGATCTGCAGAGAACAGCCCCACCAGCGAAAATGCCTAGAGATGAGCCTTTAGTACCTGGCTCTGACCATCTGGTGGATGAATCCGAATCCTCGATTTCTGAACAAGGGAACTGTATGGACTGGGCGGATATCCCGGAATCCTCCTTGCTGGAGGTGGTGGACATCTCTAATCAGATTAAACCAGGGATAAAATTGTATGCGGCAGCGGTAGCTTCCGAAGAGGTCCCAGCTGCTGGAGAATGAGCCCAGTTGACTAACGACTTGGGGAAGAAGCTGGGTCCTGGGACTGATCTTGTCTGCACGAACTATAGTTCTAATATCCTTCTTCGTGTTGTAGCAAACAGTTGGTTTAATAGCAATGCAGGGACTTAGTACTTTTTCCCCTGCTTGTGATGGTTAACGTTTTGCAATATAGGATCCAGGTGGGGAAAACTTCCCACCTCCCCTCCCAGGTTCCCCTCCCTCTTACTGCCCCTCCCTACCCCCCCATCACTACCTTCTAAATTGGATAGCTGGGGTGTACAAACAAGGTTGAAGTGGCTGAAACATCTGTGCTTCTGGCACCTTAGAGTGCACAGCACTGTATGGGCAGGAGTTATGGGGGCCTGGCCAGTGTGTTAGAATTAGGGTAGTTCCCCATCACTTCCTCCCCCCATTTTACTGAGTTGGTAATCCCTTCCTCTCCTTCCTATACTGGCATTGGGCCCCCCGGATTACACCTTCTTTGAGGAATGTAATCAGTCGAGGAAGGTTGAAACCCAGAGGAGTTGTGACTCACATTGATAACCCCTAGGCACAGACTCTAGTGGAGCTGAGGATACATTTTTTTACTATCCTGTTCCAGGGAACATCTGTAGCAGTTAGCAGTGATCTGCTGGTTGATCATTACATAGGGTAGTTAAGTCAAATATATATAGGTGTTTCGCTGTTGTAAGAGTAGTACCTAGTGTTAGGCAGACTAATTTCATTGTTCACATATACACTTCCTGTAGCTACTGTTGTTCAGCTAAAATCTCTCTTGTGTGTGGAGGCATAACACCTGATAGCCCTTAAATCATAAGGTACAGTAGATTCCTCAAGTGGTTGCTCTCAGTAGGTCGTAAAGGCCCACTCCAGTACAATATCATGGAACAAGCCCTGCAGTCTCTGACATGTGGCTGAGATGCCTCCAGCTACTGTACAAGGTCTGCGTCTTGTGTCATGGAACGTAAAGGGGTTAAACCATCCTGTTAAAAGAACTAAAGTGCTACAATATTTGCATTCCTTGCACACAGACATAGCTCTCTTGCAGGAGACACATCTCCTTTATAAATCCACTCCTTGGCTCAGGAAATCATGGATCAGCACTGTGTTTGCTAGCTCTGCATCTACTAAAACAAGGGAGGGTAGCTATTTTAATTGGGAAGGCAAGCAATTGGGTAATGGAAGAGTCCTGAACGGATAAACAAGGAAGGTGGGCAATAGTTAAGATCTAGTTCAGACAGTCTGATAGTGTACAGTCTGTACACTCCAAATATAGACCAAGCGGAGTTTTTTCCAAATTTAAGCCACGCTATGGCTGGATTAACACAGTTGGACTCCACTATTCCCTTGATAATAGGAGGGGATTTTAATGTAGTACCGCATATATTCTTGGATAAATCCCAGCCCACCCCCCAGACACACACGAAGGCACATGCTGCACTCCAGGAGATAATAGCAGAATGGGGCTTAGTGGATGTTTGGAGGCGCGACTACCCCTCAGGCCGGGATTACACGTACTACTCCTCCTCACACGACACCCATAGTCGGATAGATTATTGGTTAGCTAACCAGCTAGCCTCGAGTGCCATCACAAATACTGACATAGGCAGTATACTCATTTCAGACCACACGCCAGTGTTGTGCACCTACACTGCTCCTTGGAATTGTAATAGAGGTACAAGATGGAGGTGCAACCCCTTGTTAGTCTGAGACCCTGAATTTCAAAAAAGGATGTGGGAAGTAGCTCGGGAGTATTTTACTTTTAACAAGGTGGGGGAAGTCTCGGCGAATGTGATCTGGGAGGCTTTTAAGGCCACTTTGAGAGGGCATATCATTGCCTTTGCTGCAAAGAAGAATAAAAACCAGAAAAAAGAGATAGAGATGTTACAGACAGAACTTACGGACTTAGAGGGTCGCTTTAAGGCATCCCAGACCACTACGGCATCATGCAGGGACCCCTCATTGATAAGCCATATAGTGGGACTCAAATATCAAATAAACTCATTATTACAGCATAAGGCTGAATGGACCTGGCTTAGGGCGAAGCATCGGTATTGGGAAGGGGGTGACAAAGGGGGGAGGCTCCTTGCCTACCAGTTAAGAAAACAGCAAGTATCCACAAAGATCCATGCTTTATGTACTCCTACGGGCTCGGTGGTTAGTGACTCAAAAGGGATTAATGAGACCATGAAAAACTAGTATCAGACAATATATCAATCCAAATCCATATATACGAGGGAGCAGCTTGCACATAAGCTGCGTCAGTTCTGTCAGGGGTTTGCACTGCCCTCACTAACCTGAGAGCAAATTGATCTTCTGGACCGAACTGTCACAGAGACGGAAGTGCGACAAGCGCTGTTTCATATGGCCAAAGGGAAAGCCCCTGGACCGGAAGGAATGACCATCAAATTACATCAAGCTCTAGACCAAGAAATTACGATCCCTCTGCTGCTTGCTCTGCAATGTGCCCACTCTGCAGGCTCCCTTCCCACCACAATGAATGAGGCTTTAATTACGGTTCTACCTAAAAAAAATCTGATGACCCCCTGAACTGCGCTAACTTCTGCCCCATATCACTATTGCCAGTGTATATGAAGATCCTGGCTAAAATATTGGCTACTAGATTGCAAAGTATTCTTGACTCAATCATTCACCCATCTCAGGTTGGTTTTATGCCTGGAAAGGTAGGCTGTGACAACACCAGATTGCTGCTGAACCTGAAATGGGTGGCAGACAGAGCAAAAATTCCCATGGCTGCCTTAGCTGCGGATTTTACAAAGGCCTTCGATTTGGTAGAATGGAATTATCTCCATGAGGTTCTTCACTCTATAACTCCCCCAAGGCAGAGATCCTTACTAATTCTACTATCTCTCCCTCCTTTGCACTTTATAGGGGTACATGCCAAGGCTGTCCTATCTCCCCCTTACTTTTTTTAATTGATTTGGATCCCCTAATCCGTGTGGTTGACAATAAAAATGGGATATCAGGTATATCAGTGCAGGGTAGGGAGCATACCGTGGCTGCCTATGTAGACAACTTATTGCTCACCCTGTCTCATCCTCAAGAGTCATTACCACTAGCCCTCTCAGTTCTTACAAATTTTGCGGGGATATCTGGGTTACAGGTGAATCAATGCAAGACTGTACTTGCCCCACTGAACTCACTCTGCCTACCGGAGTGTCTCCAAGGCACAGAATTAAAATGGGCCCTGCAAGGGTTTTCATACCTGGGAATTTATATACCTTCTAACTGGGCAAATTTTGAATCTGCTAATTTTTCCCCCTTGCTTAAACAATTAAGTGTGGAAATGAAGAGATGGAAAAAGCTACATTTGTCCATGATGGGTAGAGTGGCATCAGTACGTATGTTACTACTTCCAAGGGTGCTGTACTTATTTAATAATCTCCCATTACGGCTGTCCCCCAAACTTTTTGATACCCTTGAAAGGATGGTCTCTTCGCTAGTGTGGGAGAAAAAGGCACATAGGTGGGGGAAAAACAAGCTTAGGGTGCATTTGACTAGGGGAGGCCTTGGGGCCCTTGGTTTCTGAATTATCATCTGGCATGCACTGCGGTACAAATAACAGAATGGTTTGTACCACCTAACACAGCCTGGCCAGTGTGGGTGGGCCTCGAAAGAGACCTGGCAAGTCCCATTTCGCTTAGATCCCTGTTGGGTTCTAGTGGACCTACAGGGAAGGGCCTCTCCCAGATTATGTGTCATTCCCGCTGTGCCTGGCGTCGTATTATGACCCTGTCAAATACCCCTAAGAATGCGTGGGCACCACCCCTGGCATATGCAGAGTTGTGGCGTAATACCTCTATAACATTAGAGGGACAACCCCTTAATTGGTCTACTTGGGAGACAAAAGGAATACGTTATGTGAGGGATCTCATGATGCCTGGTTCGAACACATTATTATCCTTTGACCAGCTGAAAAAGAAATTTAGCCTTCCAAATACTGACTTTTGGCAGTACCTTCAAATACGCAGCCTCATACAGGCCCTTTTCTCTCAGATACGAATAGATAACAAGTGGAAGTGGCTGTCTATCCTACATAAGGAAATATCCTCCTGGGGGCGCATAGGTAAATTTTATGCTATAGGCAGAGACTCCTTACCGGATGCTACCGAACACTGTAGAACTTGATGGGACCTAGAGATGAGGATAGCAATACTGAGCTCCACATAGGCCATATAAGGATGCTAAGAGTCCATTAATACAGTTAAAAATCTTGCTGGGATGGCATAGAACCCCAACCATTTTATGTGCGGCAGGATTATTGCCACACTCGGGTTGTTGGAGATGCCAGCAGCCTGGAGCCCACCTTTTTCACATAATGTGAGAATGCCCACGACTTTCTAATTTTTGGGGGGCAGTTAGGCGAGATTGCTGCTCAGTTTTAGGCATAAGGGACCTCCAGTTTGATCCCAAGTTGCTGCTGGGGGACATGTCTAGTCTCCTTACACTCCCAAAGGCTTTAAGAGAGTGGGTCATGGTAGTTTTACTAGAGGCTAAGCATCTTCTTCTAATGCAATGGAGGCAAGTCAATAGTCCTTGTATAAGACAATGGCATGCTGCTATAGCTGAAATGGCATTGTTGGAAAGGCTGACCTATGCACACCAAGGCCAACTGGCTCACTTCCATAAGAAGTGGGACTCCTATTTTAACTCACCACTATGCAGAGCCCCTTCCCCGCTGAGGAACTCCACCCCTTCTAGCCATTAGAAGTGCTGTACTAGATGATCCAGATGTCTAATATGAATGAGTAGATATAGTTTAAGGAGGATAGGCTATATGTATGTGAAGCGAATATAGGTGCTTAGCCTGTGATTATGTATTGTATAATGCATGAATATGGACCTTGAAGATTTTGCAACATGCATGAGAGAGGAATGAACATGGAAGTGTAAGACGATGCTGAAAAACCTTAATAAAATCTTCTATGATAAAAAAAAAATAATAGGGAGGGGAAGTGGTCAGAGGGTGACAGTGAAAAGGCAGAGATTCTGAATGAATACTTTTGCTCAGTTTTCACAAAAGAAGAAAAGGGGGAGGTACCTAAACCAAACAATAGAAGTACTCTGGACAGGGGGGTCGATACCAGTTTATTCACAGAAGAAAGGGTCCTGAAAGAACTCCTAAAACTCAAGGTGGACAAGGCAATGGGGCCTGACAGGATTCACCCCAGAATTCTAAAAGAACTAAGGGGAGAACTAGTGACACCACTGACTACCTTTTTTAACAAATCATGGGAGGATGGTACTGTATGATACCTGAGGACTGGAGGTGGATGGATCTGATTCCCCTTCACAAAAGTGGGAGCAAGGCAGAGGCAGGAAACTACAGACCTGTTAGTTTGACCTCAGTGGTAGGGAAAATGATGGAATCATTTCTGAAAGAAAGATTTGTTGAGTACCTGGAGGCCAGCGGGGCACAGGACCCAAGGCAGCATGTATTCACAGCGGGAAGGTCATATCAGATGAATCTAATAGATTTCTTTGACTGGGTTACCAAAGTAGTAGACCAGGGAGAGGTTGTGGATATGTCCTACCTAGACTTTAGCAAGGCATTTGATACAGTCCCACACAAAAAAGTAATAAGTTAGCCAACCTGGGAGTGGGTCCCAGGGTGGTAGAGTGGGTCCCAGGGTGGTAGCCTGGGTAACAAATTGGCTGGACAACAGGACTCAGAGGGTAATAGTAAACACCGAAGAAAGGGGGATTACTAGTGAGGTACCGTAGGGTTCAGTACTGGGACCGGTCCTCTTTAATGTCTTTATAGATGACATTGTGGAGGAGCTGGAAGGAAAAGTATGCCTCTTTGCAGACGAGACAAAGATCTGCAACAGGGTTGATACACAGGGGGTGTGGAAAGGATGAGAAGGGACTTGGCAAGGTTGGAGGAATGGTCACAAGTATGGCAACTTGGATTCAGTGCAAAGTAATGCACCCGGGAAACAAAAACCCAGGAGAAGAGTACACAATGGGGGGGAAGGTGCTAACAACAGCAAAAATGAAAAGGGATCTGGGCTGGGGGTAGTCATATCAGACGACCTTAAGGTAGGCAAGCAATGTGAGAGGGCAGTAGGGAGGGCTGGGGGTATACTGGGATGCATAGGGAAGAGTCATCACCAGTAGAAATCAGGAAGTTGTTATCCCTCTGTACAGACAGTTGGTGAGACCCATCTGGAGTACTGCGTGCAGTCCTGGAGACCCCGTCTCCACAAGGACATAAGATGGAGGCAGTCCAGAGGAGGGCAACTAAAACAGTGCAGGATCTGTAACGAAAGCCGTATGAAGAGAGACTAGTGGAGCTTAATATATATACCCTAGAGGGAAAGGGGGAACATGATAGAAACTTTCAAGTAACTCAAGAGAATCAACAAAGTCCAAGAGGGTAGCATCTTTCAGAAAAAGAGATGTGCAAGAACAAGGGGGCACATTTGAAGATAAAGGGAAGGGGCTCAAGGGCAATGTGAGGAAATATTTTTTCACAGAGAGGGTGGTGGATGCATGGAATGGCCTTCCTGAGGAGATATTGGGGTTAGAAATAGTGGGGGAATTCAAGAATGCGTGGGATAGACATAAGGCAATTCTAGTGAGGGGTAGGAGGAAGTAGGCTGTTGGCTAACTAGGATCTGGATCTTATCCAATAGGTAGGGAACTGGGCAGACTGGGTAGGCCAAGCACTCCTTATCTGACATCAAAATCTATGTTTCTGTGTAACAGTGGTGCAGGAGAAGGCATTCAGGTGCTTTTTGAAAGGCCTTAACCACTTGAACCCGCTGGTGAACGAACCACCACCACCTTCTTGGGACCTGTTGCTGGTTCAGGCAGTGCTCATGGGCAAGCCTTTTGAGCCTATACACAGGTGTGAGATGTCACACCTGTCATGGAAAACCACCTTCTTGGTGCTCTCAGTGGAGTCTCCATACCTGGTCTTCCAGAAGGACAAGGTAGTCCTTTGCCACCATCCGAACTTCCTCCTGAAGGTGGTATTGGAGTTTCACCTTAACCCGGTGATTACCCTTCTGGTATACTTTTCCATCCCTTCTTCAGAGGTCGACCATAGGCTCCGTACCTTGGACCTACGATGGGCACTGTCTTATTATAAGGAGTGTACTGCTAAAGTTCAGGGTAAGGCTTACCAGCTGTATGTAGCATATGCTGAAGCTGCACCTGGCAGACCACCAGTTAAGAGGACAGTTGGCAGGTGGATTATCTCCTGCATCGATCTCTGCTAAAGGTTGGCTGGTAGGGATCCTCCCATAGGGCTTAGGGTTAATTCTGCCAGACATACAGCTACCTCAGTAACTGCTTTCAGGGATGTCGCAGTACAGGAAATGTGTAGGGCAGCTACCTGGAAGTCAGCACACACCTGCATCTCCCATTACAGCATCAACCTTGAGTCACGCCGGGATACTGCTTTTGGGGCTTTGTGTCTCCAATCTGTGTTCACCAAATAGGCATGTGTATCTTGCTCCCTCCTCACAGAGAACTGTTGGCAGTTTGCCACCGTGTGGATAAGTGAACCGTACCCACATCCCTAGAAAAACAGGTCACGTGTAAGCGTAGACCTTACTTCGAGAGGGCTCTTGCAGTAAGCAATTACATATAGGACTGAAGCCGGCAGGCGTCAGGACCTCACAGAAATATTTCTAGCTAGCAGTCTCTGCCGGGGGACCACCCCACGTCAGGTGACCAACATCATGCAACATCAGAATAATGGGGCAGTCCCCCATGCCCACCTTCCAGTTCTTTCCCGACGTTAGCTTGTGAAAGCGCCTTGTGGTTAAGTTCTACTGCTTCATCAGTCGTTTGTCAGTAGTTTTACCGCCATTTTTCTTCGATTTCTTCAAATTTTTGTCAGGTTTTGGGCAGTGCATGTCGTCCCCGACTCCCTCCGAGCACAAGAACAAGTGCAACTCATGCGGCGCCCAACTTCCGCACAAGGACGGACACTCCCAGTGCCTCTTCTGTCTGGGCCCGGATCACCCCATGGAGAAGTGCCAGCATTGCCAGAAATTCAACGCCGCCACCCGTAGACAGAGGCAGCAGTCCCTGGAGGCCCATATACTTAAGAAGAAAATGACCTCCATGGAAAAGGAGCTGAAGAAGCTTCGTCAGGCCTCAACTTTGCCCAAGGGTCACCGTAAAAAGAAGGACAAGGAGAAGAACCGGGACTCCTCTTCCTTGGCCACTGCGACTTCGGCTAGAGTCGCCGTGCTAAAGGTAATGTCCCCCCCCCCGGGGAACTGTTCTGTGATGGCCATCTTGGAGGTGTCCAAGACGGCGTCGACCCTCCCATCTGGCTCACGCTTGGGCCCTTCGGGAGCCTCCGGGTTAAAGGAGGCTTCCACTCCCAGCAAAGCTGCTGCCGTTCTGCCTTCCGGTGCTAGTGGCTCCGGTAAGCCGGACGTCCGCTCCTCTGATGCCCGCCCCTAGAAGACCGCTAAGTCGCTCAACCCTTCGAGGTGGCGCATGGTCTCTCAGCCACCCGACAAGGCCGCCCCTCTTTCATGGCCTTCCTCTGGCACCGGTTCTGCTAAGTCAAACAACGGCTCTTCCAACATCCGCCCGGACCCAGCCAGTAAGGCGACCGTTGGCCCATCTGATGGTCACATGGCGTTGGAGCTTACGCCTGACCCTGTCATCCAGTTTCTGGCTCCCCGCAGCATTCACCGCTGCCTTCCTAGGCCCCAGCATCTCCTCAGTTAGACCCCAAGGATTTTAATCCTCCTTCCCCATGTGATACGGAGGATGCAGGAATGCTCCCATCAGGTCTTCCTCCCGCTGGGCCGGATGACCTGACATCGGTCCCTTGTACTCCGGCAATGATGCTGGCCTTGCTGACGCCAGGCAACATTACCCTCTCGGATGCTGCCCTTACACCGGACCCGATGCCCACTGAGCCTCCTATTCCCAGCCCGCCTGCGGGGGCGTTTCCAGAGCCTTCTGCCCCATCGGAGCCCCTGGTGCCTGGGTATACACCATCTTACCTGACGCCGTCTTACCTGGGGCTACAGTACCCGGCACCTCAGTACCCGACGCCGGGTTTCCCGCCATCGGGGTACCAATACTCGCCATACGGATATTCTCAGTATGCATATCCCCCTCCTCCACCGCCCCCCCAGCTGCCGGTGGACCTGAGGGAGACTCTAGCTTCCTGGTGGGCTGAGGCCAAGGCTTAGCTCACCAAGGAAGTAGAGAGCCATCTTCCGACACCGGAACCTGTTCCGGACCCCCATCGTCGAGGCCGAGAGACCTCCTCCCCTCCTCCTGTTACCAGAGGTGTCCCCTCTGGTTCCATGTCGGGGTGGCACGTTACCCAGGGACCTCCCCAAGGGGTCTGTCCCTCCCCCGAGCAGGGAGGGGTCTTTGTCTCCTTCATCTTCCTTAGACTCCTCAGACGATTCTGACGGACGTTCCGACTTCGATGACGAGCCACGAACTCCGGACAAGCCTTGGCCTAGGACTCCTCCGAAGTCTCCTCCAGAGGATCCTTCCTTTTTCGGAGTTGCTACGCAAGATCCAGTCATTACATCAGTGGAAATCTTTGGAGCCAGATCCACAGTGGCAGAAGCTAGCTGTACATCTGGATCTGCCCGAGGTCGCTCCTACCTTGGTTCCACCCTGGTTCGAGCCTCACGCGGACCTTGTTTCCACCATCTGGAAGCAACCATCCACCATAGCTCCCCTTCCGAGGAAGGTGGACAGGCTATATCAGGCTCCGGAGGGTGTTGAGTTTCTTACCTCACACCCCAAGGCTGACTCTGTCATGATCAGCACTGCCCACAGCCATACAGCCAACCCAAAGCACTTGAGCTCATCTCCACCTGATAAGGAGTTCTGCCTTCTGAACCAGTATGGGAGGAAGGTCTTTGCTTCTTCCACTCTGGGTACTAGAGCCATGAACTACATCACTCACATGGGGGATTACCAGAAGACCATCCTTAGTGAGGTGGAAGCTAAATTGGACTCCTTTCCTGAGTCGCAGTCAAACAGGAAATGGTAGACCTGGTCCGTTCTGCTCGTTCGGCCAGTAGGCACATGCTACACACGCTACTTATGATGCAGTGGACACTGCTGGAAGGAGCTCAACATTTGCCGTAGGTTTGCAGCATCATGTCTGGCTCCGAGTGTCAGGTTTGGTCCCTGAAATGCATTCCGCCATTCAGGACACACCCTTCAGGGGTTCGGTGTTGTTTGGTGGTGATGTCAAGGATATCATCACCGGCCTGCGGGAGAAAGGCACTGCTGTCAAGGCAGTTGACTCCTTCTACAGAGCCCTTCAGCCTCAGTGCCATCCCTTTCGCGCAAGCGTGCACGGGCCAAGGCGAAACCCCAAGAGAAGCAGGCCAACAAACATCGGGCCCCTCCGGCTGCAAAGCCCCCCCCACCCAAATGAGCAGCAGGAGCTCCAGCCACAGTGCTGCCTCACACCTCCTGACTCCTTTCCTCTCCCACAGCCTCTGAGCCTCCCAGAGGAACCGGTAGGAGGGAGGTTCTCTCTGCATCTGCTGGGTTGGGAGAGGATCACTTCAGACATTTGGGTGCTCCAGCTGATAGCAGAAGGACATTCAATACAGTTTCTTCAGAAACCTCCCAGAAAACCCCCTCCAAGGTTGTCTTACTCCCCGGAACACCTTCTTCTGGTTCGGGAGGAAATCTCCGCCCTTCTTCTGAAGGTGGTGATAGAACCTGTCCTTCCCCATCTCCAGGGGATGGGTTACTATTCCCATTCCTTCCTGCTTCCGAAGAAATCAGGCAACATGAGGCCAGTCCTAGACCTCAGCTCCCTGAACCTGTTTGTGGAGTACAAGAGGTTCAGAATGCTCTCTCTGCAGGGTCTTCTGCCCCTCCTTCAGCCAGGACAGTGGCTGTGCGTTCTGGACATGCAGGATGCCTACCTGCATATCCCTATCCACCCATCCCACCTCAAATATCTTTGGTTTTCTTTTCAGGGAGACCACTACCAGTTCAAGGCCCTTCCATTTGGTCTCTTCTCAGCTCCCCGAGTATTTACCAAATATCTTTCGGTGGTAGCGACCCACCTGCATACCCAGGGGGTTCAGGTTTTCCCGCACCTGGACGACTGGCTCCTGGTGACCCCGTCCAGGGAGGATCTCCTGTGCTCCCTTTCTCTTACCCTGCAGGTTTTCACCAGCCTGGGTATATCCATCAACCAGGCCAAGTTCCATTTAATCCCATCCCAAAGACTCCAGTTTATTGGGGCGATCCTGGATATGACCTCTGGTATGGCCTTCCTGCTTTTTCAGGCTCAGGCCAGCCTTTTGTCCACCCGCAGATGGGTCCCTGCCAGGTCAGTCCTTTGCCTCCTTGGGTTCATGGTGACTGCCATTCTGACGGTGCCTCGCACTCGGCTCCGCATGAGAATTTCTCAGTGGATGCTTCGGTCTCAGTCGGATCAATTGGTGGACGACCTAGATCAGGAGATCTTGGTCTCCTCTCCGATGGTTCAGGACTTGCAGTGATGGATGGTTCAGGAGAATCTTTGCAGGGGAGTTCCCTTCTGTCTTTCTCCCCCCTCCCAAATTTTGACAACAGACTCCTCGGGCGAGGGTTGAGGAGCCCACTTGGGATCTCAACAGACCCAGGGCTCTTGGTCCAGATTCAAGCAGACTCTCCACATATATGTGCTCGAGCTACAGGCCGTGCTGTATGCCTTGCAAGCTCTGCATCTGTATCTGCTTCCTGGTCATCTGGCTGTCCAGACCAACAACATGTGCATAGAGTGGTACATCAACAAATGGAGGAACTCATTCCTACCCTCTTTGCAGGAAAGCAATGCGGGTTTGGGATTGGGCAGTATTTCACAACATTCACCTCATGGTGGTTCATGTTCTGGGGGTCGAGAACACGTTGGCAGACAACCTCAGCCAGTCGTCCGCCCAAGCTCACGAATGGGAACTGGATCAGGGGGTATTAGACAATGTCTTCCTATGCTGGGGAACCCCTCAGGTGGACCTGTTTGCCTCTCCTCTCAACGCAAAACTTCTTGTCTTCTGCTCGCTCACTCCAGGGTGTGGAGTTTTTTGGAGAGACACTCTGTCTGTAAACTGGAAGGGCAGATTCGTCTATGCCTTCCTTCCGATCTTGTTGATTCCGAGGGTCTTACACAAACTCTGCTCAGAAGGAGCTCGCATGATCCTCATCGCTCCATTCTGGCCCAGGCAAGTTTGGTTCTCTCTTCTGCAAAAGTATTCAGAGGAACCTCCACTTCCTCTTCCTCTATCGCAGCTCTTGTTGACCCAGGATCAGGGGACCCTGGTCCATCCAGGACTCAAATCCTTTCAGCTACAAGCGTGGCTCCTGCAGACGTAGTTCAAACCCAGTTCGGGGATTCATCACAGGTGGCAGAGATTCTAGTGGAGGCCAGGAAGCCTTCCACTCATTCCACTTACGCCATGAAATGGAAAAGGTTCTCTATTTGGGCCTCTTCCAGAGATTTTGAGCCATTCTTCTGCCCTATCGGGAGGCTCCTGGATTACATGCGTCACCTCTTCGACCTGGGTCTCAGACACTCCTCTTTGAAGGTTCACATGGCGGCTATTTCCACTTACCATGTTCCTTTTGGGGACAGGTCTTCTGCGCAGCTGGAAGTCGATAAGACCTTCCTTAAAGTAGTTCTTCACTTGAGACCCCCTATACACGCACCTGCCCCTCCTTGGAACTTGAACTTCATTCTCAAGAAGCTTACCCTGCCTCCTTTTGAGCCGGCAGCATCAGCAGACTCAAAGTTCTTTCCTGGAAGACTCTCTTCATGGTGGCCATTACCACTGCTCAACGAATTTCCGAGCTTCAGGCCTTAATGTGCAAAATCCCGTACTTGATTTTCCATAAGGAACGTGTGGCTCTGCGTACCAACCCTAAGTTTCTCCCTAATGTGGTAGCGGAATCTATGCTGAATCAATCCATGGAACTGCCTGCATTTTTTACGTAACATTCTAATCAAGGGGAGTACCTCTTACACACTTTGGATGTTCATCGGATTCTGAGATACAGTTGAAGCCGCTTAATTGGGACACCTCCGTGGCCCTCAAAACGTCCCCTTTAAGCGGCCATCCTGAATAAAGGAAGCACGAATTTTTTTTAAATTTATCTGCCTTCCTAACTACCCACAACCGTTAAAAACACCATTACAAATACGAAACACAAAGTAGCAACAGACAACAGCACAAATCAGTGATTTACAGCTCTTTTTTGAATTTGTGTTTGTTGTGCTTTTTTAAAAGGCATCTTTATTTATAGCACCATACATTGCAATATCATTATACAGTAAAATTTTAAAATCTTATCTGCTTGTTTTGTCTCCAAGATCTTCACTCGCTTTACTTGGTGGGGCAAAGTAATCCGTAATTTTGCTTTGCTTCTTGTCTGATGCTAGCTGGTGGTGAACAATCGCTTCAAGCTCAAAGATGTGCTCCCAATAATCCATTTTGTTGTTCTGTAAGCAACAGTCTCTAAGAGAGCTGGCATGTAGAAGAGCTTCCTCGCTGGTGACATTGACTGGTGGAGCATCTTCATCATCGTAATCAGTAGATACCGACGCGCTGTCATCATGTAGCGAGGAGCACAAGTCATCCAAAGAAAGCTCCCCTTCTGTGACTTCATCTACCACCACAAACACCAGAAACTCGTCATGTAACATCCCATCAGGGATTGGCACATCAGCTAGTGGGTCATCCACTTCTGAGTCTTCTCCTGTCTCGAGCAGGCTATGACTGTCAGACGGTATGTCCATGGAAAACCCTGCTTTTCTGAAGCAGTTTGCTATTGTCGATTCCTTGACAGTGGCCCATGCCTTGGCCATCATGTAGATTGCATCCAATAAATTTACTGCTTTTGCAATCTCTGTGGCCAAAGCAGAGGAGCCACTGTCAATGACACCAACTACGCGAGCGGTGAGAAGGGAGCGGTAATGGCCTTTGAAATTCCTAATCACACCCATGTCTAGTGGTTGGGTAAGACTAGTGGTGTTAGGTGGTAGAAAATGCAATCTTATCTGGCTGAACTTGTTAACAAAAGAGGTAAGGTGGGCGCTGCAGTTGTCAAGAAAAAGCAGCACTCTCCTACGGCGCCTTCGCAGCTTGCTGTTCCATGCAGAAAGCCACTCGTGGAACAAACCTGAAGTCATCCAGGCATTTGCTGAGTTGCGTTACGTGACCAGGAGAGAAGCAAGATCCTTTGGCAGACATCTGGGGCGCTTGCTCTTCCCGATCACTAAAAGAGGCAGTTTTTCATTCCCAGCTAAATTCGCACAGCACAGGAGGGAGACATGATCTTTTGCCTTCTTTCCTCCAATGAGCTCAGTGGCCTTGTGTGTATGCACACGGTCCGAGTACCCACGGTAAAACACCCCGGTCTCATTAGCGTTAAAGATGTCAACCAGTGGGTACTCAGCAAGCAGACCAGGGAGCACATTTTTTACCCACACAGAAGCAGAGGGAGCATCAGCGTCAAGCCATTCACCCTGCTCACGCTTCCAAACAGTGCTGTTCCAGTTCTTCCAGCGCGTAAGCCAGCCATCAGTCACTTCAAAGCTGTCAGGACCAAGATGTCTGGCTATCTCTTTGGCCTTCTGCTTCAGCACAGGATCAGTGAGTCGAGCACCTCTACTAACGGCATGATTAAACCATGTCAGTAAGCCATCCTCAACCTCACTGTTCTTGCCTTCCCTTTTTTGTTTGCGTGTGGGGTTACTGTTTTGTTGCCATTCAGCCATTAAAAAATCTCTGTTTTGGCTAATCCTCCCAGCCTGGTTCTTGGAAATGCCAAACAGCTTAGCAGTCTTTGCAAGGGAGGAGTTCAGTTGCTGAAGGCATTCCAGCACCTTAATCTTGTCCGACAGAGGGAGGTCTACTCTTTTAGTGGATGCCATTGTGGAGCTTGTACAACAAACAACAGTTTTTCAAAACTGGGAACAATGGCCAGTTATCAGTCACTGTTTATGTAAGGAGGTGTTAACGAGCACTAATGGCAGTTAATGATGAGAGTATCAGGAAAATCGTCCCAATTAAGCGACCCAAGGGTCCCGATTAAAGGGAATGAGCATACATAGGATATCATGGGCTCTAAATCAGTGCCCTAGGAATCATCCCCTTTAAGCGGCCATCCCCTTTAAGCGGGTCCCGTTTAAGTGGCGCCGACTGTACTACACCAACAGGACAAAGGATCTCAGAAAGACTGATCAACTGTTTGTCTCTTTTGCCCACAAAAGAGAAGGCAATGCTGTTTCTAAGCAATGTCTTTCAAAATGGTTGGCTCATTATATCACTTTCTGTTATGACAAGTATCTCAAGACCTTGCCAGGTCAAGTCAAAGGTCACTCCACTAGGGGTGTCGCTGCCTCTGCTGTTTGTTTCAAGAATGTGTCAGTGGCTGACATCTGTGCAGCCGCAGCTTGGACTTCTGTCCATACCTTTACGAAACATTACAGTTTGGACATTGCCTCTCACCGCAGAGCTGGCTTCGGGTTGGCTGTTTTACAAGGTCTTCTTTCGTAAGACCTTCACAGCCAGAGGATCTGTGTATGAGTAGTTTCCTCCTCCCATGAGCTTCTCTTTGTTCCAGACTGCTTGGGACTCAGTCCTATATGTAATTACTGACTGCAAGATCCCTCTTGAAGTAAGATAGTACAGTTACGTAAGAACTTACCATAACAGTAGATCTTCGAGAGAGGCTCTTGCAGTAGGTAATACCTTCCCGCCCTCCATCCCCCCTAGCTTTTTCAGCTCCTTTTCCAGGATGGGAAATATCCGCTTCTCTCTCATCTTGCCTTTTTGTCCTTTGGCGGGAAAGAACTGGAAGGCGGGCGTGGGGGACCAACCCTTTATACTGCCGTTGCATGACGTCAGTCACCTGACGTGGGGGCGGTCCCCCACCAGAGACTGCTAGCTAGAAATTTTTCAGTGAGGTCCTGATGACTGCCGGCTTCAGTCCTATATGTAATTACCTACTGCAAGAGCCTCTCTTGAAGATCTACTGTTATGGTAAGTTCTTACGTAACTGTACTTTCTAGGAGTGGTATATGGTTCACATCCACACAACCTGCCTGACCTCCCCTGACAAGTGGCACATGGATCCCTGTTTTCAGCATGCAAGATCTGATATCATAGGGCGTAGCTGAGGGATATACCACCCAGGCTGTGGGAGGAGCTTCTTTTAAAGACAGCCTGGCAAATCAGCTCTTAAAGTGAGACTGCTAACGTGGATGTGAACCATATACCACTTCTAGAACTATGATTACAGGTGAGTGACCTATTTCTCTATCATATCTAGCTGCATCGCTTTTTGACAGCAGAGAATGCACCATCATGTCTGATCTGTCTACATAGCTGTGTGACAATGGAGAATGTACATTCTTTCCAAACTGGTTACATCATTCTGTGACTGCAGAGAATATGCCACAATATCTGATCCATTTACAGCACTTAGTAACATTTTTTTCATTTCTTTTATGGCTCTGCTGAGCCAGCCGGGATGTACCTTTTAGTCTGCATGAGAGGCCCTCCCCAACCACTAGTCTTACCTGCATCCTGATAGGCTGAATTAAACCATCCAGTGAGCTTCACTGGTGGGGGGGAGAGAGAAACTAGACTAATCCAGGCACAGGGTCTGTGGTTGGCATGAGTAGTTGTAGAAACACAGGTGTCGTGCTGTGCAGACCGGGGGGGAGGGTGTGCTGGTTCGCTTTCAGTTTCGTCTGGTGGTGTTGACATGCATTGATGTCCAAGGCAGCACTGGGTGTGCTTCCATTGTACCAATCCCGCAGCTGCGATGGTCTCTCAGTGCACTGATTCTCCCCCCCCCACCATCTCTAGATGTCAGAATGTTGCCAGAGCACCATACTATCCCACACTGGAGGAGGTGAGCTGTCCAGCAGATGTTTGAGTCCCCCCCCCACCGGCCAACTCTCGGACTCCCTGGGCTCGTTCCTGAACCCAGGTCAGCAACACAAGTGATAGCACTACCACTGTGCCAGTGGGCCAGTCAATCTGGTGATGATATTGATTAAAAAGAATAATGTGGCTTGCATTATTTAGTTTCCACTACTTAATATAAAGTGGGAGTCTGGCCAAAAGCATTAAATTGCAAGAGTAGAATTAGGATAACCCCAGTAAGTTTCATACCAAAAATTAGATCTCTAGTTATTTCGTTTAAGAGTTACAAGCTGTTTTGTAACCCTGATTTCACTGCCTGTGTGAGAAGCTGTAGCTGTAGTAGCTGAGAAAGAAAGAGAGAAAACTGATACTGAGTTGCGTGCAATGCATGTATTTCACCAGGTCGAGGCTCTTGATGAATGTTAAAAAAACAAAATTAGTGTGCTTTTCAAATAAGAAGCCTAAATCACAGATTCTTATCGTAACACATACAAATAGACCTATAGAACAGGTGGATAGTTATTGTTATTTGGGAATGACTTTTGATTCTTTGTTGACTTTTGACACCCATATAAATAATAATATAAAAAAGGTGACCAAGAAATTAGGAGCTTTGAGATGAACTACCAAATGTTTACAAACTAAGGACAGGAAAAAAAGTGGCTGAACAATTGATTATGCCAACCCTGACGTATGGGGATTTAATTTATAGAACAGCGAGTAGACATCAGTTGATTAGACTGGATAGGGTGCAACATAGAATAGCTAGATATGTTCTACAGTGTTCATATAGAACTCATCATTGCAATATGTTTATAAAATTGAATTGGCAGTCTTTAGAAATGATTTTTCAAAAAAATTGGTTAACACTGATACATAAATATAAAACACTATCCCGAACATTACATTACACAAACACTTTTTTCCAAAGTTAGTAAAGGTGGGTATGAGTTATCAAGATCTGTGCATACACATAGAGTTTGTTCCATAAGAATTCATAATAAATATGGTAATGGTTCCCTTTCATGTCAGGCAGCTAAAGTATGGAATATTCTACCCCCTCCAATAAGATCTTTAGAAGACCACATGACTTTTAAAAATGAAATTTCAAAATTTTATAAAATAGAATGTAGTTGTACATGAATATGTATGGGATATTTTGTTGTGTATTTCTTGTATTCTCTTTTTGTTTGTGTTTTAATGTATTGTTGGATATTTGAAATGTTGTGTATAGTGTATATTTTGTATTTATTTGAGTATTGTTATATGTTATATGTTTAGATGTAACTAAGTGAAATATAAACAGGACTATTTTGAGAACAGGATTGTATAATCCTAATGATTAGAATTTCCTGTATAAAAATAAAGTTTTCATTCATTCATTCATTCATTCATTTCCAGAATGTTTAGTCACATGATACTGAACTTTACAATGAGATGTGTAGTGGTTTCAGAATGCAGTGGTGGACACAGATTTGGAACATCAAGGTTGTGCACAATTTTAGAATACTGCCGTAATGAGAGTTCAGCATGTGACAAGGTCACAGCACCGCAGCAGGAATTCGGTTTTAGAATGCAGCATGGATGTGCAGTTTTGGAATGTGGAAGGAACCATTTCAGAACGTGGGTGGGCAAAATTTTAAAATGAAAAATGTGTAGTCATGGACTGTGGTTTGGTGAGGACACACAATTTTGGACCGTGTTGGCGACACTCAGTAGTTGGTGGTCCCATGTCTCCTCAGTTCTCTGCCAGAGATGAGCTTAGAGGGCCTTTTACTATGAGGATCCAGGAGATCAAACCGTATCAGGCACATAAGGAGAGGCATGGGACTGGAAAAACACATTAGGCACTTATGGAAACCTTCAATAATGCAGTGAATAATCCTGCCAGCATGAACCTCAGTATGGGGAAAGGAAGGTGGGAATGCTGTGGCCCAGTCTACTTTTGCAGCAATTAACTGTTCTATGTATGGGACATGTCTAGTTGTGCTACTGTGTACCTGTCAGTAGGGTCATGGAAAGCTGAAATGGCAGCCAAGTGCACCTAAATAGATAAGTAATGGAGACCAGAGTCTAATAAAGATAACAGGTAGGCCAACACAATATTGATAGGACGGTATCACTACATTATCACAAACTCGCTTGCCTGACACCCTGTACGCTGATGCATGGAATCCTGAAACACAAAATACCGACAGTGGCCGGCCCGTCGGCGCAGCGGTGGGATTTCCGCTTGCGACGCCGGCGACCTGGGTTGAGGAGCGGATCCGGGTGGATTGGAGAGACGACTGGGAGTAAGTTGGTGTCAGCTGGACAGCTCTCCCTTCTCCGGGGGAGGTGTGGGTAGCACTCAGTGCTGGGGACTCCTGGCGAGGCGGGAGTTCTCCGCGTAGCCCGACAGCGTGGGGGAGGAGGTGGGGCAGGCGCTGGCGTCATTGCACGTCCCGCCTCCTCTGGGGAGAAAATAAGGAGGAAAAGATGGCGGGGCAGGACCACGATGGATGAAGCCCTCCCTGGAGAGCCTCGTATCACCACCACCGCTGCGGGACCCCAACCAGTCACAGTTCGGGTCACGGTGGCCCGTGCCCCACCCTCCCGAGGGCAAGCGGGTGACCGAGGTCCTCTGCAGCTATAGGCAGTGGTAGAGGTCTCCGGGGCCGTGACCAGGGCGGAGGATATAGCGGTGGTCCTGCCAGGAAAAAGTGAGTAAAAAAAAAGAAATACCCGACAGTGAGTTTTGCCCCCCAGTTAGCAATCCTAATTAATGGGGTTGTGGGGGCAAGGCCCCCCAAAATGAGGAAAACTAGCAAAATCCCACTGTCAGGATTTTCCATTTCGGGATTTTGGCATCAAGCTACAGGGTGTCGAGCAAGCCAATGTTGGGATATCATAGTATATCCAATAGGACATGTAAATGGGCCACCTGAATGGGAAGCACACCATATGAAGAAAACTCTTCTAAATAGGCATGTCTTGTGGAAGGCTTCCTAGCTGCCAGTAAGACATCAGGCACCTGATTAGAAACCACAAAATGTGCAGTGGCTATATGCCCAGGACCATGAATGCAGATGCAGAGACTGCAGATCCAGATGGACCAGGGACCCTCTGTCCTATGACAGTAGACAGCAACACAGGGGCAGGTTGAACAGGAGGATCCCACTGCTAGATGCTGCAATGGGAAACCATGTCTGGCAAGGCCAAAAGGAAGCCACCAGTATTAGGAAGGCCTGTTCTCTCCTCAATTTGAGTAGAACTTTCTGAATGTGAGGAAATACATAAAGGAACCTGCCTTATCAGGAAAGGGGCAATGCATAGGAGAAACACGGCTGTCAATTGAAGGCTGTGAGACAGTGCCCAGTACCATACACTCATTGCTTCCCTGCATAGGGGGTATGAGTGAGTGCCCCCTTGCATGATGATTTAGTGCATCACAGTGACATTTTCTGACCTTATCTACAGGGACCCTGAACTGAGATATTCTGCGAAGGCCTGGAGACCAAGAAGAACAGCCCTTATCACCAGAACATTGATATGGAGATCCAAGTCCAGTTCAGTCTACTGCTCCTGGATCTGGAGCTGGTCCAGGTGGGCACCCCATCCTAACCCAGAGACATCCATTGTGAAGAACTGCACTGGTGTCTGGGAGAAAAATGGGACACCCTGTAACAAGTGCTGGGGTTCCATCCATCACAGTAGACTTTTGAAGGGGAGACATGACAAGAACCATATGATCTTCTCATTAGGCCACACCTTTGGAACTACATAGCCATCAGCACTAGGACCACATTGAAACTTTTGCTAGCCATGAGCCATCTACAGTGACATCCCATGTCTACATGTATATAAGCATGTGCAGCCCCATCACTCAGTTCTTTTCCTGCCATCGATCATCCTCTTTGGACCTACTGAAAGAGACGCCATCAACGTAACTGTTGCTGTTTCTTCTTTTATTTTACTTAGTGTTTATTTTGCTATCTCTATGTGCTACCAAGTTGAAAGAACCTTTATTTCGGGATCATAAGTGTAGAGATCAAATTTACAAAGAGGGCACACACGCGGTTTGTGTGTGCTGTCTGGGCCTTTTTCACAATGTGAGGACTTATGAGATTTGCCAGAGCTTCAACCAGGCTACAAGATGATGCTGTAAGAAAGCTCTAGAAAACTCTTCTCAAGACATTGAAAGCCATGGAGAAAGAACAGGGCCCAAAGTCTGTTTCTCCCTCATCGTCGGCCGAAAAGTGGCCACCAGAGTCGAAGGATCGGGACAGGGAAAAGTCATTATGGTGGCTCTCCTTGTCACCTGGCTATAAAGGGAAAGGGGAAATTGTTTAACCAGGAAAGGCACACTAAGCCGAAGCTCGTTTCTAGGTGCGACCTGGGAGCACAAGGAAGTTGTGACTTGCTCAGGGTCACACAGTATGCAAGTGGGGGCTGTGGGATTCAAACCCATGTTTCCAGGTTTGCAGTTCAATGCTGTTGACCACTATGCTATACTGCCTCCTTAATAAGCACAAAAACAGAGAAAAAGAAAAATCTGCGTCACTGGTGAGGTACCAATTGCCACTGAGACAAAGTAAACCTGTGTCATCACCTTGACTTCAGCCCACTCAACTGTCGAGACACCAGGATCGGGGCTTGGCTTAGGCACTGCCACACCTGTTGTGGACAGAAGAATACCATCATCATTGGACCAAGGCCCATCAATGCAAGTAGTCCTGGCCCCTTCACAGCATGCATTCAGCTCTCAGGCTGCGCTGGCATCGTTTTTAGAAATAAACATCCTGCCATGATTACCAATGAAGGCAGTTATTCAACTGATTGGGCATCCTGATACTTGGCCTTCATCAATGGGTTTCACCAGCATGCCGCAGATTCCTCCTTCTTAGCTGATGCAGACATTGCGGTTCATTCTGAGGAGGAATATGATGGAGAATCATTTCTAGCACCTCGCTTTAGTTCTATCCTCTCATCCTGCAATGAAGACTTAGTGGTTTATACCCCCGAGATCTCCTCCCGAGTATCCAACTTTCCAAGCCATGATGCAACAAATGCAGTCTGCCATGGGCTTTGCTTTGGAAGAGGAAGATTCCACAAAAAGGAATCTAATGGAATTTGTGGAGGTGCCCTGCTCCCCATCTATTATAATTCCACCTATATATCCTGGCATTAGAGGATGCTACCTTTGCTGCATGGTACAGACTAAACTGACTGTCTAAAGTTCCTAAAAAGGCTGATAAGCGGTATCCTGCACATCTGCTAAGCCTTATGCTAACCAGTCAAAAACTGACTCTGTAGTCATCATGGCTGCTCATGATAGGTCTAGGGTCCCTAATCATGAGTACTTTGTCTCCTGATAAAGAATCTGGGAGGCCGGATGTGTTGGGCAAGCATGTTTATGTCTCTGCATCATTGGGCCTTAAGATTGCAAACTATCAAGCCTATATGATAAAATATTAGAACAGCCTGGGGAAAGCTGCTCATTATTGCAGCTCAAAAAAAATCTGTAAAGTCCTTGTATCTCTCTCCTGCTAGAGGTAATGATCATCAATCTGCTGCCCGAGGCAACCATGCCTACCATCAATAAGACCATGGCAGAAGAGGTGGGTCCCTTCTGGGTCTCATTCCCCCCTGGTGCCCATACAAAAGCACCCAAAGTAATTGGTTCCAGTCGCTCTGCCACAACCGGAATCTCTTCTGTCTCTCCTTTCATCTCAACAATTACCTGTAGGAATGAGTTTGGGTGGGCAGGACCTCCCAGCATCTGAAACAATGGTAGGAGATCACCATGGACGAGAGGGTTCTAGAGATAATTGCAAGAGGACATGCTCTGGAGCTGTTATAAATCCCTCCAGATCATCCTCCACCTCTGTCTTCTTATCCCCCAAGCCATTTGTCCCTTCTGAAAGAAGAAGTTCCTTTGTTGTTCCAAAAATGTGCGATAGAACTGGTTCCTCCTCAGGAAAGAAACAAAGAGTTCCATTCCAGATTCCTAGCCCCAAAATGGACAGAGGATCTGTGTCCTGTACTAGATCTCAGGGATCTCAACCTATACATCAAATACATAGAAACAGAGAATTTGATGGCAGATAAGGACTGCTTGGCCCTAGTCTGCCCATTTCCCTACCTGATGGATAAGCTGCAGATTCTAGTTAACCAACAGTTTACTTCTTCCTACCCCCCACCAGAATTGCCTTATGTCTGTTCCATGGATTCTTGAATTCTCCCACTGTTCTTGACTCCACAACCTCCTCAGGAAGGCTGTTCCATGCCTCCACAACCCTCTCCATGAAAAAATACTTTCTAACATTACTTCTGAGCCATCCCCACTCCTATCTTCAAATTGTGGCCCCTTGTTCTTGCACACCTCCTTTTTCTGAAAGATGCTACCCTCTTGGGCTTTGTTAATTCCCTTGAGGTACTTGAAAGTTTCTATCATGTCCCCCCTCTCCCTCCTTTCCTCGAGGCTATACATATTAAGCTCCTTAAGTCTCACTTCATATGTCTTCTGGTGTAGACTCTGCACCATTTTGGTTGCCTTCCTCTGAACAGCCTCCACTCTATCTGTGTCTTTGCAGAGATGGGGTCTCCAGAACTGCACGCAGTACTCCAGATGGGGTCTCACCAACTGTCTGTACACAGGGATATCAACTTCCTGTTTTCTACTGTTGATGCCTCTCTCTATGCATCCCAGTATCCAGCCATCCTTACTACCGTCTTACATTGATTGCCCACCTTTAGGTCATCTGATATACTGTAATTACTCCCAGGTCCCTTTCAATTTTTGTTGTTGTTCGTATCTCACCCCCCACTGTGTACTCTTCCTCTGGGTTTTTGTTTCCCAGGTGCATTACCTTGCACTTCTTTGCACTGAATCTGAGCTGTCATGCATTTAACCATTTCTCCAACCTTGCCAAGTCCTTTTTCATCCTTTCCACCCCACCTTGTGTATCAGCCCTGTTGCAGATCTTTGTGTCGTCTGCAAAGAGACATATTTTTCCTTCTAGGTGCTGTCCAATGTCACTTATAAAGACATTAAAGAGGACCGGTCCCAGCACTGAACCCTGCGGTACCCCGCTAGTTACCCTCCTTTCTTCACTGTGGACTCTGTTTACTATTACCCTTTGCGTTCTGTTGTCCAGCCAATTTTTTATCCAGGCTACCACCTTGGGACCCATTCCAAGGCTGGCTAACTTGTATATTAATCTTTTGTGTGGGACTGTGTCAAATGCCTTGCTAAAATCTAGGTAGGCCATATCCACAGCCCCTCCCTGGTCTACTACTTTGGTCACCCAGTCAAAGAAATCTATTAGATTAATCTGACACAACCTTCCTGCTGTGAATCCATGCTGCCTTGGGTCCTGTGCCCCACTGGCCTCTAGGTACTCAACAGTTCTTTCCTTCAGAAGTGATTCCATCATTTCCCCTACCACTGATGTCAAACTAACCAGTCTATAGTTTCCTGCCTCTGCTCTGCTCTCACTTTTGTGAAGTGGAATCACATCCACCCTCCTCCAGTCCTTGGGTACCACCCCATCCTCCCATGATTTGTTAAAGAGAGTGGTCAGTAGTGTCACTAGTTCTACCCTTAGTTCTTTTAAAATTCTGGCGTGAATCCCATCAGGCCCCATTGCTTTGTCCACCCTGTTTCAAGAGTTCTTTCAAAACCCTTTCTTCTGTGCATGGACTGGTATCGACCCCCCTATCCAGAGTGTTTCTCTTGTTTGGTTTGGGTACCTCCCCATCCTCTTCAGTTGTAAATATTGAGCAGAAATATTCGTTCAGTATCTCTGCTTTTCCACTGTAACCCTCTACCCACATTCTCGCCCCTTTATTAAGTCTCTGTATCCCTCCCTTGGTCTTTCTTCACTCCCTAATGTATCTATAAAAGGTTTTATCCCCTTTCGTAACAGAATTGGCTATCTTTTCCTCGGTTTGGGCCTTTGCTATTCTGACTGCCTTCCCTGCCTCCTTCTGCTTTAACAGATATGTTTCTCTGACCTGCTTCTTCTGTGTTTCCTTATATTTCCTGAATGTTATCCTTTTCTGCTTAATCTTCCCTGCCACCTCTTTTGAGAACCATAGTGTTTTTTTCCTTCATTTTGTTTTATTGCTTCTATTCACACAAAGGCCTCTGTGGTGGCTGTTTTGATTATTCCCCATTGTTCCTCCACCCCTCCTTCTTGCCCATTTGCTAGTGCTTTTCTGAGGCACTCTCTCATTTTCCCAAAGTCAGCCCTCCTAAAGTCCAATACTCTTGCTTTTTTATGGCTTGACTCTATGGCTGTGTTTATTGTGAACCACACTGTTTGGTGGTCGCTTGTTCCCAGATGGCTACCAACTTCTAAATCTGAGATCCTGTCTCCATCCCCATTTGAGAGTACCAGGTCTAAGATTACTCCCTCCCAAGTGGGTTCAAATACTAGCTGTCTGAGGCATGCCCCTTGTAGGGCACCAAGAATGACGCTGCTCCTGGATGTGTCTGCAGCAAAAGTGCTCCAGTTAACATCTGGCATATTCAGGTCCCCCATCAACAATATTTTCCCTTTTTCTGCCATTTTAAGGATGCCTTCTATCATTTCCTTGTCCATTCCCTCCCCCTGAGATGGGGGTCTGTACACAACTCCCATGCGGATTGTTTTGCTATTTCCTGTCTCCAGAGTGACCCATAGTGTCTCATCTACTTCATGTTTACTCTTTAGTTCTGTTGCTTTGATCCCTTCCCTTACATAGAGAGTTACTCCTCCTCTTTTACCCTCCCTGTCCCTACTGTAGGTTGTATATCCTGGTATGTTGACAACCCAGTCATGGTTCTCTGTGTACCATGTTTTAGGGACTGCCACAATATCCAGGCATCCCTCTTCCATCAAGGCCACTAGTTCGGGGAGCTTGTTACACAGACTGTGGGCATTGGTACTCATCACCCTCCATTTTTTGATGGCCTTTACCCCTTTTAGCCCCTTCTCTGTCCTTACTGCCTTTGTCTTTTTTTGCAATTACCCCTGTCCTGTTCCCAGATGACTTCTCTATCTTGTTGTTTACCTCGCTAATTACTGTGTTTTGAGGGGGGAGGCTGGGATTTTCCTGCTCCTTTTCAGTGCCTTCCCCCTTGGCTAGTTTAAATGCTTGCCAATGAAGCATTTAAACTTATCACTTAGGATGCTGGTTCCTCCCCTGGACAGATGCAAACCATCATGCCTGTATAGGCCTGCATCCCTCCAGGTGGCTCCCCAGTTCCAATGAAGCCAAAACCCTGAGCTCTGCACCAGTTTTTCAACCATTCATTGAATCCTATGGTGCGGAGTACCCTAGCATCATCCTTGCCATAACAGGCAGCACGTCCGAGAAGGTTACCGTATGTGCTACTTGTCTAAGACCCCTCCCCAATTCTACAAATTCCTCTTGCACTGCTCTGATCCCATTCCCAGCCAGGTCATTTGTCCCTAGGTGGACAATGACATCCAGCTCCCTCCCTCCCTCTTGCAGCTGCTCCAGCGATCCTGAGGATTCACTTCCTGTCCCTCCGAGCCATGGCGCCAGGCAGGCACCTTACCTCCCTCTCCCCTTCCTCCCTCACTTCTACCCCCCTAATGATTGAGTCCCCCACCAGGAGTTGTTTCCTTCCCCTGTGGGGTCTCATGCCACCCTCCTGTGGGTCTCCTTTGTGGAGGTTCCCAGCATCCTCCTTGGTCTCCACTGCAGGTGCCTCCATAAAGGAACCACTCTTCGCCAGAACAGCATATGAATTGTGGAGAGGTACAGCTGGAGGGATGCATCTCTGTTCCTCCACCCTCTTCCTCCCTGAGTCCACCTTGGTCCAGTTGCTCTTCTTTCTTGGCAACCTCTGAGGAAGTGGCAGTGGCCCTGGTGGTCCCTGGGTGTGGGAAGAGGTTTCATGAATCCTAGCCAGGTCAGCCTGGAGACGGAAAACCTCCTCCCTCAGACCAGATAGTTGCCTGCAAATAGAGCAATATCGCAGCCTCCAGAATGTCTCCTGGAACACTGCCGCCCCACAGCCATTGCACTGCACCACTCCCATCATGACTTATTTTGTGTCCCCTCTCCTGTTGCTTTGTATGCTTACTCTCTCCTCCCTCTATGTATTTTTCCACCTACTTTCCTACTGCCTGTATACCCTTACAACTCTCACCCTTCTTGTTCTGGTACAGGAACTTCTTGTAGACTTCAGAAGTCTCCTTCCTCCTTACTTGGACTCAGACCTCCAGCAGCTAGGGGGGAGAAAGAGCTATTTGTTTTTCCTTCAAGGTTGATGAAACTAATGTGTTTCAGTGATCTTTCCTTCCTACTGCCAAACAGGAAATTCCTCTTGTCAGTCAAATCCAGTGACTAAAAAAGTAGAACTGGCTTAGGGTGGCGGGGTGGGAAGGAGGGTAATTAGTAAGAAAATCTGTAGCTTTTTTAGTCAGCTGCTTGTTCTGAAAGCAAGATTCCCTCTGCCAGAAACTAGCAGCAGGAAGCTGTAATTGGAGATGGCTGCTTTTCTACTGCTCAAGCCACACCCCCAATTAACTCCTCTACTCCTGATTTAGCAAACTCAGTTAATATAGCCCCTTCCCCAAACAGAGAAACATACAGTGACTTTCTTCTTTTTTTTTTTTTACATACATAAAGTTTCAAATGGTAACCCTGCAAGCTCTGAGTCCCATTCTGCAAACGGGACTGGCTTTGTTTTGTAAACATGAAGGATGCATACCTTCATATAAAGATCAGGAAATCCCACGGACAAAACCGCTGCTTTATGCTGGAGGGGGAACCCTATCACCAGAGGAGTAATTTTGGTGTAAAGTTTGAGGGGGGACAACATCACTCTCAGCCAGCCTCGGATCGCGGCTGCTATGTTACCCAGCAAAAAGTAAATTATCTATGGAAAAATACCATTGTTTCTATCAACATACCTTTGAAAGCGAATACATAAATACATTATACAAGCATAACAACACTAATGTAAAACCTCAAAGGGTACCTGTGCTTTCTCTCACGCTGCTTTGAAGAACTGGAACTCTTTTCCTCTTGCCATCTGTCACTCGCTGACTCGTGCCATATTTAAAAAGGAGCTGCAACATTTCCTAACCAAATCTGTCCCTTGCTTGTACTTTGATCCTACCTGGTCCTCCTCTATCTAGTCCACTTACTACTGCCCTATCTTTACCCAGATTACCTAACCCGTTGTAATTTTGCTTCTCTGACATGTCCTCCTACCTTAAACTTTCTGTTGATTTTGACTTTACCCAAATAGTTCCTTTCCCTTTTATCCTTCTGCTCATTTTCTTTGCTTGCACTTACCTGGTGCTAAACCACTGTGTGTCTCTGCCATTGTTTGGTTCCCTTACTATTTGAAAATCGTACTCCACCAGACCGTCACTCATTCCTTATTGTTCATTACTGCGTGCACTTATTGTATTTTTGCTTAACTGGATATCTTCCCTTTGTTCCCTCCATCCTATTCACGCTGCTGTTTGTTTTTACCTTACATTATACCCTCAGTGCTACTCTCCAATGCATTATCTGAGAATTACATTGTATAATTAGGTCAAGACTGTATTTCCTGTTATGTTATTTGTCTCTGCAATCATGGGAAATTGTATTATTTACCTCATTTTGGTACTCTCTCTCTCTGTATTGTTTATTCTCTACTTTGTAACCTCCCAGGTTGTGCCTGCAAATAGTCATCTCTATGGCTAGGGTGCCTCACTCAGTCAAAAAAAACTAAATAAAAATAAATAAAATTAAAAAACGAGATATTACATCTCACCTCTACTATCCTGGGAAATGCAGTAGACATCAGAACCCGATTGCAAATGACATGTCACAGATTACATCTCATTTGGTCTATTTTGGTTAAATATATACTAAAAATGTGCACAAGCTAGCAGGAACCACCAGCACAACAGTAATGTAAGTGGCAAACATTTGGCAGTAGCAAATGCTTATTATTTTTTATTTTGCATAGCTGTTAATTCATTTTAACACAGAAACATAACATTTGATAGCAGATAAGGACTGCTTCACCTGACTTACCAAGTCTACCCATTTTTCCCTACCTACAATATCACCGTGGTCCGTAAACCCAACTTGATCTACAGTTCTTTATCCCTCCCCCCTTCCTTTCCATAATGACTCCTTTGAACCATCCATCCAGACCCACCTGCAGGTAAGGGTTTGATTTTTTTTTTTTTATTGATGGCTGAGGGCTGGCTGGATTTCAATGAGCAAAGCAACAAATCACTCCCCCAACCAGGCCTTAAAAGGCCATCCCCCATGCCAGTCCTCATTCATTTTCTTCGTTGCGGCCAGAGGTGCTGCTCCTCATACCTCTTTTCCTGTTCTCTTGCCTATTCTTTGTTTACTGCATTTTAGCAGCACCTCCGACCGCCGGCTCCATTCCATTTCCCTGCTATTCATCCTACTGCTCGCTTCCACTGGTCTGCGGCTGTCTCTCCCTCCCTCCTCCCTCCCTCCCTTCCATGACCGACGTTCCCCATGTCTCCTCCAGTCTGGTGTTCATTTTCCTCACTTGCATACCTCCATCCTGTTCCCGTCCTGGTCCGGTATGCTGAGTAGCCCTTTTTGCCAATTCTACCTCCCCGCCGTGGCTCTATGCAGCCCCCCCCTTCTGTTGCCTGTGCTCCTTCTCCTGTCTCGCTGCTCACTAGCTGTCTGTGGCTCCTTGGTTCTCCCATCCCTCCAAACCATTTCCCCTGCACCTTTTATGTAGTTTAATTTCCCCTTCTTTCTCTCTCCATGTGCTGCTCCTGTCTCTGTCTCCTTCTCTCTTCCGGGTTCGTGTTGGTGTTGCCACTGCTCAGTTTTCCCTCGTACATTCCCCGCTTCTTCTTCTCCCTCGATCCATCTTCCTTTGCTCTCTCTGTCCCTTTTACCCACTGTGCTCATCCCCACTGCTACGGAGGATGCCTCGCTTCTCTGCTTTAGTTCTCTCCACAGCGACTTCCTGTGCCCTGTGCTATTGAGCTCCTTGGTGGTTCTTGTGAGCTGGGGGACAGCGTTTATTTTGCTACTCTCGACTTCTGTTCTCCCCCTGGTCGATGCTCACCTCCTGGCCTCTCGTACCTTTTCCAAGACTTCATTTTCGACAGCCTGTCTTGATGTTTGGACCACATCTACTGTTATTGCCCTGTGGTTTGGATCCCGATCTCCCTTATTGGTTCCTGGCTCCTTTTAAAGGGGCAGTTGCTCTCTATGGGGACTGCGACTCCTACTGTCACTTCTTGTCTGGTCTCCTCTTACCTCCCCATATACCTTGTTTTCTTCCTGGTACTCCTACCCTTCCTTTCCTCAACCTCAACATAACCTGTTTGCCACCCATCCTGTTTCACATCATAGGACTATCAATCCGACTGGACTGTACGCCTAGCTGGCGTGCTCTGCAGCCTTCCTCTGGGATTTGCCATTTGTCCCTTCCCCTGCTCTCCTTTGCCGCTCATTGCTCTTGGTTACACCATGATGCACTTGCTTAATTTCATCCCTGACTGTGCTTCCCCATGGTGGGTGCTTGCCCTCCTCCTCCTGTTCCCTTCATCCTCCATTCCTCTCTTTCTCTGACCTCTGCTTTGTTTTGGAGGCTTCTCTATCCTGCCATCCCGCTATACCACCACACCCTACTCATTCACATCACCTAATATTCCCTCCAGCATATCGCTCTACCTATTCATCTCCTCCTCCTCTGGCCCTATTCCCTTGTTCTAATCAAACCTATTAAGATGTCCTCCTGGCACAACCTACCTCATCATCGGCTGCCGGATTCACTTGTTCGCTCTTGCTCCTACCTTCATGCAATTCTATCCATTCCTAATTTGGCTCTCAATGGACCCGGTTGGCATGCACTCCCATAGTTAACAATCACGGGTAGATTCCTCATGACATGAGTCTGGTTCTCCTTCACTCAGTCCAATCTCAGGGTCTAATTATTCACATTGATTAATTGAGCATACTTCTCATTGGGTCTTATACTACCTCATCAAACTGCTCTCCATTCAGAGACATGCCTTCCGTGTCCATTGCTGCTTGGCTCGGGGCTAACCTGTAGCCGATGAGCTCGCTCTACCCCCACGAAGTCTGCATCTAGAGCATGCAAAGCTCAGAGCAGGGTCCTTCTCCCTGGTCCATAGTGAGAATGTCTTCGCTCTGGTTGGACCTTCAGTCATCCCTCATCTCAGCGACACCTCTGGATGTAGAATTTATGCCATCCAGCTGTGAGGGGTGGGGCTCTCATTATCAGAGCCCCTTTGGCTGCCTGAGTGGGATCGGAGGCACCCTCTACGCTATTCTCCTTCAAGACCACCTCTGGTTCACCTAGTTTGTTTCATAGGCTCGCATTGGCCAGCTGATTGCCTTAGCATTCATCTCTTTCCTCTCTTGCTTTTGAGCATCTAGTTGCAGAGATATCGCTCGTGACCCTCAACAGTTGTCCATTTAGAAGGACAGAGCGAGGGCTTCCTCTAAATTGGAATGTTTTCCTTCTCACTCGATCTCGACTCTAAATTGCAGTAGCTGAGCCATCACTAATCAAAACATCCTTAAGCCTGGAGGGAAGGTGACCTAGGCATTGGATCCCCAGAGGTTTCCTCCTCAAAGGGTTTTTTTTTTTTCTCTCCTCCTTGTCAATGGTCATAAAATTAGATAGAGTTGGAATTTCCTTAGGTTCCGTAGTTTAGTTCTGCTGTTGGATGGAGTCAGATGGTGGCCCCAGCTGTTCCATCTCCCTTTAGGAAGTCTGCCCTTCTGCATCTTGTCTGCTTTCATTTCATTCATTCATTGTCCTCTTCATATTTCATTCTTCTCCTGTCCTTCCCATCTATGTCTATCACCTTAATTTCCAGTCTCGATATATTCTGATTTCTCGCCTCTTCGATGCTTGACATCCTTTTGGGCATTCTTTTTGGGCTTCTTCCTAAGTTACCTTTAGCCAAAGGAATTATTCCTGCGGCACCTATGGGGGGGAATCCTCCTCTAGGGTTCCTTGCATCGTACTCCTACAGGGTGCTATATCCCTTGAATAGCGAGGCGAACAACCACAATGTGCCTAAGTCACACAAGCATACATCTGATCCAGTTGCGCAAGTCCATCGAAACTGATGACTGAGGGCTCGCCGGAGTTCAATTGGCAGAGCAATAAACCACTCCCCCAACCAGGCTTTAAAAGGCCCTCCTCCGGGACAGTCCTCATTTGTTTTCTATGTTGCCCCACCATCCACCTCTCCTTCTCCTCCTCCTCCTCCAGCGACTCATCTCTCTTTCCCGTGGGCTTTTTCCTAAGCTACCTTTAACCAAGGAAATTATTGCAGTGGCACCTATGGGGGAGGGACCCCTCCTCTATGGTTCCTTGCATCATACCCCTACAGGATGGTATATCCCATGGATAGAGAGCTGAACAGCCACAATGCATTGAAGTCACACAAGCATACATCGCATCCAGTTGTGCAAGCCCATTGAAATTACTTTAACTTTGATAATACAGAGGAAAACACTGGAGTTGCATGCTAGGCTAACCATATAACCCCCACCCCAGCCAGCAGATCCCTGCCCCTACCAAAGCAAGCAACAGTCAGGCTCAAGTGGCACACAAGAGAGATACTAGCCAGCACAGCATTTTAAATCAAACACTGACTGTAGACAGTACAGACACAACCAACACAGCAAAGCAGAAAAGATCATCAATAAACATAATTAAACTGAAACATCACCTACCCTTGCCTTTTGTAGACTATTAGAGCTATGTTAGCTCAAGTTGAGCAGTTTTGTGCTGATTGCTGATTGCGTTGGTCACAGTCTACTGGTAGAGCCGCTGGCCCATTCCAGACACAACAGTAAAGAGAATGCCTCACAGATTGCAGCAGGCTTCTTTTCCCAGGCACTTCCTGACCCAGACTTGTGCCAAATCAAATGACCAATAGTGTGTGACCCCTGCCAGTTTAGAACTGCCCAGTGCATACTGGAATTCCCTTTCACCACCTCCTCTGCTTGTTTGCCAGTGTCTTGTTTTGCAAATTTGTGCATACAGCATTGTGAGTAAATGCCCCTGTGGCATGGTGATGTTGCTGGCTCGCTGCCCCCCAAATCACTACTCACCCCCACCCACTGCATTGCAGCACCACCAGTCAGTCCTACCTCCCTGGTAGTTGTTGCTTCATCATTGCTTGCAGCAGCCTCCAGCAGTCCATATTCTTCTGTCCTCTACTCTGCCTTCCAAACTTCCACTGCAGGCTCTGACTGACTGATGCCCCAACTGATCCAAGCATCTGACCCCACAGTCACTCACTGGTGACCACAGCCCTGAAACGCTCAATCCCAGGCCATAAAACCTCAGCCTCCCCCCCCAGACCTCCCCTCCCAAACTCCCAGGCTGGAAAGCAAAGCAGTAGCTCCTCCACAGGCATCATCAGAGGGCAGATGCAGCAGCAGGAGTTGCAGGACATGACAATCACAGTAGGGAGGAGATGGGAAGTGAAGCAGCACCAAGCAGGCAAACACATCAGTGGTAGCACTGCAGTTTTTTTCCCTCAGTGTGAGCAGTCAGTCTCCTATCTGCTCCTCCCAACTCCTCACTGTTGACGGTAGCACGTGCCTTATGCTATTTCTGGGTGCGATGTGGTCCATCACTTTCTCCCTCCCTGCTACAATTCACTCTTCTCCTCCTGGTTCTGGCCAGGCCACTTGCATAGCGCTGGTCCCCCCCTCTGCCGTCTGTCTGTCTGCCATAGCTCACTGCACTCTCTTGGGGCTCTCTCTTTCCCAGGACCTGACTCAACCCACCAGTAAAATCCAACCCCCCCGCCCACAGACCAGGAGGCTCCTGTGTCCCTCTCAGCTCACCAGCAGGCAGCAACAGCATACAGCCTGAATGTTGGGGGTGACAAATGTGCTCACCTAAAATGTTGGGGGGGACTTGTGCCCCCCGTCCCCCGCTATAATTACTCCCCTGCCTATCACTTCAAAGTATTGCCCCTTGGCTTTTCTTCTGCACTATGGATCTTTACCAAATGTTTAGCAGTAATTGCAGTCACCCTTCATAGGGCAGGCCTATATGTGTACCCCTGTCTGGACTCTGGACAACTGGCTTCTGAAGGCCAGTTCTAGGGAAGCTCTGCTACATACTCTGTCTCAGACTCATCAGTTGTTCGACAACTTGAAGATCATAGTGAATGTACCAAAGTCTGTGTTGACCTCCTACCAGGGACTGCAATAGATATGGTCAGTCTTGGTCACAGAGAAGGGATGTGCTCTCCTGCCACAGGACAGGGCAGACAGTATAACTGCTCAGGTACAGTTGGTGTACTGGAGCCACTATGTCTGTGAGAACATTAAGTCTCCTGGGTCTCATGGCTGCAGACATAGTGACTGTGGCACTGGCACACTTTCATATGAGGATCTCTCAGCAGACACTCAGGTCCAGTGGGAGCAGTTGGTGGATGACCTGGACCTTCACAGAGCATTGTTATGGTAGATGGATCACAAAAACTTATTGAAGGGCTTCCCATTCCTTACTACTTCCTGTACAGATCCTCACCACTGATGCCTCAGGCTGCAGCTGGGGAGCTCATCTTGACCCTTCCCAGACACGGGGATCATGGACTAGTGTGGAGGCCTATCTGTATATAAATGTCCTGGAAATTAGGGCTGTCCTGTATAGTCTCCAGGCATTTTGGAACCATCTCTGCCCTGGTCCTCTACTAATTAAGATGGACAATGTCAGTGTGAGGTATTACATCAACAAACAAGAGGGCACTGTTATCTCTTATGCAGGGAAGCAATGACAGTATGGTACTGGGCTCTGTCTCACAGCCTTCAGCTATCAGTCGTGTATCTCCCAGGTCTCCAAAACATCTTGGCAGACAAGCTAAGCAGATCCCAGTTGATGATTCACAAATGGGAGCTGCTGACCTCCATGGTAAACAATCTCTTCATAAGATAAGTCCGTCCAGAGTTGGACCTTTTTGCATCCCCACACAGTGGATAACGGATACGTTTCTGCTCACTCCAGGGCCTGGGGTTTTTGGTGAGACATGTTATTCCTCTCTTGGAAAGGGAAATTCCTATCTGCATTCCTCTAATACAGAGAGTTCTGCTCAAACTGTGGATGTAGAGTACCACTCTCATCTTCATTGCACTGTTATGGCCTTGCCAGATATGTTTTCCACTCCTTAGACGTCTGACAGTGGAGCCTCCTGTCCTCCTACCTCGGTATCAAAGTTTGTTGTCACTGGACAAGGGGTCCCTGGTCCATTCAAACCTGAAGTCCCTCCATCTGCATGCATGACTTCTGTAGACATAGCCATTGTGCATTTTGGGGTATCCCCTGAAGTTGCTGATGTACTAATTATAGCTAGAAAGCTTTATACTAGGCATATTTATTCCCTCAAATAGAAGTGTTTTACTTTGTGGATTGCTTCCCAGAATTTGGACCCTTTTATATGTCCTATGAATGCTGTGTTGGAATACTTGCTTTCCCTGTCTGATTCTGGCTTTCAGTATTCCTCACTTAAGGTGCATTTGGCCACTGTGCCAGCTTTCCATGCTCCTA
Source organism: Neoceratodus forsteri (assembly GCA_016271365.2). Lineage (NCBI taxonomy): Eukaryota > Metazoa > Chordata > Ceratodontiformes > Ceratodontidae > Neoceratodus > Neoceratodus forsteri. The sequence continues at coordinate 1,116,037,818 of CM028130.1, forward strand.
TTGATGGTCGTATGGTACTTTACTCTGTCCCATCCGTTTCTAACCCCAGTAATGCTCAGTATATTCCTAACTTTGTGCAGTAAGCCTGAGGGGTTGGACTGCCTGGAGAGATGGAACACATGCAAATGATGGAACACTTTGCACATGAAAATCTTTCAAACACTGCTTCTACCAACTGCCTGTGTTCTAACCTCGTCAGATTTTTCTCTCTGCCTGAAAAGTCTGGTTGCTCGGAGTTTCGTTCATCCACTTTCTCCTGCGTGAAGAAAACTACAAACTACCTAAATAAGTATACAGTATTTTCTTTTCATATACTGCCTCTACTAATTGTTTTAGTTAATTAACTTTGTTTACGGTTAAAAATTATTTCCTAGTGGTTCTCGGTTCGGGATAACTGTGCGGGAACCGGGTTAGTTTCAGTTAAAATCGGGGTTCTCTGATTAAAGAACCTTCTTTCTGTAGTTAAAAGACGTTGTTTTAAGTTTTATTTGAAATCGCTATATCTCGGTTACTGAACCGCTGAACCAGTTCTCTTCCCTTCTCCATCGGTTCAGTTCCTCGGTTCCTTTTCAGTTCGAGAACCGACCACAACCAAAAAAAAAAACTTGTTTATTTAGCGGTTCCTGTTATTCTTCATTCTTTAACAATATGTCTGAGAAACCTAAAAAGAAGGCTGGTGAGCCTGGCTTTAAGAATTTTTTATAGTGTGGAGGAGTATTTGCAAAGGCAGACAGACAGACTTTGTGTGTTGTCTGTCTGGGATTTGAATATCCTAAAGAGGAATGAGAAGTATGTAAGACATTCCCCTAAAAAAACCTTGAGAAATGCCTTGAAAGGCTGAAGTAAAGGTTTCCACGGGGTCCCTCAGGCTCTGACCAGCCAACACCCCTATCTTCTGTGGCTGAACCCACAACCATAACTTCCCTTGCCCCCTGAGATGGGCGAAAAGGGGACAAAAAGGTTACCTGAACTGGCTGACTCTCCGATTCCTTCTAAAAATTCAAGGAAACGAAAGCATACAGAATCCTCACCCTCTAAACCGGGCACTTCTGCATCTGGTCTGACTATGCCCTCGGCCCAGGAGATTGCTCAGGTATTCAAAATAATTCAGACCCTGCAAAATATTATTCCTCCTCCTCAACAGCCTCCTGCTCCTGCTCAGGGTCCCCAGTATGGCTAATGTACAACCCTCTGGTCTAGAGGAACCGCTTCATGATGTTGGTGATGATTTTGGTGAGGAGAAAGAGCCTATAGAACCAGAAGTGTCCCCTGAACTGAACTTTAGTTCTCCCTCAAGGGTGTCTGAGAATTTTTCCTCACATTTTACATTTGTCAGGAGGATGGCAGATGCACTAGACATCTCCACAACTGAGCAGATTGAGGATGAGGAGGAGGAGGTAGAATATATGGATATTATGGGGTTAACACCCACAAAAAACCTCCTCCTCCCAGTGTACAAGTTCTTCAAGAAAGATGCCTTGAAGCTCCTGCAGACACCAAATTCCATTCCTCTCCTCGACAGGAGAATGGATAAGAAATACCAGTTGGATAGGGAAGGAGCTGAATTCCTTTTTTCCCCATCCAGATCACCAGAGGGTAATACAGCAAGCAGCTTGTGATAAAGCCAGGGTCCCTCTGTCCTCACACTCTCTGAACAAGAACTCCAGAAAAATAGATAGTATGGCCAAGAAAGGCTATTTATCAGCCTCTTTGGCCATTCAACAGGCTAACTTCCAGGCTTATGCTGCCCAATACCAGAAGTAACTGTAGCAGTCTGTCCTGGCTATATGCCAAAAGGCCCCCTCACCGTTGTCAGATGACCTGGCTGAAACCACCAGGTTTGGGCTAGAGGTGGCTAAGTACCAATTCCAGATGGCTGCTGACACCAATGAGACTGCAGCCAGATGGATGGCAGATATCATGGCACAGAGGAGGTTTGCTTGGTTCGGGGCCACAAACCACACTGATACCCAGTCCAAGGCATTGGATTTTCCCCTGGAGGGAAAGTCACTTTTTGGGGAGTTCACTGTTGCCTACATGAAGAAGGTGGATGAGTATAAAGCCAGTTACAGAAGCAACTCTGCCAGAGAGAGAGAGAGAGAGAGAGCTTATCCATTCACCAGGCCATATGGAAGGGAAGGGGGCCCAGGGGCAGGTCTTTTAATACCAGGCCCTTCTTCCAGCCAGTAGCTTTGCCCCACTACCAGCAGTATCCACAACAAGGATACTGTAGGGGTAGGGGTGGAAGGGGTTCCAGGTGAGGGTCTCAGGCCCAACCTCAGCCCTAGTCTAAGCAGAACCCCTGAGGCTCAGGCCACCTCCTCCCTCCCTTTTGGAGACAGACTGTCCCACTTCCTCCAGGCTTGGTTAAAAATCACCACAGACAAGTGGGTCCTGGAGGTGGTGGGTCAAGGTCTGTCTCTGGATTTCAAAATTTCCTCCCCAGAAGACCAGGGTTTTCAGCTCACCTTCCCTAGCAGAAAAAAACACTGCTAGAGGCAGAGGTTCTAAACCTGCTACAGCTCAGGGCAGTAGAACCAGTTCCTACCACCCTAAGAGGAAGGGGTTTTTACTCCAGATACTTCCTAACAACAAAGAAAAATGGGGAGTGGCGGCCAATATTGTATCTCAGAGCTTTAAACAAGCACCTGAAAAAAAACAAAGTTCAAAATGGTAACTTTGGCCTGGATATTGCCAACAATCCAAAAAGGTAACTGGCTGGCATCACTGGACTTGAAAGATGCTTTGTTCCACATCCCCATAAAGGAATCTTTCAGAAAATACCTAAAATTCAGACTCCCATCAGGCCATTACCAGTTTTCAACCCTGCCTTTTGGCCTTTCTTCGGCCCCAAGGGTATGCACAAAGTGCCTAGCAGCTGTAGTGGCACATCTTCGAAGGCAGGGAGTAACTGTTTTTCCATATCTGGACGACTGGCTGGTGGTAGGAAAATCACCAGACCAAGTCAAGCTTTCTGTGAAAGTCACCTAAGACCTTCTGGAGTCTCTGGGTTTCATTATCAACAAGAAGTCACTCCTCATACCTGCACAAATATTGCAGTTCATAGGGGCAGAAATCAACACTCTACAGGGCAGGGCCTTCCTGCCTCTGGACAGGGTAAAAAGTCTTTAGTCAATAGCAAATTCTTCCAGGTTGTACAAACCAAAAACTGCAAGACAGTTCCTGCGGTTACTGGGCCACATGGCTGCCTCCACAGGCACAGTGCAAGGCTCCAGGTTTCGTATGAGGGACATCCAGTTTCATCTCAGGGCTCACTGGAGTCAGAAGAAAGACCCTTTTTCAAAGCTCATTCTAGTAACAAGGCCTTTGTTACAGGCCCTCCTGTGGTGGAAAAAGGAATCCAACTTAAGATAAGGGATTCCATTTCAAAAAGAGTACCCCTCAGTTGTTCTCACAACAGATGCATCCCTTTTGGGTTGGGTGCCCACTTCAGGGATCACAAAGTCCAGTGCACCTGGTCAGCTGCAGAGTCCCTTCAGCACATAAACTTGTTGGGGCTGAGATCAGTGTTGGTAGCTCTAAAAGCTTTCTCTTCTGTAGTACAGGGCAAGGTGGTACAAATCAGAACAAACAATACCACCACAATGTATTACATAAACAAACAGGGAGGCACAAGGTCAGGCCTCCTCTGCACGGAAGCCATGAAAATCTGGACTCTGGCTTACTCCTTGGGAGTATCCCTACAAGCAATCCACTTGCCAGGGAAGGACAACACTCTGGCAGATGCCTTGAGTTGAATCAACCAGGCCCAACACGAATGGACACTGAACAGACAGGTGATACAGGTTATCTTCAGGAGGTGGGACACTCCAGAGATAGACTTGTTTGCATCCCACCGTAACAACCACCTGCCAAAATACTGCTGCAGACCACCAGTTAAGGGCACACTTCCTCTGGATGCTCTGACTCTAGATCAATTGAGAAATTACCTGTATGCCTTCCCCCCTTTCCCTCTGGTTTTCAGGGTGTTAATGAAGCTCAGATCCCATTCAGCTTCTCTGATCTTGATAGCTCCTGACTGGCCCAGGCAGCCATGGTACTCACTTCTGCTCTCTATGTCTGTCACCAAACCGATACACCTTCCTCAGAGGCACAATCTTTTGAATTCCAGTCAGAAAACCTTATTGTATCCAAATCTCAAGTCCCTCAATCTCAAGGCCTGGCTCTTGAGGAACTAGAGTATGCTAATTTAAGCCTCTCTGAAGCAGTGCTAAATGTCTTAAAAGGTTACAGAAAACCTTCCACTAAGAAAACCTATTCTGCCAAATGGAAAATATTTTCCCTCTGGTGTTCAGCTAGAGATTTAGTGTCAGCTCAGGCTGGAGTCCCAATAGTCCTAGACTGTCTTACTCATTTTCATTCTTAGGGCTTACAACCCAGTTCTTTAAAAGTTTATCTTGCAGCAGTATCTGCTTACTTTTCTGCTGGATCAAAGGTAACAATGGCATCAGAACCCATATTTAGAAGGTTCTTTAAAGGCTTGATTCACTGCATCTTCTTACAAGGCACCAGTGCCAGCATGGGACCTCAATGTGTGTATATAGCTAAACTCATGGGCCCTCCCTTTGAGCCTATGGCTACAGCTCATTTAAAGTATGTCACATGGAAAACAGTTTTTCTAGTGGCAATAACTTCTGCAAGAAGAATCAGTGAGCTCCAGGCTGTCTATATATCGATCAGGACTGTATCTCATTTCATAGAGATAAGGTAGTCCTCAGAATGAATAGAAAGTTTCTCCCCAAAGTGGTTTCAGATTTTCATCTGAACCAATCCATCACTCCTCCTGTCTTTTTCACAGACCATGCCAGCTCTGGCGAAAGAAGACTTCATAGTCTGGATGTAAAAAGGCACTCAGCTATTACATGACAGCCACTAAAGACCATAGGCGGGATAGAAAACAGTTATTCCTAACATGTGGGGATGACATTTTGAGGCAACCCAGCCTCAAAAAGGTCAGTCAGTCACTCGATGGATAGTCCAGTGTATTCAATTCTGCTACACTAAAGCAGGTAGGGAACACCCAACAGGATTGAGGGCACACTCTACGAGAGGAACAGCTGCTATCCTAGCAGCTGCAAGGGATGTTCCTTTAGTGGACATTTGTAAAGCAGCTACCTGGAAAACAGTACACATCTTTACAAAGCACTACAGCCTGGATTTTCTGTCCAGGAGTGATGCTAGGTTTGGCACAGCAGTCCCTCAAACTCTGTTTCCAAAGTAGGTTCTGTGCCCACCTCCTGTGGTACTGCTTGGTAGTCTGCACAAAGTTAGGAATATACTGAGCATTACCGGGGTTAGAAGAAAAAAATACTTACCATAGTAATCTTGTTTCTTCCCAGTGATGCTCAGATATTCATAACTTCCCCCTCTTCCTCCCCTCCCAGAACTTCGGCCTCTGCACTCCACATGCTGGTGCCACTGAATCACATTATACCTTACAGTGCATTATCTTTGGACCTGGCAACAGTTTTAAATAGAGTTCACTGTGTTTCTATTTAGAGTTTTCTCTGATATTTTTTCAAAACTTTTGATATTAATATTGTTCCTCCCTTTGGAGGTTGATTTTAATCCAAATTTTAAATTCTGGGTAACCCCAATTTTAATACTTAAAATTACTATACTCATTAGCTAAAGTCTGACTTTCCAGGCTACATACAAACCTGAAGAGGTTTGAACACAGGCAGTTGGTAGAGGCAGTGTTTGAAATATGCTCACGTGCAAAGTGTTCCATCATTTGCATGTGTTCCATCTCTCCGGGCAGTCCAACTCCTTAGGCTTACTGCACAAAATTATGAATATCTGAGCATCACTGGGAAGAAACAAGATTACTATGGTAAGTAATTTTGTCCTCTGGGAGGTGTTCTTCATATGAAACCTCCTGTCTATAATCCAGTCCCACCTCGGGACTTCAATTTTGTGCTTGAGAAATTGATCTTGGCTCCTTTTTAGCCTGCTGCTACTTGTGGCTTATGTTTCCTGTTATGGAAAACATTATTTTTAGTTGTGATGATGTCTGCTCAAAGGACGTCCGAGTTTCAGGCTCTAATGTATGAGCCTCATTTGATTTTTCACAAAGACAAGGTTTCTTTGTGTACAGATCCTAAGTTTCTACTGAAGGTGGTATCTGAGTTTACACTAAATCAGTGATGCACCTTCCTTATATTATCCTGAGCATGCCAACCAGAGTGAGGCAATACTCCATATTTTAGATGTACATAGAATAGTGCAAGACTGTAGAAAGTCCTCTCAGCTTTTTGTTTTGTTTGCCCTTGGGAAACAGGATGCTTCTGTGTCTAAACAATGCCTCTCCAAATGGCTGGCAACATTGTCCATTGCAGAATATTTTATTTATTTATTTATTTATTTCAATCTAGGATTACAATACCTTTGAGCCGAGGCTCTTTTACAAAGGTTCCACGTCAGCATGTGCAACAGTCATCATTTTAGTTACAAACATAACATCACTGACTTACAGACATGTAATAACCAGTACAAAGACTTGAGCTATGAGCAAGACAAGGGAGGAGGGTCGATGGGGAAGTGAGGTAGGAGATTGGGGTAGGAGGTGCAGGGGTAAGGGAGTGCAGGGAGGTGGGTGGGGGCAGGGGCAGGAGTGGAGATACAGGGGGGAGGTGGGCGAGGGTGGGAGACAGTGCAGCCAGGGGGCCTTGTCGAGGGAATATGCCAGGTAAGGTGTTAGGGGTGCAAAGACTGATTGTAAGTGCTGGGTGCTGGGGCATGTGCAGCTGGAACAGTGGAGATGTTAAGATGGGCAATCGCAGGATACAAGCAGTGAGAGGTGCAGCTTGGACTTGAAAAGGCTGAGTGTTGGAGCGGTCACTATGTCGCTGCCAAGAGAGTTGAGCCAGTTGGATGCCCGATAGGCAAATGATCTTTGTCCTTGGGTCGTGCGACATCGTGGGATATGTAGTAGATGGGAATTGGATCTCCTTGTAGTGACATTCCTATGTCTAGGCTTAAGGAGGGCACAGACACCAGGTGGGGCAAGTCTCATTATGATTTTCTTGGCCGTGATGCAGGTTTGGTATTTTATGCGTTTGTCCAGTTGAAGCCATCCAGATTGGGAATAAAGGTCACAAGTGTGGGTATGGCGATGTGAGCCAGTGATGAGACGACAGGCCATATTCAGGGAGGTTGCGATACGTTTGAGAGCAGTGGTAGTTGTAGACCCATATATGATAAGACCATACTCTATGATGCTGACAATGGAGCTTTGGACGGCCGCTGACAGTGCTTCTGGGGTTAGGTGTTTCCTGTGCCGGAATAATATGCCTAACCTCGCATTGGCAGACTTTGCCACACTGCTAATATGGACAGCGATGAGAGGTGGGGATCAAGGGTGATGCCAAGGTACTTGAACGATTGTGTTTGCTCTAGGATGGCTCCTTGTTCGGTTGCAATGGAGAGGTGGAGTTGTTTGTTTTGCTGTGGGGCTGCAAAGACCATAGACTTGGTTTTTTCTGATTGAGAAGCAGTTTATGATTTAGGAACCAGGATTCGATGGAGGAGACGGCCGCTGAAGTTTATTTTGTAATTGGTTTGGATCAGGGTCTGAGGTGAGGATCACAGCATCGTCGGCATAGAGAATTATTTGTTCTGGGCAGCTATCCGGTAGTGAGTTTAAGAATAGGCTGAAGAGGAGGGGTCCCAGAATGGAGTCCTGGGGGAATCGCGAGCGGACCGGTCTAGGGTCCGAGAGTGTATCAGCGATTCTTACTGTTTGGGACCATTCTTCAAGGTAGCTCTTAAATCAGCCAATGGTGTCGGTTGACAGCCCAGTGTTCTGAAGCTGGACAAGTAGGAGGCGGTGATTGACAGTGTCGAAGGCTTTAGTTAAGTCAATGTAGATTGAGCCTAGTAGTTCACCGGAATCAAGTGCGTTGTGGATTGCGCCGGTGAATTCAAGTAGGGCTGTGGAGGTGCTGTGACCTTTGTGGAACCCGTGTTGTTGCTTGCACAGGATGTTGTACGTATCCAGGTATTCTGTGAGCTGGTCCAAGACGATGCATTCTAGTGCCTTGGAGAGTGGGGGTAGTAGGGAGATAGGTCTGTAGTTATCGTGGGCAGTTTTGTCACCACTTTTATGGACTGGGGTGACAGTGGCAGATTTCCATCTGTCCAGGAGCTGGCTAAGGCTGAGGGAGAGGTTGAAAATTCTGGTCAGAGGACTAAGCACTTCATCAAGTGTGAGAGACAGGATTTTGAGATCAAGGGAGTCATTACTGAATCTTGATTTATCAAGGGCTATGGTAACATATTTGCGTACTTGGTGAGCCTTGACTGCTTTGAAGTAGAAGCAGGGGGAGCTGGTGGGAGTAGTGTTCATTCCAGACGGGGGCTACACCATCTTTGAAGTAGTCCTGAGGTAGGACAGCGCTGAGGTCGGTAAAGGCTTTGTTAAAGGTATTCGCAATGGTTTTTGGGTTGAGGGTTGTGGGTTGTGGTTCCGTTGATGCTGAGTATTGATGGGGCTTAGTTATCTTTGGAGCTGCAGTGGATACTGCACTGAATCGCATTAAGGTCGCTCTGAACAAAGCCTGTCGCTTAGTTGCCGGTGGTGATAGGTTCATGCACACAGGTGACCTTTACAAACAAGCAAACTGGTTAAACTTTGAGGGAAGGCTTACTTACCAGACTTGCTTGTTGGTGAAAAAGATATCCTCTGGTCTTTCACCTCCAGCAACCCTACATCTCTTAACACCTGCTCCTACCCCCTGGGATACTAGAAGCTCCTCTAAAGTGAACCTCTTAGTTCCTTTCTGCAGGACATCTATGGGGCAGAGGGCATTCATGTATAGGCCCCCCCCGGGTAAATGGCCTACCTGCTGAAGTCTCATCTCTAGAAAAACTAGGCCCTTTCAGACATGCACTTTGGAAGCATTCCCATGCCAGTCGTAGTTGTGACTGCTCCTAGCCCTCACTAACCTGTCTGTCTTCCTGTTTTACCATATCCCACTATGACATGGCCACCTTGGCTACTCTTTTCATCTACCCCTCTCTCTCCCTTCTTCTACAACCCTTCTCCTCTACCTCTATTTATACGGTAATCCCCTATGATAAGGCCACACTTCTGGCAGTTTCCTTCCTCCTACCTCTCTCCCCCCCAACTCTTCCCCTCTACTTCTCTCCCTTCTCCCCTGCCCCACTTGCTTCCTGCCTCCCTGCCTTCCCCTCTGGCACTTTCTCCCCCCTTCACTGCATTCCTCAGTTTACTGATGCAACCCCCCCTTCTTGACTGTCACTCCAAGTATCCTTAGTGTACCTCATCTTGGATCTGAAGTTTGTTCCCACCTGTGACTAGCTAGTGTTTACCTATGCTACTAATTTCGCTCTCAATTGTTTTTATTGTCTTTGTATACAAATTCACTTTTGCATTGCCTATATCTTCATGGGGTCTGGCGTCTTTGTACTGTGTCGCCCATTTATATAGTTGATACTGCTGCTGCAATGTTTTTAATTATCACCTGTGAATATGTATATGCACTTTTTTCCATTGTTGTTTTCTGCTTGATTTTTATGACATGGGGCCCTTTGTAAAGGAGTCTCTGACTCAAAGGTTTGTAATTCTGAATTATCAATAAAGAAACATTGTATTACGTTCTGTTACAGTAAGTATACTAAGGAACTTCCTGTTGCTGGTCATGGCCACTCCACAGGGGGTATTGCCACTTCTGTTGCCTGTTTCAAAAATGTCCCTGCTGCTGACATATGTGCTGCAGCCACATTGAGCACTGTCCACACTTTCACTAAACATTACAGTCTGGACACCGTCTCGTAGATGTGCTGGCTTTAGGCTTGCAGTACTGCAAGGTCTTCTGTGCTAATTGTATATCAGACTCTGCTATCCTGCCAGTATACTTTGTATTGCTTGGGAATTGTTCTAAAAGTGTGGCCTAGTGGAGGAGATATCCTCAAAAAAGACAAAACAGTTTGGTAAGAAATGATCATACCAGTAGCTCTTCAAGAGAATCTCCTTCATTAGACCATGCTGTGTCTTCCTCCTTCCCACTTTTGCTTTAAGTGAGGCATCTGTCAGATGCTGTACCTAAAATCTGACTCCATGCATCTTGTATCCAGCCCCTTGCTGCTTCTTGTATGCCTGGTGCAGATCTCATCTCCTTGTGCCTCGTGGTTGGAGGTCCTCTGAAGCTAATCTCCAGTGGGGAATTGAGGAGTGATGGGGCTGCCATGCTTATTGCTTATATATGCATAGGCGTGGCACGTTATTGTGGGTGGCCTTGGCTAGCAAAAGTTTCTGTGTGATCCTAATGCTGATGGCTATAGTTTCAAAGGTGTGGCCTAATGAAGGACATTCTCTTGAAGAGCTACTGTTATGGTAAGTTTTTATGTGACTGTTCTTTCAAACCCCAGGAATCTCTCATTGTGCTTAACAAATGCAGTTAGCCCAGTAGATTCGGCTGCATCAGAGTCTGGAACTTAGGTTAATGAAAGAATGTTGCAGTGGAACTTAGAACGTTGTTCAAATCTCTACCTCTAGGTGCTGCTGCTAGCTGTAGTTTCCCTCAGATTCATTTCTCCGCCTGTAGTAGTCAAGACGCCCCAAAGATCTCTCTCAACAACTTCGTTGCAAGTCTTTGGTTTCAATGTTTTCATTTTAAAAAAACATTTATTTTCCTCATATTTCTGCCTCTAGAGTGTTTTATATTTAGCTGTGGTACTATTAGTTAGTGTTTTATTTACAGTTTAGCCAATTCCGTCTCGGTTCCCTGTGTGGTGAGCTAGCTAACTGCCAGTCATGATTTGCAAATATAATTCTGTTTTATATAGTGTGGTGAGCTAGACAACTGCCAGTCATGATTTGCAAATATAATTCTGTTTTATATATATATATATATATATATATATATATATATATTATTTATTATTGATTTTGTATATCCGTACATGCCACAAGAATGCCAGTGTTAATGCAAGGGGCACATGGAGAGAGAGACCAGATTTCTTTTAAAAATGTTTGACCTTCCTCTAACCTGAGGAGCAGCTGCTCTCCAGGAAGCTAAGGTTGCATTTCCAGGTCCATTAACAGAGCTATACCAAAATCTATTTACCTGTCATAAACCATGTACTTCAGAGACTGGATGCTCTGATTCCAGGATACTGTTGTAGTATGTTGTATCTTATGAGGTGAGAGGACCAAGAACATCCTTTCTGGCAGACCCGTGTGAATTCCCTTACAGGTGTCATTTGTATTCCCAGTAAGACAGTAGAGACATCAAAGGCCACTAGGAAAATGAGATTGTGGGGAAAGAGCAAGCGTGACATCTACTGGCCTAAAAGTTATGACAGACCAGGAATTTTTGGACCCATTATATAAGTGATGAAACCAGAGTCAAACTCACTCATTTTTTGCTGAGCATCTACAAGGGACACTCATCTCCTGACAATTCAAGAAGCAAGACTGCCAGTACAAGGGGAATTTAATCTTTCATTTACTTTCTTTGTGCTTCAATTCACTACAGACTTAAGGTAGACTTTAGATAACAGTTATAGTGTGTTTTTCATGTATATTTTCCACTTTTATTTCTGTTATTCTGTGACCAAATTAGTGCATCTTTTAGTTGCAACTGTATGATTATTATTTAAGTATTGTAGTAAAAACATTTGTTTTCAAGAAAACTGCCTGGGTGAGATTTCTGAATTGTGTGAGAATTGTGGGACAGTTATGAATAATCTGTGATAAACTGTTATTGTTAAGGGGTGCCTCCATAAGCAACCAGTTGAGCAAGGATCTGCAAAGGGATATCTGGGTAGAAATAGGGAGAATACCAAAGTCTCAAAGAACAGTCTGTAGGGATTTTGAACCAGGCTGTTGCATGTCCTATTGGAGAAGATGAAATCAGGAGCACACTGCTACCCTGAAGAGAGTGCAATGGCTGGATCTTCCCCATTTGTGTAACAACCAAGAAGGGTTCATATTTGGCTATAAGACTCGAGACTGGTATTGTGCCCTTATCCAGAGTTTAGAGGGATGCCCTGGGTCCTTGTGGCGAGTGTTCAGTCATGACCTCAGTGAGCATTCTGAAAACATGAGAGTATCTCTGTCCCCCCCTTCCCCATCACGGATTGCACTTACCGGTGGGCACTGTGAGCTCAGTGGACCTGACCCTCAGGTGTGGGTTCATGACACCCTGAAACTGGAGAATCTTTGTTTTTAAGTTAGTCTTTCTGTCAGTTTTTTGTTGTCTTGTTGTCCTTTTTATTGTGGTTACAGTTTAAAAGTTTAGTCAGATTGCTGACTGTTTCTGAGTTTGCCATCTCAGTTCTGCATCTGAGGAACTGAGACACTTCTTTCTTTTAAGTTTAAAAGCTAACTAAATTTGGGCTTTTTAGTGGTTGTTATTCCTATGGAGCCAAAGTGAGCTTTTCCAAAATAAAATTCAGATCCCAAGCTAGGACTTGATAGAAACTTGGAAACATAGAATTTGACGGCAGATAAGGACCTCTTGGCCCACCTAGTCTGCCCATTTTCCTACCTAACAGATAAGCTGCAGATCCTAATTAACCAACAGCTTACTTCCTCCTAGCCCCCACTAGGACTGCCTTATGTCTGTCCCATGCATTCTTGAATTCCCCCACTGTTTTTGACTCCACGACCTCCTCAGGGAGGCTGTTCCATGCATCCACAACCCTCTCTGTGAAAAAATACTTCCTCACATTACCTCTGAGCCATCCCCCCTCTTTCTTCAAATTGTGCCCCCTTGTTCTTGCACATCTCTTTTTCTGAAAGATGCCACCCTCTTGGACTTTGTTGATTCCCTTGAGGTACTTGAAAGTTTCTATCATGTCCCCTCTCTCCCTCCTTTCCTCAAGGGTATACATGTCTTTCTTCGTATGTCTTCTGGTGCAGACCCTGCACCATTTTGGTTGCCCTCCTCTGGACAGCCTCCACTCTGTCTATGTCTTTGCGGAGATGGGGTCTCCAGAACTGCACACAGTACTCCAGATGGGGTCTCACCAACTGTCTGTACAGAGGGATAACAACTTCCTGTTTTCTACTATTGATGCCTCTCCCTATGCATCCCAGTATCCTCCCAGGCTTCCTTACTGCCGTCTCACATTGCTTGCCCACCTTTAGGTCATCTGATATAATTACCCCCAGGTCCCTTTCCATTTTTACTGTTGTCAGTATCTCACCCCCCATTGTGTACTCTTCCCCTGGGTTTTTGTTTCCCAGGTGCATTACCTTGCACTTCTTTGCATTGAATCTGAGCTGCTATACATTTGACCATTCCTCCAACCTTGCCAAGTCCCTTCTCATCCTTTCCACTCCATCTGGTGTATCAACCCTGTTGCAGATCTTTGTGTCATCTGCAAAGAGACATACTTTTCCTTCCAGTTCCTCTGCAATGTCACTTATAAAGACATTAAAAAGGACCGGTCCCAGTACTGAACCCTGCGGTACCCCGCTAGTAACCCTCCTTTTTTCACTATGGACTCCATTTACTACATTACATTTCTAATGGAAAGCTTTATGTGCAAAATGCCTCTCAAGAATGTATAGGCTACCTCCAGCTGAACAACCATACGGCCATTCATAGGCATGTGGAAAGCTGATATACCAGCCAAGTACACTTTGATTGAGGAATACTGCAGGCCAGAATCTGATAGGGACAACAGATATTCCAGAACCTGATTTGCCAGGCAGGTAAATGGATCCAGGTTATGTGAAGTGGCCCACAAAGTAAACCACTTCCATTTCACTGAATAGGTGTGTCTGGTAGATGGTTTTCTAGAAGACACTAGAACATTCACCACTTTCTGAGATAACACAAAGTAAGCAATGGCTGTGTCTTCAGGAGTCATATGTGCAGATGTAGGGACTTTAGGTCCCAATGGACCAGGGTTTCTTGCTCTTGCAATAGTAGACCCTTGCACAGGGGCAGGGGCACTGGGGGCTCCACTGCCAGCTGCTGCAGCAGAGGAATCTGTAGTGCCCCAGAGTGGGGGGGGCACCACAGAAAAAGAAATGTAGAGGTTCCCAGCCCTGTAAGGTGCCCTAGTGCAGTATAGAGGTGCCTCAAAAGTGCCAAGGTACCCTAACACAGACCCAAAAATAGTGTAAATAAAGTTGAAAATGCCAAAGATAATGTGATATGCCAGCATGTGGCATATACAAGCATTGTGCCCAAGGTAGAATGTTGTACTGAGCTGTACATACCCAGTATTCCAATGCTAGAACCAGAACCCAGAGTGTTGCCTTTTGAATTGCAAAAAGTTGTTACAGTGAGAATTGTGGTGACTGTGAAGGACAGAGGACACAGAAAGTGAGGAGGGACAAGAAGAATTTGCCAGGAGGGCTTTTTTTGTGTGCCCCTCAGCCTCCAGTCACTGAAGACTGCATACCTGAAAGTGTTGTTTAGTCCACGGTGTCATCGGACACCCAAAAAGACATTCTGTTCCCCACAGAAAGGACTTGGTGCCCCATTTGTTTATTTAAAAAAGTTTTGTTCCAGTGCCCTGGAGGTGGTGTCAGCAGTGCTATATTGTCTTTGAACCAGTCAGGACCTCGTAAGGTCCCCAGATGACCGCCAAGCTGTCCAAAGCCGTCCCTCTGCCATCAGCACCTCCCACCTCCCGATCTAGCATCCCTGCATCTAAGTCAAGGGTGGTGAGTCGGCGGCAGCACACTAGTAACGTACTGACCACCTAAACAAAAAGTTAATTTATTTATTTTAAAGAAAAGTGCTAGGCACTCAGTGCAGCAGCCGACGGCTCAGAGTGGGTGGGGCCAGAATATCATAACTTGATATGCGGGGCATAGCGACACCAGGGGAGGAGTCTGGAGAGATAGTCTCCATGTAGAAGCTGTTAAATATTCATAAGGGGAGTTTCCAAAGGTGGAGTTAGAGCAGAAGAGGGCAGCGGAGGCCCGAGCCAGTTCTTAAAGCGGCCTGGCAGGAGAGGACCGAGTCAGTTATTACAGCAGCCTAGCCACAGAGGCCTAAGTCAGTTATTAAAGTGGCCCAACCACAAGGGGCCGAGTCAGTTCTTAAAGCAGCCTAGCCACAGAGGCCCACAGGTTCAAAAGGAGGAAGTCAGGCCCAAATACTAGGGAAAGTCTGGCCCAAGCACTTATTTAAAAGGGCAAGCCAGGCCCAATGAGTTATTTAAAGGGGTCCAGCATATATTACAGTAGGCCCAGTGCATAAAAGGACAAGTTAGGCCCAGGTATATATTTAAAAAGGAGCCAGCAGCCATAAAGCCCAGTGTTAAAGAGGGGCCTAGCCTAAAAGACCCAGGATTCGAATAAGGGCAAGTTAGGCCCATAGTTCTGAAAGGGGCCCAGCCTTTTAGGCTCACAGGTGTAAAGAGGAGCCCAGTTATAGTCATTTGAGTCCATACTATTTTTAAAGGAGCCCGTTCCCAACTGCCAGTCTACCCACAGTAACAGGAGAACCTGATTCTGTTGGAGGGACCCCATTGTACTTAGGTCCACTGAACGCCAGGGTTTTCACCCAGAACAACAATGTGCTTGTTTATTTGCTGTGGTCTGAACATTCAGAGACTGTGCAGTTGACCACTACTGTTGAAACTGTGACATCCTTGCAATTGCCCTGAACAGCATCTGGTGCCCTGCAATTGCCTGAACTGTCTGTAGTACCTTGCAATTGCTCCAAACAGCATTTGGCACAGTGCAATTGCCTCAAATAGCATCCAGTGCCTTGCAATTGCTCCCAAGCTGAGACATTTCCTTGAAAATGCTCTGAATTGGGTTCAACTACCTGCCGTGACTGTGCTATCAACTTATGCATCCTGGCTACCAAGTGACTTAATCTTCCTCCACTGCTGCTGTGAATGGATTGCTGTGTTTTCCATCTACCTAGTGGATTATTTTACTGGGCGGCCATTGAACTAGAGTTAGCCGATAGGCCAGGCCCCATTTGACTGATCTACATTGCTACGTCCCTACCCCGATAAGGAAAGTCTAGTCAGCCTAGGAGCCACCACGGCTCAGTAGTTAGGGCTCCGATTCATAGTGTGGTGGGATTTTGTTGTTTCAAGGATGATGAAAGTTGCAAGACCATGGACGATGAAAGCTGCCAGATGTCTTTGTCACCGGATCTCAAGTTTCTGACAACTGTGGTTGGCAGTCTGACCTGATCTCTTACTGACATCCAGAAGATCCTGTGGATAGAGCATCCATCTTATCGAGTGATCAGCAGTCTGCCACGACCTTCCACTGATAGACCAATTCCTTGTGCTTCCTGCCTGGTAGTCTGGGACAACCTGTACTAGGCATCCATCCTTTTTCCTCTGTTCATCAGTTCATCTTTCTTCACAAATGTATTTGGCCTGGCGGTCTGTTACAACCTATCCAAGGCTACAAGTCTGTTCTTTGGGAATGTGAAGCACCGTCTGTTGATCCCCACTTCATAGGCAGTTGCTTTCAAGTCCTTGGAAAGTCTTTTTCCCTAAATATCCCTTTGTCTGCACCACATCACTTCACAGCTGCAACAAAGGTTAACCCAGAATGTACTTTATTTTAGTGTTTGTTGACCGGGTAAGTACACTAGGCAGATTCTTGCCTATTTTCAGGCACAACCCGGGGCAGGGCGATACAGATGAATATCTACTGACCTTGAACCAGATTAAGGTGTGTGTGGTATTTTGAGTGAATGGGCGGAAATTTGGCAAGGGCACCGGAAAATTCCCTTACTCTTTTAGAGAAGTGCCATGGGATCTTTAACATCCACCTGAACTACCACTGGAACAGGCAGATGGGACCTTGGCTTAACTTCTCCTCCAAAAGACATCACGTCCAGAGTGCAGCACCCCCCTCATGCTGCACTGCAGTGTCAGTATTGGGATTTTAACCCAAGTGCCTGGTGTGGGGATAGAACCCACAGCCTTCTGATCTCCTGGCCTCAGAGGCGAGTGTGCTACCTGCTGAGCCACTGACACTGCAAAGTAACCCCTGGCCAGGGTGATAGTCATAGCAGTGGTAGAGTCATAGTAGTGATAGAACAATAGCAATGGTAACAAGCACAGTAATACTATAGAGTTATAGCAAGTTCCGCAGTTTACAGTTGTTTCTAAAAGTAAAGGGCCTCCAGTGTGCCTGTCATTGCTGTTTACAGTGGTTGGACCCCTGCTCTTATCCTTGAATAAACCATTTGTTGCATTTGAAGTTGTCATCTTCCTCTCCTTGCAACCCCTTTTCATCTTCCTAGAATGAACCCGGATCACTTGGTAAGTGGTGAAGGCTGGTTACACTACAAGTCAGGTGCTCATGACCATACTTTGGTCACTACAAAAAACATATCTGCCATGGCCATAGGGGAGCAATGAGTATTCGAGTTGTCCCCTCCATCTTCAGCTTGAGTAGTACTCTTTGAAGTAGAGGAATGGGTATTAAGGCATGCAGAAACCTCCCTTTTCAGGAGAGGGACAATGCTTCTCGCCAGAAAACTCCAGACCCTGGAGTGAGTGAGCAAAAAATGCAGCAGTTTTGCATTGTGTTGGGATGCAAAAAGGTCCACTCTGGACAACCCCATCTTTTGAATAGGGAATCTTCCACCAAGATCAGCTGTTCCCACTCGTACACCCTGGACTGTGACCCACTTAGCTTGTCTGCCAAGACATTTTGAATGCCTGGAACATGTACTGCTGATAGTTCTAGACCATGTTCCAGAGCCCAGTACCAAACTCTCATTGTTTCCCTGCACAGCGGGTAAGAATGATTCCCCCTTGTTTGCTGATATAATGCATCACACTGACGTTCATCTGTATTAACAGAGGACCAGGGGAGAAATGGTCCTGAAATGCCTGGGGCCCATGTAGTACTGCTCTCATTTCCAGGACATTGACATGCTAAGTGCACTCCACCTAGTTCCATGTGCCTTGTGTCTGAAGAGGCTCCAGGTGGGCTCCCCACCCAGCTCCAAGGCATTTGTAGTGAGCCTCATGTGCTGTAGGAATCAGGAACGGAATGCTCTTGAGCAAGGTTGTTGCATTCCATCCACCACTTCAATGCTTTGCGCAAGGGAGACCTAACTAGAACCATTTGTTCTGGATTGTCTGTTTGTTGGTCCCACTGGACTCTCACAGTCCACTCTGGGATCTGCCTGTGCAGCCTGGCCAGTGGCACTGTAACAATGGCTGCCATCATAAGGCCCAGAAAACATAGAAATGCCCTTGCTGAAACATAATGGCTGTTGTGTGCCAACTGTGCTTGTGTAGTCGGGCATTCTGCCCTGTCCAATGGCAGAAACACAGAACCCTGGGCTGTATCTATAATTGTGTACTGCAGACGTTGGCAGGGTGTCACCACAGACTTTGGGATGCTGACTGTCACCTTTGCAGCATAGAACATCTGTCTGGTTCTAGCTAGAGTCTGCAGTAATTGGTCCCTGAAGTGGGCTTTTAATAGCCAGTCGTCCAAGTAAGGGAAGACATACAGGCCTTCCCTAAGACAAGCTGCTGCTACCCCTGCCAAGCATTTGGTAAAGACTCATAGCACAGAAGATAAACCACAGGGCAACACTCTGAATTGGAGCTCCTCTGGAACAGGAACCTCAGATATTTTCTGTGAGATTTCCTGATACTGATATGGAGGTATGCATCCTTCATGTCCAGGGAGCATATCCATTCCCTGTTTGCAGCAGGGGAAGAAGAACCTATAGAGAGACCATACAAAACTTCTTATATTCAGTGAAGAGGTTTAGGTCCCTGAGATCCAGAATAGGCCTCAGATCCCCTATCCATGTTGGGATGAGGAAGTATCTGGAGTAAAACCCTCTGTGCCTCTCTCTTGGAGGTACAGGTTCTATTGCCCATTTCTGAAGTAGGGTCTGTACTTCCTCTAGCAGTAGGTACATGTGTCCCAGTGGGTATGTTGTCACAACTGGCGGATTATCTGGAGGGTTTTCTAGAAGCTCCAAAGCATGACCCTTCCCTACAATCTCCAGAACCCATTCCTCTGTAGTTACTGTCCCCCACTGATCCAGATGGGGGCACAGGTGACCCTCCTACAACCACACCTGGAGGTAATGGTGGTTGGGGGGTGTATGAGGAGTCATGCTGAGCCACCAGCACTTTTAGCTGCTTTCAAATGGGCACCTGGAGTTGGAAGGGGTACTGACAAGGCCCACGCACCTCCGCCTCTACTCTGCTGTTTATAAGCCTGATGGTGTCCTCCGACACCAGATTGTCTAAAATGTCTCCTGCCCCTACCCCATCTTTGCTGTGGTACAGGGATTTTACTGACTCAAAAGTCTTGCCAGATGACTGAAGATTTTTCAAAGCTTCTTCTATGTCTTGACCAAACAGTTTCTGTCCCCTCAGTGGAGCACTGAGAACTGTTTGCTGCACATCTGTAGCAAACCCTTCTACCCTAAGTCAAGAGTAGACAGATGCCAGAGGCCACAGCCCTGGCAGAGGCATCAGATATGTCATATGTTGTGCGCAAGTGTCCACCCACGTCAGCACCTGCATTCAGTTTTAACTCCTGTTTAACAGAACCCTCAGGAAATGCCTGTGCAGCAGCCTTAGCCATTCTCCAGAGGGTGTTCAGATATTTTATCATATGGTCCTGGTAATTGGCAATACATAGGCCCAGCAAAGCAGAGGCATATGTTTGTTTGCCCAGGACATCCAACCTCCTGGATTCCTTATCAGGAGGAACAGAACTCCGGTGTCTAGGTGCCCTGGATCTATCATGGGCAGCTGTGATCACCACTGAGTCAGTCTCAAGGGTGGTTAGTTTAATAAGGTTTGCCAGAGGGGGCCGAATACATTTTGCCTGCCTTTCTAGGCACAGGTGATATGTTGTTTGGCCTATTTCAGGCTGCATACATGGCATCCTCCAAAGCTGGAAGCAGGGGAAGAACAACAGCAGAAGGTCTGGCATCTCCAGAATCTCTAGTAGGTTCTTCTTGGTGGAATTCTGCTCCTCTAAGGTGAAGCCCAATGAAGCTTGTATTTGCTGCATCATGACAAAAATTGGGGGGTTTTCTGGAGATGATCTGGATGTGTTCACTACAGCGTGCTCACTACAAGAGGAGACTGAAGCTGGTGCCATGTACATATTGGCTATCCTCAGCAGTCTTCTTCCTCCCCTTCGTCCTCCTCCATTATGAAGTTCGGATTATATTCACATTTGTTGTTGTTGTGTGTCTCTTCAATGGGAATGAGTGACCGCACTAGCGCACTGGCACAGGAGGGCTATTCTGCAAGGTATTAACTTGCAGTGTCGACAGGGTGATTGCTGGAGTCCCCTTCTATGGGACCCCTGCAGCAGGTAGGCTGGCAGTAGACATCATATCATGTCTGATAATGATAGAAGTACTGCCTGTCAATTGGCACTACTTTGAGTAGTAGCCATGACTGCAGTAGTCGATGGCAGAGGTAGAGTCTTCATCGATTACAGTAACGTACTGGCCATAATAGGGCTGGTAGTGTTCACACCAATCCCTGTTCTTGGTGTTTGGTCAAGGAGGGGGCAGTTAGCGCTGCCGCCAGAGCAGCCAGTGGCATAGTAGAGGTCATACATGTAGTCCACAGGGGTGATCTAGATCTTGCTGGGGAAGTCTTGTCCTTGTCCCGGTGCTTGTGTTTGGGGCTCCCCAGTGAGAATTTATCCTGGGACTTTGATGTTCTTGATTCAGTCAACGGGGCAGGCACCACGGATCTGCCATGCAGTTGCTGCTCCATTGTTTCCACAGTCTTCTGAGGGAGGAATTTCTCCAAAGCCTCTTTCTTGTGTTGCCTGGTAGTGGAGTCGAACCCCCGGCAAACCTCACAGAATTTCACGTTGTGAGAGAGGCCTAGGCAGCAAATATATACTTTGTGGGTGTTGTCCTCATAGATTTTCTCACCACACTTGCAGTATTGGAAAAGCCTGGACGGTTCTTTCAGCAGCATAGAGGTCACTGAAAATCAGTATTAAAATGATAAAAAAAAAATTATTTTTGTTAAGGAAAATAAGAAAATGACAGCACTTTGAATTGATGTTTCCAGTGGTGGGTCTCATGAGTCTGATCGATAGTAGGAAAAGAACTGAGGAGAGGATGAGGAGTCCCAATGTTTTTGTGGATGCTTACCCATGATGTTGCATGTGTGGCCCTTTGCTAACTGCTTGCAAAACTTTCCATGTGGTCCTAGTGCTGACGTGGGTATAGTTCCAAAGGTGTGATTTGATGAAAGAGATATTCTTGAAGAAGATATTGCCATGCTTTGTCATGTCCTCTGTGGAGGGTATTTGTTTTAAGTCAGCTGTCTGCTCCTTTCCTTTTTCAGGAGAAGTGATTTTTTTGTAAAGGAAAATAAGAAAATGGCAACACTTTGAAGTGACGTTTCCTATGGTGGGTCCTATGAGTCTGATCGAGAGTGGGAAAAGAACTGAGGAGAGAATGAGCCACCCATGTTTTTTTTTTTTGTCACCTCTGTTTCTGGCACCATACCCCATTGGACTCTCTCCAGTGTGATCATTTGACACCAGCTTCTCCTGTCCTCCTGAAGCCTCCAGTCTCCCTGGTCTGTGTCTCCTCCTCCTCATCATGACCCCCGAGCCCCCACCCTGGATCTAAGCCCCACATGAGCAAGGGTTGCCACTCCACCCGGCGCTCTATCTACAGTATCCGATGGGGGATGAACAAGAGGAGAACCAGAGGGCTGGTAAGCCCGGAATTGGATGTGGTGCCAGGCACTCACACTCACGCCCACAGGAGCATCGCCATGGCCGTTCCCCACTTGCCAGGACCAGACTGCTGGATTTGCCCTCAGTTACCACTAGGGGTTTCCAGACAGCGAGGCCTACATTCCCCCCCGGACACTCGATCCTTTCCTCCCCTGCCAACCCCCGATGGCCCAAGTCCACTCTCAAACCTGGGTTGCCGGTGTGGCGTGAGGTGTGGCGTCCAGCGCCTCAACCCTCAGCACCACCGGGCTGGTTCGAGCCACCCATGTTTATGTGGGTGCTGACACATGACGTTGTGGGCAGACCCTGGCTGACTGCTTGCAAAAAGAACAGTTACGTAAGAACTTACCATAACAGTAGATCTTTGAGGGGATCTCAGTCATCAGGTCATACACTTGGAAATTCACCGTCTGTGAAGCAGGAGCCACACGGAAGATTTTCAGCAGTGCCACTAGGGCTACCCATGCCAATGTTAGCCAACGTCACCAACCGTATAAAGACATGAGCAGCTCTGCTTCCTCCTCAGTTCTTTCCCCCCAGAGACTAAGGAACCTAAGCTCTAGCCATGGGGGTTGGGGGAGAGAGACAGACAGAGAGAGATATGCATATGCCCAAGCAAGAACAAAATGCTGGAAACACCAGATAACCACTTCTGACAGGAGAACCTCATAAAAGGGGGAGAGAAGGCAAACCTGATTACTGAGATTCCCTCATCAAAGATCTACTGTTATGATAAATTCTTATGTAACTGCTCTATCTTCATCAGAGGAATCTCAATCATTAGGTCACATATATGGAACAAGTCCCAAGCATTTACAGATACACATAGACAGTCTCGGAGGAAGGCCATCCCCAAATGTAGGACAGAACAGCCCTGCCAAAGCCTGCACAGGTTCTAGAGGTGGTATGGTCTGAGTTTTCACTGCTATGCAGATGATACTCAGCTATACATGTTCTTTGCACCTGGTTAAAATGTATTCCTCTCGGTATTTAACAACTGTCTCGCCAAGATCCAGGACTGGATGAGTGCAAACTGGCTGCAGTTGAATCCGGGCAAAACTGAGGTGCTGGTGGTGGACCCTGATAGTCAAGAGGCGGGTATGTTGGCAGGATCACCCTCAGGACTATGTCTTGGGGGTGTGATGCTAACTACCTCAGACCACGTACGAAACCTGGGCGTTTTTATTGATGATATTTTGACCCTTAAGTCACAGGTGCCGGCTGTCATCAAAACCTCTTTTTACCATCTGAGGAATATGGCCCAGGTAAAACACCTGCTTCCTCCCAAAGATCTTTCTACACTGGTCCATGCCTTTGTTACCTCTCGCCTTGACTATTGCAATGCCCTATACCTAGGGCTGCCGGGGGTTGACCTCCGCCGCCTTCAGCTTGTGCAGAATGCGGCAGCTAGGCTATTGACTGGTACAGCTAGAACCAGCCATATAAGGTCAGTGCTCCGTGGACTGCACTGGCTTCCAGTGTGGTGGAGGATCACCTTCAAGGTTGGTTTACTAATTTATAAAGCCCTACATGACCAGTGACCTAGCTACTTGCAAGATCTCCTTCACTGTCCCCTCCGCCCTCTCCGATCAGCCGACGAGGGATTGCTAGAGATTCCCAGGGTTCATTTGAAGACATCTGGGTCCCGTTCCTTTAGCTTTGTGGCCCCGACCCTGTGGAATTCTCTACCTCGTCGGATACGGGATTGCCTGACTGTCCAGGGGTTTAAAACCGCACCGAAGACTATTTATTTGAATCTGCATACGGTGATTTTAATGAATATTAATTTATAATGGATGTACAGTTAAGACTGTATTTTAAAACAATATTTACGTTGTATGTTGTATTAATTATGATATGTACAGGCGCCTTGGTTGAAGAAAGGTGCCTTTTTACAAATAAAAAATTACATTACAATGTCCAGACTGTAGTACTTGGTAAAAGTATGGATGGTACTCCAGGTGGCAGCAGTGTAAATGTCAGCGGCTAAGACCCTGATGAAACAGGCCACAGAGGTAGCCATGCCCCTTGTGGAATGGGCTTTCACTGCCCCTGGCAACTCTTTGCCATGCTTTTTGTAGCAGAGCACAATACAATGTGCCAACCATTTGGACAAAAATTGTTTAGAAACCTGTAATAATCATGCAGACACCAACGTGAAGTGAGCTGGTGGGTTTACTGTATGAAACACACACTTGAAACAACTGCAGAAAACGTAGGCTTCTGCCCGCCAAGCAAGGGTTTATATAAATGTTAGCGCATGCGCATTAGTAAAGCATACACAAATTATGTATGCTAATTAACTTCCTTACATCTCCCTTCTCAATTGAACTCCCCCCCCCAAAGTAAATATTTAAAGTTCTATGTAGCGCAAAGTTTTTGTGAGTTTATATAGTCATGATGCCAGGCAGGCCTTCGGATCTCCCGTCCATTGGCATGGCTGATTCTTGGGCTGGAGCTGGTGCCAGTCAATTGATCCTGACTACCCGGGGGCAGGGCCAACACCACAGGCTCACTTTGTAACTGCCCCGGCATCACTTGTGGAGGGACCTCCATTGCAGGCACCTCGAAGATCCCATCATCCTCCATACTGTCCTCCTGCTCACTTCCCTCTTCCTCTTCTTGGATGTGTGAGTTTTGTGGGCCACAGGAGTGGCATGGCTCAGAGGTTAACAAAAGGTCTCCTGTTTCTGCAATACAATTTCCCATTTGCATGGACTACATAGGAACATGGCTCTTCAGCAGGGTGTTCCACAACTGTGGGGGTCCAGGTATTCTCAGGTGTTCACAGGTACACAGGCCGTCCTGGCTGTAAGGCTGGGAGTGGTCGGGCGTGCAAATTGTAATAACATTTTTGTTTTTCTTGAGCCGCTCATAATGCAGCTTGCACCTCAACTTCTGGTACTTTTGGTTTAAGTTGCTCAGATCTGGTAGGCATTAAAGTTCTGGTTCTGCAGCCCATAAGCAGCTGTGCTGGAGATTCTTGCCACTCCAGTGGGGTATTTCTCAATTCCAAAAGCCCTAAGTAAGGGTCTTGATGGTCCACGTGTGCTTTCTTTAACAGTCTCTTTATTGTTTGAATGGCCCGTTCTATCATGTCATTACTCTGAGGGTATCATGGTGAAGACGTTGCATGTTTAAAGTCATACCTTCATTGAAAGTCTCTGAATTCATTGCAGGCCGTTATCTGTTACAAATATTTCTTGAATACCATGTCTTGCACATTGTGATTTAATATGGTTAATCACCATTTGGCTTGTTGTATTTTGCAACTTGGATATCTCAGTGTATTTAGAGCAGTAATCAACCATTGCCAGATAATTTTCCCTTTCAAATTCAAATAGGTCAGTCCCAACCTTTTGCCAGTGTCTGTCCGGTAACTCATGTGGCTGCATCAGTTCTCTAGCTTGTGCTTTCCTGAATTGATGGTGAATGCCACACTTGGCCACCATGTCATTAATCTGACTGTTCATCCCGGGCCAGAATAAAATATCTCTGGCTCTGCACTTGCATTTTTCAATGCCCAAGTGGCTGCTGTGTAATCTGGTTAACATGTCTGATCTCAATGACATGGGGACTATCAGTCTCTCCTCCTTCAGCAAAAGTAAATTTTCTATTGAAATTTCATCTCTGAACTGCCAGTACTGCCTTATAATCTTGGGGTGCACTGATGTTTTCTCCTGGGGCCACCATTCAAAACAGCGTCTTTGAACTTGACCAGTGCTGAATCATTATCCGACTCTCGCTGAAACAATTTCAGTTTTTCGTCACTGATTGGCACATAGTCCACCATGTGAACCTCACATTTGTCTTATTCAGTTTCTGGCACATAATTTTCTCCCACAGGCCTACCCAGGGCATCTGCTATAGGACGTTATTTACCTGCTTTGTGCTGTACACTCAAATTATACCTTTGCAGTTTTAGCATCATGCGTTGAATTCCCAGTGGGGCTGTGGCCAGTGTTTTTTTGAAAAGGCTTTCTAGGGGCTTGTGGCCTGATTCAACATGGACCTGGGGTCTGCTATAACTATATTGGTGGAACTTTGAACAACCAAACACAATAGCTAGCGACATGTTTCTTCCTCAATTTGTGCATAATTTCTCCCAGCTTTATTAAGTGATCTGGAAGCAAAAGCAACAGGCCTGCCTTCCGGCAGCAGACAGGCATCCAGCCCTTCAGAGGATGCATCAACAGATAATTCAGCAGGTTTCCTTAGATCCATAGTAGGCCAGCACCGGGGGGGGGTTAGTAACAACTGCTTTCAGTTCTTGAAAGGCCTGTTGGTGGCACTCCTCCCAGTGCCATGCTGTTTCTTTCTCTAGTAACTCTCTTAACGGCTTACAGGTAATAGGTTTGGAATAAATTTTTCCAGGTAGTTTACCATGCCCATAAATCTCTGTCAGTCTTATTTTGGGGAACTGGCATCTGGGTAATTGCTTTAATTTTCTTGGGGTCTGTCAACAACCCGTTGTTCAAGCCCCAGGAAATCTTACTGTATTCTGACTTATGCAGTATGGACTCACCATAGGACTGCCCTGGAGCTGAAATGGTTAATAGAACCTATGCAAATGATGGAATGCTGGGCTCGAGCTCAGTTTTCAAACAACTGTCCCTGGTAAACAGTCAGATTCTTTACTCCGCTTGCCTCAGTAAGATGTCTCCGGAGAGCTCTCCTTCATCGCTTGAAGAAAAGTTTCTTTTCTTGGTTTTTCCTAGTAGTTTTTAGTTTATTTTGGTATTCCTATCACTATGGTTTTCAGGCAGAATTTGTTTAGATATTAGTTTTTGTAGGGCAAGTAGTCGTTTTTCTCTTCGGTTCATTAACCGAGGGGAAACCGACATTCTCCTTTACAGTATTTCTTAAGTTTAGTCATTTAAATTGTACCAACTCGGGTATAATCGGTTGTTATGATTTAAAATTTAATTGGGATAACTCCTGGTTCTTTGATCGGTTAGTGTAACTGGAAAAAAAAAAGTATATTTACTTTAGAGTTAGTCACTCTGTTGTTGTTGTTTCTGGGTTATGTCACAGAAAACCAAAAAGAGAAGAGGACCCACAGGTTTCCAGCACTGTACTGAGTGCGGGGAACTTTTTGACAAGGCTGATCCACATTTAATCTGTTTATTCTGTCTTGGGTTTGAACAACTGGAGATAGATTGTGAGATCTGCAAGAATTTTCCACAGTCTACTGTCGAAAGACGTTTAAAGAGACTGAAGGAAAGGATGGCTAACAAGGCAGCTGACCCAGCCGTTGAACAACCGGTTCCTTCTCAATCTGAACCGGAGGAGCTGCCCTCTGAAAGGGGTGATAGTTCCTCTACCAAAAAATGAACCACTGAAAAGGCTGCTGAACCGGCCATTGCCGTTAAGAAAAAGGAAAAGCACCAGGAACCGCAACCGAAGAAAGCTGCGGTTTCTTCTACAGAGGAGGTCGCTGACGCGATCAGAATTATTCAGTTTTTACAGACTCCAGTTCCAGTTGGCAAGCAACCATTACCAGTCATGGGTCAAACTCCCAGTTCTACTCAGGTCCCCAGTTTAACAGACCTTGGTGGGGACCGTTTTGAAGAAGAGGACTATGAGGAGGAGGAGGAAGACGATGATGAAGATTTTGAGGAACCTATTGATCCTGACATTTCTCCTGATCCTCATAGACCAGATTCCCCTGATAAAGGAACAGAGGATTTCACATCCTATTTTTTCTTCATGAAACAGGTGGCACAGACCCACGACCTCCCAACCCAGGAATCTACTGAGGATGATGATGAGGAAGAGGATTATAAAGAAATGATGGATGTGCCAGTATCAAAAAGATTACTGATGCCACTCCATAAATCCCTGAAAAAACAGACCATAAGATTGTTGCAGACACCCATTTCTGTGCCTCCTACAGACAAGAAGGCAGAAAAAAGTATTGGGTGCCAGGACTGGTGCTGAATTTCTTTTTGGGCACCCCAGTCATGAAGGTGTGGTACAGGCTGCAGCTTGTGACAAAGCTGGCATCCCCCTGGCCTCTCACCCTCCAGATAAATACTCTAGGAAGGTGGATTCTATTGCTAAAAAAGTGTGCATACGGTCCTCCCTGGTTATTAGGCAAGCATCTTATATGTCCTATATAGCTAGGTATCAAAAGAACCTTTGGTCTACTGTGCTAGAGATTGGCAAAGCAACTCCTTCTCCCATGGCTGCTGACCTGGAGGAAGCTGCAAAAAGGGGAACTGAAGCTGCTAAAACACAGTTTAGGATGGCAGTGGACTCCAATGACACTGCATCCAAGCAAATGGCATCAGCTGTGTCACTTAGGAGGTTTGCTTGGCTCAGAACTACCAGTCTGATGCAGGACACTCAAACTAAAGCCATGGATTTCACTTGTGACCATATGTCTCTCTTTGGAGAACAAACAGAGGCATATATGAAAAAAATGGATGAGTACAAGGCTGCCTATAAGAGTGCAGCAGCAAAAGAGAGAGCTTCTACCACTCAGAAACACCAGGCAAGAGGTAGCAGGGGCAGAGCTCATTACAGACCTTTTTTCCAGCCTCCAGTTCTTCCCCACTACCAGCAAAGGGGATACTTTAGAGGCAGAGGCAGAAGGAGCAGTGGCCATAGTAGCCCCAGTGTCCAGCCAGCAGCCTAGTCAAAGCAGACACCCTGATGTGTCTGTTTGGGTCACCTCCCCAGTCCCAGTAGGGGGAAAGTTTGCCCACTGCCTCCAGGAGTGAAAAAATATCACCACAGACAAGTGGGTCCTGGACGTAGTGGGCCAGGGGCTTGTCCTCAGCTTCAAGTTCATGCCGGAGCTGAGGTCAGGAGTCTTCAAGCCCTCTTTCCCATCAGAAACAGCCTTGTTGGAAAAGGAAGTTTCAAGCCTTCTGTTACAAAAGGCAGTACAACCAGTTCCCTCAGACCAGAGGGGAAAGGCTTGTACTCAAGGTACTTCCTCACAGTAAAGAAAATAGACGAGTGGCAACCCATTCTGGATCTCAGACACTTAAACAAACATTTGTCAAAACCAAAATTCAAGATGGTTACTCTGGCTACTATACTACCAATCCTAAGGCAGGGAGACTTGCTAGCATCCCTGGACCTAAAGGATGCTTACATCTATATCCTAATAAGAGGATCACACAGGAAGTACTTCAGGTTTGGATTGCCATCAGGCCATTACCAATTCAGGGCAATGCCCTTCGGACTGACATCTGCTCCAAGGGTGTTCACAAAATACCTGACTGTGGTTGTGGCACACCTAAGGTGACAAGGGGTGTCAGTGTTCCCCTACCTAGATGACTGGCTGATAGTAGACCAGTCATATCAGCAAGTAATAGAGACATTGACACTGACACAAGATACCTTACACTCACCGAGGTTCTTGGTAAACCAGAAAAAGTCTGTTCTGGAACCAGTTCAACTGCTCAGATTCATAGGGGCAGAACTGGACACAAGAAAGGGAAAGGTTTTCCTCCCTCAGAACAGAGTGAGCAACCTTATCCAGGTAGCCAGTTCATTCAAGTTGCATGTCCCAAGGCCAGCAAAACACTTCCTGCAACTGCTGGGCCATATAGCAGCATCCACAGCCAGGTTCCAAATGAGGGACATTCAGTTCCACCTGAGAGCTTATTGGTTTCAAAAAAGGGACACTCTGTCAAAGCTAGTGCCTGTCACAGTGACATTTCCCCAAGCTCTGCAGTGGTGGCAAGAGCAGACCAATCTCAGGCAAGGGGTGCCATTCTTTGCAGCAAGCCCCTTCACTGGTACTGACTACAGTTGCGTCTCTTCTAGGATGGGAAGCACACCTGGGACATCATACAGCACATGGCACATGGACAAAATAGGAATCACTCCTGCATATCAACCTGTTGGAACTCAGGACAGTTCTCCTGGGTCTCCAGTCATTTGCCAATCAAGTAGAGGGCAAGGTGGTTCAGGTCAGTACAGACAATGCAACCACCATGTACTACATAAACAAACAAGGGGGCACAAGGTCAGCTCCTTTCTACACAGAGGCAATGAAAATGTGATCCTTGGCATATGCCCTGGAGGTTTCCCTCTCAGCTGTCCACCTCCCAGGAAAGGACAATGTGTTGGCTGATGCTCAACCAGAACCACCACGAGTGGTCATTGAACAAGCAGGTCCTGGAGGCCATCTTCAGGAGATGGGGCACTCCAGAAGTGGACCTGTTCACAGATCCAAGCAATCATCTGCTGCTACAGTTTTGCTGCAGACCCCCCCATCAAGAGAACAATTCCTCTGAATGCACTCCTGCTGGATTGGATGGGGAGGTTCCTGTATGCATTTCCTCCCTTCCCTCTGCTGTTAAGGGTGCTGAACAAACTCAGATCCCAGCCAGCAACAATGATTCTCATTGCCCCAGACTGGGCCAGACAGCCTTGGTACTCCATGATTCTGTCAATGTCAGTAACCAAACCAATCAGTCTCCCCAGGAGGCACAACCTGCTATCATCCTCACAGGGCAGGATCATGTACCCCAACCTGCAATCCCTCAGGCTCAAAGCTTGGCTCTTGAGGATTTCGAATATGCAGGTCTGCACCTGTCAGTAGGGGTTATGGAGATCCTGAGAGTATCCAGAAAGCCTTCCACTAAGAAAACCTATTCTTCCAAATGAGAGAGATTTTCCTGTGGGTTTCAGGGCAAGGGTGTGGACCATAACCAGGCTAGCCTGTCTATAGTCCTGGACTATATTGCCCATTTACATTCTACGGGCTTAAAGGCCTCCACCCTGAGAATGCACCTAGCAGCTGTCTCAGCCGACTTGTCTGCGGGTAAGACCTCTTCCCTAATTTCTAACCCAGTGTTTAAAGAATTCTTTAAGGGGTTGCTACCCCTCCATCCCCCACACAGGGAACCAACTCTCATGTGGGACCTGAACATTTGCATTGCCCAGCTCATGCAACCCCCCACCCAGAACCCATGTCTTCGGCAGACCTCAAGTATGTGACTTGGAAAACAGTATTTCTGGTAGCTATAACCTCTGCCAGAAGGATTAGTGAGCTTCAGGCATTGTCTACAGAATCTGGGTACATAGCTGTCCACAGGGACAAAGTAGTCCTTAGGACTAACAGAAAATTCCTGCCCAAGGTGGTATCAGAGTTCCTCCTCAATCAGTCTATTACATTGCCTGTCTTTTTCACTGATCATTCCACCTCAGGTGAATGCACAGCCTGGATGTAAAAAGGGCAATCAGCTACTACCTTGACCACACAAAAGGTCATAGGCAGGATCAAACTCAGCTTTTCCTCACCTATGGGGATGTCGGGAAAGGAAAACCAGCCACAAAAAGATCCATTGCATGATGGATTGTAGCCTGTATTCAGTTTTGCTACACTAAGGTGGATAAGCAGCCACTTGCAGGCTTATTACCAAGCATTATTGTTTGGACGTCCAGGCCAGAGGGGATGCCAGGTTTGGCACTGCAGTCCTGCAGAGTCTGTTTCCTAAATAGGTTATAGGCCAACCTCCAAAGGTACTGTTTGTGTAGTCTGCATAAGTCAGAATACAGTAAGATTTCCTGGGGCTTGAAGAAAAAATTACTCACCATAGTAATCTTGTTTCTTCCAAGGGAATCTTACTGTATTCTGAGCTCCCTCCCTTCCTCCCCTACTCGAAACCTATGGTCACTGTACTCCAGCTGTATTAGGAATGTTGCAAACCTGTGTGTATGGTGTTTTTCTCTTGGGCATCTGTGACTTGAGTCTTAGTGGTGCCACATTAAACATTTTTCAAGGGGAGAAATTTATAGTTGATAATGGGGGGGGAGACTGTTGTTAATATTAGCATAGTTGAATAGTTCTTTGTGCATGTTTCATAAGAATCTGACAGTTTAGAACTGTTTACCAGGAACAGTGGTTTGAAAACCGAGCTCAAGCCTAGCATTCCATTATTTGCATAGGTTCTATTAACCATTTCAGCTCCAGGGTAGTCCTATGGTGAGACCATACTGCATAAGTCAGAATACAGTAAGATTCCCTTGGAAGAAATAAGATTACTATGGTGAGTAATTTTTTCTTACCTAACTTGTGTCCGATATATTGGACCTCTGATATTTTGATTTTGGATTTCTTTAGATTTAGAAACAAATGCTTATCTCTGGCTGTTTGTAGAACATGCCGTAACCTCTCATTGTGCTCTTGTACATTAGCTCCCCATATTAGGATGTCATCCATGCTGACCTCTGTGCCCTCAAACCCTTCAAAAATGTGTGAAATGTTCTTTTGGAAAACTTCTGGTGTTGAGCAAATCCCAAAGGGGAGATGCTTGAACTTGTACCTCCCAAAAGGTGTATTAAAAGTCGCTAGATCAGAGCTAAGCCCATCCAGTTTAATCTGCCAGAAGGCATGCCCAGCATCTAACACTATGAATACTTTGGCCCGTTAGCTTGGCTGCAACCTCTTCAGCTGTTTTCATCGGGTATTGTTCCCTTTTAATTGCTCTATTAAGATCTCTGGGATCTACACAAATTCATACTTTGGTTTTTCTACAACCACTATTGAGCTGACCCTGCTCGTGGGTTTCTCCACCTTCTCAATAAACCCCAGCCTTTCCATGTTCTCTAGCTCAGTTTTCACTTTATCTTGTAATGCAAAAGGTATTTTCCTGGGGAAGGGGGGGTGGATCACAGGGCTGACTGTTTTATCTATTTTAATGTGGTATTCACCTGCTAAGCATCCCAATTCCTCAAATACATCAGCAAATTCAGTCAGTATTCCTGATGTGGTTTCCCCTGCACTTCCATTTGCAGCATCTACGGAAAATAGCTTCTTTATAAGCTTAATTTCCAAGCAAGTAGACAGGCCCAACACCGGGGTCACATTTCTATTAACCACTTGAAATGGCAGCAGGTAATACTTTTGCTTAAACATGTTAGCAACATCACTTTGCCTTTTACATTCAGTTTATGCCTGGAATAGGAAACCAGTCTCGCTGATGACCTGTGAATAGTGTCTTATACATCTGAAAAGGCATCACATTACACTGTGCTCCTGTGTCTAACTTGAACGTCACCATTTTCCCATTTATACTCGGATTTACTTTCCAATCAGTCTCTGGATTATAGGTAGTCACAGTTTCAATGCTGAAAGTACTTTCATTCTCCTGAGCGTCTTCTCCAACAACATGGATCTCACTGCGTTTGCCCACATGACATACCCTGGCAAAGTGTTTTTTCCTGTGGCACAATCTACAAAACTGTCCATATGCTGGGCATTTATTTATCTCATGCTCACAACCACATTTTTCACATTTGACTTTATTTGCTCGAGGTGCATAACTCCCCTTGCTCACATTGTCACTTGCTTTGACTCTTTCTTCCTTGACAACTGCTACTTGCACTGCGCTTTCATCCTGAGCATTCCCACTTAAGCGTTTTATCTACATTTCACTCAGTTCAGCGGCCCTGCACATATCTATGGCACCATGTAATGTTAAGTCCGCTTTTCTCAACAGTCTGCATCTCACATGCTCACTCTGTATACTGCATACAATTCTATCCTGATCAATGATTCAGTTACATCTCCAAATTCACAAGATTTAGCCTTTAGCCTCAGTTCAGTTACATATGAATCAATGGACTCACCCGGATTCTGGTTCCTCGTATTTAACAAATGTCTTTCATAAGCCACATTCCTTCTTGGGTTACAATGCCTCTCAAATTATCCCATAATTTTATTCAGCTGCCCCTTCTCTTCCTCGTTTTCCCAAACAAAAGTATTGAATACCTCTAATGCATCAGGGCCTGCCACATGCAAGAAGGTCACAGCCTGGATTTTCTGGGATTTTTCAGCAAGTCCACTGGCAGCTGAGAAAATTTCAAATTGCTGCTTAAATCTTCTCCAGTTTTCAGATGCATTTCTATGTAAATTGAGAGTGGTGGGAGGCTGCAGATGGTCCATTCTGACACTGTAATAATCACGCAGACACCAATGCGGAGTGAGCTGGTAGGTTTTACTGTATGAAACACACACTTGAAACAACTGCAGAAAACATGGGCTTCTGCCCGCCAAGCAAGGGTTTATATGTATGATAGTGCATGTGCATTGTTAAAGCATACGCAAATCGCGTATGCTAATTAACTTCCTTACAAAACCTAAACGTCCTCTCTACCTGGGGTGAAAGAAACAAAAAGCTGCTTTGACTTTCTACATTCCTTAGTTTGGCACAGATAATACTTCAAAATTCTGTGTACGTCTAACGTATGAAGCAGTGCTTCCCCCTGGATTGGCACGCTCAGGAAAATAAACAGGTAGGTGTATAGATTGGTTCAGGGTAAACTCAGACACCACTTTAGGGAGAAACTTAGGATTTGTGTGCAAAGACACCTTGTCTTTGTGAAAAATAAAATAAGGCTCCTTGCACTAGGGGGCCTGAAGCTCAGAAATCCCTCAGGCAGAAATAACAGCAACCAAAAATAATGCTCTCCGAGAAAGAATTGTAGCTAACAAGTCACAGTTGGCTCAAACGGAGACAGGGTCAACTTCTCCAAAACAAAATTCAGATCTCAAGCCGGGACATGGGAACAGATTGGAGATTTCAGATGCAGAATGCCCCTGAGAAATGTGTGGGACACATCCAATTGAGCCACTGTGCGACTGCCCACAGGCTCATGAAAGGCATAGATAGCTGAAAGGTGCACCTTGAGGGGGGAATACTGGAGACCTGAGTCCAACAGAGATATCAGGTAGTCCAGAACCTGACTCACCCGGACAAGTGAAAGGGTCCAGATGATGTTTGGCAGCTCAGATGGCAACCTTCCTCCAATTCATGGCATATGTGGTTCTAGTGGAGGGCTTCTGAGCTGCTATGAGGACATCTGCCATTCTCTGGGACACCCCAAACTGAGCGATGGCTATGTCCTCAGGAGCCAGGCATGCAGACGAAGGGACTTGAAGTTGGGATGGACCGGGGTCCCTTGATCCTGCGTCAGCAGATCCCTACAGAAGGACTGGATATTCCTCCACTAACTGTTGCAGTAATGAAAACCATATCTGCCATGGCCAGAATGGTGCAACCAGGATCGTGCTGGCACCTCCATCTGCAGCTTGATTAGCATCCTCTCAATTGGAGGAAATGGAGGGAAGGCATAAAGGAACCTTCTGCTCCAGAAGAGAGAGAACGCGTCTCACCAGAAAACTCCAGGCCTTGGACCTAGCGAGCGGAAACTGGGAAGTTTTGCGTTGAGTGGGGACGCAAAATTGTCCAACTCTGGATGACCCTATCTGGCGAATAGATCTTCTGTGACGGATGAAAGAAGTTCCCATTTGTGCATGCTGGACTGCACCCAGCTGAGGCTGTCTGCCAGGGTGTTTAGCATGCCTGGGACATGGACTACCAAGAGAACTAGACTGTGGTCTAGCGCCCATTACCAAACTCTCATGGCCTCCCTGCATAGGGGATATGAATGCACCCCCCCCGCTTGTTTATGTAGTAGACAACACTGAGATTGTCAGACTGGCTCAACAGCTGACCCGGAAAGAGATGGTTCTGAAAGGCCTGCATGGTATACAGGACCGCCTGCATCTCCAGTATGTTGATATGCAGGGATAGTTCAATCTGGGACCATGTCCCTTGAGTCTGAAAGGGACCCAGATGCACTCCCCAGCCTGAGCTGGAAGCATCCATGGTGAGGATTTGCTGGGGGGGATCTGGAATGGAACCCCTTGTAACAGGTTTTGTGGGTCCATCCACCACTGGAGCACCTTTCGGACTGGGGAGGAGACCAGCACTAACTTATCTAATTCATCTGTTCATTGGTCCCATTGCACCCTGAGTGTCCACTGGAGGACTCGCATGTGCAGCCTGGCAAAAGGAACCGTGGGAATGGCCACAGCCATCAGTCCCAATAGCCTCAGATATACCCTCACAGGGATATAACAGCTCTGGACAACCTCCTGAGCTGGGGCAAAAAGGCACTCTGCCTTGTTTGGAGGCAGGAAGACTTTGCCCTGCACACAGCCCAGAACCACCCCCTATACAGTGCAGTCTTTGGAATCAGGATCTACTTGGTCAGGTTGACAGTGATGCCGTGGGAGAGGAACAGCTGGAGGGTTCTTTCCAGAGTTCAAAGGAGCTGTTCTCTGGACAGGGTCTTTAGGAGTCAGTTGTCCAGATAGGGGAAAACATACAGTTCTCCCTTCTGAGAGCTGCAGCTACTGCTGCTAAGCACTTGGTAAAGACCTGTGGCGCAGAAGATAAGTCAAAGGGCAATACTTTGAATTCGTAGTGCTCACCCTGAAAAAGAAATGAGAGGAATCTCCTGTGCAGTGGAAACACTGAGATATGCAGGTAAGCATCCTGCATGTCCAGGAAACACAGCCAGTCGCCCTGCTTGAGTAGAGGCATCAGGCCTGGCAGGGTGTTTTGGGCTCCCATGGTGGGAGAACTATCAAACTCCCTTTTTGTTTAAACAGGCTGTGCTCTGTATATCCCCTTCTAGTAGTGGAAAAATCCCCCTTTGGTTGGAAGTTGAACAGCAACTAATAAACCCAAACAAACCATCTGATTTTTTATTTAAAACCACTGCCGAAGTCACAGATATCTAATCCCTGTATTACGGGTTCCCTTGAAATAATTACAATTTTGCAGTCTTAACTCAGTATTATAAAACAACCAATTCATCTAGAAGCACTTTGGGTAATGGGTAACTGTAATGTGCTTGGAAATGGAGATGTCATGCAGAACTCGGAATGGAATAAGTTAAGTATCACCAATATAAGTGACCTGATGGATTCGAACACGGGCTTCCTCATGTCCTTTGAAGATCTCAAAAATAAATTTAAGCTTAGAAACCACAACTTTGTAATATATCTACAGGTTACACAGGTTCCATCAGATTCTGTACTAGGCCCTAACTTTTTTTTTCCATATAGAAGTTTTTCCTCTGTGAGCCCTGGCAGGGGGCTGTGGTCCTCCTCACAGAGGAACTCACTTCGGTCCCACGTGTCCCCACTCTTGCCAACCTGTCATCTAGGCACAGGTCAGGAAGCATGGGGAAACCAGGAGCAGTTGTAGAATTCACCAAAAATATTTATTTACAGTAGCAGTAACATAAAAAAAAAACTTGTTCATAACTATGTACAGAGGAGAAATGAAATATTTTTTTTTCAGTCTCTGTGTCCCTTTTTCTTCTTCTTCAAGCAATTGCAGTTTAGCTCCCTTATAAGTCCTTCCACCCCCATTCTAAACAAACATCCTGTTTTTGTAAATATCAGGCAGGAGCTGCTAGAACACAGTGTGCTTCTTGAGTTGAGGCCCCCTTTTACACAGCTTTTGCAAAAGGATTAAAAATTGAACCCTGGTAACCTCTAGCTTCCAACAGCTTTTTGCAGTCATCTCAAATTATAATTATATACATTTAAACAGTAATGCTATATATTTTCCAGACACAAGGGATCCCAATATCAGTTACATTTCCATACAATGATTTGCACATATTTTTATATTAGCAGATAAGCAAGTGAAGAAAAGACAGACAGCAAGAGAGAACTGAGAGACAGTGAGAGGCACAGAATTGCAAGACTGTTTGGGTTGATCAAGTCTGAAGTCTCACAGGAAAATATGGTTACACAACCAGACAGAGAAGAGACAGAAAAGGAAAGAGACTTGCATTTAAACACTTTCTCCATAACAAATGGGACAGGGTCCTATTCTACCCTGTCACATACACCCCCTCCTTAAGTGGGAACCTATTTTATTAAACATGTTTCCAAAACTTATTATTCTCTAATAACATTTGCTGCTTTCAGACATTAAGCACATATACATCATCTCTCTTTTTTTTATAACAGTACAGCAAACAGTACAGTTCAAACCCATACATTTGTTTTTCAGCCTCCAGAATCCTCAATTCCTGAGCCATATCTTGACAGAAATTCAGCGTTACTATTCTGTTTACCAGATTTGTGAATCACCGTGAATTTAAATGACTGTAGTGCCAGGTACCACCATGTGATTCTAGAATTTTTATCTTTCATCTGGTTAAGCCAACAGCGAGAATTGTGATCTGTCACAAGAACAAAGTTCCTAGCAAAAACAAAGTTCCTAGCAAATAAAACTTAAGGGACTCCATGGCCCACTTTGCTGCTAAACATTCCTTTTCGATAGTGGAGTATGTTTTCTCTCTGTCTTGCAATTTCCTAGTTATGTACAGAATAGAATGTTCCTTCCCATCTACATTTTGACTCAGTACTGCACCTAGGCCTACCTCTGATGCATCTGTTTGTAGCAAATGGTTTCTCAAAGTCTGGGCTTTTTAAAATGGGTTGAACATAATGCAGCCTTTATGGCTGGGGGTCCAGTTCACATTGTTTGGGTACCATTTTTTCATGAGTTCAATGAGGGGAGTAGCTAACTCAGCAAAGTTGGGAGCAAATCTCTGATGATAACCAGCCAGCCCTAAAAATTACCTGACATGTTTCTTTGTTTTAGGGACAGGGCTGTTAGCTACAGCTTCTATTTTAGAAACTTCTGGCTTAACTTCTCCATTTCCCAACACATAGCCCAAATATCTGGTTTCCTGCATGCCCAATGCATATTTGGTAGGATTAATAGTCAGACCTGTATTTTTGATAGCTTGGATAACTGCTCGTAGGTGTTCCAGGTGGCTTTTCCAGTCTAGACTGTACACCACGAAATCCAGGTACACAGCACAATAACCAGTGTGAGGGGATAAAATGACGTCCATGTACCATTGGAATGTAGCTGGCGCACCATGTAAACCAAATGGCATGGTGGTGAACCGATAGAATCCTATGGGGTGGCAAATGCAGTTTTATCTCTGGATTCTTTAGCTAAAGGTATTTGCTAGTAACCCTTGATGAGATAGAGGGTACTGATATACTTTGCACTCCCCAGTCTGTCCACCAAATCATCTGTTCTGGGCGTAGGATAACTGTCAAATTCTGACACTTGATTAAGTTTCCTAAAATCAAGGCAGATTCTAACACCCCCTTCCTTTTTGTTTACAGTTACCATTGGAGATGACCAAACACTCCTTGATTCCTTTATGATACCCAGTTATTTCATTTTTTGTATTTCCTTAACCACATCATCTCTTAACCACTCTGGCAACCTGTATGTCTTTTGCCTAATAGGGCAAGCATTTCTTGTCACTATTACAAGCTCAAACCCTTTTGCTCACTCTGGTCCGTGGTAAAAGTACTGTTAAATGTCTTTAGTACATTACAAATGTCTGCAGTTTGTTCTGAGGTTAAGGAAACACTCATCTTTACAGCATCAGCATTTACAGTTTGTTCCAGTCTATCATAAGCTACATCAATATCTTCCTTATCAGTTTCTGGTAACACTAGCAAAGCAGCTTTAGGCATTTTTCAGCCCACTTCTTGAGGAGTAATCTCATGGTATATCTTAATAGGCTTTTTCCTGTCAGGGGTCTCAATCTCGTAGTTAACAGTGCCAGTACATCTAAGAACTTTATAAGGCCCTTGCCACTTCATTAACAGTTTATTTTCTGTTGTGGGTAACAGTAGCAAAACCTTTTCACCTGGCTCGAAAAACTTTTTCTTTTACTCCTTGGTCATAATATACCTTCTGCTGATTTTGGCCCT
Organism: Neoceratodus forsteri; assembly: GCA_016271365.2. NCBI lineage: Eukaryota > Metazoa > Chordata > Ceratodontiformes > Ceratodontidae > Neoceratodus > Neoceratodus forsteri. The sequence goes on from CM028130.1 coordinate 1,116,077,099, forward strand.
CTTCCTGATTACTATGACCAATTTCAACATATTTTGCCAGCTTCTTTCTTAGGGCACACATATACAATGTTATAGATTGTTTCTGAGTGGGGTAATCTTCCCACATTTCTTTTATCACATCCAGTGGCCCTCTTGGCTGCCTACCATACAATATTTCAAATGGTGAAAACCCTGTTGATGCCTGTGGCACTTCTCTGTAGGCAAAAAGTAGGTAAGGCAAGTATTGGTCCCAATCTCTCTCTTCCCCTTTTACAAACCTTTTTAACATGCGTTTTAGGTTTGGTTAAAGCACTCAATAAGACCATCCGTCTGAGGGTGATAGGGGGAGGTTCTTATGGCAGTGGTACCTAGTAGTCTGTACAGCTCTTTAAGTAATGCAGCACTGAAATTACTACCCTGATCAGTAATAATTTCTTTAGGTATGCCCACTGTGCTGAAAATTTTGTCAAGCTCTGCTGCAACTTTTGGGGCTGTAACAGTACGCATTGGAACTGCTTCTGGGTATTGAGTAGCATAGTCACATACAACCAGGATAAATCTATTACCCGTTTTTACTTTTGTCTAAAGGACCAACCACATCCATTGCAATTCTTTCAAAGAGCACATATATCAATGGTAGGGGCACCAGGGGCACCTTGTCTTTTCTAGTAACTGGGGCTACGTTTTGACACTCAGCACAGGAATTACAATAAGTAGCAACATCTTCATGAATTTCAGGCCAGTAAAATCTATACAGCAATCTGGCAAGGGTGTGATCCCTCCCTGAGTGACCAGCCATAGGACTATCATGTGCTATTTGTAATAACTCTGTTCTATACTTCTGTGGTATAACCAATTGTTCTGTCTGTTCCTGTGTCTGAGGTTTAACCCAAACTCTGTACAGTAACTCATTACATTTTTTAAACATTGGTCCACCCTATTTTGGTTTCATCCCCAGCTGCTTAAAATAACCCTGGAGAGAAACATCGTTAGCTTGCTCTGAAAGAAAATTACAATCAGTTATCAATTTAGTTTCAGCATTTTCATATTTTAACCCTTCATGTCCATCAGTCATTTGTTGCCATAGTTTTTTCAGGCATTGTCTTTCTTTCCTGTATTTCTGGATCTTGGAACTGTGCTCAGATAAGTCTGAATCAAAATCACTGAAAGGAAAAGTGTCCCCACCATCTGAAATTGTCTTTGCCTGAGCTCATGTCACCACAGCTGCTGAAACATCAGGACTTACTCCCTCTTCGATCAACTCAGTAAATCCTGGAAAGTCATTTCCAATAATCATAGATGCAGGTAACTTAGGTACTACCCCCACTTTCACTTGGTGCAACACACCCTTAGCGGTCAGAGTCACTTGGGTGGTGGGATAGTATCGAGTGTCCCAGTGAATGCAAAGGACACCAGTACCTGGTCCTTTTGCACAGTTTTCCCAGCACTTTAACACACACTAGGGTCTGTCTGCTTCCTGAATCAATGAGTCCCTTCACAGTCTTATCCCCCACCTTCACATCTGTTAAGTACTCACCCCAATTTGTCAAGGACAAATCTGCTCCAGTGCCACTCTCCTTGCTATGGCAGTTTCTTGCAAAATGGCCTGACTTATTACAGTTATAGCAGATAACGTCTTTGGGCCCAGATTTGTTACCCCCATCAGAGTTCTTATCAGGCTTGGAGTTTTAATGGGAAAAAGAGTGTCTTCCCAGTGCTTGGCTGTTACCTCGCTGCTGTGGTGTCTGTCTGGCCATTTGTCAGTCGGAAGTCCGCAGCCAAAGAAACAGCCTTTTCCCCACTCTCTGGTTGGTGTTCCTTTACCCATAGCTGCACATCTGTAGGCAAGATGTTGATGAATTACTCCATGGCAAATGTGTCAATAATCTGTGGGACTGTTTTGCTCTCTGGTTGGATCCATTTTATCAGAAGTTCTCTGAGTCGGGAGAAGGCTTCTCGAGCATTGTCAACCGAATTGTACCTCACAGATCGAAATCTCTACCTGTATGTCTCTCCAGAGATGTCATACCTTTTCAGGATTTTACTTTTCACCAGGTCATAGTTTTCTGACTGTGCAGTGTCCATACTGCTGTAGGCAAGTTGGGCTTTCCCTGTCAGGTAAGGTACCAGTCTGACTGTCCATTGTTGCTTTGGCCATTGGCAGGCTGTGGCAACTCTTTCAAAAGTTGTCAGGTATGCCTCAATATCATCTGAGGGACACAACTTAGTAAGTTTAATGGCTTTTAAATTGCTTGCATTTTGTTGCTCATCTGGATCTGTGCCAGATCCTCTGCTCTTGATAGCTTGCAAGGCATCCAGCCATTGCTGCTCCTGTAGCTGCATCTCTTCTCTCATATGCTGCTCCTGATGCTGCATCTCTTCTCTCCTCTGCATCTCCATCTCTTTTTTGTTGTACAGCCCACTATTTGAAAAAGTCCATCAGGCTTTCAGGTTCTGTCAGTGTCTGTTCTTTTTCCATAACTTGTGCTGGCTGTACAATCTCAGACTGGACTTCAGTTTCTGTTAGTTTGGCTGTCATTCTCCTGGTAACCACTCCTGGACTTGCTACTGCAGAATCCATACCTTCCTCTGTGCTTCCCTGGCACTAGGTCCAGTACCCACGCACAAAACTCCTGTCTTTGGGTATGCACGGCTTAAATCTCACTTAGGCTGACACCATCTGTCATCAAGGCACAAATCAGGAAGCATAGGGAAAACCAGGAGCAGTTGTAGACTTTACCAAATATATTTATTTACAGTAGCAGTAACATAAAAAATAAACTTGTTCATAATAATTATGTACAGAGGAGAAATGAAAATTTTTTTTCTTTCAGTCTCTGTGTCCCTTTTTCTTCTTTTTCAAGCAATTGCAGTTTAGCCCCCTTTAAGTCCTTCCACCCCATTCTAAACAAACATCCTGTTTTTGTAAGTATCAGGCAGGAGCTGCTAGAACACAGTGTGCTTCTTAAGTTGAGGCTCCCTTTTGCACAGCTTTTGCAAAAGGCTTAAAACTTGAATTCTGGTAACCTCTAGGTTCCAACAGCTTTTTGTAGTCATCTCAAATTATAATTATATACATTTCAACAGTATTACTATATATTTTCCAAACACAAGGGATCCCAGTATCAGTTACATTTCCTTACAATGATTTGCACATATTTTATATTAGCAGATAAGCAAGTGAGGAAAAGACAGACAGCAAGAGAGAACTGAGAGACAGTGAGAGGCACAGAATTGCGAGACTGTTTGAGTTGATCAAGTCCGAAGTCTCACAAGAAAATATGGTTGCACAACTAGACAGAGAAGAGACAGAAAAGAAAAGATCTTTGCATTTAAACACTTTCTCCATAACAAATGGGACAGGGTCCTATTCTACCCTGTCACATGACCCAGAAATTCACCTTCAGATTGCTCGTTGTTGGAGGGGCAGGGGAGGAGAGCGCCGGCTTTCCCCCCTCCCCAGAGACCCAATCTAGATATCAGGGTTGACCCTGGGGAACATGGGGCCATCATGGAACCCTGACAGACTTCTTTTCCATTTTCTCCTGTCCCTGCTCTCCACTGACGTAGTGACATTGGTACATGCCTCCCTGCCCGTATTGCCCTTCAGCTGCCACCAGAGGGCAATCAATGAGTGGGACAACAGATCTCCCTCCCCCTGAGAGAGGAGAGCAGTCCTCCAGAGCTCGATCCTCACTACCCCCTACTGACCCCTGGCGGCCCAGGCTAGTTCCTGAACCCAGGTTGCCAGCATGGCGTGAGGTGTAGAGACTAGTGCCTCAACCTCCAGTGCTACCAGGCCAGCCTTACTAGGCCCTAACTTGAAGTTATCTCCCATGGAACAGGAATAGACTATAGTATTACAGTTAGCTAGTCTCAGGAGAGGGGTCTCGTGGATATACAGATATTTAGCAAATAATGATGAGCATATTGCTTTAGCTGAGTCACTGAGACTTAAATGGGAGAAAGATTTGGGCTTCTCCATATCTGCAGATAACTGAATGACCTCATGGTCTAATGCATACTATTCATGCAGAGAGGTGCAAAGGTAGAACCATACAGTTCAAAATTCAACACTACTGTTATTATTCTCTGCTCAGACTAGAGGAGATGAATTATTGTGTGGGAGGCATTTGTTGGAGATGTGGCATGCAACACACAGATCTTCAACATATGCTGTCTGCTCTTAGGTTGAGTATGGTAGAGCAAGTGGACAGACTTGATAGCCCTGCCAGATGCCTGTAGCTCATTTCGGATGTCGTGACTATCTGGCCCAAATAATTTAGAACCATTAAAAGGGGTGTTACGAACCTTTTGCTGTACATCAGTTGGAAAGCCCAAGACCTACAGCCAGGAGTGCCTACAAAGACAAATGCCTGTGGCAGCAGCCCTGGCACCTGTATCAGAAATGTCATAGAGGGCCCTAAGAAGGTGCCTGCTAATATTCTCTGCGCTTTATAAGCATTTGAGAACCTTCTGATTCTGGGAGTACTCAGGAAGAGCCTGGGTAGCAGCCTTGCCATTCTTCCAAATGGTATTCTGGTACTTAACCATGTGAGAGAGGTAGCTGGCAATCCTCAGCCCCAAGGTGAAGGAAGCATATATCTTCTTATCCCAAAGGTTAATCCTGTGGGATTCCCTGTAAGGGAGAAAGGAACTGAGGTGCTTGGGCAGCTTTGACCTGTCATTGGCTGCCTTTATAACCATAGAATCAGTTTCTGATTGGGCAGCATAGTGTGGAAGGCTCTGGGGGCATGATATAACTTATTCACCCTGCGGGGCATGGCTGGAACCATGTCAGATCTATGCCAGACTGCAGTAGTGGCATTCCTAAGGGCTGGAAGGATAGGAGGTATGACATTGGAAGGAGATCTGGGATTTCCAGAAAGTCCATCAGCTCCCTTCTGGTGGCATCCTCCTCTTCAGTATGGAAGCCCATGACTGTGAACAGTTGCTTCATAATGTTGAAGAAAGTAGGATCCTCCAAAGGAGACCTGGAAGTTGTAAGATGGAGTCCTCGCTCACTGAGGAGGCAGTGGGCCTGCCAAAGGAAAGAGGTTCTTCTTCTTCCTCTGGTAAGATGAGGTCAGGATGGTACTATTCCTCAATGTCAACCTGCTCCAGTTCGAGGTCCAATGAACAAGGGACTGACTATGGCCCATGGGGAACAGCCCACGAAGGCCAAAGTGGTGTAGACACAGGGGACCCAGACCCAGGCCTATAAGCGCCCAGCTGATAGAACAAGACCGAAGTAAACTTGGTCAAAATATCATTGAGGTCAACAACAGTAGACTGCTGCATCAACGGGAAGGGGCACAGCGCGCGATGACCCATCCATTGGGCCCGAAGCCCAAGGACATGGAGAAGCATCAAGCCTCAGTGGGAGTGCTGTCAATGATGAGCCAGGTGTCAACGAGCTGGGGGCCGACGACCTGAGGGTCGGCAACCAGCCACCTTGATAAGCAGGCGGTGGTATGATAACTAGGGGTCTGGTAGGAACAGAGACCTGGACAGCTAATGGCATTGGCACAGCTGTAGCCGATGGAGTACCCCCGGAGGAAGAAGAGGAAGCCATCAGGGAACAGGAATGCCGCCGGGGGGAGCGATCCTGATCTCAGTCTTTTTTATGTCTTTTCCCCCGAGGATTTGTCTTGGGCCTTAGATGCCCGGGAGCTTGATGAACCTGCTGGCGACTGGGAAGGAGGGACTGTGGAGGACCCCTGCCCAGAACTGGCTATCAGTTGATCCATCAGGAATTTTTTGAGAGCCTTTTTTTGTCACCTGAGGGTGGTTTGGTTGAATTTATGGCAGAGCTAACAGTCCGAGACATCGTGGTCAGACCCAAGACAGCAGACACAGAGAGAGTGCTCATCTGTAGAGGCAGTTTTCTTTCCGCAGTGGCAGCAATGGAAGAGAGAAGTAGAAGGATTAACTCTCAACATAAACAAGGTAAAGGAATCTCTTTGAAAAAGAGATTCTGAAAAACTGAATGAAATAAAGTCATAGGCAAAAATGGTACGAAATTGCATCAGAGCTTCCACAGAGACCCATGTGAACAGGGTTGATGGCGGGAAAGAACTGAGGAGGGAGCAGGGCCGCTCACACCTTTATAGGCTTGGTGACGTCGGCACACAACGTCGGTGTGGGTGGCCACAGTGGAACTGCTGAAAATCTTCCATGTGGATCCTGCATCACAGATGGTGAAGTTCCACATGTGCAATCTGATGACTGAGATACACTTGATGAAGATCTTTCCCTGTGGTCCTAGTGCTGATGTGGGTACAGTTCCAAAGGTGTGGCCTGATGAAAGAGATAATGCTTGATGAGAATATTGCCATGCCCTTGTCATGTCTGAGGGCATTTGTTTTAAGTCAGCTGTCTGCTGCTTTCCTTCCCGCATGACACCCCCCTCCCCGTGGGTCACCAGGGGATGGTGGTGCAATGGAAGAAGGTGCCCTCCCTCTTGAGACAAGATACTTCCAAAGAATGCCTGACCATGCCTACCCAGTCGGCACCAGATGTCCCGGGCTCAGGGCACAAACCCGGGTCATCTGGATGGCAAGCAGTAACTCTACCGCTGCGCTAGCTGGCTGGCAACAATTTGTACAATTTTTAAAGCCTACAGGTCCTGTTGTTTTCCACTGTAGTCCATCGGACCTGGAAACAAGCCTTGGCTCAGTGTTCCTCTCCAGGTTAACAACTTTAAATAAATAAAGTCGTCATGCCAAACACTGAAGACCCAAGAAAGAAACTTACTGGTTTCCAAGGCAGTCAGAATAGCAAAGGCCCAAACCAAGGAAAAGATAGCCAATTGTGTTACGAAGGGGGATACAACCTTTTATAGGTACATTAGGGAGTGAAGAAAGACCAAGGGAAGGATACAGAGATTTAATAAAGGGGAGGGAATGTGGGCAGAGGGTGATAGTGAAAAAGCAGGGATACTGAATGAATATTTCTGCTCAGTATTCACAACTGAAGAGAATGGGGAGGGGCCTAAACCAAACAAGAGAAATACTCTGGATAGGGGGGTCGATACCAGTCCATTCACGGAAAAAAGGGTTTTGAAAGAACTCTTGAAACTGAGGGTGGACAAAGCAGTGGGGCCTGATAGGATTCACCCCCAGAATTTTAAAAGAACTAAGGGTAGAACTAGTGACACCACTGACTACTGTCTTTATCAAATCATGGGAGTATGGGGTGATACCTGAGGACTGGAGGAGGGCGGATGTGATTCCACTTCACAAAAGTGGGAGCAGGGTAGAGGCAGGCAACTACAGACCGGTTAGTTTGACCTCAGTGGTAGGGAAAATGATGGAATCACTTCTGAAGGAAAGAATTGTTGAGTACCTAGAGGCCAGTGGGGCACAGGATTCAAGGCAGCATGGATTCACAGTGGGAAGGTCGTGTCAGACGAATCTAATAGATTTCTTTGACTGGGTGACCAAAGTAGTAGACTAGGGAGGGGCTGTGGATATGGCCTACCTAGATTTTAGCAAGGCATTTGACACAGTTCCACACAAAAGATTAATATACAGGTTAGTCAGCCTTGGAGTGGGTCCCAAGGTGGTAGTCTGGATAAAAAATTGGCTGGACAACAGGACGTAAAAAGGGTAATAGTAAACTGAGTCCACAGCGAAGAAAGGAGGGTAACTAGCGGGGTACTGCAAGGTTCAGTACTGGGACCGGTCCTCTTTAATGTCTTTATAAGTGACACTGGAGAGCTCCTGGAAGGAAAAATATGTCTCTTTGCAGACGACACAAAGATCTGCAACAGGGTTGATACACAAGTTCGGGTGGAAAGGATGAAAAGGGACTTGGTAAGGTTGGAGGAATGGTCAAATGTATGGCAGCTCAGATTCAATGCAAAGAAGTGCAAGGTAATGCACCTGGGAAACAAAAACCCAAAAGAAGCATACACAATGGGGGGTGAGATACTAACAACAATAAAAATTGAAAGGGACCTGGGAGTAATTATATCAGATGACCTAAAGGTGGGCAAGCAATGTGAGAAGGCAATAGGGATGGCTAGGGGGATACTGGGATGCATAGGGAGAGGCATCACCAGTAGAAAACAGGAAGTTGTTATCCCTCTGTACAGACAGTTGGTGAGACCCTATCTGGAGTACTGCGTGCAGTTCTGGAGACTCCATCTTCACAAAGACATAGACAGAGTGGAGACTGTTCAGAGGAGGCCAACCAAAATGGTGCAGGGTCTACACCAGAAGACATATGAAGAGAGACTAAAGCAGCTTAATATGTATACCCTTGAGGAAAGGAGGGGGGGGGGCATGATAGAAACTTTCAAGTACCTCAAGGGAATTAACAAAGTCCAAGAAGGTAGCATCTTTCAGAAAAAGAGATGTGCAAGAACAAGGGGACACAATTTGAAGATAATGGGGGGATGTCTCAGAGGTAATATTAGAAAGTATTTTTTTCACGGAGAGGGTTGTGGATGCATGGACCAGCCTTCCTGAGGAGGTTGTGGAGTCAAGAACAGTGGAAGAATTCAAGAATGCATGGGACAGACATAAAGCAATTCTAGTGGGGGGTAGGAGGAAGTAAGCTGTTGGTTAACTAGAATCTGCAGCTTATCCATCAGGTAGGGAAATGGGCATACTAGGTGGGCCAAGCAGCCCTTATCTGCCATCAATTCTATGTTTCTACTTAAGTAAAATATTATTTAAATAAGCCCAAGTAAGATAAAAAAGGGCTTTACAAGCACAGATCGCAGTTCGGTTCCTTTAAAAAATGAACCACTATTGTTTTTCACCTCAGGACTTTAGCTGTTTACTGCAAATGCTGAGGTAAAATAAATTTGAAGAAAAAAAAAGTCTTGGTTCCTGCTATAATGGAACTGAGTATTAAAAGATCTAGAACCTACCTACCTACAGTGGTTATAAAATAGAATGTTTATATTTTAAAGTGCAAATAATAATGGTTCCCTAAAGGTGGGAACCATACAGACTAGTGGCTTCTCTAGTTCCTGGGAACTGAAGAAACCACTGAATTTTACAATGACAATATAAAAATACATCCTAACACAGAGTATCAAGAAATAACTAAAAGAAAAAAACTAAATAATGAAATAACTGTTGGCCAGCCAGAACAGTTGAGCTGTACTTTGGGGCGACTGCTCTCTTCAGCGTAGAAATAAATCTCACATTAGGCAGGGTGGAGCGTGACCACAGAGCAATCTGAACTTAGTTCTAATTTGAAGTTTCATAATTAGCATTAAGTTCCAGCCCCGGGGCAGCTCATTTCTGTGGACTGATTGCGAACACATACTGATTGATTCCTGGGGTTAGAAAACCAGAAAAGAGGTACTATCACAAAGTACAGCAGACAATGCTAATGATGGAGAAACCAGGCTTATTCTGAATTTGGAAAAATCACATCTGGAACCTACAGAGAGCTTGCACTTCACTGGAGCAGAAGTGGACACAGGTCAAAAAGGGTCTTTCTCTGGCAGGAAAGGGTCCATACACAGATCCAGTAGGCAGCCTTATTACACTTAGGGACAAGGAGGACTGCATAAGATGCTCAGACTATTGATCTCATGTCAGCCATGACTTTTGTGATATTGTAGATGAAACAGCACATGAGGGTAGATCAGTGGTATTTGAAGGAATACTGGTCTCAGCTCAGACAATCCCTGATTGCCATACCTGAGCAAGAAAAAAAAGTATCTTAAGCTCCCTTCAGTGGTGACAGCAGATGCAGCACCTAAGAAAAAGGGTTCCTTTCTTTACCAACACTGTACAATGTGACTCTGACAACAGATGTTTCCCTTGTGAGATTGGGAGGAGTCCCTTTGCACCACACAGTGAAGACAGTGTGAAGCACAGCAGAAAGACTGGGAGTGGAACAAATAGCCATGATCTTGGTGGCACCAGACTGGCCCATATAGCTATGGTACATAGGGCTACTCCAGATGTCTTTAAAGTGATTTTCTAGGATCAAGGTGTGCATTATATAATCTGGTACCTTATATCGGTGAACTCTATCTTGTTACATTTAGTACTGCTATTTTGGAGGTGAAAGGGATCATAGTTTGGCCTCACCAAGATAGTCAGCTGATCCCTTCCACTTCCTAACTGATCGATCCACCCCTGCACTCAAGCACATAATAACGTGAACATGGAGAGCGTGGGGGTGTGCTTCATGAAGGGCCTTGTTAGTCAACTGGTGCCCTTGCTGCCCAGCCCATAACCCATAAATATGAAGTCAAGACTCTGGCAGGAATCCACCACCAGAGGAACCCCTGGCTTGCCCCCAGGGTGGGGCCAGGGGACCGGGACGGGTGGCGGAAACACGTCTGTCTGTCACCAACAGGATCGGGAAATGATCGGGAATGGAACAGAGCATCATAGAGGGAGGTGGTGGCTGTATATATAGTGAAGTGTGGATCCCCGGTGGGGGGCAGGACGTCCAGTGACATCCAACGTCCACCAGTCCTTTGAGATGACGGCGATGGTACACCCAGCCTCTGCCAGGGGTCCATAAAGCATAGAAACTGTTGGCAGATAAGGACCATACGGCTCACCTAGTCTGCCCATTTCCATACTCATTGCTGCAGCTCCAGATCCTATTTGATCTGCAGCTCTCCTGCTCTGCACATCTCCAGGGGTCTATCTCGTGCACTCTTGAACCCCCATATTGTTTTTGCCCCCACTATTTCTGCTGGAAGGCTGTTCCATGGTTCCACCACTCTTCCAGTGAATAAGTACTTCCTAAGATTACCCCTGAGCCTTCCACCCTTCAGCCTCATGTCATGCCCCCTTGTTCTTCTGCAGAGTTTTCTTTGAAATATGCTTTTCACCTTTACCCTGTTTATTCCCCTAAGGTACTTGAAAGTCTCTATCATATCTCCCCTCTCCTTTCTTTCTTCCAGTGAATAAATATTAAGGTCCTTATGTCTTTCCTCATAGGGCTTCTGGTGCACTCCATGTACCATCATCATTGCCCTTCTCTAGACTGCCTCTATTTTGTCAATGTCCTTCTGGAGATGTGGTCTCCAGAACTGGACACAGTACTCCAGCGGAGGCGTCACCAGTGATCTGTACAGTGGAATCACCACCTTTTTCCTCCTGCTTGTTATGCCCCTCCCTATTGTTTCCTCACCCCACTGCTTTTTCACACTGTTTGGTCACCTTCAGGTCATCAGATATGATAACCCCCAGGCCTCTCTCCTTACTTGTGGTAGCCAGAACTTCCCCACTCATCCTGTACTCCTCCCTTGGATTCCTGTGACCCAGGTGTATGATCTTGCACTTTTTAGCATTGAAACTCAACTGCCAGACACCCAACCACTTCTCTAATAGGCTTATGTCCTTTCTCATTTTTTCCACCCCCTCCGGTGTGTCCATTCTGTTGCAGATCTTGGTGTCATCTGCAGAGAGGCACACCTTTCCCTCCAGATGCTCTGCAATGTCGCTAATGAAGACATTGAATAGGACTGACCCCGGTACCATCCCCTGTGGCACCCCACTGGTCACCTCCCAGTCCTCAGATTTCATGCCATTACCACCACCCTCTGAGTCCTGTCCCTTAGCCAGTTCCCAACCCACTTTACTACTGTAGGACCCACTCCCTGGCTCCCCAGTTTATTTAGCAATCTCCTGCGGACAGTGTCGAAGGCCTTGATGAAATCCAGGTAGGCTACATCCACCACCCTTCCCTGATCTAACACCCTGGTTACCCAGTCAAAGAAATCTATAAGATTCGGCCTGGTGGTGCTGAGCGTTGAGGCACTGGATACCACACCTCGCACTATGCCGGCAACTCAGGTTCGGGAACGACCTCGGGTCACTGGGGTGCCAGCATGGGGGGGAGGATGGGAGCAGGATCGAGCGTTGGCTGTCCTCTCTCGGGTAAGGGGTGGGGTCACCCACCCGTAGTCCCAACATCACCAAACAGAGGTTCATGCCTGCGCAGGTGGTCAGCGGTGCAACTGGAAGGGAGGGACATCCCGAACGGCATGCGCACGTGCCGCCACACGCTCACGCTTCGTTGGAGACACGTGGGTGTAGGGATCAGAAGAAACCCACAAAAACCCAGAAATTACATATGAAAAAAACGAAATCTATAAGATTCGTCTGACAGGACTTTCCCACTGAGAATCCATGCTGCCTTGGATCCTGTGCCCTGCTATCCTCCAGAAACTTCACAATCCACTCCTTAAGTAAGGACTCCATTAGTTTCCCCACTACTGAGGTCAGGCTTAAAGGCCTGTAATTGCCTGCCTCCTCTCTGCTTCCACTCTTGTGGAGAGGGACCACATCTGCCCTCCTCCAGTCCTCAGGTACCTCTCCTCTCTCTAGTGATGCATTGAAAAAGGCAGCCAGTGGTTCTGCCAGCACTTCCCTGAGTTCCTTTAGTACTCTGGGGGTGGATCCCATCTGGCCCCATTGCCTTATCTGCTTTTATTTTCCAGAGTTGTTCTAGGACTCTTTCCACCATGAATGGGCTGGTGTCTACCTCCCTTCCCTGAATACCTCTCCTACTGAGTCTTGGTCCCTCACCCTCCCCTTCCCTGGTGAATACTGAGCAAAAGTACTTGTTCAGTAGCTCAGCCTTTTCTAGGTCATCCTCCACCCTTTCTCCTCCTTCCTTCTTCAGTCTAACGATCCCATTTCTGGTCTTTTTCCTCTCACTAATGTATCTGAAGAAGGTCTTGTCGCTTTTCTTAATAGCCTGGGCTATACCTTCCTCTGTTTGTGCTTTAGCCCTTCTAATTATTTTCCCAGATTCCCTCTGCTTCTCCAGATGTTGTTCTCTGTCCTCATCCTTTTGTTTCCTTATATCTTCTGAAGGCACTTTTCTTTTCCCTTACTTTTTCGGACAATACCTTCGAGAACCATAATGTCCTTTTCTTTCTTTTACTCTTGCTATGCATTTTGACACAATGACCCGTTACTTCTGTTATGACTCGCTTGAGTCTAGACCACTGTTTTTCCACACCTCTGCCACCCCTCTGCCAAATTCCCCCCCTCTCTCCACTGCACATGCCCCTGATTTACTCTCCAGTGTCACCCTTTGTTATTACTGTGACTCACAATCTGTTGCTCTGTTCCTTCCCTCAGATCTCTCAGCCCCTGATCGGGGAAACATTTGAGCGGCCGGGGCTACCTGGGCCAGCCGTCCACACCACCACTGCTCACTGCCAAGGAACCCTCCTCTTGCTGGTAAGCTCCCAGACCAAACTGGGAAGTGCTGAAAGGCTCCAATTGGCCACTGCCTGTTGCTTCCATCTCCTGTTGGACTGTTGTGCTCTGCACGGCCACTGATTGGCCTTGCAATCTTGACTGATTCAAACTGTTTTGCTGGGCTCTGCGCCCCTAGACTTCAGTGGGTTTCAGAAGAAAATTTTCACCCACCCCCCTCCCCCATCTCCCACCTTAATTAAATAGGCCTTAGCTCTGCCCACTTCTGCTTAGGGAACTGCCCTTTCGTTTCCTATTGGATACTCTCTCTCCTGTACCTCCTCCCTTTACTGCCCACTCTCCCTCCTCCCTGCTCCTCCTCCCCCTCTGCTAATCAACTCAGTCCCCTCACTGACCCTGCCTCCTTTCTGTGCCTGACACCCTCCTTATATCTCCTAGTGCCAGTCACTCCGTCACTCAGTGACTGGAATCCCCCCTTTGGCATTCTGTAGCTCCCGTGCACTCTTTCACTCCTGAACTCTATTCTAGAGCTGCTACCTCCTGTCTCCCTGTCTTTAATGCCCCCCCATTACCTCTCTGCTACATCCTCCTCTTTTGCTACTGCCCTTGTCTCCTCACTGCCCCACCTCTGCTTGTTCTCCCTCAGCCACCTGCTTACCTAGTTCCCCCTGCCCCCAAGCCTCCACCTCATTGCCTACCTCCTGCCACTTTCACTAGCTGCCTCCCACCTACCCAGCACCCTGTGCCCGCTCTCCTCCCCATTCACATTGAATCATGTATGACACCGGTACTCTGTACCCCTTTCTCCTCACCTTATTTGCCCTCTTCCCGCTCCTACATCCCCCCTGCTCATGTTTCCCCACTGTTCCGAACATCTACCAACTCAAGCTCTCTCACCCCCTCCATGGTACCCTCCCTCTCGATCTCATGTACCCGCCTTGGGCATCTCCAATCACTCACAATGGCCTCTCTCCCCAAATGGCCATTGGGTACTTCCTGTCCACCACTACTACTGCCATGCTTTACCCATGGCTCCCACCCGCTTACTTGCCCTGGTGAATCTCTGATTCTCTGGGACAAAAATAGGGTGCCAGTCATGGGTATCTCACCAGTACTCTAAAACGTATACTTCTTTCTCCTGCGATTGTCAGGAAACATTCATCCCTCCTGGACCAGCCCCTACAATAAGAACAACTCAGACCAATCAACCAGGATCCCTCTCAATAATCTCACTTAACATATGCAGTCTTCTTCACAAAATTGACGCCCTTCAGACTTTTGCCTGCCAGCATAACCCAGACATACTAGCAGTCATAGAAACCTGGCTCTCACCTTCGGTTCCCGACCATGCTATCACCCTCCCTGGGTATAATGTCTACAGGCTTGATCGAACATCAAAAAGAGGTGGTGGCTGCGCCCTGTACCTTAAGGTCATGATCCGGGGGGCACCTCATTAACTTAACCCCCCAAACCACCACTGCACAGATTCTTCCTGTCAAGATCCTTCTCGGTGCACACAATAAAGCCTTCACAGTTGTCACAGTCTACATTCCACTGAGAGAGCAAGGTAATGGGCTTAACGCAGTCCTGGGGTTTTACCAAATCTCTCTCACCTGATTCAGAAACCATCCTCCTCAGTGACTTTAATATTAACTGGCCTGCTGCAGAGGCAGAGGCATACAGGGACTTGATAGCGGTAGCAAACCTTTCTCAGATGGTTGGCTCCCCAACCAGGACAAACTATAAAATGGGTACCAGCACCCTTCTGGATTGGATCATAACAAGCCATCCCGCCAGGATCACAAACACCACTGTCCTCCCTGACGCACTTAGTGACCACTCCCCCGTCATCTGCTACTGGTCCAATAAATTCATCAAGCCCCCCCAAAACTATTACTAGCCGGGTCCTACCTAGAGGCAAGCTACCTCATCTCAAAACCTTCCTTCATCAACAGGATTGTTCCCCAATTCTCACTGCAACCAATGTGAACACCGCACTGGAACACTTCATCAGGATCTTCAACCAAGCATGCAACATATTTGCACCCTTCAAGAAGCGCAAGGCCAAAGCCCTATGTAACCCCTGGCTCACCGGAGACCTACTTAGATGACTAAAAGCTCGAGACCACCTTTGAGAGATTGCCAGAAACACCGAGAGACAAGTTGATATTGCTAACTATAAACATGCTCGAAATGACTGCACCAAATATATCCGGGATACGTAGACCACCTATTTCCATAATGCTCTCACTAACTCATGGGGCAACAGTAGGGACTTCTGGAATAACATTAAAGAAGTCACCGGGAAGCAATCTAAATCACCCCTGTCAGTACTCAGCATAAATTGTGAAACTACACTTGACCAGAAACTCATTGCTGATACATTCAATGACACCTTCACGGACCTCAGTGCTGTACTCCCACTGGATTTTTTCCATGAGGTGGTTCCCCTTGCCCCCCCAGCCACCTCCAGCCACCCTCCCTTCTACTTTAAAGCAGTAAAAATGCATCAAGTCTGCATCTACGTTACCAAAGCCATTTGCAACTCCAGAGCCAGCAGTGAATCCCTCGACCTCAAACTGCTATCACTCACACTTGAAGAAGTACTCCGACCACTGACTAGGATTTTCAACCTCTCCCTCAGCCTCAGCCAATTCCCTGACTTATGGAAATCTGCCACGGTAACCCCAATTCATAAAAGTGATGACAAAACAGCTACTGAGAATTTCCGTCCAATTTCCATCCTACCTCCACTCTCCAAGGCCCTAGAACAGATTGTGTCAGACCAGCTCACCGACTTCCTAGACAATCACAACATCCTGTGCAAGGAGCAACATGGCTTTAGGAAAGGTCATAGCACCTCCACGGCACTACTTGAATTCACTAGGGCAATCCATCACTCACTCGATAACAGTCATCTTACTGGGTCCACCTTCATCGACTTAACTAAAGCCTTTGATACCATCAACCACAATCTCCTACTTGCCCAGCTTCGACTAGCAGGGCTCTCACCTAACTTGGTGAACTGGATCAAAAGCTACTTAGACAACCGCTCCCAAAGAGTGAGAATTGCTGGCACACTCTCTGACCAAAGACCAGTCCGGTCCGGTGTCCCACAGGGCTCAATCTTGGGTCCCCTCCTTTTCAGCCTTTTTCTGAACTCACTGCCAGAATCCTGCCCTGAACAGATCCTACTCTACGCAGATGATGCTGTCATCCTGGCATCCCACCATGATCCAGTCCATCTACAAGGTAACCTCCAACAGGCCTTCTCTGCAGTCGAAAACTGGTTCACAAAACACAGACTTATACTTAACCAGAAAAAAACAAAGACCATAATCTTCTGCAGCTCCCAAAACAAACACAAACAATATCAGCTCTCCATTAAAACTAAGCAAGGAATCACCCTCAAACAAGTTCATACCTTCAAATACCTTGGCCTCACCTTTGACTGTAATCTCTCCTATGTCCCACACATCAGTAACCTGGCAAAAGTAGCCAACACCAGGATGGACCTACTATTCCAACATAGGAAACATCTAGCCCCAGAAGCTCTGTCCATAGCTGTCCAGAGCTCCCATCATCAGCATAATTGACTACGGTCTCATGATCTATGGATCTGCCACAACCTCATCTCTCAGGTGTGTTTCGACTTCCCTCAATCAAGCCTGCTGACTCGTTACTGGTTCCCACCGTCTCACCCACACCTGCGACCTCTAATCCAAAACAGGCTGGCTGCAACTGAACAACCGAATCAAATACCAAACCTGCATCACTGCTAAGAAAATCATGATGGGAAAGGCACCACCAGGAGTCAGCACCCTCCTCAAACCCAAAATCACCAACCACAACACCAGGAGCTCTAAGCCCCAAATCCTTCAAATCCCCCGCTGCTGCACGTCCCAAGGGCAAAGGTCATTTGCATACAGGGCTCCGAGTTGGCTGAATGAGCTCTCTAGTGACACCTCATCCACAGCAATGCTTGGAGCGTTCAAAAAAAAGCTCCGCCACTCCATAACTGGCACCTTCACCTGTGCTTGCACCCAATAACATCTTCATTCCCTACGCTGCTTCTGACCTTATAGGTGTCAGTTTCTGCCCTCTCTTCTTGCACTTACCTGTCCAATGCAACTTCTAATGCACTTGCCCTGTGTCTGTCCTGACAAGGCCCCTCGGCTGCCTCACCTTGACCCTCTATACCTATGCCTTCCCCTACCCTCAACCCTCTCCCCTTCTTGCCCTCTTCCTCCTATTGTTTCTTGAGTTACTCATCGCTCAGTCTGATTTTGTCAAGCAAAGTTACTGTCTAAAACCATGTACCTGTAACTGTTTTATGTTTTAGTGTCTGTTACCCTGTAACCAGAATGACGTGGAACCTTACTTTGTAATCCTAGACACAAATTAATAAAAATAAACATCTCCCCCTGTACCTTCTGCTGCTAGGGCTCTTTTGAGATTTCTACCCATCTCCTTAAAGTTAGCCTTCCTGAAATCTAGGACCTTTATCCTTGTATGGCTTGCTTCCTCCACTGTGATTACTTTAAACCGAACTGTCCTGTGGTCACTGGTACCAAGGGGACTGCCCACCTCCACATCTGTGATCCTGTCCCCATTGGTCAGGACCAAATCCAGTATAGCCTCCTTATGGGTTGGTTCTGCTACAAGCTGTCTTAAGTTTGCCCCGTTCAGGGCAGTCATGAAGTCCCTGCCCCTTGTTGTACTCACAGTCTGAGTGCTCCAATCTACCTCAGGCAGGTTGAAGTCACCCATTAATAGCAGTTCCCCTTTGGCTGCCGTTTTGTGGATGGTTTCCACAAGAGCTTCATCTGATTCCTCCCCCCGTGCCAGAGGCCTGTAAATCACTCCAGTGCAAATGGCTGTCCTTTTTCCCACCTCCAGGGTGACCCACAGTGCCTCTGCTCCGTCTTGTGACCCTTGAACCTCTGTTGCATTAATCCCCTCCTTCACATACATAGCAAATCCCGCTTCCCTTCTCCCTTCCCTATCCTTCCTAAAAAGTGTGTATCCTGGTATGACTATATCTCAGTCTTTGTTCCCTGTGTACTATGTTTCTGTAATAGCTACTATGTCCTGGTTTGTATCTTCCATTAATGCCATTAGGTCTGGGAGTTTGTTCCCCAGACTGTGGACATTTGTGCACATAACTTTCCAGCTTGTGTGCCCACCCTCCTTTTCTGTTTTTTCTGCCCTGTGATGTTTTTGGGTTCCCTCTTCTGTCCTCCCCAATATTGTATCTAATTTATTTATCAGGTTTGATAGTGCCCTTGTACAAATTGGATCCTCCCTTATTTCAGATATGTTATGTAGCGGGGGCTACCTTTAGCACCCTAACTGATTTTGCCTCCCCCTTTGGCTAGTTTAAATGCTTGTGGAAGAAGCATTTGAAGTTTTCAGTGAGGATACCTTGGCCCCCCCCCCCTCCAGATAGATGTAGACTGTCTGGTGAATACAGTCCTTCATCCCTCCAGATAAGATCCCAGTCCCCAGTGAAGCCATACCCTTCCTCTCCACACAATTTCTTCAGCCATGTTTTGAATTCCATGGTGCAGATGTCTCAACCCTCTTCCTTGCCATGGACAGGTAGAACCTCCGAGAAGGTAACAGAGTGCGCTGCTTGCCCAAGACACCGCTCCAGTTCCCTACATTCCTCTTGCACTTTTTCTACATATGTTCCTCTCACCTGCCAGGTCATTTGTCCCCATGTGAACAATGACATCCAGCTCCCCTTTCCTTGCCACCGCCCTAGCAATCCCTAGGATCCGCCTGCCCTCCCTCTGAACTGTGCCACCAGGCAGGCACACCACCTCCCTCCCTCTCTTGCTGCCCACTCCAAGCTCTATCCCTCTAACAATGAAGTCTCCAAACAGGATTTGCTTCCTCCTCCTGTGCATTCTCCTTCCCTTTGCCCTTGGGACTCCATCACAGATGGCTTGCTCATCCCCCTTAGTGTCCACTTCTGGAGATGCAGTGCAATCATCCTGCTCTGCCAAGATGGCGTATGAGTTTTGAAGTGGCACTGGCTGAGGGATGTGCCTCCATCCCACCTTCCTCACACTCCCTGAGCCCACCGTAGTCCATCCATCCCTCTTTACTGGCATCCTCTGAGGCAGTGGTGGCAGATGTGGTGGTATGTGTGTGGGGGGGAAGGTTACCTGGATCCTCGCTAATTCTGCTTAGAGTCCTGCAACCTCTGCCCTCAACACAGAGAGGCGCCTGCAGATAGGGCAGCACCGTTGTGTCCAGAAGGTCCTCCTAAACACTGCTGCCCCACAACCACTGCATTGCACAATGCCCATCATTTTCCTTAGCCTATCCTTTCCCTTACATGTCTGCCCCCCCCTTTTTTTTCTTCCTTCTTATTCCCTGTTTACTTTACAGCTATGTACTCTCAATAATTCTTAGTGGTATGATGTATCATGGTATGTAGATTTACATCAGGGTGTAGTGTGTGGCGGTGTTGTGTACTGAAATATGATGGCTAACAGTATGTGTATGTAGTTAGCTGGTACCATATGATGTCATAGGCTATGGGTATAAAGGAAGTGATGGGCTTAGGGCAGGGTTGGGTGGGTTGGGCCTCCGACTACCAGAAACAATCAGACTGGTAGAAAACTGATGTCACAGAATGTAGAACCCCAGTTCCAGGTTCAAGAACAAACACACTGCTGATCCACACAGAAGCAGGCTGTAAATCCTTTATTGAGTGTTCTCAGGTGCTCCGGATGATTCAGGCTCTTGTGAGAGGGATCACTTTACACCAGGAATGCAAAGTCTATTCAGATCTTCCCCTCTCTGTCATACACAGAGACAGCTGATCTGTTCAGAAAGACACTAACACTGGTAGAAAACCGATGTCACAGAATGTAGAATCCCAGCTCCCAGGTTCAAGAACAAACACACTGCTGATCCGAAGAGCTGGACACTCCCCCTCCCCCAGAGAAGGACAGCGGTCCCCAGGACGCTCAGTCCTCCTCCCCCCGGCTGTCCCCTCCGACTCCTGAGTCTAAGTCCATCACCAAACCCGGGATGTCGGCACTGCAAGCAGATGCCTTGCCACTGTGCTGGTGGGCCAGCCGGAAATGCACTTCAAGGACTCGCACATACTCTGCTTCAGTGTTGAGACCTTATAACAATCTCGAAAGGCCACATGAACCACACAAACTTTGGGTCCCTTCACTTAGCAGCATGGTACTTGAAGGGATAGAGTTTTCAGAACTGAAGTTCTCTACTCAAATGTTACTGGTCCTTAAAAGGGCCAGGAAATGTATGCTAATTGGCAGCAATCTGTCATGCTCCTGTTACCAGCAATGAAATTTATACCTTCAAATGATCCATATTTAATTGTACCTCAATAAACACTGATGTGAAAAACTGTTTTTCAATTCTTTCCTTTTTAAGGACAACATTCTGTACAGTTTTCTTGGAACCAGTAGTTTGTAGTTGTTACTATATCATGATTTGTGTACAGAATGCTAATTACGAGCTGTTGACCTATCACAACCTTACTCAGAGTTCTGTGTACAAACTGTGACATAGTTAAAACGCTGGATCACAGGTTCTATGAAGAGAACTGTAACAGAGTACTGCCCATAGAAACAAAACCATGCAAAATACAGTTTTTCACATCAGTTTTTATTCAAGTACAGTTACATGTGGATAATTCTGGGGAATAAATATAATTTCTCAAAATAAGAACTTTATAAACAGCTACCAATTAGAAATGATTTCCTGTTCTCTTTAAGCTGCACAGAAAGTCAGCTACAAGGAAAATTTACAATTTAAAATGGAAACAATTCTCAGTTGGGTGCAGGGAAAATTTCTGTTCAGCTAATCTCAATTCCCCTTTCGGTGGGACAATCAATCTGTAAAGCACCTGGGCATGCACACCCTGAAGCAGCTGAGAAATCTTTACAAAGAGAGAACTACATCCCTCTCACAGTTACACTTAAATAAGAATTCCAAAGATGGTCTGCACTGCCAGTTGGACTTACAGGGTTCAGATGATCCAGATGAACCTCCTCCCCCCCACCTTATCTATCTGTTTCAGACCCTCCCTATCCCAGTCCCACAATCAGCATTCCAAGAATGGAATAAAATTATTTCTAGGTTCTTATGGAATAATACCCATCCTCGTATTGCATACAAGATATTGGCTCTGACAGAGGAGGATTTGCCCTTCTGACTCTGGCCAGGTACCTCTGGGTGGCACAGATCCACACCTTAGTATAGTGTCACCCCTCTTCCTATTGTGTAAAATGGGAAACAGTAGACCCTGCTATATAGATCAAGAACTCTGGTTACCAGAGGCACTTTTTAATGGCAAGATACCAATTCCGGTCATCTTGAATAAGGAAACCTGGACAAGGGACCTGGTCATTCTACAATGGAAACAGAGCTATAAGTTTCAATTCAATACTTGCATGAGGATTCTACTCCATTTATTAGAGACCCTGATTTTCTGCCCAAAAAACTGGGTCCCTGCTTTCACTGCTGAGACAGACACAGACTGGCAACCCCATATCATTTGGTAAATGGGTCTACTACAAAGTCACTTGAGGAAGTGCAAACCCAATTTGGACTCACAAACTTATATAGATACCTGCAGTTAAGAAAAAATTACTTACCACAGTAATCTTGTTTTTTTTCCATGGGATCCCTAAGGATGCTTAACTGATGGAGACAGCCTCTTGTGTTGAACTGCCACAGAGGATTGGAACATATGTAAATGATGGAACTATCATTGGCTCATGCCTCAATTCAAACTGCTGCCCCTAGGTGATGCTGCGTTCTAAAATGCGCAGATTCATTACAGAGCCTAAAGGGTAAAGACCCCCTAACTACACTGTCCTAAACAAAAATGCCCCCCCCCCCGGGGTAGGTAAGAAATAACAGATCCCTGTAAAAAGAGAACAGAACAGACTAGTTTACAACCTTAACAATAACA
This sequence comes from Neoceratodus forsteri, assembly GCA_016271365.2. Classification (NCBI taxonomy): domain Eukaryota; kingdom Metazoa; phylum Chordata; order Ceratodontiformes; family Ceratodontidae; genus Neoceratodus; species Neoceratodus forsteri. The sequence goes on from CM028130.1 coordinate 1,116,099,206, forward strand.
TATATAACAGGTGTAACAGACAGGATAAGAAGTGACCAGCAGGGTACACAACCTCCCACTTCTAGTTCCTAGTTCTGGAAGGGGAGGCAGGGTGGGAAAGTTAAGCATACTGAGGGATCCCCTGGAAGAAACAAGATTACTATGGTAATTTTTTCTTCAAACCCCAGGAATCTCTCAGTATGCTTAACTGATGCAGACTACCAAGCAGTACCTTGGGAAGTTGGGTACAGAGCCTACTCAGGGAAAAGGTTCTGCATGACTGCAGTACCAAACCTGGCATCACTTCTGGACTGTATGGCCAAACAGTAGTGCTTTGTGAAAGTATGTACAGTTTTCCAGGGTGCTGCTTTACAAATGTCCAGTAGAGGAATGTCTCTTGCTGCAGCCACTGATGCCACTGTGCCACGTGTGGAGTGGGCCCTGAGCTGGCTGCTTGCCAGCTTTACCATAGCAAAATTGTATGCAGTGGTTCTTTTGGAGGCTGGTTTATCTTTGCCCACTTCACCATAGGGCAGAAACAATTGTGAGTGTTCAGGTCTAAACACCTCGGTACGGTCAGTGTAGTGGCTAAGTGCCCTTTTGACAGCTAGGCTGTGTAACATTCGTTCACCTGACCTTGAGTTAGCCATAAAAAAGACTGGCAGGGTTATGGACTAGTTAATGTGAAAATCTGATACCATTTTTGGGAGGAACTTTCTGTTGGTTCAAAGTACCACCTTGTCTCTGAGAAAGGAGATGTAATTCAGATTGGTACACAGGGCTTGCAACTCACTGACTCACCTGGCCCAGGTAATGGCTGTCACAACCCCACTCAGCAGGTCAGACCCTCTGCTTCCACAGTGCCAACCTCTGAGTGCAGTATTGTGAACAGGAACAGAACAGGGTAACCCTTCTGTCTGTTTTGTGGGTTCGAATCAACCTTTGGTCTCAAGTTCTGGAGGGATTCAAACTGTGAACCTCTTGCTGGCATACTCAATGTACAGGCTCAGATAATTCTGCTCTTTGGGGGGCCAGATATCTTTCACTTACAGGCACCTAACCAGGTGTACAAAATGAACCCTTAAAAACTGTATGAAAGACCTCAGAATAAACTCTTACCTTTTCCCAGTTTGGTAAACCTGTAAACTTATGGACAGTGTCAGCTTTAACCATATATGCTTCACTTGTCAAAGAAAGAATTTCAAAGGCAAACCAAGTAGTCTCTTAAACTAATAAGTTTTCCTTAAAATAGATAAAAAAATATGTAAAATGTAAATACAGAACAATATATCACAAAACCTTGCAATCACTTAAAAAAAACAAGGTTATAAATACAAAGAAAATCTCCTACCACAGTACACTTAGGCCCAGATATTTAAAAGGGTTGCGCATGACGCAACAGTGTTGGCCATCGCAACCCACTGATGCACCCCGCACGATATTCAAACGGGAATTGTGCCTGCATTAAAACCTGATGCGCCGGAGCGCATCAGTAATGATGCGCGGCGCAGAGGGCGGGGCGCGTCTAGGCATACTCTGCACATCCCGATATTCAGCCTGGGATGTGCTGAGTCCATGCATGTGCAACCCCTACTTGCGCTGCACAAAGTTGATCAAAAAAAAAAAAGGAACAAAGGCTTGCCACCCACAGGTGAGCTGCCGTATTGCATGGCGCAACATGGCAGCTGCCAACTGTGGGTGGCCACCCGAGCTCTGGCTGCACCTTTGTGGCAGCGCCCCCCATGCCTGATTGTGGGCATCTGTTCAAATAATTATGTCCAATATCCCTGGTGGTCCAGTGGACCGCTGTCAGCCCGATCGCGGGCTTCAGTATAAATAATAGTTATTCCTATATCCCTGGTGGTCCAGTGGACTGCTGTCAGCCCGATTACAGGCTTCAGAATAAATAATAGTTATTCCAATATCCCTAGTGGTCCAGTGGACCGCTGTCAGCCCGATCGCGGGCTTCAGTATAAATAATAGCTATTCCAATATCCCTGGTGGTCCAGTGGACCGCTGTCAGTCCAATCGCGGGCTTCAGTATAAATAATAGTTATTCCAATATCCCTGGTGGTCCAGTGGACTGCTGTCAGCCTGATCATGGGCTTTTTTAATAAATAAAGAATTACGTCCAATATCCCTGGTGGTCTAGCGGTACCCCCTCCCCACCCGCCTACTGAACCCCACCGCCCCGCCCCTGGTCAGCGGCAGGCAGCAACACCACCTCGCCTGCCGCCCGCCGCCTGCCGACTGACACCATAGGCAGGGCTGTACCATTGGTCCACAGCATGAGCCAACAGGTGTGCAGCCCGGACAGATTATACATTCCAGATATGTGTCCATATCTGGAATGTCTAGTCTGGTACGGAGCACGCTCATTGGCTCACGCCAGGACCAATGGGCGTACAGCCCTACCTACGGTGTCAATCGTGGGCGCGGGTGGCAGGTGGGTGGGTGCTGCCGCCCGCCGCTGACCGGGAGGGAGCGGGTGGTGGGGCTCAGTATGGTGGGAGGGGGGTGTACCACTAGACCACCAGGGATATTAGACGTAATTCTTTTTATTTATTACAAAAGCCCACGATTGGGCTGACAGCGGTCCACTGGACCACTAGGGATAAAGGAATAACTATTATTTATACTGAAGCCCGCGATCGGGCTGTGGGGCACATTGCTGCACTGGGCATGGGGTGTCGGTCCCTGATGGCTCCTGCCTGGCAGGGCGCCAGGCACAAGTCACCGGAGATTGGCGCACCTGCATGCATAATGACATTTGAATATAGCGGTTGCTGCACATAGCGCAACGGAACTTGCGCTAGCACATACTCCTGCTCCACTCTGGCCACTTGCGCTGGTGCAATGCAACTGCGCCATGCGAACTGCAGGTGACCAAGGTGCAATATTCAACGATGATGTGCCATGGCGCAGCTCCGTTAACTATCGCCCAGTCAACGCCCCTGTGCAGCCAAGTTGCGCTGCACCCAGGCTTGCGCCACAGCCTGGCACAGTTTGAATATCTGAGCCCTAGACTTGTCTTTTTAATGTATACCTTCTAACAGTGTCTGATGTTGTTTTCAAGAGAGTCCAAACAAGAATATATCTTTAAAGGTCAGTCACAGCATAATTAAAAAAAGTGTCTTGAACCTGCCTTCTCCATGATGTCACCCAGCTCCTCCTCTGTTTATTACAAAATTATACAATCAGGATGTCATATACTTCAGAAGGTAAATTAAATAGGTGACATCAACAAAAACATATTTCCCCACATGACTTCCCAATCAAGTCTGTGATTTTCCAGTATCTTCTTTCATCCAGGAGCAGTTTCCTATTTTCACAAAGACATCAAAGAGCTTTTACAACTCGGCAGTTTTCTCACCTAGCTGTAACATAGTTTTTCCAGCTCCAGTTGAAATTAACTGCCCTTCCTGAGGACGTCATTAAATGAATATTTTAGTTCTTAGCTTCAAACAACCCAGATCCTAAATAAGGCTATAAAATGCGAGTTTTTTGTAAGTTAATTACCTTACAGAGATCTGCTGTTTAATATATCCTGTCTTTTGAAGTGAAACCTGGGGGGTCATCCAGGAGCACAGCATTTCTCATAACAGACAATCACACTATATTTTTATTTTACAAAAATCATAGAGTGATCAGAACCAGCTGTCCGAGCGTCACAATCCTCCCTACCTAGACTGAATTTGGGAGCTTTGTCCCCTGCATGGGATAAGCTTCCCAAATCAGTTCACTCCTCATAGACGCAAGACAACCCGTCTGAGTTCTGATTTTTCGCTCCAGCCCTATGTAGAATTGTCATGTCATACCCTTGTAAAGCAAGACTCCATCTTAACAATCTACCATTCATCTTATCCATTTGCATCAGCCAAACCAGGGGGTTGTGGTCAGTTTGTACCACAAAATGCTGCCCATACAAGTATGGCTCCAACTTTTTTGGAGCCCACACTATTTATTTATTTATTAAATTTTGGTGACCGGGTAGGCCCGCTGAGCCCCGAAGGTCCTTTTATCAGGGGTGACCCGGGATAACAATACAAGATAAAATACAGCGGAGAAAAATTTTTGATTACATAGGTTGTTCAAGCATAAGGTGGTTACAGACAGTGGTTACAGACTGGTTATCATCATGACACAGTTTTGCCTTGGTACTACTTGGCATAGTGATATACATGAGGTAGCATTGGTCCCTAGGTGTCCAGATACTAGAGGGAGGTACATGGTCGGCTCACCTTTGGGAAGGTTTGATGCAGAAAAAGGGGATACCTTAAGAGCTGTGGCAGTGACATGCACTTGTGGCCAGTATATGGTACTTGAGCCTGGTGCAGAAGTTCGTGAGTGAGGAGGCGTCCTGGACTGGGGGGGGAGCTTGTTCCATAGGCTGGGGGCTTGGCAAGAAAAGGATCTGCCATCAGCATTGGTCCTTACTCTGGGGACTTCTAGTAGTGTTCTTTCTGTTGTCCTTAAATTCCTAGGGTTGTGTTTAATGGCTATGGTTCTGGCTATGCTTGGTGGAGTGGGGAGTTTAAGTAGCTTGTAGGCCTGGACAAGCAATGGGTATTGGAGGTGAGCGGCCAATGTGGGCCACCGGAGCTGGGCCAGAGTGTCACAGTGGTGACATCGCGGGTGGTCTTGGGTAGCGAACCGAGCTATTTTGTTGTATAGGATTTGCATCCTGGATACCTCTTGCTTTGCCATGCCCTGTATAATCAGGGCTGCATAGGTCAAGGTAGGGAGCAGGACACTTGTCGCAATGGAGAGCCTGGCCTCAGGGATGAGCTGGTCCCTGAGTCGGCATAGTAATCCGAGTTTATGGCGTAGGGTCCTGATGACCTGGTCCACGTGGTCCTTGTAGTTGATAGACTGATCCAGAGTTAGCCTAAGTATTTTAGGAGGGAACTACATTAATGCTTTTGCCAGAGAGTGTGGTTATCGGAGGGATGAGGACCTGTCAAGTCCCAGTGATCTTGGCCAGAATAGCATTGCCTTGGTTTTGTCTGCATTAAGTACCATTCTGTTCTCACACAGCCATGTCTCTAGGGATGTGAGGTCCTTTTGGAGGAGCAGACCAAGAGCGGCCACATCGTCCAAAGGTCGGTAGATGACAGTGTCATCAGCGTACTGTACAACCGAGCTCTCCCCACAGTAGGTACTTAATTCGTTGGTAAATAGGGAGAATAGGAGGGGGCCTATTATTGAACCCTAAGGTACTCCCTGTTTTAGAGGCAGTGGCTCTAACATGGTCCCCTTCCATGTGACCCTCTGTGTCCGGCCTGATAAATAACTCCCAAACCACTTGAGGGCATGGGGGTCTAGGCCCACATTGTGCAGCTTCTGTAGCAGAAGATTGTGGTCGACAAGGTCAAACGCCTTGGACAGGTCTATAAAGACTGCACCTGTGGGTATCCCTTTGTCCATTGCCCTGAGCACTTCGTCCGAGAAGTTAATGAGGGCAGTGTCAGTACTGTGGTTTGGTCTGAATCCATGTTGAGAGGGAGCAAGGAGCTGATGAGCTTCCAAGTAGTCCCGGAGTTGGTTGTAGATTAGCCTTTCTTGCAACTTGGCAAGTGTGCAGAGAAGGGAGATTGGCCTATAGCTGGTTAGTTTTTCCCCTGAGTCCACCTTTGTGGATACGGACTACATTGGCATGTTTCCTCTGGTCAGGCACTGCTCCTTCCCTCAGTGGTCTGTTAAGGGGCATGGTTAAGGGCCTGGATAAGGAGGTGGCTCCAGCCTTGAGTAGCCGGGCGTTGATCCCATCTGGTCCCCCTGATCCTTTAGGTTTCAGCATCTTTAGGAGGGTTAGGACCTCAGTGCGCTTTGCCAGTCTCAGGTGGAAAGAGGGTCGTTCAAAGTGTGTTGCTTCAGCTGAGCTTGGGGCCAAAGTCGGGGAAGACTGGCCCGGTCTTGTAGGCCTCCAGATCTGTGAAGTGGTTGTTAAGGGCAGCCGATATTAGAGAAGAGTCAGTAGTGAGCTGACCGTTAATCTCCATGGGGCTGGATTCAGTCTTTTTGCTGCCCTTGATCAGGTCATTGACATGATTCCAGAATTGCTTAGGGTTGCCTAAGCTAGTTTTCTGGAGGTGCGTGATGTACTCTGTTTTAGCAAGTTTAACGGCTCTCTTGGCTTTGTTTCTTAGGGCTTTGTATTCCACAAGATCTGCCGGGAGGGTGGAGAGCCTGAACTTCTTCCAGGCTTTGTCCAGAAGTCATTAGAGCTTTGAGGGATGGAGAGATCCACTTGTAACAGCTGCCTTTCGCCCTCAGTCTCTTCATAGGAGGCGAAGAGGTTGGCAGCTGCTTTAGTAAGTCCTGAAAGTATTCCAAGGCCTCAGCCAGAGTTGGGAGGAGTGTTATGGGGCTCCAGTCCCGGCTACTTAGGTAGTGATTGAATTGTACTTCCGAGAATCTGGTGTAGTCTCGGGCAGTAAGGATTCTTGGCTGGAACTTGGGTGCTCTGTTCTTCCACATACAGAAAATCAGGGAATGGTCACTCAAGGAGTCTGCCATTGTGCCTGCACTCTGGATGTTTGCAGGGTTTGACACCAGAGCCCAGTCCAGGGTGGTGTGATTCCCAGTTTTGTAATTCAGTCTGGTCGGTTCAGAGATGACCTGCGTCAGACCTGTTTCATGGGTCAGAGACATCGAGGCATGGCCAGGGTCCTGGGCCCAGTTGAGGTTGAAGTCGCCCAAAATGAGTAGCTCCGTAGCTACCTCTTGGTCCAGTGCATTCGTGATGACTTCGAGTGATTGGAGGGCAGACTTTGGTGGGTGGTAGACACAACCTATTGTTAGTTGCTTGGTGTGTCCTAGGGTTATGCGGATCAATATACCTTCACCCTTAGGAGGGAGACTTCCCTGCAGGGTTAGAGGTGACATGGTGAGGTCAGTCTTTGTATAGATTAGCACCCCACCCCCTTTTTTGGATTCCCTGTCCTTGCGGTAGGTGCTATAGCCCAGTGCTTGTATCTCGTGATCAAGGATGTGGGCTTTTAACCAGGTTTCAGAGATGGCTAGGACATCAGGCTTGTAGAGGTCCAGCCAGACTTGGACTTCATGTATTTTAGGTCTGAGGCTACATACATTCATATGTGCTATCTTCAGACCCTTGGCAGACACCCAGCGAGGGTCCTGATGGGATGCCACTAAGATATTATAATAATAATAATAATATAATAAAATTTATTTAATTTAACGCCTTTCAAAATCTCAAGGCGCTGCACAGCAAATACAAACACAAAAACATATTCAGATACATTCAATATAGAATCAAATACAAACACGTGATCAGATACATTCAATATAAAATCAGAATCAAATAAGAAACGCCTTTTCCCATAAAAAAGTCTTTAGTGCCTGCTTAAAACTCCCCACCGTCCTGCACTCCCGGAGCTGACGGGGCAGAGAATTCCAGAGGGTAGGTGCAGCAAATCCAAACACACGAGCACCAGATGACTTCGAATTTACCCTCGGAATCTCCAGCAACCCCTCATCAGCGGAGCGGAGCTGTCGCAGAGGGGTGTAGGGCACCAGGAGCTCTTTCAAGTAGTCGGGACCCAAACCCGGTCTTGGTGGTATTGGGGTCGGGGTTGGGTTGAATATCTCCTGCCAGGAGTAGTAGCGCTACCAGTAAGCTGAGTAGTTTAGTACTGGGTATGGTGACGAGGTTCCTTCGACGCATCATGCTCATAAAGTAGAACAGGTCATAGCATATACCCTTTTTTCCATCTCGTGCGCCGTTGAGAGAGCAAGCGTGCTTGAGATAGGGATACTGGTGTGGAAATCGTGAGGGGGTCATTATGCAAATGTTCCCCTGGTTCGAGGTGGCATGGATCAATGAGCCTATCCACCCAGAGGAGGATCAGTGAGTAGATTATGGCAAGAAGTGCCCCCCTGTTAGGGAGAGGGATGCTTTGGTTTTGAGCACATCGGGGTGCAGTGGGGGAAGCATGTGCTTTGTAAGGCATAGTTGAATGATCTCTATATGGATCAGTTGGAATGGGGGACTCTAAGTCTAGCTGCCCTTAGATCTATCAGGGGGTCGGCACTCGCTGACAGCTTAGGTTGTCAGTTGCAGAGCAGTCCCTGGCTTAAGGATAGATTTCGGCAGCAGTTTTTAGATGAGTTTTTCACTAAGGGAGGGCCACTGTCTCATTTGCCGGAGGGGGAGGAAAAAGGAAAAAAAGCAAAAACGCTTGATCTAGTCCAACAACAAAACAAAAGGACATGTATGGTACCAGCAATGCCAAAAGAGGTAGTGAGGAGTAGTAGTAGGTGGTTGCACCCCATGGTAGTGTGTTTGGTGTTGCTGGCCTGCTTAACTGCTAGCTGGTTTATAGTTGAAAGGGTATATAGTCGAATTAGGGTGAGGTCCTGAACAATGGGGCAAGTAGAGCAGTAATTAAGAGGAGTTAGATGAAGTGGCTGGAGAAAAGGTTGAGAGCAAATGTGTGATCCTGTGGGTGGGACTGCTTTAAAAAGGGGTGGTGATAAAGTGAGTCAAGTCAGGTATTGAAGACAGGGAGGCCAATAGCATGAACAGCATACTATGGCAAGACACTCCTTTTCCACGGTAGAGTATGTCTGCTCCCTGGGAAGTAACTTTTAACTCAGGTACGCTACCGGGTGATCTTTCCCTTGGTTGGATGTCTGACTCAGTACTGTCCCAATACCCACGTCTGAGGCGTCAGTCTGAACTATAAAGGGTCTGCTAAAGGCAGGACTTGTCAAAACAGGCAGTGCCTCCTTCAATCTGGTAAAGGCTTCCTCACAGACTGGGTCCCAGGTAATTTTCTCTGGTATCCTTTTCTTTACCAGGTCAGATAGGGGAGCAGCCAGGGCACTGTAATTGGGTACAAATTTTCTATAGTACTCTGCTGTCCCAAGAAAACTCCTGACCTGCTTCTGCGTTTCTGGTCTGGGCCACGCCTAGATAACCTCTATTTTTATTTGGTTAGGATGGAGCTGTCCTCGGCCTACCACATGCCCAAGGTATGCAACTTCTCCCATGGCCACCTGGTACTTCCCGGCTTTGACAGTGAGCCCGGCCCTCTGTATCCTGCCCAGCACTTCCCTAAGGTGGGATAGGTGTTCCTCCCAGCTGGCAGTAAAGATGGCAGTGTCATCCAGGTATGCCACAGCGTATTCCTCAGCACCATTTAATACCTGGTTCACCAACCTTTGAAAAGTGGCCAGAGTGTTCTTCATTCCGAAAGGCATTACTTTAAATTCAAATAAGCCTATCAGAGTGATGAAGGCCGACCTCTCCCTAGTTCTGTCCATCAACTCTACCTGCCAATACCCATTGGTCAGGTCAATGGTCATAAGGTAGGACGCCCCTCCCAACTTGTACAGCAGTTCGTCCGTCTGGGGCATTGGGTGGGCGCCTGACTTCGTGACTGCATTCAGTCCATGATAGTCCACACAGAAATGAGTAGAGTCATCTGGCTTGGGCATAAGGACTACGGGTGAGGCCCAGGGGCTGTGGGATCTCTGGATTACCCCTAAAACCAGCATCTCCTCCACTTCCCTTCTAATGTCCTTTTGGACAGCCGCTGACACCTATTATGCTGTCTGCCATATGGGCGTCAGTGTCCCTGTCTCCACATCGTGCGTCGCTAAGGGGGTTAGTCCAAGCTTGGTGCTAAACAATGGGGCAAAGTCTGCTAAAACCTCCCTTACTTCCTGGATCTTGTCTGGGGTCAGCTGGGGAGACAATTTAACTGCCTCCACAGAGGACTCCCACTTACTTTCTTCCAGCAAGTCCAGAAGGGGGCCTCCTTCGTCTGTCCCCTCCCCAGGATTACACACTGCAAACACTATGTCAGCCCTATTTGCATATGGCTTCATCATGTTGACATGGTACATCCTTTCTGTCTGTCTTCTGTCAAGTAACTCTGTAATATAGTTCACGTCATTTACCTTCCTAACTACTTTGTATGGTCCTGCCCACTCAGCCTGCAGCTTGCCTTTCAGGACCGGAATAAGGACCATGACTTCCTGACCCACCATGTATGAGTGAGCTCTGGCTCTGCAGTCATACTACACTTTTTGTTTCTGTTGGGCAGCTGCCAGGTTGCTCTGGGCTGTCCCCATAAGCTGCTTCAGCCTTTCCCCAAACCTAAGGACATAATCCACTATGGGAGTTCCCTGGGTGGCATGCTTGCCTTCCCAGTCCTCCCGGATCAAGTCTAGGGGGCCCATGTACCCTGCGTCCATATAAGAGTTCAAAGGGGGAAAATTCTGTCGACTCTTGGGGCACCTCCCTGTATGCAAACAACAGGTGGGGAAGGTATTTCTCCCAGTCCCTCCCATGCTGTTCAGCAAACGCCCGGAGCATTGACTTCAGGGTACCATTAAATCTTTCCACAAGCCCATTGGCTTGTGGGTGATACGGTGTCATGCATCTCTGCACCACCCCACACTTCTCCCATAAACATTTCATCAGGTCCGACATGAAGGAACCCCCTCGATTGGTGATTACCTCCTGCGGAAACCCAGCATGGGAAAAAATCCCAAGTAAGGCATCTGCCACTTTGTCTGTCCTCAGTGAGGATAGGGCGACTGCCTCTGGGTACTGGATGGCATAATCCACCACAGTCAGGATGAATCTCTTCCCTGAGGAGCTGGGGGTATTAAAAGCCCCCACAATATCCATTTCTGCCCTCTGGAATGGCTCCTCCACTATGGGCAATGGAATCAGGGCAGCTTGGGTTTTCTTGCCCGCCTTCCCTATTTCTTGGCACTGGTGATAAGACCTGCAATACGCCTTCTCCTGCTGGGTGAAGTTAGGCCAATAGAAATTCTGGGCCAACCGCTGCATAGTGCGCACGCAGTCCCAGATGACCAGACAAGGAATATCAATGCAGTCTTGAGCAACTGCTCACGATACCCCTGGGGAATGACAAGCTGCCTGCCTAGCACCTCTTCCTCTGTCTGCACAGCCTGAGTATACATCAGTCCATTTTCCCAATAAACCTTATGTCTGCCATCACCTTTCTGTGCTCCATCAGAGTCTGCCCAAGCCCTCAGCTTCTCTAGACTAGGGTCACTTCTCTGAGCAGCTGCAAACTCCTCACACATTCCCAAGGCATGGAACAGGTCCCCTTCAGTCGCTAAACTAGGGTTCCTAGCACTAGCATCAGGGCACTCAGGATCACTGTCAATCCCAACCCTCTGACAATGGATCACCCCTCCCTCCTTGGAGCAGCCCTCTGTAGCTGTGTGGTTAACTGCTACTGGGGACATTTTAACCCCCTTTTCGTTAGTCTCCATATCAGGAGACACAGGCTGGGGAACCAGCCTCCCAGTGGTTTCCACAATGGCTTCTGTGGGGTACAGGGAACTACAGTGTTCCTTTGCCGTGTGGCTATGGGTAACTGTACACACCATCCCTTGTCTGAGATTGTTGCCCAGGATCACATCCACTGCTAAGGTTTTGGCTACAGCCACCTGTTGCACAGTTCCTCCGTTTCAACCCAGTCTAGGAGAACACTAGCGAGGGGCAATGTTTTCTCCTTACCAGTAAAGTCCTGTACAGTGACATATTTATAGGGTATAAGCTGACCAGGCTGTACTAGATCCCCCTTTACCAAGGTCAGGGATGCCCATGTGTCCCTTAACCCTTGCGTTTGTACACCATTCACCATGACTGGGTGCATGTGCTCCCTCATGTTCACAGGCATGTTTCCAGGGACACACAAACAGCCCACTTCTTTCCTAGCCCCCTGTTGTGTATTGCTCGCCTTTTTGGGACACTGTATGGCAATATGCCCAGTTTCTTTACACAACCAACATTCATTTCTTTTCTCAGAGAAATCTTTTCTCTGAAACCTGTGGCTAACTGGTTTCGGTGGAGGCAGTGAGGGTTTTAGCTGCCCTGAAGGCACGCTTTTCCCTTTCTGTGCTGCCATGCCCACCCCACTCACTCTCAGGGCAGGTCTGCTCTTGGCATAGCGGTCTGAGAGTTCAGCAGCTTCTTGCACTGTTTTGGGATCTTGGTCCTCCAGCCAGGTTTTCAGCTCTGCTGGGCATGCCCCAATTTTATCAACAGAGTTTGCTTCAGTTCCTTCCCACCAACATTTTAAAAACTGATGTTGTTTTGAGGCTAGCTCCTTGTAGCTCATGTCAGGGCTTCTCCTGAGCTTACGGAATTTAGCTCTGTATGATTGATTCTAATTTTTTTAACAGTGCACCTTTAAGTTTGCTGTAATCATTACTGTTCTCATTGTCCATTTGACCCAATGCATCCCGAGCTTTCCCAGTAAGTAGCGGGGATAGCTGGAAGCTCCAGGACTCTCTAGGAATTTTAGCCTGAATACAAACTTTTTCAAAAGAATTTAAAAAGGCATCCATATCCTCCCCCTCTTTAAATTCGGCTATCAATTTGTAACCCAGTCCTGTAGTCCCAGTTAAACCTAAGCCACTTACCTGCTCTGGTGCTGCTAGTTGGAGTCATAGTTTCTCATTTCATGTTGCCGCTGGTGCTCTCGCTCCTCTCAGTCTGCCTCCTGCTGTTCTCGCTCTGCCTCTCAGCGTTCTCGCTCTGCCTCTCGCTGTTCTCACTTGTCTTCTCTCTGGAACTCCAGCTCCATTCTCCTCAACTCAATCTGCAGTCTGAGTACTTCTGGATCCAGAATGCTGGTGACCTTCCCCTGCTGCTGTGGCCCTTCGCTGGCACTGGCCCTGCTGCCCTCGTCATCGGATCTGGACACTGCAGTGGTCACTAGCCCTTCCACACTCAAGGTCTGTTCCTTTACAGTCACTGTCTGTGACTCAATGCTCTGGGTATCTGCTACCATCAAGGCATCCACGAGGTTCTGCTTGGTGGCTTTCACCTCGAACGGGACTCCTCTGTCCCTGCACAACTGCTTTAAGTAGTCTACAGTGTGCCCGCTGTAGTTGGAAGCCATCTTCTTCTTCCCTAACTATGGCTACTCTACTTGCATTTAGAAAAAAAAAAGATAAAACAGGTAGGAACTTGACTGTAAGCCAAGTGATATAGTTCTTTTTCCTTTTAAAAATAAATCACTGCCTTTTTCTTTTTTTGCAAGTGAGCTGTACAGTATCAAGCTGACACACTCACAATAAAAGCTTGTAATACCAAACTTATGCACACCGCTGCCAACCAATCTGTCACAACCTCACTCAGCAGGTCAGGCCCTCTGCTCCCACAGTGCCAACCTCCGAGCGCAGTATTGGGAACAGAACAGGGTAACCCTCCTGTCTGTTTTGTGGGTTTGAATCAACCTTTGGTCTCAAGTTCTGGAGGGATTCAAACTGTGAGCCTCTTGTTAGCGTACCCAATGTACAGGCTCAGATAATTCTGCTCTTCAGGGGCCAGATATCTTTTGCCTACGAGCACCTAACCAGGTGTACAAAATGAACCCTTTAAAAGCTCTATGGAAGACCTCAGAATAAACTCTTACCTTTTCCCAGTTTGGTAAACCAGTAAACTTATGCACAATGTCAGCTTTAACTATATAATCTTCACTTGTCAAAGAAAGAATTTCAAAGGCACACCAACTAGTCTCTTAAAATAAGAAGTTTTACTTAAAATAGATAAAAAAATATGTAAAATGTAAATACAGAACAATATATCACAAAACCATACAATCACTTAAAAAAACAAGGTTATAAATATAAACAAAATCTTCTACCACAGTACACTTAGATTTGTCTTTCTAATGTATACATTCTAACAGTGCCTGATGTTGTTTTCAAGAGAGTCCAAACAAGAATGTATCTCTAAAGGTCAGTCACAGCATAATTAAAAACACTGTCTTGAACCTGCCTTCTCCATGATGTCACCCAGCTCCTCCTCTGCTATTAAAAATTATACAATCTGGATGTCATATACTTCAGAAGGTAAATTAAATAGGTGACATCAGCAAAAACTCATTTCCCCACATGACTTCCCAGTCAAGTCTGTGATTTTTCCAGTATCTTCTTTCATCCAGGAGCAGTTTCCTGCTTTCACAAAGACATCAAAGAGCTTTTACAACTCGGCAGTTTTCTCACCTAGCTGTAACACAGTTTTTCCAGCTCCAGTTGAAATTAACTGCCCTTCCTGAGGACGTCATTAAATGAATATTTTAGTTCTTAGCTTCAAACAACCCAGATCCTAAATAAGGCTATAAAATGCGAGTTTTTTGTAAGTTAATCACCTTACAGAGATCTGTTTAACATATCCTGTCTTTTGAAGTGAAACCTGGGACGGGGGGATCATCCAGGAGCACAGCATTTCTCATGACAGACAATCACACTATATTTTTATTTTACAAAAATCATAGAGTAATGAGAACCAGCTGTCCAAGCGTCACAATGGCCACTAAGAAGACAGTCTTCCGGGTAACATATTTCAACTCTTCTGTTGCCATAGGCTTGAATGGAGGTTCCATGAGCTTGGCCATACAAATGTTCAGGTCCCAAGGAGGGACTGGCTCCCTAAGGGGAGGATGGAGATGAAGAAGACCCTTAAAGAACGTCTTAAAGACAGGGTGGGAAGACAATGACTTGTCTTTGCCAGCTTAAAGATATACGAACATACAAAGATGCCAGCAGATTAGGCCTAATGGTCTACACACCTTCTCAAGGTGCAGCTCACATTACAGTGACCGCTGCTGCACTCCTCCCCTTTTCTTTCCCATGCTCTAAGATGTCCCCCCATTTCCCGTACCATTTTCTTCTTCCCTGACCTGTACCTTGCCCATGTACCTGTCCCATCCTTTCTTGAAGCTTCCCACTGATTCCATTGGAATCAGATCCTCTGGTAGCACGTTCCAAGGAGTCACCACCCTCTCGGTGAAGTAGGGTTTCCTCAAGTGCTCTTCTGTACTTCCCCCCTACCAGTTTCAGGCTATGCCCTCTCATGGTCCCTCCCCCTTTAATCTGAACAACCCCTCAGTGTTCACTCTATTGATCTCCTTGAAGTATTTAAAGGTATCTATCATATCCCCGCTGTCCTCTAGGGAGTACATGTTTAACTCCCTAAATCTCTCATCATAGGACTTTTCACCCATTCCATGGATCATCTTAGACATCTTAGATATGCTGAAATGGCAGCTAGGTGAAACTTTAAGGTAGAGGGCCTGCGGTTCAGTGAGTGCAGGTGGGTTAAGTAGTCCAGAGGGCAGGTAACCCCACCTGTGATGGAATGATACTCTTGTTGTTACACCAGAAGAAGAACCTTTTCCATTTGGAAGCATAGGTCTTCCTAGTTGAGGGTTTCCTGGAAACTCTGAGTATCCCCAACACTTATTCAGAGAGTTGGAAAGTGGCAAACTAAGTATTCAAGAGCCAGTCCCTAAGGCGTAAAGACCTGAGGTTGGGGTACAGGATCCTGCCCTGTGATAAGGTCAGGAGACTGTGCTTCTCAGGAAGATGAATAGGCTGAGACATTAACAGGACTAGCAGGAGGGAATACCATGGCTGCCTTGCCCAGTCATAGAAACATAGAAATTGTCAGCAGAGCTGGCCCGCAGTGCAGCGGTTGGATTTCCACTTGTGATGCCAGCGACCCGGGTTCAGGAATGAGCCCGGGGAGCTGGAGTGCCGGCCGGGGGTGGGCGAAGGATTGAGCGCCGGGGGTGGGCGAAGGATTGAGCGCCCTCAGAGCTGCTCTCCTTCTCTGGGGGGGTTGGGTGTGTCTAGCGATGAAGGACCTCTGGCGAGGCCGGGGGGGAATCACAAGCACCAACAGCTACAAGAGGGGCGGGGCAGATGCAGGTCATCATTACACATCCCCGCCCCTGGGGTAAAGCCAGAAAAACTTTGTTGGCCACCGTGGATGATGTGCACAGCTGGCACCATGATCTTCATTGCTCTGCCTTCCCCCGCTGACCAATTATGGATCTGATTCGCTGTCCTACCCGGAACCCCACCCTGGCGGGAAGCCAAGGAGACCATGCTGGTCATTACCGGCACCTTTCCTGAAGGACACGGGCTGGACCCGGGCATCGACCTCATCCTGAAGGGGTAAGTCAAGGGGTATCGGCTGGGAGAGGAGAGTGAGGAAGTGGTGTCCAGGAAGGTGCCAAGGGGCTGGTGGCCAACGGCAAAAAAGAGGGGGGGGGGAGAAGAAATTGTCAGCAGATAAGGACCACTAGGCCCATCCAGTCTGCCTGTAAGTCCTACCCTTGTTTGCCACCTCTGACCCTACTTGATCAATGGACTTGATCAAGTCTGGGGCTATTAGAATCATAGTCACTGGCTGGGTCCTGAGCTTTATGAGGATTCTGAGCAAATTGCATTGGTGTGCCCCACCCTAGGAGGGAGGCATCAGTGGTGAGGATGACCGAGGGAGCCTTTTGGCAAAGGGCATTCCTTCCCTGAGGTTGTTCTGTCCTGCTACCATTGTAGGGCCTGCAGGAAGGGTTTTGTGATGGGCACAAATTTGGACAGAGGATCCCTCTTTTGAGACCAAAGAACCTGAGGTGGAACGGAATGTCCCTCATTTGAAATCTGGCCTCTGGTACCACGGCTGTGGCAGCTGCCATGTAGCTCAAGAGCTGCAGGAAATGCCTTGCTGGTCTGGGTCTGTTGAATCTGAAAGAGCCTGCTAACTCCAGGATGTTGTGTACTCCATCCTGTGGATGGAAAGCCTTCCCTTGCAGGGTGTCCAGCTCTGCTCCTATGAATTCTAGGACCTAGATGGATTCCAGCTGGGACTTCTGGGCATTTACCAAGAATCCTAGAGACTCTAAGGTGCCCCAAGTGAAGGCCAGAGAGCCCCTGATGTTCTGAGGAGACTATCCTATGACTAGCTAGTCATCTAGGTAAGGGAACACTGTGACTGCCAGCCTTCTTAAGTTAGGAAGTTAGTACTGTTAGGAAGTCTAGCATTAGAGGTCCTATTGATATCAATAACCACCCTCAGGATCGGAACTTAACCACCACCCCCCCTTAAAATGAATTACTCTCTACCATTACAGGTGCCCAAACATAGAATACAAAAAAAGAAAGTGGAAATCCTTAAGAAGGGCTAGGTCATTAGCTGTCAGCAGAGTGAGCCTAAGGGTAAAAAGAACATTAAGGCCACTGGGCTGTGGAAGGGTGTGTGCCTCAATGCCAGAAGATTTGGCAACAAGATCAGTGACCTTCAGGCTTTGATGGCAGAATCTCAGGTGGATCTGGTGGCCATCACGGAGACATGGGCCTCAGAAAGAAACTACTGGGATCTTATGGTAAATGGGTACTCTCATAAGGTGGGATAGAGCCGAAGCAAGGGAGGGGGGGTTGCACTGTATGTGAGGGATGAACTTGAGGCTACAACATGGGAGGACGTAAGAAATAATGGGGTGGAATCACTGTGGGTACAGCTGAGGTCTCCAGTGGGAAAAAAGATATACGTAGGGGTAGTATACAGGCTCCCAGGCCAGAGTGGGGACAATGATGAGAAGCTCCTTCTAGAAATCAAAGAGGTGACTGGGAAAGGAGATATAGTGGTGTTAGGAAACCTGAACCTGCTGGACATTGATTGGAGCATTCCAATAGCTGGGTCAGGAAAAAGTCAAACCATGGTGGATGGCTTACAGGATTGCCTCCTCACACAGATGGTAGGTGAGCCAACTAGAGAGGGCACCATTCTGGATGTTATCCTCACCAACACAGAACTAGTTAGTGCTGTTAGATTGGGTGATCCTCTGGCTAACAGTGACCATAACTCAGTCTGGTTTGACTTATTTATTGGGGATATAAAATCCCAATCCAGAATAGAAGTCCTGAACTTTAGAAAGGCGAACTTCGGAAAAATGGGAGAGGTAGTCAGAGACAGGCTAGTGGGGATCCACGATCAGCTAGAAATGGAAATTATTTGGGGCCAGATCAAACAAGCCATCCTAGAGGCCACAAGGTCATGTGTAAGGGTAGTAACAGAGAAGAATAGGCATAAAAGTACTATATGGTTTATGGACCAGGTGAGCTCAACTTTAAAAGACAGGGAGGACAACAACTGGGAGGGGTATGTACAGAAGAATAGGGAGGCTAAAAGGATTGTGAAATAAGCTAAAGCAGCAGTGGAACAGCATGTAGCAGAAGGGGCCAAGATGGACAACAAACAGTTATTTCAGTATATTCAGGAAAAAAGAAAGAAAGGAGGGGATAGTCAAGTTAAAGGATGGGGACAGGATCATGGAGGTCAAGCAAAAGGCCAAGGTCTTAAACAATTTCTTCTGTTCAGTGTTCACCAATGAACACCTAGGACCAATGCCTGATAGCGGTATTAGAGCTGTAGATGGGGGGGGGGGGTCTCACAGATAGAAATGGCAGTTATTTCCACCAACAGGGTCAAGGAGGCACTAGAACTCATAAAGCAGGACAAGTCACCTGAACCGGATAGGATCCATCCTAGGATATTGAAGGAGCTAGCGGGGACACTGGCGGACCCATTGGCTTATTTATTCAACAGATTGAAATGTAGGGTAATGCACCTGGGTAACAAGAACTCTAGAACAGCCTAGTGACTAAATGAGATCACACTCAGTGTTTCTGAGGAAGAGAGGGACCTGGGTGTCATAGTCTGTGACACTCTTAAAGGAGAAGACTCCTGTATATTTATGATTTGGATATGTCCGATATATTTATGGATCATACTAAGGATCATACTAAGGAAAGTACAAGAGCGAGAAGGCCGAAGCCCATGATGCTCCTATTCTAATCCAATGTGTAGTAAGAAAGATCATACCCAGTACAAATGAGGTTATCTAATATATTTTTAAAAATACTTTTAGTTTCACTAATGACAACCTCAAGCGGAAGTCTATTCCATGGACCAACAACTCTAATGGTGAAAAAGTATTTACGACTTGATCTCACAAAGGGTTTTCTGACTAATTGTAAAGGATGTCCCCTGATGTTATGATAACAGCTTTTAAATTCTAGACCGAGTTCGCACAAAAGATAAGGATCTTGAATGATGTCGTATAATAACATTAGATCACCACAAAGCCGACGTGTGGATAGAGGCATAAGTTTTAGGATATTCAACCTAACCTCATAAGAGCCATTATATAGCCCTGAAATCTTTTTAGTAAATTTTCTCTGTACTGATTCCATTAAAAGACCTTCAGATTTTTTATATGGACACCATAGCTGGGAGGCATATTCCAGATGCGGTCTAACGTATGCACGATATAATGGTAATAACACATCATTCTTTCTTGATTTAATATTGAGTAAGATAGCCCACATGACTTTATTAGATTTATTAATAATGTTATGAACATTTATTATACATTATATCAATTACTGTACATATGTCAATAAGAGAGCAGTCATTTCTTCTGGTGCAGCACATATCTATTGTCTGTGGCTCTGACACAAGGTAGTAAAGTGTCAAGCAAGCCTCCATTTACATGCAAATGAGTCACTTGTACTACAGCCCCTCCCATTCCCTGATGTCACTGCAGCAACAGTGCAGAAGAAAACATAAGGGTATCAATGCTGTCTATCCTGATTTTAGTTTAAGTTTGCAATGGCTTAAGACAGTTCTGTCATGAAACTCACACAGGAAGTAGTGCTTGTAGCCTTAATACTGTACGTGTAGAGCAAATAATACATCTAATGGTATTTCATTCACAGGAAACAGAATCTGTTTCTGTGTACTGCTCATTTCTCTCTGTGAGACAGTTGTAACATGTGGAGAGCAGTAGACTGAATCAGTCAATCAATCAGTCAGTCAATCAATCTGTATTGAACCAGGTGAACACCCTTAAGAAGATTTACAAGTTAGGCCTGGGCAATTTCCCAAAGTATCACACAAGACTGAATTCCTCCTTTTCACAAATGATACACCCCTCTTTCAGCAGCCTGAAAGTGGAGAACTAGATCACTTACTGTATAAAGTGTATTATTTTACATTTCAAATGCTCCTTAAATCTAAGTTTCTGACTGGAACTACCAAGATCAAAATCCAAAACACAGCGGCTGCTCTGGACAAAAAGCCATACACATCAATTCCTTTAAGATTTCCAATACTTATTCAAAGCTTGTTCATAAGTGTCCCAACGTTTCACCAACAAGTGGCTTCTTCTGGGGAACTGTTAACAGATATAAATAATAATTTTTAAGTTTTTATAGTCAAGATTACACTTCTTCCATGTGCTGCAGCTGATGCTGTCCTGGTAACCTATTCCTTGTTATAGTTGAACTCTTTATTGTCTTACAGCAGCCATCCAATCACTGACTGCCTACTTACAAAGGGAAAGGGGCATAGTTGCAAGATTGTTTCTCACTGCTGGTGTCAATCAAAACAGAGAATACTAATACACACAGAACATAATACAACAGCTGTATAATACCACTTAAAACTCTTGTTGTACCCAAAGTCATTTATTGGGTAAACTGTTTTTGCTAACAGAAACAGTAACACAACACGTACAGGCACTTCCTTATATGAATACTGTATATACAGTACATGTCAAATCAGTGCTGCATCACACTCACATGGTCCTAGTCCCTATTAAACCTGCACTTCAGGATGTGCACAACACTTAAAGGGTTCCTCCATTACTCAAATGGGGAACCAAACATTGTGGGTTTGGTTTACTGGTGGAACTGCATTTAGTGCAGCACCATTATCTGTTGCTCTGATTACATCATCCTCCAGCAGCATTGATGGTAAAATGGAGGACAAACACATTGATAACTTCTGGGGGCTGTATATTTTTATTTATAATATAGATTTGGACAGCGATAGGACTGCTGGCAACTGGGGGAGGCACACAGCAGTTACTCATAAGGAGTTGGGAAAATATTGGTGTGACACTATGGGAGACTTCCCCTTTAAGCAGTCCAGGCAGTGCACCACAGCGTACAGCAAAGCTAGCAAAATGTTAGGATAAATTGGAGGGGGTTTGACAACAGAAGCAGGGAAGTAATTCTATCACTTTACAGAGCCCTTGTGAGGCCTCTCCTGGAGTATTGTGTCCAGTTTTGGGGCCCCACCTAGAGGATATAAACAGACTGGAGACGGTTCAGAGGAGAGCGACACAAATGATCCAGGGTTTACACAAGCTTCCATATGAAGGACACTTAGATGAGCTGAACATGTTATTCACTGGAGTCTAGGAGGGAGAGGGTGTACATGATAGAAACCTTCAAGTTCCTGAAAGGAACAAACGGGGTCCCTATCCAGAACTGTTCAACAGGGCTCCCTGTTCCAACACAAGGGGGCACGAATAGAAGTTGAGGGAGGGAGCTTTAAAAGAGATCTTAGGAAACACTACTTCACGGAAAGAGTGGTGGAGTCTTGGAATAGGCTGCCCGCTGATTTGGTGGGGGCAAAGTCAGTGACAGCATTCAAACTGGGCTGGGACAGATGGAACAATGGATTAAGGGCCAGGGGGAAGGTGCGCGATGGAGTTTGAAGGGGGGTTAAGTCCTCGGATCATCAATGATCATTAATGGACTTAGGCATCTCTGGGCAGACTTGATGGACCTTGTGTCTCCCTCTTCCATAAACTTTTTATGTTTCTGTTTCTGTTTACTTTCTGTGGCTGTGTCAGATGGGAATGTGGAAATAGGCATCTTTGAGGTCCAGAGATGCCAGCCAGCCCCCTTGCTGCAGGGTGGGAATGGTCATGGCCAGGGTCACCATTTTTAACTTTGGCTTTAAGTGTTTGTTCAGAAGCCTGAGACCTAAAATGTGTCACCAGACCTCATTTTTCTTTTTTGTAAGGAAGTATCTGGAATAGAAACCTTTACCCCTTTGGGACAGGGGGCAGGTTCTACTGCCTTGGTCCACAGTAGGTTGGCAACTTCTGAATCCAACAGAGCCTCTTCTGCTGGGGTTGCCAGGCTATAGTGCCTGGCCTGCAGTTTGGAAAACATTTTGAAACTTAGGGACAGGCCCTGGCTCACTACCTCCAAGACCCACTTGTTTGAGGTAATGGCTTGCCATGCTTGGAGAAAGTGAGCCAACCTGCCTCCTACAGGGTGAGGGGAGGTGACCTGTGCAAGCACATCAGGAGTTCTGCTTGGGCTGGGCCTTGGCCTGAGGTGCTGGGTCAGTCCTCCTTGCAGTCCTCCTATCCCTACTTCTAAAGTAACCTCTAGGTTGCTGGTAGTCTGGCATTATTTGAACCTGGAAGAAAGGTCTGGTGTAAGGGCTCCTACATCTGCCTCCCCTGCCCTGGGTGTTGTATGAAGTGGAGGGCTTATCCCGGGCTGAGTTACTACTATATGTAACCCCCGTGTCACCTGGGGTTACTAGAATCCCAGTAAGACCTAGTGGTAGGCAGGGAAGGCAGCTTGTGAAATTCCAGTTAAATGGATTTCACACTGTCTCACTCTGTTCTCAGTCTCAGCTGAGACTGAGGGATGACATCACCATAGAACTGTCGCAGCTGCATGAGCCACATTGGAATCTGCAGAAGGGAGTTAGATTAGAATGTTGGGAGTTTTTGAACAGTGGAGAGAGTTGTGAGTGAGCAGTCAAGAAGAGAGGAGCACAGCAGTCTGTGCACAGGCTCTTGGAGCCTAAGCTCTGATATAGAGCTACTTTAAGGGAAAGGTGTGTGTTTCCGCCTAATGAGAAACACAGTAAGCTGTTCTTGAAGTGGTGGAGACCGCTGATTCTGGTCTCTGTGCCCCATCCCTGAGGGGATGGGGGTGGAAGGTTTGCCTGCTATTCCAGGGGCAACCCCCTGGCTCCTGCTAGAGAAGAAGCTGCCTTATTTTCTGAAATGTGTTGTGGCACACGAAGCTGTCAAGATTCGTCTGTGGGGCACCTGCAACCAACGGGTGAGTTCTGCTCTTGCCAAAGGGCCTATGTTTCACCTGAACTGTGTTAAAGTGGGGATTGGACTGCTGAATTAGTGGGAGGCCTAGAGGAATAGGCTTAGCCAAAGTACAAGTATGTTCAAGTCCAGCACAAAGGGAAAGTCAAGACACGAAGAGGACATGTGCTATACGTCTACCCTTTAATCTACATTGCCAAGCTTTCACAAGAGTTGTTTAATGTCCAGAGAAATGGCCGGGTATGGATTGTGGGAGCTGGAGGTGGGAGACCCCCCACCTTTAGTAACCAGGTCCACCTCTACGGATTTGCTCTGTGGATTTCTACTTTGCCTCATGCACTCGGCCAGTGATGAGGGAAGTACCCAGATGTGGGATTGGAAGGAAATTTTCCCTTAAGGAGTCGAAGGCTCTAAGGTGGTTTGGGGAGCCACCAACAGAAAATGTGGTTCACTGCCATATGGACCGGGATCGAGTGGCAGGCAGGGGAGCCAGGCCAGGGAAAAACCCAAATAGTGTACAAGTCGGGTTGTGTACCCAAAGCTGCGTGCAAGTCCATGCTGTGTGCCTGGTGAGTTCAGAGCCTGAGGGCTGAAATAGTGAAGAAGTGTTCTGTATCTCTTATCTGCATTACCAGGAATGTAGCCCCGTGGGGGTCCGTCTATGCTTTGTTTGTTCAGTTTGGATGTGAATAAAAGCCACACTTTAGAATCCCATTCCTGGTATTGGACATTACAGTTATTGCTTCCTGTGTTCGGATTTACTTGGGTGCCCCTGTGCAGAGTAGCCAAACCTAGGCCCCTTGTGCCGAGTAACCTAGTCCTCCCCGAACCCAGTCCCCACCAGGTACTGCTGTCAGCTTCAACAGCATACCACCTGTCGTTTGCAAAAAGGCAGGGGTGTGGGCCTTACATATAGGTGGCCTTGTATTCCTCCACCTTCTTCATATAAGCTTTAGTCTTGTCCCAAAAGAAATAATTATTCTCACAGGGGATATCCATGGCTTTAGACTGGGTGTCCAGGGACAGGTTAGTAATCCTGAGCCAGGCAAATGTTCTCATGGAGATGGCAAAAGGGCCATGAGCCTGGACGCTGTGTTGATGCGTCCGACAACTGCTGTCCTCTCCTGGGGATGGGTGGGTATGTCGTCCCGCTCCTTGGCTGCCTCCCAGTGGAGGATGGGGGGTAGCGCCAGATCTAGGGAGACAAGTAGCGTGGCACTGTGATGCATGCGCATTCACAGCCGCAAGGGGAAGGACCAAGTAAAGCATGGAAACACAGCTGCTGGCTCTATGGAAGCCCCTCCAGCACTCGGCGCTGCTGCCTCAGGAACACCAAGGCCCGCTCTGGATATGTACTCAGGGAAGGGGGGGAGGACAGCCCTCCTACCTTCTGCCCCGCCACGGGGGATAATCTGTGGGGGATACAGGGCATGGGGAATGCCAGGGGTGAAGTGGCGACTGAAGGAGAACAGATGCTTGTCAGCAGGCCGAGGAAGATAAACACAATATAAAAAAAAAAAAAGAAAGGAAGAAGTTCTCCGGAGCCCCTGCGATGGAGGATCAAGCAAGGGTGACCTGAACCTATTACTTAGGAGAAGAGGCATAGCCTGAGAGAGGCCAGGTCCTGGCCCAAGGTGCCCTCCACAAGAGTTCCCCACCACAGTCAAGAGGGGCCCCGAGGAGCTTCTAGTAAAATTGGGGCAAAAGCCCCTGTTTGTCCTCCTCCCAGAGGTGGGTCCCTGGAACTTTGGAGGAAGGGTCAGGGAACCCAGAGGTGCCAGCCAGATTGTGACTGCAATTGGCTTCAATTGGAAGGAAGGCAAGCAGGGTGGAGGCACTGCCCAGGGCACTGGGGCCCAAGAGGGTCTTATGGGCAGGAAGCAGTGAAGAATGATGAAGATATACAGGAAGATCAAGAATTATGGTAGATATATAATTTTCATATCTTACCTGTATCAGTCTTCACCATTCATCACTGGTGGGTGAGTACCAAGCACCACGACTGTGGCACTAGCACCTCACTGAGGGCTAAACTTTCCCTCAGCCTCTTGTTGGGGACTCACAAAAGGAGGGGGCCCATCACGGGTCTGGCCAGACCCACTACTAGTCGGGGTCAGGTCGAGGCTGCTGGCCTGCAGGAGAAGGAGGGCACCTTGACAGTTCTCGCCTGACCCTGTGGGACAGAAATTGGGCCCCCCAGAATGGCGAGGGAGTCACCCTATGCCAGGCCAAGGGTGACAACCAGAAGAGGCGGAGTCATGCCATCCGCCAAATGTAGGCTGCTGTTCCTACAATCCTGGAGGCTACCACATTGCCGTCATAAGATGCCCTGACTTGGTGTCTCACCAGCTCCAGGCCTCTAGTTGAAATAGTGATGGCTTGCCTGGTTGCCTCGCTATTAGGCATGGCTGTTAGGATCTGAACCAGCATAGCCCACAGGCGCTTTTCATATGCCACCTGTGTGCCTGATGTGCCGAGATGGAAAACAAGATCCGCACAGAAAAGAAACTCTTCTGCCCCAGCAGTCGAACTCTGCAGAGTCAGTCTCTGGGGGATGGTCTCTTGACAGGCACAGATGCCCTGAAGGGGTATCCAGCCACTCCAACCCTGACTCAGGATGGGGCATAGCTCCTGGAGACCCAGGGGAAGCACAATACCTGTGCTGGCAGTCCCGAAGAAGGCGGAGAAGAGGAGGCGGGAAGCTACCAGGTGCTGTATGAATCCTCTAGCAAAGGACAAGGTCAAGGAGGGATCATCATGGATTTTTGGCTGTATTCCCTGAGGAATGCCAGCATTGCATTTGCAGGATTGCATTGTAGCAAAGGGGAAAGATGGAGTTCCTCCAACATCGCCGAGAGGAACCACTGATACTCTGTGAAGTCAGCATCACAGGAATGGTAAGATGGGGAGTCCTCTTCCTCAGAGGAGGAAGCCAACGATATGGAAGGACTCTGCTTAGGGTGAGGTGGTGCCGAAGGAAGAGGTGGAAACACCATCTCATCAATGGCCCTAAAATAAAAGGGGAATGCACTCGCCATTGCCCTATACTGATCCCAAGTAAGGGGCCCCAAGATACCAGAAAGACCTGGGAGAAGAAGAGGAGGTAGAGAGGAAATAAGGGGGGCAGAATGGTCCTGGGAGACCGACATCCCTCTGCCAGGGCTGTAGGCGCAAGCGGGGGACCCCTCCCTATCGAGGGGGCTGCGCTGCCCAGCCAACGCCTGCTGCTCAGTCCTCTCTGAGCGAACAGGGGAAGCCGTAGTGAAGAAGACCCTGGTGAAGAAATCAGAGCCATACAGACCCAGAAGGATGGCTCCTATCCCCACCCAAAGCAGGGCTCTGGCCCCTAGCCGGAGAGGGGGAGCCCAGGTCAGCACTTCGACTCTGTCCTGGAGTGGTCAAGGACACCGAGACAGAGCGAGATGCCAGACAGGGCTCCACCCATCCCGACCCAGAAGACCAGGACCTGCCCCTCGAGAGAGGTCCTACTTTGGCTACCGCTCTGAGTGAAGGGAAGGGGGGGGGAGAGAAAAACCTGCACCTAGGTCAGCATCCAGCTCCCCCTTGAACTCTGTCAACACAGACTGCTGACGCAGTGCCAAAGATGGAATCCACATCGGAGACAGCCCCAGAGGCGGCACCATCATCTGAAGTGGCACTGACATTGGCCGTTGCACCAACTATGGTGCCACCACCAGAGGCGGCACACCATGGCACCAACATCAACAGTGGCATCATCCTCAGAAGTGGTAGCACTGACCCTAACACTGCCACCCAAAACAGCACTGGAGACTGCACTGGAGATCTCCAGGGCACAGAGAGCAGCACTGGCAGAGAGAGGGGCGGTGCCATGCATGGTGTCAACTTCAGAACTCAAACCAGAAAAAGACCTCTTGCTGAGTCCAGGGAGCGTCCGAGGAACTCGGCTGCCTGTCCAGATCATCCTGGTCATCCTCCACTTCTAGGGGGAGACCACAGAGACCCCAATAGAGGCATCTCCAGACACTCTAGCCATTCCAGCACCAGGGACAGTGTCAGGAGGGGACCCAGAGGCAGCGGCGGTGCCACCTGCTCACTGGCACTGGAGTTAGTACCAGGAGCAGAGGCCGCACCCATCAGAGCCTGTGAGAGAACTGCAGATACAGGCCTTGCATGTAGCTAAGCCCTCAACACCAGGGTGGCCTGATTCCCCGAAGGGGAACTAGGTTGCAAGGGGTTCACGACTGTCCACCCAACCCCTCACCCAGGCGTCCAGTCTCTGCTCTCCCTCAGTGCATAAAGCAGTGGGGGGAGGCCCGGGGAAGGGCAGAGAGTCCTTATCTTGGCGGGCCTCGTGTGATGCCGACCACCGAAGTTTGGGGGGTCGCGACCCAACCCTCATCACGTGGATGACTAACATGCGGAAATCCATAGATAAGCAGGTGTTGCATCGATCCATTCATGGTTTGGCCCCAGGCAGGTGAAATGCCAGTCATGCAGGTCCATTACAAAGAAACGACTACCACAGGGGCGACTCATCAGGGTAATCCCCGTCTTGGAACTTTTTTGCCCCGAACCCGACTTGCTCGGCCAAACTCAAAATAAAAATGAAAGGAAAAGACTCAATGCCACAACTGTATAAAAACAATAAAATGACAATTCCGGTACACAGAGACAAAACAGCATCGAGTAACTGAATGAGCAGAATGGAGAGAAGTCTCTGGAAGTTGAAGTGAAGCACTGTCCCAAGGAGTTGTGCTGTCCTTAAAGGCAGGAAAAACAAAACTGAGGTGGGGAGGGGCCAGCATCCATTGTTGGCCAACCCATGAGCACCATGTAATATGTTGGCTTCAAGGATGGCACTGTCCACAACGTTGGCCCATCCTCTAGATAGGAAGAAAGCTTTTGAGCTAAAAGCTTCCCATGGGATCCTAGCGCCTCTGGCTTGAACCCACCAGTGATGAATGGTGAAGACTGATACAGGTAAGATCTCAGCTTCCTTCTTCTCCTCCACAGTCTCTTGTGTGGTAAGGTTGAGGGTATCCACCATCTGTTTCACAAAAGCATAGTGAGATGAGTACTCATCTGCTCCACGCGATGGGAAACCGAAGTCCTACCCTGAAGAGACTGTCGGTTCAATGGGTTCTTCTTCCTCCTCCTCCTCCTCCAGTTCCTCATAGAAGAATAACGGTTTCTAGCTAGGGGGAGCCGAAGGAGGAACCGAGGGAACCGGGGGGGGCAGGGAACCAGCAGCCTGGAGGGCCTGCAAAACCTGCAGGGCTCTGGCAATGTCCTCCACAGAGGGCATGGTCAGTCTGTCAGCTGAGAGTGCCTTTGCTTTTTCAGCAGTGTAGCGACATGCTTTTCTTTCTGCTGTCGTTTAGCAGGAACCGGTTCCACAGCCGGTTCTACAGTGGTCTGGGATTTTGAAGCCTCACCCTTGTCGGTGGTCTTGGGATCCACTAACTCCTTGGATTTATCCTTTTTAGGATGGGAGGAAGAACCCTCTTCTGTAGGCTTTGGAGAGGGAGAAGTAGTAGGGGAACCATCTCTTCAAGCCTTTTTGCCCTCTTTTTAAGTGTCTTAGAGCAAAAGATTTTACAAATCTCAGAGCTGACAAAAATGTGACTATGACCGAGACACACCACATAAAGATCCTGCTTGCCTGCTTTGGCAACAATCTGCCCACACTTAATATAGTTTTTAAAACCAGTTGGGCCTGTTTTCTTTTTGGGAGTCTGACATGACAGGTGTCAGAAACTGTTAAATACTGAGCCGAAAAGGAGAAAAACAAAGATTGCGGTCAGTTCCCCAGACTGCAAACAGTAATCAGAAAAGGGCAAAATGCTCAGTTCCCTGACAGGAATAAAAGACAGGGTACGACAAAAGCAATCGGTTCCTAACAAAAAGAGGAACCACAATAAAACTCAGATATTTCTAAAGCAAAATGTTACAATTCCTAAAATTAGGAACTGGAATGTTTATAAGTTTACAAGTGAAAAAAAAACGCAGTAAACACTGCTGAAGGGACAGTTCTGGGGAACTGCTGAGGAACCGATAAAATCTGAAAAAAATTATAAAAACTAACATGAGTTAACAAACTAGGAATTTAAAAGTATGGAAAACAACAAAGTTTTCACAGATGCTGAGAAGAGCTCTTGACTAGGCAGGCGGAGAATTGAATCGGAGCGTTTTAGAACGCAGCACCTAGGGGCAGCAGTTTGAACTGTGGCATGAGACAATGTTAGTTCCATCATTTACATACTTACAAAGCAGAGATACTAAATGAATACTTCTGTTCCATCTTCACCAGGGAGAAGGACGGGCCAGTGCCTTCAGGAGAGAGAAGAGGAGCCGGGGGGGGGGAAGGAGAACACAGATGTAGTAATGGAGGATAGAGTGAGGAAGAGGCTGCTAGCATTGAAGGTGGACAAATCACCAGGCCCAAACAGAGTACATCCAAGGGTACTAAGGGAACTGGCTGAGGAGCTGGCAGGGCCACTGGCAGGCCTATTTAATAGTTTACTAGGGTAAGGCATGGTACCGCAGGACTGGAGAACAGCACTGGTCCCAAGGATAATCCAGGGAATTACTGACCAGTCAGTCTGACCTCAGTCATGTGCAAACTTATGGAGACCATACTTAAGGAAAGGTTGGTAGAATATCTAGAAGAGCATGGTCACCAGGATGTGAGGCAGCACGGGTTCATGGGGGGCAGATTGTGTCAAACGAATCTGATTAACTTTTTTGACTGGGTAACTAAGACAGTAGACGGGGCCAAGCGGTAGACATCCTCTGTGTGGATTTTAGCAAGGCTTTTGACTCTGTGCCCCACAAAAGGTTGATCAGGAAGTTGGCAGATCTCGGGGGTTGGGGTTAAGATGTCCAGATGGGCGAAGAACTGGCTGAGGGACAGAATCCAGAGGGTGGTTGTTGGAGGAGAGTTATCTGGCACCAGAGAGGTCACCAGTGGGGTCCCACAGGGCTCGGTGCTGTGGCCAGTGTTGTTCAATGTCTTCATCAATGATATTGGGGATGGCATTCAGGGCAAAAAATGTGCCTATTTGCAGACAACACCAAACTCTGTGGGAGACTGGAAACAAAGAAACATAGAGGTTGACGGCAGATAAGGACCACAAATCCCATCCAGTCTGCCCATTTCTTTTTCTACCTTATAAATGTGCCATCAGCCTTTGCTCTGTCAGTGGCCTATCTATATATACTCATCTGTATTGCTCCCTTATGCCTATCCCATGCCTGTTTGAAGCCCTGCACTGTATTCATAGCCACCACTTCCTGAGGTAGGCCATTCCATGCATCCACCACTCTTTCTGTGAAAAAGAATTTCCTCACATTCCCCCTTAATCGGTCTCCTCTAATCTCATGCTGTGTCCTCTTGTCCTGCTATTTTTCTTATATTGAAACATATTAGACTCTTTCACCTTGTTAATGCCCTTAAGGTGTTTGAATGTTTCGATCATATCACCTCTTTCCCTCCTTTGCTCAAGGGTATACATATTGAGCTCCATTAATCTGTCCTCATATGTCTTCTGATGCAGTCCCTGCACCATTTTGGTTGCCCTTCTCTGGACTGCCATAATTTGGTTAATGTCCTTGTAAAGGTGTGGCCTCCAGTACTGCATGCAGTACTCCAGATGGGGCCTAACCAGTGTCTTGTAAAGATGGATTATTATCTCCATCTTATGACTTGTGATACCCCTACTAATACACCTTAACATCCCCCTAGCCTTACCTACTGCTTTAGAGGTCTGCTCGGATGATTTCAGGTCATCGGTGATGATGATGCCCAAGTCTCTTTCTTCCTTTGTGACTGCCAGCAACTCCCCTCCCAGCCTATAGGTGGCTTCAGGGTTTCTCTTCCCTATGTGCATGATCTTGCACTTCTTTGCATTAAATCCCAGTTGCCACTCTTCTGACCATTTTGCTAGTTTATCCAGATGTCTTCTCATTCTGTCCACCCCATCTGGATCATCTACTCTGTTGCAGATCTTGGTGTCATCTGCAAACACAGCTGGACACAGTTGAAGGGATACAGGACCTACAAGATGATCTGGAAAAGCTGGGGAGGTGGTCCGGGATCTAGCAGCTTGGCTCCAGTGCCAAGAAATGCAAAGTTATGCGCATTGGAGTCAAGAATCCTAAGACGGAGTACTACCTGGGTGGAGTCCACGTATCTGCATCAGAGGAGGAGAAAGACCTGGGAGTGATGATCACTAGTGACCTGAAGCACTCCATGCAGTGCACGAAAGCAGCAGCAAGAGCAAACAAGATGCTGGGATGCATAGCTAGGGGGATCAGTAGTAGGAAAGAGAAGGTTATACTACCTTTGTACAGGTCACTGGTAAGGCCACATGTTGAGTATGGAATTCAGTACTAGTGCCCACACCTCAAAAAGGGCATTAACAGGCCGGCCCATCAGCACAGCAGTTGGATTTCCGCTTGCAACGCCAGCAACACGGGTTCAGGACCGGACTCAGGTCATTGGAGGCCAGCTAGGGGAGAAGGCTGGAGCAACCCCGACAGCTCGCCTTCTCCGGAGGAGAGGAATGAGCCAGCAGATTGCCTGACCCGAGCAGAGGCTCAAGGTATAGCAAGTCCCGCTTGCAGGAGGGGCCGGGCATGACGTGTGGTGCACGTCGCCGTGATGTGCCTTGACGTCAGGGCGCACACCACGCGAGGGAGAAAACAGAGAGAAAGCCTTCCATTTCTGGGAAGATGGGCCATTGGGAGTGTGCCCTCGATGTGCCAACAGCCACCCAGACTGCCTTGCCTGATGAAGCTGATTTGTACGGGGTGTACAGACCCCACCTCGTTCCCTGCTCAGAGGGGATAGCCACGGCTCCATGGGGCGCAAGATAAGTCCTGGGTAGGCTGGTTGACAGAGGGATGACTTCCTAGGTGCCCCGAAGAGTCAGAGATTGAGGGGAGTTAGGAGGGGAAAAATAAAGGACATTAACTTGCTGGAGAAGGTCCAGAGGAGGGCTACAAAGATGATAGTGGGTCAGCAGGGTAAGACATACAAGGAGAGGTTGAGGGCACTGAACATGTACTCCCTGGAGGAAAGGAGACAGAGAGGGGACATGATTGGGACCTTCAAGTATTTGAAAACGATACATAAAGTAGATAAGGAAGAGCTCTTTAAGCTGAGTGGCAACCATAACACGAGGGGGCACAGTCTTAAGCTGGAGGGGGATGGTTTAGGAGGGAGGTGAGGAAGCACATCTTCAGGGTGGTGGACACTTGGAATGCACTGCGAGAAGAGGTAGTCTCATTGAAGACAGAGGGCAGCTTCAAGAGAGGCTGGGATAGGCATGAGGGAAGGTAAGGATCATGGGCTGGGAGGAGTGGGGGCAGGGATTGTAGCTCAAGCCATAAACCGTGCAATACGAGCAGACTAGATAGACCAAATGGCGTTCTTCTGCTAGCTTCTTTGTATGTTTGTGTATGTTCTAGTCCTCCGAGGCAGTTCAACACAGGAGGCTGACTGCTTCAGTTAAGCATACTAAAGCATTCCTGGTGTTTGAAGGACCTATGCAGTGGCACTAGCAGACTGGAAATGTATTCTGCACACACGAGTGGACTTACTCTCTCTCATGGTGCAACATGTCAAGGACCACTAGGAGACAAGAAAAAATTACTCACCTGTAGTAATCTTGTTTCTTCCAATGGGATCCACTAATATTATTACTTCTTGCAGTGCTCCTTTAAGCCAGATGGAATGCTATGCTAATGATGGAATCTTTAGCTCATGCATCCAATTCAAAAACTTCCCAGTGTAACTGCCTATATTCTAACCTCAGATTTCTTAGGAGCCTGCAAAGAGGCCATAGTAACATACAATTAGAACAGAAATAGAAAAAAGGGGTCCCCAACTGGGGCAACTAGTGAACATTAAATCACAGGAAAAAAGAGAGAAAAATTTCCCTTTTTCTTAATGTCAGATTCACCTAAGGAAAAAGACCTACAAGCTATAAAACATTACTAAGAAGTGCCAGCAGATGACATACCACTCCAAATATACATACAGTCAGCATTGGAGAGGATTTTTTTTTACTGATTCTGCCAGGGGAGGCAGGGTGGGAAGTAATAATATTAGTGGATCCCATTGAAAGAAACAAGATTACTACAGGTGAGTAATTTTTTCTTTTAACCGCAGGAATCCACTAATAATATTACTTCTTGCAGACTATGCAGCAGTACCTCAAGGAGGTGGGCAAAGAATGTACTTAGGAAAAAGACTCTGCAGGACTGCTGTGCCAAACCTGGCATCACTCCTGGACTGGGTATCCAGGCTATAATGTTTAGTGAAGGTGTGGACTGACCTCCAGGTAGCTGCTTTACAGATTTCCATCAAAGGCACCTCTCGGGTAGCTGCAATAGTGGCAGCTGTGCCCCTTGTAGAATGGGTCCTAAGCCCAACTGGGGGCACCTTACCTGCTTTTGGGTAGCAAAACTGGATACACTGAACTATCCATTGAGAGGTGCTTCTTTTTGAGGCAGGTGTCCCCTTGCCTACCTCTCCATAGGTGAGGAACAGCTGTTGTCTGTCCTGCCTATGGTCTTTGGTATGAGTCATGTAGTAGCTTAAAGCCCTTTTTACATAAAGGCTGTGAAGCCTATGCTCCCCTAAGCTAGGGTGCTCAGTGAAGAAAACTGGCAAAGTAATGGACTGGTTCAAATGGAAGTCCAAGACCACCATGGGGAAGATTTTCCTAGTAGTTCTCAACACTACCTTGTCCCTGTGAAAGGAGACATATTCTCTTTCCACACTGAGGGCCTGGAGTTCACTTATCCTCCTGGCAGAAGTGATTGCCACCAAGAAGACTACCTTCCAAGTAAGAAACTTGAGATCTGCAGAGGCCATGGGCTCAAAGGAAGGAAGCATAAGCTGAGCAATGCAAATGTTCAAATCACAAGCTGGCACTGGTTCCCTATGAGGGGGAAACAGGTGAGACAGTCCCTTAAAAAAACTCTTAAAGATAGGATTTGATGCTAAGGAGGTGTCCCTTCCTGCTGAAATGTATGCTAACACTGAAGCCAGGTGCAACTTCAGGGCTGAATGCTGCAGGCCTTAGGAATGCAGATGAGTCAGATAGTCCAGCAAGGTTGGAATGCCAGCTTGAGCTGGGCCCACACCCTTATCCTTACACCATATAGAGAACCTTTTCCATTTCGAGGCATAGGTTTTCATAGTAGTAGGTTTCCTATACCCTCTTAGGACCTCCAAGACCCCTTCAGAGAATTGCTAACCTGCATATTCTAAGTCCTCAAAAGCTATGCCTTGAACCTGAGAGATCTGAGATTGGGGTACACGACCCTCCCCTGAAAGGAGGTCAGTAGGTTGTACCTTTGTGGGAGGTGAATCAGTTTGGTCACCGACATAAAGAGCAGGAGGTAGTACCAAGGCTGTCTGGCCCAGTCTGGGGCCACCAGTATCACTGAAGCTGGCTGTGATCTGAGCTTGATGAGCACTCTGAGTATCAGGGGAAAAGGCATAAAGATGCCTCCCTGTCCAATGCAGAATCAAGGCATCCAGGGGAACTGTTCCCTTGGCAGGGGCCCTGCAACAATACAGAGGCAGGTGGTTATTTTGGTGGGATGCAAAAAGATCTATCTCTGGGGTGCCCCACCTCCTGAATAGAACATTCACCACTTGCTTGTTTAGTGTCCATTCGTGATGTGTCTAGTTTATCCTGCTCAAGGCATCTGCCAGGCTGTTGTCCTTGCCAGTCAGATGGATCAACTGTAGGGAGGTGTTTAGAGCATAATCAAGGCTCCATGTCTTCATTGCCTCCATACAAAGTGAGGTAGACCTTGTCCCTCCCTGCTTGTTGATGTAGTACATTGTTGTGGTATTGTCTGTTCTGACTTGTACCACCTTTCCCTGTATTAGATTTGAGAAAACCTGAAGGGCCAGGTAAACAGCCCTTAGCTCTAGTAGATTTATATGCTAGATGGAATCTGCACTGTCCCAGGTGCCGTGAATGGTGTGCTTCCCCAAGTGAACACCTCATCCTAACAGAAAAGCATCTGTTGTGAGAACCAATGAAGGGGGCTCCTGCAGGAATGGAACCCCTTCTCTCAAGTTTTCCAGCTCCATCCACCATTGAAGTGCCTATAGTAACACCCTTGTTACTGGTATTGGTTTTGATAGGGAGTCCCGCCTTTGGCACCAGTGTGCCCTGAGGTGGAACATCTCTCATCTGAAACCTGGCACCTATGACTGTGCTTGTTGCTGAAGCCATGTGGCTTGCCCAAGACAAATGAGCCTGCCAAGAGCCGGATGCTTTCTGCCCTCTCCTGAGGGAGGAAAGCCCTTCCCAGTATGGTGTTTAGTTCAGCATCTATGAACTGCAGTACCTGCACTGGGGTCAGGACTGACCTTTTGATGTTAAGAAGGAATCCCAGAGAGTGCAACAGATCCTGGGTTACCTGAAGGTGCTCAGTCACCTGCTGGTGAGATTTTCCCACAATTAGTCAATCGTCCAGATAGGGGAAAAACTGTAACACCTAGTTTTCTTAGGTGTGCCACCACTACTGCCATGCACTCGGTAAAGACCCTTAGTGCAGAGGTGAGCCCGAAGGGAAGTGTTGAGAACTGATAGTGGCCTGAGGGAAGTCTGAATCTCAGATACTTTCTGTGTGACTCTCTTATGGGAATATGGAAATATGCGCCCTTTAGGTCTAAGGAGGTTAGCCAGTCTCCTTTTTGCAGAGTTGGCAGAATCATGGCCAATGTGACAATCTTGAACCTGGGTTTTACCAGGTACCTATTTAGCAATCTGAGGTCTAGTATATGCCGCCACTCCCCATTCTTTTTTGTTGTTAGGAAATATCTTGAATAAAACCCCTGCCCTTTTTGGCTGGGTGGAATAGGCTCTACTTCCTTTGCTAGAAGTAATGCCTGCACCTCCTGTTCCAGCAGTTTTCTTTCTGTGAAAGGAGCTTGTGTGAACTGCTTTGATCTTGGAGGAGGAAGGGATTTGAAACAAAGGGACAGACCCTGACTCACTATTTCCAGAACCCACCTGTCTGTGGTGATTTTCAGCCATTCCTGAAAATAATGGGTCAGTCTGCCCCTACAGGAGATGGAGAGACAGCCTGGTGGGAAAAGTCAGGGGATTTTGTTTTGTTTGTTGCTGGGTGTGCAGATTGGGATCCTCTCCTGGAACTCCTTCTGCCTCTGGCTCTATAAATGCCATCCTGCTGTGACTGGTACTGTGGTTGGGGCACAGCCTGCACTTAAAAGAAGGGCCTCCTAAAAGAGGACCTACCCCTGCCTCCCCCTCCATATGATGAAGTGGAGGGAGAAGCTCTTTCTTTGGTAGAATTACTGCGGAAAGTGGCCTTATATTCATCTACTTTCTTCATGTATGCCTCAGTCTAGACACCAAAAAGTGAATGGCCCTCAACTGGGAAGTCCATAGCCTTACTCTGGGTGTCCTGGGTGAGATTAGTAGCTCTCAACCAGGCAAATCGTCTCAAGGCTATAGTACCTGCCATCCATCAAGCAGCTGTGTTATTCTTATCAGCTGACATTTGGAACTGGTACTTGGAAGCCTCCAAGCCCAGTCTTGCAGTGTCCGATAACTCTGAAACTGTTAGAAAGGGGTTAACCTCTGCATTATCCAAGCTGGACTGCCAAAGAGCCTTCTGGCAGAGGGCTGCATAAGCTTGGCTTGGCAAACTGCCAGGGAAGATGAAAGGTACCCTTTTTTAGCCATGCTATCTATTTTTCTCGAGTCCTTGTCAGGGGGGTGAGAGGACAAGGGAGTTTTTGCCTTTTCACAGGCAGCCTGCTGTACAATCCCTTGATGGTCAGGGTGAGTAAATAAAAACTAAGCTCGTGACCTCGCAAGCTGGTATTTTTTATCACACTTTTTATCAATGGGTGTGATAGTGTTTGGAGTCTTAAAAATTTCCAGGACATCTTTCTTAAAAAACTTGTACATCAGCAGAAGGAGCCTTCTGATGGGTGTCAGCCCCATAAGCTCCATATATTGGGCTTCTTCCTCATCCTGGATCTCTTCTGCAGATCCAGGGTTTCCACCATTTTCCTGACAAAGGAAAAATGGGATGAAAAGTCCTCTGTGGGTCTAGGAGGAGAGCCAAAGTCCTGTTCTGGCAAGACCTTGGGTTCAACACCCTCCTCTGCCTGATCATCCTCCTCAAATTCCACTGTGTCAGTAGATAAAGAAGGTAAAAAAAATAGGTGTTTTTTTCAACCGGAGTGACCAAAGGCTGCTTAGGGGGTAATAAGCCCTGCAGCACTTGTAAGGCCAGAGCGTAGGTTAGCTCAGCAGGCAAAGGAGCAGGTACAGGCACCTGAGGGACCTCTTGAGGTGTTTCAGCTGGGGTTTCAGTTGCTTTGTCTTTTTGAGTTCTTTGGCAGGCACCAGAGAGTTAGCCGGTTCATTGCCTCTCTTGCCAGAGCCCTCACCCATCTCAGGGGTGTTTTTTGTGGCTCTGGAAGGAATAGCCAAGGATTTAGAGGGAGTGGACTGGTTAGAGCCCACAGACCCCTCTTCCAACTTTCTTTTTAGCCCTTTCTTACATTTTTTACTGTTTTTTTCAGGGAAACGTGCATATCTCACAGTCAGCAGAAAAATGCTGTTGACCAAGGCAGAGCAAACACAAATCATGTTTGTCTGCCTTAGCAAACACTTCAGAGCACTTCAAACAATTTTTAAACCCAGGAGGTCTTGTTTTTTTTTAGGTTTATCTGACATTTTAAAGAAAACAAGATCCGGAAACTGAGAAAAATGAAGTTCAATATTTGCAGTCGGTTCAGCACCGAGAAAAAAACCAAATCTGTTGGTTCCGATCGGATCCGGAACCGAGAAACGGCTTAGGGAACTGAGAAAAATCGGTTCAAAACAATACATTTTACAGGAAAACACAGAAAATACAATCAGAACCCTTTAGAAAAGGTTCTGATTCAGTAGAGAAAAGAATCGGTTGCCTCTCGGGTCACAGGAACCGCCAGGAACTGGAAAAATAACATTAAATTTAAACTATGAGGTAAAAAGCTAAAATACAATTACACTAGGCAGTAAATGAAAAAAATTTACAAAAATACTTACCTTTTTTTGTTCAGTGCACTTCAGGAATCGCTCTTGATAAAGAAGATCTCCAGGGTGTCTAAACTTTGCATCGGAGAGAAGAAATCTGAGGTTAGAATGTAGGCAGTTACACTGGGCAGTTTTTGAATTGGATGCACGAGCTAAAGATTCCATCATTAGCATAGCATTCCATTTGTCTTCGGGGCAGTGCTGGCTTAAAGGGCACTGCAAGAAGTAATAATATTAGTGGATTCCTTGGGTTGGAAACTAATTTCCCATATTTACAAAACACTAGAAGTCTTGGACACATCAAACTCAAATAACGTTAAGCAAAGTGGGAAACAGGAGTGAAATTGTGAGATTCCAGATAAAACATGGCCATCAAATATGTTACCTACAGCATAAAGCTAGAAGTGTGATCAGATGGAGGGAATGCCTGAAAATGTCTATCAAAATATTTTCGCACACCTCAGATTTAAATTTCATGCCACAAATATTGAATTCCTGCTGAAGGGGGTGTGGGGGGTGCCCCAGCTAATCATACACATGTAAGGTGGTCGTGTACAATGATTCAACAATACTGGTAATAGCATCTCCTTGGAACAGGCAAAGTCGTAGGAGTACAGATTCCGATAGACCCACATAACGCATATCTGGGTCTTCCCCTGCCCACAATGGAGGTGGGGGGAGGAGAGAGAAAAGGAAATTACTGTTAACATTACTAGCAGCCTGTAAAAAAGCATTGACCAGAAACTTCTTATCTACTACAGCTCCCTAAGTATATGATTGGGATACCATAGCTTTCCAGTTATATACCATGGGAAGAAAAAAAAAATCACTTTAAGAAAAATCAGCAGGTAAAACAACTTGAGGAAAATGAAAATGATGTGCCTACTGTAATTCTTGATCTTCCTGTATATCTTCACTATTCATCACTGGTGAGGTCTAGCTGGCGATGCTAGGATCCCAACGGAGCTTAGAGCTTTTTTTCCTAGGAGGAGGAGCAAACACCAGGGA
This sequence comes from Neoceratodus forsteri, assembly GCA_016271365.2. Classification (NCBI taxonomy): domain Eukaryota; kingdom Metazoa; phylum Chordata; order Ceratodontiformes; family Ceratodontidae; genus Neoceratodus; species Neoceratodus forsteri. The sequence goes on from CM028130.1 coordinate 1,116,138,009, forward strand.
TGGCGCCACCCTTGAGGCCGACACCTTGCATGGTGCTTGCTGGTTGGCCAGTAACCAGCACCGGCCCCTCCACCACCTCAGTTCTGCTTGCCAGAGAGGAAATCAAAGACAGAGGAAAAAGGGAGGTAGGTTGGGGCATGGGGGCCCAAGGGATAGGAAAAGGAAAGGATATAAACTGAAAAAGGAATGAGCCGACAACAGGAAGAAGGGTAAGGCACTAAGAGGACTGGGGAAGGGGACCCCAACCACTGGGCAGGCTAGGAAACAGGGAGGGTTAGAATAGAAGGACAGGGAAGAAAGCAAAGAAAGCAAAGAAGAAAGAAAAAGAAGAGAGGTAGAGAAGTACTTGCCCCTTGGGGAGGGGTGGGGGGGCCCGAGGAGGCTCTAGTGGAGCAGAGAACCCTTCCTGCCTGTTCTCTCTCACTGTACAATTCTTCTTCCTTTTTTGGGGGGGGAGGTGGAAACTGCCAGAACCCCCAAGAAGAGAGAGAGAGAGAGAGAGAACCTCACAGGCTCAAGATGGTCCAGTGTGGCAGATCCACAGGCTGTTGGGGCAATCTGGCCACCTGAACTTTTACAGCATAGAGAAGCATCAACTGATGCCAAAGACATGACAAAAGGGGTTGAATTCCTGGACCACCAGAGAAGGCCTCAAATCTCTCCTTCCCACCCCTCTACTAGAACGGGGTGGGGACAGAGTCCACTCCAGGGCAGGATTCCCCCAGAAAAGACCCTGATACCAGGGAGGTCTCAGAACCTTGAAGAGGGAGAAATCCCTATGCCTAGGGCTGCAAGCGGTGGAGGCAGAGTTTCGATCTTCAAGAGGATCAAGGGACCTAGGGAATCCTGCCCCATGGGAACCCAAAAGTAGGGCACCCAAGGATAATATGGGTGGAGATAAGAGCTCCAAGAAGAATCAGGAGTCCCCAGAGCCTCACTGACAAAAGTGGACCTATGATGAAGGCAGACCCACAACTCCAGCGAGGAGAAGAAGGTCAAGTAGAATGAGGACTCCTTAGGATCAACCCTTCACAAGAGTCTCCACAATCATGAGAGGCTCCAAGGGGCCCAAGGGTAAAGAGACAAGAGCCCCTGCTTTCCCTCCCCGCAGAGATGGGCTCCTGATTCCTCAAAGAAGGTTCAGGGAGCCCGGAGGTGCCAGCTGGCTAGAACCTGCAATTGACCTTGGTTGGCAGGAAGGCAAGCAGGGTGAAGGCACTGCCCAGGACAGTGGAGCCCTATAGGTGATGTGGGCGGGAAGCAGTGATGAATGGTGAAGATATACAGGAAGATCAAGAATTACGGTAGGTATGTAATTTTTGTATCTTACTTGTATCTATCTTCACCATTCATCACTAGTGGGTGAGTACCAAGCACCTCCCTGAGGGACGAAGTCATCCCTCAGCCTCCTGTGGAAGGAAACACTGGGAGGAAGGGACTCCTCACGAGCCTGGCAAGACCCCGCGTCTGGTCAGGGTGAGGCAGAGACTCCTGCTGCCTGGGAGAAGGAAGGTGCCCTGACAATTCTCTCCTCACACTGAGGGAGAAGAAGTGAGCCCCTTGGAAGGGAGAGGCAATCTCCCTATGCCATGCCAGGGGTGATAACGTTAAAGGCAAAGCCATGCTGTCTGCCTAATGCAGACTGCAGTTCCTTCTAGCCTAGAAGCTACCTCATTGGTGTCATAAGACACCCTTGCTTGGTGTCTCGCTAGTTTTAGGCCCCTAGCAGAAAGGCAAATGGCTTGCCTGGTTGCCTCTGTATCAGGCAAGATCACCAGGAGCTGTCCCAGCACCATCCACAAGTGCCTAGCAAAGGCAGACCGATGTGCCTGGTGGCCGAGATGCACAACAGGAGGCGTGCTGCTGAGAAGTCTCCTACTCCAGTGGTTAATCTCGGCTGAGTCAGACTCTGGGGGCGGTCGTGCCTTGGGTCACGATGCCCAGAGGGGGTATCCAGGAGCTCCACTTCCGAAGAGGGGTGGGGCATAGTACCTGGAGACTCCCCTAGCTGTGCAATACCTGCACTGACAGTCCCTCGGGGATGGAGAAGGGGCACAGGGAGACTGCCAGACCCGAAGCAATGCCTCCATGAATGGGACTGGCCACGAAGGGATAACAATGTTCTCTGCACTGAACTCTCTGAGAAAAGTGCACATTGCATGGCCAGGATTGCAGCTTGTGAAGTGGGATATGTGGAGCTCCTCAAGCATCCCCGGCAGGAATCGCTGATAGCTGGTGATATCAGCGTCTGAGGAGAGGTGGAGAGAAGAATCATCTTCCTCTGGAGAGGAAGACGAGGAGGCAGAGGAGCCCAGCTCAGATTCAGGGGCTGCTGGAGGTTCAGGTCTAAAAATGACCTGGTCCAGGGCTCTTAGGTAGTGGGGAAAAGCAGCCACCGACGATCTGAACTCACCCCAGGTCAGAGGCCCTGAAGGGCGCAAGAGACCTGGTAGAACAGAAGAAGGAGGCAGAGGATCCTGAAGGGGAGGAGAAACCTGGTGAGCCAGAGCAGGACCCATGCTAGGGATAAGGGAATGGGATTCTGCCATCAACTCCGAAAGTTCATTCATTCATTTCCCCAATTCCACCTGTGGGGTTAACCAGAAGGGAATCAAGACTGGGCAAAACCAAAATATATGTCCCAAGTCAGCCATGTTACAATTACAAGCCCTCCAGCAGTACCCATAGGAGGCCAGAATGTATTTTGCGAGCGCAGCAGGGGAGTGAAAGAATCTAAAATGAGATTTCCATGCAAATTCTCACCAGATATTCAAAGCAGTGATTTGATGGCTTTCAAAGTAGCCATTTCCCATTGTAGAAAAGGGATTTCCATTTCTAAATCTTTATTCCAGGCTTCCAAGACTGACTTGGAGGACTCTCCCAAATTGTCTCGTAATATTCTATAAAGGTGGCCAATAAGTTTCCCCCCAGGTAGCACCCTAAGGAGAGTCCAAAGAGTAGGTACCAGTGAAGGACAGCAGGTAGGAAAATACCTTTGCCTCAGGATATAGTTTCTCACCTGGGTATATCGGTTTTCATCTCTGTCGGGAAGAGAGTATTTGTATTGCAGTTCAGAGAAAGATAGAATGCCCGAGTTATTTATTAATTGGTAAAAATAGTTGAGGCCCACCTACGCCAGTTCCTGAAGGTTGTGTCTAGTTGAGCTGGGAGGAATTTTTGATCTCCTGATAGAAGGGTAAAGAAAAAGTTAATTTGTTTGATTTGTTTCTTTTTCCTGAAGCTGCGCCATATTCAGAGAATCTGGGCATAATAAGGGGAGAAGTCTCTATTGGGGGGGGGTTTCAGGAGAGGAAAGAATCATAAAGGTCATTTATTAGAAACTCAATAGCTTTCCAAATAGGCAAGTTAGAAGAAGAGAGCCAAATGAATAGTATTTTTAGAAATGCTGCCGTTGCGTACATCTTCAGGTCCAGGAGATTCATACCACCCTGATTTAAAGGGAGAGAAAGTAAAGTGGTACAGACCCAGGGTCTCCAACCCTCCCAAATCAATGAAGATATCATCCTGTTCCAGGATTTGAAGTAGAAAGCAGAAGAGAAAGTCGGGATATTCTGAAACAAGTAAAGTAACCTGGGAAGAATGTTCATTCGTATGGTTTCTATTCTTTGAGAAAAGGATCATTTTAGGTTTCCCAATCTGATCAGATCCTCCTGAACTAAAAGAGAGGCTGGTTCATAGTTAGCAAGCTCAAGGTTCTCCAGATTTTGTGGTATGTGAATGCCCAAATATTTAAATTTTGTACAGCACCACTTAAGAGGAAAGGATATCCTCAGGTTCTGTGAAGGGGTAAGGCTAAGCATTGGGGCTTCAGTCTTTGTAATGTTCAACTTGAAATTAGCCAGTTCCTCATATTTCTTGAAAGACTCCCACATTGCAGGGATAGAAGATTCAGGAGAGAGAAGGGTTAAAAGAATATCATCAGCGAAGAGAGATATCTTATATGTCTCTTGGCCTAGCGGTGTGCCGTCCACACGAGGGTTTTGTCTAATGGTCATAGCTAGGGTTTCATGTATAATGCAAAGAGATAGGGGGAAAGAGGGCACCCCTGATGTGTTCCCTGGCGTAATCGAATGGGGGAAGACATAGTCCTATTTAAATGAAGGTAAGTTTGGGGTCGGGAATATATATTTCTAACCACAGTAATGCTCAGGATATTCATAACTTTCTGCAGTAAGCCTGGAGGGTTGGACTGCCCGGAGATATGGAACACATGCAAATGAGTAGAATTCTTTGCACATGAGCATCTTTCAAATACTGCCCTACCAACTATAGTGTTCTAACCTCTTCAGATTTTTCTCTCCTCCTGAAAGTCTGGTCACTCAGAGTTCCTGTTGTCCTCTTTCACATGAAGAAAGATTAAAAAAAAAAAAAAGTATATTTCATTTCTTTTACTGCCTCTACTTATTGTCAGTCTAGATCTTGTTTATTATTTAAAAATAGTTGTTTTCTTGGTTCCTCATGGTTCGGGATAACCGTGTGGGAACCAAGTTAATTTTAAGTTACTTCACTGACTAAAGAACCTTTATTTTTGTGTATGTTTAACTGTTTTTCAAATTGTATTTGTAACCGCTTTTTCTCGGTTACAGAACCGCTGACCCGGTTAATTTTTACATCTCATGGTTTGGTTCCTATTGGTTCCAGAACTGACCGCAAAAAAAAAGCATTTAATAAAAGAACCACAGCAGTCTTTCTTATTTAGTGGTTGGTGTTTTTTCTACTTCGGCTTCACCATGGCAGAGAAACCTCAAAAGAGTACTGGAGAGCCCAGTTTTAATAATTGTCTAAAGTGTGGAGATGTGTTTGCTAAGGCAGACAAGTACACCTTATGTATAGCTTGTCTGGGTTTTGAACATCTTGACCAAGAATGCGACATCTGTAAAACTTTCCCGGCTAAAACCGTGGAAAAATGCCTTGAAAGGCTGAATAAAAAGTTTCCTTGGAGTCCCTCCTGACCAGCTGACACCCCAAATGTTGCTGAAACAATAATAAACTGCACTGCCTAGCGAGTTAATAGTATAAACATACACAGATATGATGCTAAATTTCATTTAATAGAGCTTCAAATGCTCCAATTCTGTACAAATACACATGCAAAAACTACCCCAGCGCTTTGCCTTCTCAGTAAGGCTTCATGAGGGGGCAATGTTACAGAGACACTAATATGTTTATATAGTCCTTTCTTGATGACATCACTATGCTTCATCAGTATTTACCAATGAAATAATTAATTCATGACAAAAGCATCAATATAATGTCTAGAAAGATTTTAGGATACAAAAATTAAAATAGAAAAATCCACTTACACAATCAAGACAGCAAAACAATAACTATAAAATAAATCATAAATCCAACATTCATTTTGTTGTTACATTTTTCTTATTTTCAAATCAGATAACAAATTCTGTTATTATCCACTGAATTACTATGGCTAGAAGGCATATATTTAAACTAAATATAAATTAAATAACACTACATTCCTATTTTATACACAGAATTAATCTGCCATTTTAGCGATGATCAGTGAAAAACTGCAAAACTAAAAAATAATAAAAAAGAAAACTCAAATAAATCCATATTCAGAAAAGCATCACTATCTGCATAAGGACAGACCAAATGATGTCTGTCATTATCAGTTTAATAAGGAAATCCTATAAATTTATTACTTATGCAGTAAGATGCTAAATCTTTTTTGTCTCAAAAAAACAAAAATTAAATGCATGCTTCTACGCAATTGCTAGGGCGTTCATTTATCAGAGGTTTTACAGACCTCTGCAGTAGGAAGAAGAAGGACATGGCACAGATGTAAAGCATAAATGCCATATAATAAAAAAAGAAAAAACAAAAGAAAAAGCAGCTAGCACACAGGTCCTAATTAATGCCGCATCTAATTATTAATTGCTAAATGCAAGGGAGACAGTTTTACAGACATTTTAAAGACGTGCTAACATACATATATAAAGACATAACAAAGAAAAAAGAGAACAGAAGGGGGGGGGCAGAGGACAGAAAGAAAAAAGCCAGCACACAGGTCCTAGATATTACTTGCAACTTCACAATAAATTTTATATATATATATATTAAATGTGAATAAGAAAGATTTTACTAACATGCTTACTTGCATACAACATAAAAGACTAAGGGCCAGATATTCAAAACTTAGCGCAGCGCGCTAACCATTGCGCAGGATTAGCGCAGGACTGCCATATTGAAATAGGGAGATAGCGTGCGCTAAACGCAATAGCGCCGGCTAAAACATAATGTATGCAAGGGGCAAAGTGGAGGGGCGGGAACCTGCATATGGGCGCAATAGGATATTCAGAGATCTAGCGCTGCACAATGCACCATTGCGCGGCACTTAGCGCAGTGCTACTTACCGCCTATAAAAGGGAGGCCTAAACCCAGGGCAATCCACTGAGGAGGGAGTGGCCAGAACAGGAAGTGCAACACAATGTCTTTCTTTAGCAATTCTGTAGTGCTGCACCTGATGGAGCAGGCTGTGGAGGAGGATGAAAGACAGCAGGCCCAACAAGGCCCATTACCTAGACGAAGGAGGAGATATGCTACACACAGATGGTACCAGCCCAGAGTGTCCTTTGAGACCCTGCCTGATGAACACATCGTTGGCCGGTACAGGTTGGACAGGGGAATGTTGAGGCAGCTATGTGAACTCCTGCATGAGGAGCTACAGCCGAACACCAGGCGCAGCCACGCCATGTCAGTTAAGCAAAAGGTGACGGCAGCGATGTGCATCCTAGCCACTGGGACATTTCAGCGCCCAATGGGGGACACCATTGGGATATCACAGTCCGCTACATCGCACCTCCTGACCCAGTTCCTTGATGCTCTCCTGCCACACTGGTGAGTTCATTATCCCCAGCACGGCAGCAGAGCGCACAGTAACCATGCAGCAATTCCATCGAGTTGCGCACCTACCCGCTGTACTTGGTGCCATTGACTGCACCCATGTCCCCATCCGTGCACCATCTGGTGATGTCAGTGATCTGTACATGAACAGGAAGGGCTTCCACTCCATTAATTGCCAGGTGGTGTGCAATGCGACTGGGCGCATTAGCAATGTCTTTGCACAGTACCCTGCCAGTGCCCACGATGCCTTCATCTGGCACCAGTCCCAGCTGTGCTGGGCATTTGAGGAGGACAGGATTCCATATGGGCGTCTAGTCGGTGAGTATGGGTAGCTAAAACAGGGTGATAGCAGAGGGGAGGGGGGATAGGCCAGGGTTGCCATGGGAGGGGCAGGGAGCAATGGTTCAGAGCAGCAGCGGGCACTGTGCAGGACACCAACAGTAACACCTGATTTATCTCCACAGGGGACAGTGCCTATCCCCTATGACCCTAGCTGCTGACACTACCTCAGCCAGCAACAGGGGCTGAGGAACTGTACAATGAGGCACATGCTGCTACAAGGAACATCATAGAGAAGGTCTTTGGGATGCTCAAGATGCGGTACCATTGCATAGACCAGTCAGGCGGTGCCTTACAGTACAGCTCTCAGAAGGTAAGATGTATCTTCCTGGCTTGTTGTATGCTACACAACATGACCCTGAACTGTGGGATACGTGCACCTGAACCTGAGGTACATTCTGACAGTGAGCCAGAGCCAGGGGTAAAGGGGATAGTAGAGCAACTCGAGCAGCAGGATCCACGCATGGTCCACCGGGCCATAGAGCACAGGAGCTGAATCATTGAGACACTGAACCAGGATGTACGGTGAGTACAGAAAACACAGACAAATAAAATGTTGTCAACAGTACATTTAATGGTAGTGTATATACAGTACAGTGAAATCTGTGTGATAGATAGGTGCTGTACACGTTGCCAGTGGTGCAGTGCATGTGTTGTGTGTGGTGTGTGTGGGCCACCACCATACCCCTCAACTGAAACATGGTACGAGGAACAGTACTACAGTTACATCACTGCAGCTACCTATTCCAGAGTGTGAGGACCTGTCCCACACTCAGTGGCAAAACTCTGAAGAAATTCCCCATTGTAGACGATGCCAACAAAAACATGCAATTAAGAAAAGGCGGCCTGAACAGATAAGCCAACAGTGTAACAGGTCAGTCAGTTGCTGAGGGACTGCATTGAGAATGAGGACCACATTCTGCTCAGTAGTATCACATCCTGAGAGGCACTGTTGTATGGTTAGGGGACACAAGGGTGAGGGGTATGGCCACCACCCAGGTGCGCACAAGAAACAGCACTGTATATATGTGATGGCAGGGGTTGTGGCATGGGACTGAACAAGGGCCATGGAGGGCTGTGTCTGTGTAGGGGACGTGGGAAGTGGCTGTGTGCATAGGCATGCAGGTGAGGGTGTCAGGACCACAGCACGCATGTGGTGGAGCACATCAGCTATGTCTGCCGCTGCTCACACGACGCACACCCTGTGGATGGGGTAAGCTGCTGGGCGTGCTACGTGCTGAGGACATTGTTGGGGTGGAATGCGGTGAGGCTGGGAGGGCAGCCTGTCCATGGCCACACCTTGAGGCCTGCACAGGAGTGGAGGGAGGGTGGCCATGATGCCGTGCATGTCCTGTGGACAAACAGGAGTAGGGGTTTAGGAGGTTGTACCCACCCTTCGCAAACCTCTGCCACGCTGCTGCCCATGTGAGGCATGGCTGCGCTGGTGTCTGGGTACACCCTGCAGTACTGTGGTGATAGTGTCCCACAGCATGGGCCTGCACAGCAACAGTTAGGTCACCAAAGCCATGCCCAATGGTGCTGATAACACGGGTCATCCTCTCCTCCGACCTCTGTTCAGCACGGGCAAGACCAGTGCTCACTGTCTCCCACAGCTGTGACAGCTCATTCTGCAGCTCCCTGTAGAGATCATGCAGGTCCTGCTGGGCTGCATGCTGTGAGGCCAAGGCCTCCTGGAGCATGGGCCGTGCACCCTGGCCATCTTGTGCAGGTGCATCCTGCACCTGTGGTAGGGGTTGTGGCTGGCACTGGGCAGTGTGTTGTGGATGTGAACGGACCTGTGGTGGTGGCTGGTGGTGCATTGGCCACTGCAAATGTGGCCTGGCCTCACAGGTGACTGAGCATGCTGCTGGATCAGCCCTGTGGTCCGTGCCCTGTGAGACATGTCCAGTGGGCAAGACTGTTCTGGCAGGGGAATAGCATCTGTGGGCAGATAGGTGTCATGTGCCTGAGTACCCCTTGTCCCCAAGTCAGGCATGGTGCCATCCCCCACTGCACCAAAACCTCTGGTGTCACTAGCCTCACACATAACCAGCATGTTGGGCTCCTCCGTTGCATCCTCTGAACCATGGTCACTTATGACAGTCAGGATCACCACCTGCTCCCCACTCTGATCCTTCACCTGGGCTTACTCAGGTGGATTCAGGGACTCCAGGAAGGCTGCATCCTCATCATCTGATGATCCAGCATATGTCAGTGCCTCATGACATCTGTGAGTGGACATAGTGCTGACTGGCATGGCCACTGCAAGTCTAGATGAGGCTGCCATGCCTGATGTGAAGGGCACACCTCTGCTGTGTACGAATCCTCCACCTCCCATACAACTGTGCCTGGCCCCACCTGGGACATCGCCTGCTGGGCATGTAATGCTGAAATGGAAGAGACTGATGCCAGTTACTGCTACAGTGACCAGCTCACCCACCCCCAAACCACTCCCAACAATGCCACATGCACCCCCCAGCAATATGTATCTTCCAGCATGCCGATGCAGACACCAGTGTGCATCCCATGCAGTTGCAGCCTGTGCCCTATGAGTCTCTGCACCATGGCACACATACTCTCACATGTGCCTGCCAGCAGATGTCCACCACTGTGCAGCCCCAACACCACCTTTGCAATGGAACATACCCATGTGGGCTCTATGCATGCACAATGAGAGTAGTGATGTGTGACTCTGTCCCCATGGTGTTGCTGTTCACTGAGTGGTGGATACATGCCACAAACATACCTGCTCTGGGTGGTGTAAGCGGTGTCTCACACCCACCACCTTCGACCCCACCGACTGCCACTGGCCACAGAGTAGAGGCTACTATGGCCATCAATGGGTCCCAGTCCCGCTGTTCAAGTGGTTGTGATCCCCTACCGGTCTGCAGCTTGTTCCAGATCTGCTGTGCCTCCTCCTCTTTCACCCTGCACAGCAGGTCATTCCACCTTTTCCAGATGGCATCAGTGCTACAGCCACTACCACCGATGGCGTTTACTGCTGTGGCAATCTCCTCCCACATCAGCCGAACAGTGGTGTCCATCGACTTGTTCTTGCGTAGGACCATCTCCCTGTCCTTCACTGCATGTACCAGAGCACGCAGCTCATCTCCAGAAAATTTATGGGCCCTGAGCCGCTCCTGTCCTGCAGCCTCACCTGTGTGGGACAGAAGACAGGGAAAGGGTTAAACAGAGTTGTTAACAAGCATTGCACAGCTGTAACAGTAACATATGGCCATGATGCAACACACAGCTGCTATACATGCCCCCACCCACTGAGGAACGGCAACAGGGCATGCACGATGCACCTCAGTGCTGTGGAATCCTGCAGGCCAGCACATGTGGAAGCCAGCTGTGTGTGTGTGTGTGTGTGTGTGTGTGTGTGTGTGTGTGTGTGCAGCACACAGTTGTGCTGCCCATGTTGCTGCCTGTGGCATGTGAGAGGTGGCCTGGCTGCACATGTTGGCATGGACATGGGTGCACTGCAAGGCAATCACAAGGACTACAGCCACAGACGGTGCCTAATGTGCACATGTGTGGGACTGTGCAGCCATGGCTGTAAATGGCTGACTCATGGTGCCCCCCCATCACATCCAGTGCCATGCTGGGCCTCTGCACACCCAGCACCATGGAACACATGCTGTGGAAGCATGGGTGTCTCCCAAAAACAGGGCTAGATGGCTGACCAGGACACACGTTCCACTAGGGGTGCGGCCTAGGCACCATTGCATGTGACAGAGCATGTATCAGTGCAGCCACATTGTACACACATACAGGTGTGGTGTGTGTATAGGTGATCCTGGCACAGCTGTGCACAAGGCCTGTGTGTGATCCACCATGTGTCACAGTTGTGGGTACTGTACAACAATAAAACTGGGGTACTGCACTCCCAGCATGTGTGTCAACACCTGTCACACAATGGCCTGGATGTGCACACTGTAGATGGAACTGCCTGTCTTGGGGGTAGACACCGTGGACCACAACAACGTTGGTAATGCCCCTGCCCCTGGCTGCACAGTGCTGTGCACAGACAGTCAGCAGCCAGGACCACAGCGTACAAACACTATGAACTGCGTGAGTACTGTCTGCCATGCCCACATGCACACATCACACAGCACAACACAGGGTTGGGGGGTTGGCTGTCTGTGATGCAGATGCCAGTCAGTGACATGGGTGACAGCACGGGTACCTGTGGCAGTTGTCGCACTGGAGTACATGCACCCCACAGTCACAGTGGACTACTGATCCACTCCAGAGTGCATCCTCCACACCGCTGATCACATCCCACTGCCATCTGTAGCACCACATCATGCAGTTAATCAAGCATGGACTGCGCAATGGGCGTTGGACAGTGCATGATGCTGGTGGGGCAACACTACCCACACTGGGGCAGTCAAGAGGGTCAAAGGGCCACCTAGCTTCCCCCAGCACCACCGCATACATGCCCAGCCACACTGCACCGGTCAAGCATCAGCTGCAGTTCCAAGCCCATTAACAGTACTGCACTGTTAGACGGTTCACAGATACCATAGCCTGCCACATACAAGCAATACAGGAGCAATGTGTGCATGGCAGGGATGATACAGCCACACCTGTGGTACTGCTACACCTGGAATCAGGTCCTGTCCTGCCAGACAGGCAGGTGGCTGGCATTGTCTAGGTCAGCCTGTCATCCATGCAGAACACGACTATAAAGTATGGGTAGCCCTGATTACCTGCTGATATCCAACAGATTACAGGCCTGGCATCCCAGTGGTGTGATGTAAGGACCATATGAACTCATCTCAGCTATGTCTTAGCAGTGGGTCAACTAAACAGACTGCCACTGTTAGTCGGTATTCTACACACCTGGAATGTGCTTGAAAGCCTCAGTACAGTAGTCCTATAACATTCCAGTTGTCACAGTGTACTGTCACTGAGGCTAGCAGTCTCCATGGCTGATAGGGATTAACAATGGTACTATGCTGGCCCGCAGTCATTCGGTCCATGTATCCCAATACTGTGTGTACAGTACCTACACATACATTTGGCTGTACCGCAGAGTCAATACTGGGGTAAGGCCCACTTACACATGATGAGGGGGGATTCCCATGATGTGTCCCATCAACTAAACCTGACAATGCCTCATGTACAGGTGATAACCATGGTGTACTCACCTCTTGTGGTTGCTAGGGCAATTGTAAGCCTCTCGAGTTGCGCACTCAAGGTTTACAGATGTCCTAGCAACCAATCGAGGCGTTTACACCATGGTAATCACCTGTACGCCAGCCAGTCTCCTGTATTACATCACACAGATCGCACACAGTACAATACACAGGTGATGACAGTGGATCAGCAGGTAGCACAAATGCCATGCGGCCAGGAGATCAGCCGGCTGTGGGTTCTAGTCCCACCCAAGGCTCCTGGGTTAACATCCCATAAGTGACACTGCAGTGCAGCATAAGGGGTGTGCTGCACTCCTGAGGTGCCATCAGTCGGATGAGATGTTAGACCGAGGTCCCATCTGCCTGCTCTGGAGGTAGGTCAAGTGGACGTTAATGACCCCATGGCACATACCAAAATGGGTAGGGGAATGTCTACGGTGCCATGGCCATGTACCCCCTATTCACAAGAATACCATAAGCAGCATAATCTGTTTCAAAGACATTTGGCATTCACATGTATCCCCTTCCCCCTGGGTTGTGGCTGAAAGAGGCAGGATTTGTCTACAGCACGTACCCAGTCAGCAAACACTACAATAAGCAATACGCATGACAGGCAGAGCAGCGCTATGCACAACCAGCGTCCCCTGTCGGTTCGGGGTTCTGATTCCCATGGACCTCACAAGCTGCGCTCTCTGTGCATCGGGACCTCAGAATCCTTCTGTGGCAGAACACACTGGTGCTGCAGAGTTGCCCATCCAGTATCCCCTATGTGCTGCTGCAGTAGTGCTGTCATTATGATGTTCTGCTGCAGTACTGATGTCACCACTGCTGCAGGAGCACATGGCTTGCTGGCACAGTGTTACCATCCTCACAGTACCTCAGTGCTGTCAGTAGTCTCGAACCGCTTGAGACATCACATGTCGGTGTCAGTATGGAACACAGTGCAGAGTAACACACTGCACACATGTGACATACAACAGCTGTACAAAACATCACATACATATGCCACAGTTATACACAACCTGTGTTCTGTCACCTCGAGCATCTGTGCTCACAAGGTCACAGGGACTGAGAACCCCTCTGTGGCAGTGCATACGCCTTGAGCAGACCGGACCATACAACAGACAGAGTGGACATGTGTTACATCCCTGACCTGGATGTCTGCCATCAGCCAGTGGTATCAAGCCATGCACACATGACATGGGGATGCCCAACTGTTGTCAGCATGGTGACTACACAGGACATTCATGAACGGCAGCCTCATCCGGGGCACAGTCAGTTAGCAGTCATCTGTATCCCCTTCCCCCTGGTCCATACCTCTGAACTGTACCACAATACAAGGAATAGTCCTCATGGTACGGCACAACAGCAAGCTGTTCAACATTGTGAGGAGTTGTCCCGCATTCAATGGTAACACTGTAAGGCACTATTCCACAGTAATTTATGCAGAACATATATTGCTCAGTTACTAACTGACCTGATTATAAATGCAAATTGTTTCACAGTGTTCTGAGCCTCTGAGGTGAAGTTTGTAAACATGTTCCACATTTTGCTCATGTGTTCCACATATTGAGATGCAGTGTTCCACATTTGAGGGACATAAGGTTGGGAGGTATGGCCAGGTTGTGCTTGGCACTAGGCACCCAGTCAACATAAACCACATCACAAACCTACTGATATGTCCCTTGAATTTTACCTCTGTCCGCTCACATGCAGTACATACCTGGCTGACTCTGTGAGTGTTCCAGTGACATCCTGTGCTGCAGCAGTAATCACACAACATGTATTACCGATTAGCAACACAGATGGGTCACTTTTAGCCCTTATATAGCACAGCCGGGCAAACAAGCATGTTAAGCATGCTAATGGGCCATTAATGATATGCTAATCTCCTTGTTAGCACTATGCATACACAATGACCATCATTTGCATATGCTGTTTGAATATGGCAGATGATAGCGCCAGGCAAAGTGTTTAGCACAGGGTAAACCATATAGCGCTGGGCTATCTCGGCTATGCTTAGCACAGCGCTGTAGCAATAGTACCGCGCTAGGGTTGCTTAGCGCAGGTATGGCGCATGCGTGGGGTGGAGCAGTCCACGCTAACAGGTCCGCGCTACTGTGCCTTAGCGCTGTGCTAACCATGTTAACACGCTGCCACTGCGCATGCCTGGTACGTCTGCATGGGGTCATGGCAGGGTCGCGCATGCGCATTGCGCACACTTCCAGTTAGCGCGGCGCTAATGCATAACTCCGCGCGGTGCTAGGCTGAACTGTTTGGGAGTGTCATGGTGTGTGGCCAGTCAGTTACCAGTACAGCAGTATCTTTCCCCCCTCTCATGTCAGCCATGTCTGGGAGACGTAGGCAAAGGGCAGTGGTGGGCCGTGACAGGCATTGGGATAAGGTGGAGATGGCCAACCTAGTACAGCTAACTGAACAGCGCCATCGGCGCCTGTTTGGACCGGTCCGGGAGGGTGACCATCCCCGTGGCCAGGTCTGGGCTTCAATTGCCCATTGCCTCACAGCAATCATGGGTATACCACGTGATGGTGAGAAGTGCCGCCACCGATATGTGGATGTCAGGCGCAGGCAGTGCCCACTGCTGGAACAATGTAGGGCGATGGTTCAGGAGGGGACTGTGCCTGTGCCAGGTAAGTGATGACTCTCACCACGGTGATGTAATGGGTGGTGGGGATGTGTGTTGGGAGGTGTGCTTGTGTGCGTGTGTGTGTGTCATGCCCCATTAACATACCATCGAGGGGACTGTGTTGCTGTGCTGGTGGGGTCCAGCTAGAATCTACCGTGCATTTACTGTTGTGCACCTTGTGTAATGATATGTGACTCTGGTCACTCTTGGACATGCGTTCAAGTCCCACTGCCATTTTACCATTCGCTACCTGTTCAAAAGTACACTTTAAATACTACTCCGATATGTTGGTCTTATTTCATGGGGACCTCCAATCAGTTGTGTGTGTACTGTGTGGGCCAGGGGGATGAAGCATCTTGGGAGTGTTGTCTGCAATGTTCTGCACTGTGGTGGCACACTGCCCCATACCACCTACTGTGGTGGCATGGACCCACGACACCTGGCCCCCTGCCACATCCACTGTGTTCTGCCATGCTGCCAGGGGGCAGTGTGTAGCTGTGCCTACTTTGTACATCCACAGTGTGTGGTTGGGTGTGTTGTCTGGGCCAACATCCCAACCATTTCACACTCACTTGTGGTACATTGGCTCTCACTATGCGGCATGAGTGGGACTGTGGATCACCAACACATAGCTACACCTATGCTGCTCCAAACACTGTCACCATGTTTGCACTTATGTTCCAGGGGTCTGTTAATCCATTGTATGGAATATGGTTTGCATCATTTACTATGGCTCTGTGCTTTGGTATGTGTCCACTGCATGTGGGTCAAGTCCTCAAAATGTGGTACAGGGTTCTTCTGTGACGTACACTGAGGAGAGTTCCTCAGAATGTGGTACTGTTGAGAGGTATGTGTCTGGGTGTGGTTCACTCCACCATCACTGCTGTGTCTGTGCCATGACACTGGCCAGTGGCTCAGGCGACAGGTCCTTGGCATTAGTGCCCTGCTGTGCTGCATACTCATATGTACTGTACTCGGTTGTGTACGGTAATGCTGTGTGCATGTCACATCCCGTATGCCTTCCTGTCATCATTGTCATTCTATCTGTAGCCTTTGGGTTGTTGTATGCCACTGGGTTGTGTCTGTGTGTCCACATCTATTGTTGAGGGGTTCGATCCTTGTGTTTCCTCATTACAGGTTGGGGACTCCTCTGCTTACAGTCTGCCTTGTGTGTGAGGGGGTACCATCCAGATGGGCTATGCACATATGATGGAGGGGGAGCTGTTGCAGCTTGTGTGTATGGGATGGCATTGTCAGGCACACATTGGCCATGCACTGTGCAGTCTGCACTGACCCATGTCATGCTTGACATGGCTTGGGTGGTGCACTGGGCCTGTGTGCCAGTTATGCGAGTGTTGTGCTACGCCACCAGGGTCCAGGGTGGTCTTTAGCGTACCATGGTGGCTGACATTGTAGTAATTCTGCTGTACCATCTTCCCACTGCAGAGCACAGAGACCACACCGGAGACAGGAGGGGCGAGCGGCAGGCCAACCAGAGGCCATCCACAGACAGGCGCAGGGTGCCTTCAATGGCGTAGCGCGCAGCAGAGAGCAGTGACGGGGACGGGAGTGTGTTGCGTGAGTACTGTGTGCCATTGTGCTTTTCTACTATGTATCTGAGTTGCCACTGCAGGCATTGGAGTGCTGTGTCTGGTGTCGTGGCACAGTTGCCTAGGTCATCCAGGCCTGATGTGATTTAGCTGTGTTGCATTTGGATTCCAGGGTGCTCACTTGGAGGGACCCCTAAGCCATTGTGGCTATACTATGTACATCCACCTGGGGCTACAGTGTTCACACCTAACTTTGTGCTGGGGGGCACTGGATGCTTGACACCAGTGGCACCATTCAGTGCACCCATGACTGTCACATCAGTGGGGCCTGCTATGCTGGCTGCGTGCATTTGTGTTGTCTTCCGTGCCTCCAGTGCCTTGTCTTCTGCTGTGAAGCCTGTGACATGGCTGGCTCTATGTCTGATCTACTGTTGCCATTACTGCCATGTGCACTGCTATCTGCCTTGTACTGTCATGTGCAAGATGTTGCTGTTATGTCCACCATTGTGGCAGGATGCAGCAGATCTGTGCATGGCCGTCGGACAGTCATTATGCCTGGAGGTGGGGGATTACTGGGGTCAGCCTGTTGTGCTGGCTGTTTCTGCTGCTGCTGTTGTCCTGTCTGCCATGGCAACACTGTTCTCAACTTCTCATGGCATGTCTCATTCACAGTACCATGTATAATGTGTCAGTATTTATGCAGGACATGTTGTTAGTGCCTGCCAGGGCTATTCACACTATGGCGAACAGGGGGCCACAGTGTCATGTGGTGCCTGTATCTCCCTACCAGTTTATTGCCATTGTAGTGTGGGCACTGGCATGTTATTGTGTGCCCTTGTCTGACCTCCGTGGTGTACATGCACAGGGGCTGTTGAGGAGGGATACACTGGGCCTATGGTACCACACAGGCCTGTGTGGCTGTGCATGTCATGTGTGCCTGTTGCGACATGGGCATAGGCATGCATCCTCCAGGCACTCCGTGGTGTGCTGTTGTATTTCTGGGGGGTAGCAAATAGGCTCTGAACTGCTTCCTTTTTCCATGAAGCCTAACAAAGACAATGTTGTACCTTTCTGTGATTTCATTCATTGGGGTCTACGCTAGGAGGACTGGTCACTATGACTGTCTTTGTCTCCCATGGACAATACAACTGTACAGGTTGTGGGCTGGTCTGTGAGTGTCTTGGGGTGCTATGCATGGCTTTGTATTTACCCATGCAGGGCAGCGCCCATTGTCATGTGTTTCATAAGTTGTATTTCTTATGCCACTGGTGGCAACATACACAGTCCTGGTGTACATTTGTATATTGTCTGGCTACACTCCAGGGTGGGGTGGCTCACCCTAATGATGGGGAGAGAGAGATAGCAGTGTGTCCACATGGTGTGCAGCTGTGACCTCCCTGGCTACACCCCTGCCTGTTGGCTCCAGCTCTGTTGTGGGGGCCATTGTCCCCTACAGGGTGCTGTCCCTCAGTCCCTGCAGTGCATGGTGTTTGTGCATAGGTTATGCAGGTGTGCTGCAGGGGTTGTTCTGTGGTAGCGTGGTGTGCTGGGTGTCAGACCCTATGGCAGGCTGCTCCCACAAGTGTGGGTGTGTGCCTCGCCATGCCTTGGCCACCAGGGTGACACTGTCCTGTGCATATCATTGGCCTACCACTGCCTTGCCACTGGTGGACCATGGCCTGTGTCTCTGTTTCACATGTGTGTGTCTTCTTGCATGTGTACCTTCAAGGTGCTATCACTTTGGGTGGTGGCACAGCCCTATGCCATGCTGTTCACCAGTGTGAGCTTATCATCCTTCTGTTGTGGCCATGGGTGTGGATGGGCATTGGCACTTTCCCTGTTTGTATACTGCTTGGTTACCTGTCCTGCAGTCCCTACTGTACTGTTGCCAGTGTCGTTGTCCTCTGTGGTCATTTGGTCTCTGTGGTCCATGTTGAGTCTCTATCTGTGTCACTTGCCACTGTTCTGCCCTTATGTCAGTCACCCACCTGTTCAGGGCTTCCTGACATCATTTGTATGGCTGCTGTGTTATAGCATTTGGGTGTCAGTTTGGCTGGGTCTCTACAGTTGTTGGGGGGGCACCAGTGAGGGTGGGCCACTGTTGGGGGGGTATGGGGCAGGCATGTCTGGTTACACACCTGGGTGAGGCTGTGGCACCTTCTCCAGTGAGTGTAATCTGTGTTGTGTATCATTTATTTATTTTATTTATTTATTAAATTTTGGTGACCGGGTAGGCCCACTGGGCCCCGAAGGTCCCTTTTTCAGGGGCGACCAGGGATAACAATACTAGTAATATATAGAAAGAGCAAAACAAAAAGAGAACATTTGTATATATTGTTTGTTACAACATGTGGAAGTTCAAGGACACAGCGGGTACAGTCATGGTTATCATCATGACACAGTTTGAGTAGGTAATTCTCAGTATGTAGTTTAATTCAGAAGGAAGCATATGACCCCAGGCGAAGAGGACAGTTAGGGGTGAGCAGTAGGTAGGCATTTCCTAGTAGAAGGTGTGTTGGGAGGAGGGGAAGTGCCTAAGGAGCCTTATGAGCCATGGCAGTGGCATGAGCTTGAGGTCAGCATATGGGACTTGAGCCTGGTGCGGAAGGTAGTGAGTGAGGGGGCATCTTGGACAGAGGGAGGGAGCTTGTTCCATAGGCAAGGTGCTTGGGAGGAAAAGGACCTAACGCCGGCGTTTGTCCTTACCCTAGGGACTTCTAATAGTGTTCTTGCTGAGGTCCTTAGGTTCCTTGGGTTGAGCTTGAGAGTTATGGTCTTGGCAATACTAGGTGGAGCATAGGGTTTGAGAAGCTTGTAGGCCTGGACAAGCAGAGGAAATTGGAGGCGAGCAACCAATGAAGGCCAGCTGACCTGGGCTAGAGTGTCGCAGTGGTGACGTCATGGGTGGTCTTTGAGTGGCAAAGCGAGCTATTTTATTATACAGGGCTTGCATCCTGGTTATCTCTTGCTTTCCCATGCCCTGTATTATCGGGGCCACAAAGGTCAGGGTAGGAAGCAGAACACTAGTGGCAATGGAGAGCCTGGCCTCAGGGATGAGCTGGTCCCTGAGTCGGTACAAGGTGACGAGTTTGCGATGCAGGGTCCTTGTGACCTGGTCTACGTGTTCCTTGTAAGTGATGTTCTGGTCGACGTGAGGCCTAGGTATTTAAGGAGGAACTACATTGATGTCTTTGCCAGAGTGTGGTTAAGCGGAGGAGGGAGGACCTGTCAAGTCCTAGGGATCTTCTGGAATAGCATTGCCTTGGTCTTGTCAGCATTGAGTACCATTCTGTTCTCGATAGCCAAGTCTCTAGGGATGTAAGATCCTTTTGGAGGATTGGGCCTAGAGTAGCTACATACGCTCATGGGACGGAAAATGACAGTGTCATCTGCGTATCGTATGACCGACTCTCCCACAGAAGGAGCTTAGTTCGTTAGTAAACAGGGAAATAGTAGGGGGCCTAGTATAGACCCCTGAGGTACACCCTGATTTAGGGGTAGCGGGTCAGATGTGACATTTTTCCATGTGACCCTCTGAGCCCGTCCTGATAAGTAGCTCCCGAACCACTTGAGGGCGTGGGTGTCAAGGCCAATATTTTGCAGCTTTTGTAGCAGCAGGTTGTGGTCGATGAGGTCGAACGCCTTGGATAAGTCGATAAAGACTGCCCCAGTGGGTATCCCTTTGTCAACTGCCCTAAGAACTTCATCCGAGGAGTTGATGAGGGCAGTATCAGTTCCATGGTTTGTTCTGAATCCGTGTTGGGAGGGGGCAAGGAGCAGGTGTGCTTCTAGGTAGTCTCTGAGTTGATTGTAGACTATCCTTTCTTGCACCTTGGTGAGTGAGAAGAGGAGAGAGAGATAGGCCTATAGTTATTTAGTTTATCCCTAAGTCCCCCTTTGTGGATAGGTACGACATTAGCGTGTTTCCACTGGTCAGGGACAGCTCCTTCCCTTAGTGATCTGTTGAGGAGCATGGTTATAGGCCAGGATAAGGAAGTCGCACCTGCCTTGAGAAGCTGGGGGCTGATCCCTTCGGGTCCACCTGACCCTTTGGGTTTCAAGTTCCTTAGGAGGGTAAGGACTTCTGTCCGTTTAGCCAGTCTCAGGTGAAAGAGGGGTCACTCCATGTGAGGTGCTTCAGCTGAGCCTGAGGGGGAGGTTGGAGGGGACTGGCATGTCTTATAGGCCTCTAGGTCTGAGAAGTGCCTGTTTAGGGCAGCAGATATTTGAGAAGAGTCAGTTGAGAGCTGACCGTTGATCTCTATGGGGCAGGATTCAGGCTTTTTACTCCCCTTGATAAGATCGTTAACATGGTTCCAGAATTGCTTAGGGTTGCCCAGGCTGGATTTCTGGAGGTGTGTTAGGTACTCTGCTAGCAAGTTTATGGCTCTCTTGGCTTTGTTTCTTAGGGCTTTGTAATCAGCAAGATCTGCCGATGAGGAGGAGAGCCTAAACTTTTCCAGGCTTTGTCCCGGTGGCCATGAGGGCTTTAAGGAGTAGTGATCCACTTGTAGCAGCTGCCTTTTACCCTCAGTCTCTTAATAGGAGGCGAGGAGATTGGCAGCTGTGTTAGGTTCGCCCTGAAGTATAACAAGGCCTCAGAAAGAGTTGGGAGAGCATTTATGGGATTCCAGTCCCGCTACTTAGATAGTTATTGAATTGCAGCTCTGAGAATTTGGAGTAGTCTCGGTGGAGAGGATTCTTGGCTGGACCTTGGGTGGTCTGTTTTTCATATACAGAAAATCGGGAATGGTCACTCAGGAGTCTGCCATTGTGCCCGACACACTGTATGTTAGAGGATTTGACACCAAAGCCCAGTCAAGGGTGGTGTGGTTCCCGGTTTTGTAGTTCAGTCTGGTTGGTTCAGAGATGACCTCGTCAGACCTGCTTCTTGAGTCAAGGACATCACTGCCTGGCCAGGGTCCTGAGTCAATTTTGTTGAAGTCACCCAAGATAACCTGCTCCATAGCTGCCTTGCTGAGCAAGTTAGCGATGGCTTCCAGGATTGATGGCTTGTTTTGGTGGTGGTAGACACATCCGATTATAAGTTGTTTGGCTTGTCCTAGGGTTATCATGGATGTATATCTCTCCCTCGGCAGTGAGATTGGTCTCCAGGGTTAGGGGCGACACCAAGAGTTCAACCTTTGTGTAGATTAGTACCCTTCCCCCTTTTTTGGATACTCAGTCCATGCGGAAGCTATTGTAACCTGGAACTTGTATCTCGTGGTCCAGGATGTGGGCTTTTAACCAGGTTTCCGAGATGGCTAGGACATCTGGTTTGTAGAGATCCATCCAGGCTTGGACTTCATTTATTTTAGGTCTGAGGCTGCATATGTTCATGTGTGCAATCTTCAGACCCTTGGTAGCTGCCCAGTGAGGGTCCAGGGGGGATGCTACCAAGGTATTGGAGGTATTCGGGCCAGGGTTGGGTTGGATATCCCCGGACAGGAGTAGTAGCCCAGCTAGAAGCCTGAGAAGACTAGTGATGGTTTTGGAGATGTGGTGTCTTCGACGCGTCCCGCTCACATAGTATAGCAGGTCATAGCAAACTCCCTTTTTTACCATCTCATGCCCCTTTAAGTGCGTAGCCAAAGCTGAGATAGGGTAGCTGTTATAGAAGTAGGGAGGGGGGGGCTTGTGCAGATTGCTCACTGGTTCGGGGTGGCATGGGTCAATGAGCCTGTCCACCCAGAGTAGGGTCAGTGAGTAGACTATAGCTAGGAGTATGCCCCTGTTAGGTGGAGGGACACCTTGGTTGCGAGCACAAGGGGGTGCAAGGGAGGTGATATATACTTTGTCAGGCATAATTTGGTGATATCTGCACATTATCAGTTGGGGTTGGGTGCTCTGAGGTTACCTGACTTAGGTCAGTACGGAGAGCAGCGGACGCTGGGGCTTTGAGTTAACCTGCAAGCTGAGCAGTCAAATGTTGAGGTTTCAAGTTTGGCAGCTAGTGTTAGGTGTTGCCTCAATGTGTGCTAGTAGCATAGGGAGACCTTAGACTACTACCGCTCCTTGTGGAAGGGCTAATGTTTTGTTTTTTTTTTTGTTTTGTTTTTTTTACTCAAAGGCAGGCAGTCATTGACTTAAGGTTACAGATAAGCAGTTGTTCAGATATAATATACCGTAGGTAGTATAAAACGTGAAGAAAAATAAACCTTAGTCTGTTATAAAACGTGAAGAAAAATAAACCTTAGTCTGTTACGTCACTGTATTGGGGCACTTAGTTTTGCCAGAGTGAGAAATTAAATGGATAGAAATACCATAGCCAACTAAGATACTGTATAGTAAAGCCAAAAATTCTTGCTCTAAGGCAGTCAGCGCAATTAGTCATGAATTGTTACTCTAAGGCAGTCAGCACAATCACCCTATATGGAGCAACAGGTAAGAGAAGAGGTAATAGCAATTGCAGCAGTCGTGGAGAGAAAGAGAAAGAGTTATTCACTAGTCAAACAGTTTTGAAAGAGATTAGTATCATAGACAGTTTCTCTAGGGTGAGAGAGATATAGCTTTGACCACAGTTGCACTGAGAGTTAGTGGCTAGGGGTTCACAAGCATCCGTTGGCCTGCGGTATGAGTCACTTAATAGTTAATTGACAGGCGTAACCCCACTAACTCTGTATCGATTGGCTGGGTGAGTCAGTGGGTGTGGCTTGCCCGTATTTTCAGTCACACCACCAACGGGCCGGGAAAAACAAAACTCAATGTCTCCAGTCGTCCCCTGCTCCGGTGCAGGGGAGGTGTCAGCTTGGGGTAGCAGCAGTCCACGCGCTTCTGGGCCTGGGTGTGAGGAGGGGGGCCCTCTAGCAGTGAGGTCTCCCTCGCTTCCCCAGCTGGTTCGAGTGGTTGCAGCTTGGATAGTGACTCGCGGGGCCTCCGACAGGCCTTTTGTAGTAGCCTGAGTCGGAGCATCACCGCAGTCGGGCAGCCAATCGATAGATCCGCAGAGTGAGTTTAAACTTGGCACCAAAATCGAAGATCAGCTGTCCGTGGGGTCGGCGTTCTCTGGCGACCTGGAGCAGCGCCACGAGGGGAGGAATCCGGGAATCAGGAGGAGGTAAGCACTGAATTACTGGTGAAATGAGTAATTTAAGGCATCACAGTAGAAAAGCAGCAAGCAAAAGTCAATGTCTCCGGTCGTCCCCTGCTCCGGTGCAGGGGAGGTGTCGGCTTGGGGTAGCAGCGGTCCATGCGCTTCTGGGCCTGGGTGTGGGGAGGGGGGCCCTCTAGCAGCGAGGTCTCCCTCGCTTCCCCAGCTGGTTCGAGTGGTTGCAGCCTGCATCATAGCTGTGTGACTGTAGGCAGCATGTCCCACCATGTGTCATCCCATGTGCATGTCATTCAGTGCCCACTTGTCATTTGCATCTCAGTGGGTGGCTGTCTGTTTGCACTGTTACAGTCTGCACGCCGCTGTGCTGGCTGGATTCCACTGTGTTAGGTTTCTCAGCATACATCTATGCATATCCATGTACATCGGGGTGTTGCATGCTGCCTGTTACATACTGCCTTGTCCTGCAGGCACATGTTAGTGTGCGTTGTGGTTTGTTCTGTACTGGCACATGGGCATGGTTGTTGGGGCATGCTGTCCACCATGTGGTGGTACATGGTGCCTTTGTATCATCGTCATGTCCTGAAATGGTCGCTCGTTCTCCTGTAGGTCCATGTCGGGCATCACTGTGGGCCACCCGTCCAGAGGAGGGTGAGAGCCGGGATGAGCTGCTGAGGAGGGTGGTGCAGCAACAGCGAACACTTATTGAACAGCAGGCTGTATTAATAGCTGAAATGAGATGGGTTGCAGCCATCCTAGATGAACGTCTGCCAGCACCTGCCCACCCCTAACTCCTACCTCCTATTGTTCTCCTGCTTCCTGTCCCAGGCCCACTCTCCCTAGCCCTTTGTCTGCCATCCTGTTGCCCTCCATTGCGTCCTATGCCCACATCCCTCTCTCTTCCACATTATTTCCCCATTGCAATGTACATAGTTTTCACAATAGCCGTTTTCTACTGTTACTGTTGTAGAACACAAAGATGCTTTCTGTTTTCTCTTCTTCCCTATCTCTTCCCTTTTTCAGTAACCCCCCCTTCCATTTTTCTTTTCCCTTTCTTTTCTATTGCTTCTTGTGGTTTCCTTCTCTCTTTTAAATATAACATGAAGCATACTGACTACGTATAAGAGTGTGTACGCGACTTTTAGTTATTTTTCCAGAATCTTTAAGAAAATTAAAGTTGCAATACTTGGACATGACTACATAGAATCGTGTTATCAAAAAAAGTAGTCTTTTATGTTGTATGCAAATAAGCATGTTAGTAAAAGCTTTCTTATTCACATTTAATAGATAAATAAAATTAATTGTAAAGTTACAAGTAATATCTAGGACCTGTGTGCTGGCTTTTTTCTTTCTATCCTCTGCTCCCCCTTCTGTTCTCTTTTTTCTTTGTTATATCTTTAGGTATGTATGTTAGCACATCTGTAAAACTGTCTCCCTTGCATTTAGCAATTAATAATTAGATGGGGCATTAATTAGGACCTGTGTGCTAGCTGCTTTTTCCTTTGTTTTTGCTTTTTTTATTATATGGCATTTATGCTTTACATCTGTGCCATGTCCTTCTTCTTCCTACCGCAGAGGTCTGTGAAACCTCTGATAAATGAACGCCCTAGCAATTGCGTCAAAGCATGCATTTAATTTTGGTTTTTTTGAGACAAAAAAGATTTAGCATCTTACTGCATAAGTAATACATTTATAGGATTTCCTTATTAAACTGATAATGACAGACATCATTTGGTCTGTCCTTACGCAGATAGTGATGCTTTGCTGAATATGGATTATTTGAATTTTCTTTTTTATTATTTTTTAGTTTTGCAGTTTTTCACTGATCATCGCTAAAATGACAGATTAATTCTATGTATAAAATAGGAATGCAGTATCATTTAAATTATATTTAGTTTAAAGATATGCCTTCTAGCCATAGTAATTCAGTGGATAATAACAGCATTCGTTATCTGATGTGAAAATAAGAAAAATGTAACAACAAAATGAATGTTGGATTTATGATTTATTTTATAGTTATTGTTTCGATGTCTTGATTGTGTAAGTGGATTTTTCTATTTTAATTTTTGTATCCTAACATCTTTCTAGACATTATATTGATGCTTTTGTCATGAATTAATTATTTCATTGGTAAATACTGATGAAGCATAGTGATGTCATCAGGAAAGGACAATATAAACATATTAGTGTCTCTGTAACATTGCCCCCTCATGAAGCCTTACTGAGAAGGCAAAGCGCTGGGGTAGTTATTGCATGTGTATTTGTACAGAATTGGAGCATCTGAAGCTCTATTAAATGAAATTTAGCATCATATCTGTGTATGCTTATATTATTATCTCTCTAGGCAGTGCAGTTTATTATTCTTTCAGCAACATTTGGGAGTGGCATCTCAAAACTGCACCCACCAACAAACAACTGGCACATGAGCTTACTTGGAAACAGCTGACACCCCAGTCTGTTATGGCTGAACCCACAGGTGTATTTACCCCTGCCTCTGATATGGGTGAAAAGGGCCAAAAAGAGGCAAAGAACTGGCTGACTCCCCAGTTCCCTCAAAAAAGGCTAAGAAGCTTAAGCATGCAGAACCCTCTTCTGCTAAACCAGGGACTTCTGCACAGGTGCCTGCAATGCCTTCTGCTCAGGAGATAGCCCAGGCATTCAAGATTATTCAAGCCCTGCAAAACATCATCCCTCAGCTCCTGTCCCTTCTCAGGGTCCCCAGGCTGGCAGTGCTATGTTGCCATCTTTACCAGTTCAACACTATTTTGAGGATGATGATGAGCCATACGAGTCGGACAAACCTATCTCCCCAGAGGTGTCTCCTAAGCAGAACTTTGGTTCACCTCCCAGGGTGTCCGAAGACTTCTCACATTTTTCTTTTGTGAGGAAGATGGCAGATGCTCTGGATATGGCCACAACAGGGCAAGTGGAGGATGAGGTGGAGATCGAATATTTGAATGTGATGGATTTAACACCCACAAAGTCCCTCCTCCTGCCAGTCTACAAATTTTTTTTAAGAAGGATGCCTTAAAGCTTCTACAGACCCCTAACTCTATTCCTCCCATTGACAGAAGGATAGACAAGAAATACCAGCTGGATAGGGAGGGAGCTGATTTCCTCTTCTCCCATCCAGACCCATCAAGGGGTAATACAACAGGCAGCCTGTGATAAGGCTAAAGTCCCTCGCTCCTCACACCCTTTGGACAAGGACTCCAGAAAACTGGATAGTATGGCCAAGAAAGGCTATTTGTCAGCCTCCTTGGCCATGAGACAGGCTACCTTCCAGGCTTATGCTGCCCAGTATCAAAAATCCCTGTGGCAGTCAGTACTGGCAATGTCTATGAAAGCCCCCTCACCCTTGTCAGATGACCTGGCTGAAACTGCTAGGTTTGGGCTAGAGGCGGCTAAGTACCAATTCCAAATGGCTGCTGATTCTAATGACACTGCAGCCAGATGGATGGCTAACACAGTGGCACAGAGGAGGTTTGCTTGGCTTAGGGCCACAAACCTCACTCAGCATACTCAATCTAAGACCTTGGATTTTCCATTGGAAGGAAATTCTCTTTTTGGGGAATCCACTGTTGCTTATATGAAGAATGTGGATGAATATAAGGCTACTTATAGAAGCAACTCTGCCAAGGAGAGAGCTTCTTCATCCACCAGGCCCTATGGAACGACCAGGCCTTTTTTCCAGCCAGTAGCTGTGCCCCAGTACCAGCAGTATCCTAAACAGGGATACTCTAGGGGTAGGGGTAGAAGGGGCTCTAGGCGAGGGTCTCAGGCACAACCTCAGCCCCAGCCTAAGCAAAACCCCTGAGAAGCAGGCCACCTCCTCCCTCACTGTCAGAGGCAGACTGTCCCACTTCCTCCACATTTGGCTAACCATCACCACAGACAAGTGGGTGTTGGAGGTAGTGGGCAAGGGTCTGTCTCTGGACTTCAAATCTCTTCCTCCACAGAAGTCCAGGGTTTTCCTTTTCTCTCCCCAGCAGAAACAGCACTGCTAGAGGTGGAGGTTCAAAAGCTATTACAGCTCAGAGCAGTGGAACCAGTTCCTACAACCCTGAGAGGAAGAGGTTTTTACTCCAGGTACTTCCTAACAACAAAGAAAAGTGGGGAGTGGCGGCCAATATTGGATCTCAGAGCTTTAAACAAGCACTTGAAAAAAACAAAGTTCAAAATGGTAACTCTGGTTCAGATTCTGCCAACAATCCAAAAAGGGGACTGGCTGACATCATTGGATTTGCCCCCATAAAGGAATCTTTCAGAAGACATCTCAGATTCAGGCTCCCATCAGGTCATTACCAGTTCTCAACCCTACCCTTTGGCCTTTCCTCAGCACCAATGGTATTTACAAAATGCCTAGCACTTGTGGTGGCATTTCTTTGAAGACAGGGAGTGACTCTTTTTCCATACCTAGACAACTGGCTGGTGGTGGGCAAATTACCAGACCAAGTCAAAAATTCCCTAAAGCTCACCAAGATCTGTTGGAATCCCTGGGTTTCATAATAAATCAGAAAAAATATGTCCTAACCCCTGCACAGAACTTACAGATCATAGGGGCAGAGATCAATACTCTTCAGGGCAGAGCCTTCTTGCCCTTAGGGTGCACAGCCTTCAATCTGTAACAAACTCTTTTACTCTGCACAAGCCAAAAACTGCCAGGCAGTTTCTGCAGCTCCTGGGCCATATGGCTGCATCCACAGGCACAGTACAGGGTTCCAGGTTTCACATGAGAGACATCCAGTTTCATCTCAAGACTCATTGAAGTCAGAAAAAAGACCCCTTTTCAAAGCTTATCCCAGTAACAAGGACACTGTTACAGGCCCTCCTGTGGTGGAAAAAGGAATCCAACCTAAGGCAAGGAATTTCTTTTCAGAAAGAGAATCCCTCACTAGTTCTTACAACAGATGCATCCCTTCTGGGCTGGGGCACCCATCTAGGGGAGCACACGACCCAGGGTACCTGGTCAGAAGCAGAGTCCCTTCAGCATATAAACTTGCTGGAACTCAGAGCAGTGTGGCTAGCCCTAAAAGTTTTCTCTTCTTTGGTGACGGGGTAGGTGGTACAGATCAGAACAGACAATACCACCACAATGTATTACATAAACAAACAGGGAGGTACCAGATCAGGCCTTCTCTGCACAGAGGCCATGAAAATCTGGACTCTGGCTTATTCCCTAAAGGTATCCTTGCAAGCAATCCACCTGCCAGGAAAGGACAATACCTTGGCAGATACACTGAGTTGTATCAGCCAGGCCTATCACGAATGGACACTAAACAGGCAAGAGGTGCAGATAATTTTCAGGACGTGGGGCACTCCAGAGGTGGACTTGTTCACATCCCACCAGAACTACTAGTTGCCTCAATATTGCTGCAGATCACCAGCTCAGGGCACAATTCCCCTGGATGCTCTGATGCTAGACTGGTCAGGCAGGTTCCTATATGCCTTCCCCCCATTTCCTCTGATTTTCAGAGTGCTACTGAAGCTCAAATCCAACTCAGCTTCTCTGATCTTAATAGCTCCAGATTGGCCCAGGCAGCCATGGTACTCTCTTCTGCTCTCCATGTCTGTGAACAAACCAATAAACTTGCCTCTCAGGCACAATCTCCTGACCTCCAATCAGGGAACATTGCTGTACCCAAATCTCTGGTCCCTCCACCTCAAGGCATGGCTCTTGAGGAATTAGAGTACGCAGACATAAACCTTGCTGAAGCTGTATTAGCCATCTTGAAAGGTTATATTTATTTATTTGCTTTTGGTAACTGGGTAAGTGCTCTAGGCAACATAACCTGCTTATTTTCAGGCACGACCCGGGAGAGTACATTAATTCAAATACAGCAGAGTATAAAAACAAACAGTGGTACAAACAAACAATCAGGTAAGTGCCATGAAACTGTGTACAAAATGCATAACAGAGGACTGCCTTAAATATGAACATGAATAGCAACCAGCAGTGTATCCTGCCATTAATTACAGCTGGCAGTAGGCAAACATTCAGGTTGCCTGGCTGGGAGCAAGCAGTCCAGACTGCTCAGCTAACCGCAGAAATCTAGGGTAACATGCTAGGCTAGGATCACATGATAGACACAAACATCAGGCCAGGGGATGGGGGAGGCAGTCAGAACTCAAGACAAATGGACATTGCAAGTGGGTGGGTAGGTCACGAACAAGTAGTCAGAGATGAGAGAAGAGACAAGGGGAGGGACAGGAAAGAAGTTAAGGGCAGTCACAGGTTCTGGAGACAAGGAGGTGGGAAAATAGGGCATGCTTAAAAGTAAGGTGGGATGAGGAGTTCTTGACAATGCAAGGGAGAGAGTTCCACAACCTAGGAGCAAAGTATGAGGAAGGCTTGTTCAGCCATCTTCGTGGAGCAGGCTTGAGTGGATAGTAACAGGGAAATAGAGGACCTGAGGGAGCGAGCGTGAGTGACTGGGGTAAACATGTCCCCCAGGGCGGCAGGGCGAGGTGATCTGGTTAAGGAGTCAACAAAACAACCTAGGGAGTATGAGCGGAGGGCATCCAGAGACAGCCATTTCAAGGCAGAATAGAGATGGCAGCGATGTGTAAGGCGGGGAGCAGAAAGGGCAAATCTACAGATATTGTTGTAAGATGTGTCCCAATTGCAAAGGATGCCCATGTTAGCGTGCAAAAGCACCGGCAGAGCATAAAGCATTTGTAGAAGTAAAACGCCACGCGCCACAGAGATCCTTCCACTAAGAAAACGTATTCTTCTAAATGGAAGAGATTTTCTTTTTGGTGCTCTGGTAGAAATTTTGCCCAAAAAATGCAGGCGTATCAGTTCTATTAGACTATCTCACTCATTTGCATTCACAGGGTCTACAACCCAGTTCTCTGAAAGTTCATCTTGCAGCAGTGTCTGCCTACCTTTCTGCTACGGCAAAGGTGTCAGTAGCATCAGAAACCCTTTTCAGAAGGTTCTTTAAAGGTCTGATGAATTTGCATCCCTCTCACAGGGCACCAGTCCCTGCCTGGGATCTTAATGTGTGCATAGCTGAACTCATGGGGCCTCCTTTTGAGCCCATGGCTACATATCATCTGAAGTATGTTACTTGGAAAACAGTTTTTCTAGTAGCAATTACCTCTGCAAGATGAATTAGTGAGCTCCAGGCTCTGTATCAACCAGGACTATATATCATTCCACAGAGATAAGGTAGTCCTCAGAACAAATAGACAATTTCTTCCTAAGTGGTTTCAGACTTGCATCTGAACCAATCAATCACTCTGCCTGTATTTTTTACAAACCATGCTAGTTCTGGTGAAAGAAGGCTCCATAGTATGGATGTGAAAAGAGCTCTCAGCTATTACATGACAGCTACTAAAGGCCATAGGCAAGATAGAAAACAACTTTTCCTTACATATGGGGATGTAGGAAAGGGCAAAGCAGCCTCAAAAAGATTCATTTCTCGATGGATTGTCCAGTGTATTCAATTCTGCTACACTAAAGTGGGTAGGGAGCCCCTCAGCTGGGCTGAGGGCACACTCTACAAGAGGAACAGCTGCTAGCCTTGCAGCTGCTAGGGAGGTTCCCTTAGTAGATATTTGCAAAGCAGCTACCTGGAAATCAGTGCACACTTTTACAAAGCATTACAACCTGGATATTTCATCCAGAAGTGATGCCAGGTTTGGCACAGCAGTCCTGCAAAGTCTGTTTCCAAAGTAAGTTCTGTGCCCACCTCCAGTGGTACTGCTTGGTAGTCTACATAAAGTTATGAATATCCTGAGCATTACTGGGGTTAGAAGAAAAAATTACTTACCATAGTAATCTTTCTTCCCAGTGATGCTCAGATATTCGTAACTTCCCTCCCTTCCTCCCCTTCCAGAACTTCAGCCTCTGCACTCCGCATGCTGGTGTCACCTAGCCATATCCTGTTGTGGTTCATTTTTCTCTATGCTTAGCTAATTTTAAGCAGTTTTCTGTTTTCTCTTTACAGTTTCTCTGATGCTGTTTGGTGAACACCATTGTTATTTATTATTGTTCCTCCTTTTGGAGGTTTTTGTTAATTCTGTATTTATTGGGGGTAAACCCAAATTTATAATTGTTAGGATTTTTTCCTAATGCCTAACTTCCAGGCTTCTTACAAATCTGAAGAGGTTAGAACACTACAGTTGGTAGAGGCAGTATTTGAAAGATGCTCACATGCAAAGTATTCTACTCATTTGCATGTGATCCATCTCTCCGGGAAGTCCAACCCTCCAGGCTTACTGCATAAAGTTATGAATATCTGAGCATCACTGGGAAGAAAGGAGATTAGAAGGTAAGTCATTTTTTCTTTTAAGCCAAGAGAGAAAATGGTCAGGGAAAGAGAAGTGTTCAAGTATATCTCAAAGAAATTCCATGCCACTCTGTCAAATGCCTTCTTGGCATCAAAACTGAGGAGAGCCAAAGGGATTTTTCTGGTTTGTAAATATTCCAGAAAAAGCATGGTTCATCTGATGTTATCAGTGGTACTGTGGTGCTTGATAACACCAGCCTGGTCGGAGTGTATAAGAGAGAGGAGGAGCGTTTCAAGACAAGAGGCCCAGATAACCATATTTATGCAACAGGCGTCAGAATAAAAACATGTGCATAAACGCATTTATTCAAGTCACTGTACAAATAAATGACCACGACGTAATCACCATGAGAATAACCTGAAGTTATCCACATAGTGATTACATCATCATCCATTTATCCACACAGTGTCTACATCACCAAATGCCGACCCCCTGCCAGCAATACTTCCTATACCACAAAATGCAAGTGCACACCAGCTCTTCAGTGATAACCTCTCCCCCCACGCACACAAACTTCATGAATTCAACCACCCAGCAAAAACATTAAGCTAGTCTCTTTTCCTCTCACTCTAAAAATGTTTTTCTCTCATAAATACACATTATAAAAGCAGCTTCTTCACTAACAACCACCCCCATACTTTCTCCCTCTCTCGCACTCTCTCTTCCCTTCATAATGCAAAGCTGCCATCTTTTTTAAGGACCCCCTACCAGCTGCAAACTGTGAAGAAAGCAACAACAGCAGCAATAATTTCCTCACTTTCCTGCTTTTTCCAGTAGAATTTCTCTCTCGGTTTTCATTCTCAGATGTACCTTCTGTACTACGTATCAGAATCTACGAAGCAGCTCCTCCCGATTCAACTCAAGCACATCCCACCAGTACTCCAACAGTTCCACAAAACCCTACCACGTCTTTCAAAAATCCCAAAGTGTTTTTTTTTCTTGTTAATAAACAAAAACAAAAGAAAGAAATGGCACATAAAAAACAAACAAACACCTGCACGGCTCTAAATGAGCTCTCAATTAGTGGATCCACCATTTTCTGTGACAATTTTTCAAAACCGCTACCGTTCACCAGTCAGCACAGACGCTGTGATGTCATTAAGATGTCCAAATAACATCAACAGTCACAGCAACCAGGCGAAGGGGGGGGTGCACTCTGAAACAAACAGTTTTAAAAAAACTTAAGTTTCACCACATTTTTAAAAAACTGCAAGCATAAAAAACCAGAGAAACACCTGTTGCATAAATCTAATATGCGGGGGGCACCTGTTGGATAATGACATTATTTGTACAGTAGCCTGTGACCACTCGTAAACCTCACTTGTGGCTTCGCCACTCGTGAGGTTACTCGAAGTCACAGGCTGCTGTACAAATAACGTTGTTATCCAACAGGCACCCCCCGCATATCCCTTCTAGATTTTGTAATCAACATTGAGGATATAAATAGGGCAGTATGAAGAGG
This sequence comes from Neoceratodus forsteri, assembly GCA_016271365.2. Classification (NCBI taxonomy): domain Eukaryota; kingdom Metazoa; phylum Chordata; order Ceratodontiformes; family Ceratodontidae; genus Neoceratodus; species Neoceratodus forsteri. The sequence goes on from CM028130.1 coordinate 1,116,171,382, forward strand.
GGTCTGATGTATTTTTGTTAGGTTTGGGGATGGGGTAATGATCGCCTGATGCCATGAGGGCGGGGGATCTTCACTTTCTGCTACAGCCTGATAAGACAGTAGGAGTGTTAAAAGAAGGAGATTAGCAAATGTCTTATACCATTCTGTAGTGTAACCATCAGGGCCCGGGCACTTTAGGGGCTTCAAGGCTTTTATGTGAGACAGAATCTCGTCTGAGCGAATGGGAGAATCAAGAATAGCCCATTGTGAGTCAGATAGCTTAGGGACATTTAACTTGTCTAAAAATTCTGTCTTTGCTTCAGAGTCTGATGGTGCGGGAGAGAGTGTGTATATAGGGTGTGGTAATATTCTAGGAAGGACGCTTTAATATGCTCCTCAGAATGAGAAATTTGTTTCATTACAGGGTGTCTAATTTTTAAAATAGTAGTCGCCCGTTTCCTGTTTCACAGTTTCTTTGCTAAAAGGTGCCCCCCTCGTAGTTGGCCTGTTTTAAATAAATCATGGTCTGGAGAATCTTAGAGTCCATTATATTTTGGAGTTCTTGTTTGGTTTCCCTAATATTTTAATGAAGAGATGTGTCTCCTGCCCAATATAGCATTTGATAGTTCTCTAGTTGTTCTGTGTAGTTTTTCTATAGTGCCTCAGTTTTCCTTTTTCTGTTAGTTGGGAAAGCTATTGTCTCTCTTCTCAAAGTAACTTTCAGGGAGTCCCAAAGAACTGGGTCAGAGACTCCTCCACCCCCAACCATTTTCATTAAGAAACTGTGGGATTCTAGCTTGAACATGCTTTATGTATTCAGGATCCCTCAGCAATGTTGGGTTGAGTCACCTGAGCTTTGTTTTTGGTAGTTTTCCTAGGTTTATTTTTAAGATAAGAGGATGGTGGTCGGAAAGTATCTTAGGGGCCATTGACAAGTCCTGAATTAGTGAAAGGCGTTCACATGAGATGAAGAAATAATCTAGGCGAGAGTAAGTTTGGAAGCGAAGGAAATAGTAAGAGAACTCAGGGCTTGAGGGGAAAAGGCTTTGCCAGACATCTTCAGTGTCAGTGTCAGTGGCTCAGTAGGTAGCACACTCGTCGCTGAGGCCCGGAGATCAGAGGGCTGTGGGTTCAGTTCCCTCATCTGGCACTTGGGTTAATTTCCCAGTACTGACATTGTAGTGCAGCATGAGAGGGGTGCTGCACTTCTGAGGTGCCATCTTTCGGATGAGACGTTAAACCGAGGTCCCATCTGCCTGGATTGGTGGTAGTTCAGGTGGATGTTAAAGATCCCATGGCACTTATCGAAAAAGAGTAGGGAATTTCCCCGGTGTCCTGGCCAAATTTCCCTCATTTCACTAAAAATACCACCAACAGCTTAATCTGGTTCAAGGTCAGTTAGCATTCATCTGTAACCCCCTCCCCCGGGTCGTGCCTGAAAATAGGCAGAATTTGTCTAGTACACTTACCTGGTCAACAAAAACTAAATAAATAAATAAATTCAGTATCCAGGTGAGAAAGAGAAGATCTGAAATATTTTACTGCAGGAGTAGCTCTGTAGACCCGGGGGTAGGATGAGTCCTGTTTAGGAGAAATGGCTAAATTAAAGTCCCCTCTCATTATTAGGATGCCCTTGTGAGTTGTAAGGCCTCTCTGAAGAAAAGATTGGATCACACCCAGAGACTTTGGGGGGGGCAAATAAACATTTACTAAGGTTACCTCTTGGGAGTATAATGTCCCAGTTAAAATGACATATCTGCCCTGAGTGTCTATTATGGACTCCCGAATTTCAAAAGGTGTGGAGACAGGGACGAGAATTGCAACCCCACACCTTCAGGTACTGGAGTGGGAGGATGCATAAACTGTATATTGATTACCCCACCCCTGCTTCCAGTGTTCAGCATCAGATAAGTGTGTTTCCTGGAGGAAGAAGAGGTCCACTGCCTGCTTATTTAAATATTGCATTAAACGAGATCTCTTAATGGGGCTATGAAGACCATTGACATTCATAGAGAAGATTTTAACTGGATTAACTGCCATTATCCATTTTCTCAGCGAACAATGATATTAGTATAGGCTGAATGTAGTAAAGAATTAGTAAAGCATGAGTGTGTGCGTGTCTCCTTTTTTGATTTTTTGTAAGAAAACTTGGAAGTAAACATTCTGTTTGAGGCTCATATTGAGACTGAACATTAATGTTAGAATAAGTGAAAAGTCCTTAGCATAAAGGTTAGCCTTTGATCTATCAAATTCACAGACTGAAAAAAAAAACATTCAGGATAGGGACAACTGAATCCTGCTCCCAGTTGCTCCTCTAACCCACAAGCAGCTAAAATATAAACAGTATATATAAATCCCTAAGTATGAACAGTATGGGAAAATGTACTTGAACCAAGTAACTATATACATAGTGGCTTCCAGTTCGGAGATGGGATAATTCAACCATCTCCTGAAGGGTTCAAGGAGGGTACCTGTAACAGGGAAGTCCTTGAACGAGAGGGTAGTAAGCACAGGGGTGATTCTATCCCTCTGGGATACTGGGATGATCCCAAGTCTGGGAAGCATCATCAGTAAGGTGACAAACATTAAGTTTAGTGTTGTCTTGTGAAAGATCATAGCCTAGTTAGGGAGGAGAGAAGGGGGTGAGTCCCCCAAAGTCCACATCCCCAAGACTAACCAGCCCTTTTGCAGAGAAAAGCCCGGGGGGTAGGGAAGAATGAGGGGGGAGAAAAATATAAAACTAAATAGGGAGTGAGCTTTAGTACTGGAGGGAATATATTAAGGTATAGCATTACAGGAGGGTCCAAGGAAGTTAGCCCAGATTTCTGTATCCGAACAATTTACAAGGACCACATATTGGAAAGATCAAGGCAACAGAGGGCCAGCTACTGAATAATTAAAAAAAGGGGGGGGCACCCACTCACCGTTCCTCCGGCCTCATATTTAGTAACTTTGAGCTACTAATCAACTTCACTGGGGTTAGTAAAGCCAGAGGGAAAAATGGTCCACTTTTACAGGTATCAGTCAAACCCCGTTGGTAAAGCAGATATATTGGTTCTGTTGTTAGGCTAAAGTCAGTAAAATAAAATAAAGGAAAGATAGGAGAAATGACAGGAAATGGGGGAGGGGTGGTAATTAGGACGGGAGGGGAAAGGAAAGCAAATAAGGGGGAGGGAGAGAGAGAGAGAAATAACTAAGAAAACAAACAAAAAAAAGGGGGGGACCCCCAAGAGACTCTGTGTTCATAGGAGCTCAATCTGATGTTCAGTTCAAGTCTTCTAAAGAGTGCCCATGTAGTGAGGAGGAGGCAATGGGAGGCCCAGAGCGGAAGGGGCACGAGTGCCCCCACCCCGGCACAAGACCCCCAGCTGGGCATGCCCAGGGGGAAAAAAACATACCCCCCCAAGCACACCCCAGCAGCCAGGTCGAGGGACCCTGCCAACACCGGGAGGAAGGGGGGAGGGCCAGGGGAACCCCATGGCAGCCCAGACCAAGGGACCCAAGCAGGGAGGGGGGGCACCACATCCCAACCACCCACCGGCCCCCCTCATCCCCTCAGTTCACCATGACAAGCACTGTACAACCATAAGCAGGAACCAGTAGAGAAATAATCCAGCATTCGTCTTCAAGGTAGTAGCTGAATGCCCGCGTATTGCAGAGCTTGACAGGAGGAAAGGTCCAGCTCGGATTTACTCATCTATTCTGGCTGTGTTCAGGCAAGTGATTAATAGAGGGCCTTCAAAACAAATCTTCAGGGCCTATCATGGTGGCAAAGCCCGAGGGGAAAGGGGGGGCATGACGCAGGAGGGACATCAGGGAGGGGAAGGAAGCCCAAGCCACGAAGCCCAGCATACCTTTTACTATTAGTAAGATAGGTAGAAGGCAGAACGCACCACCTCTAGTGCAATGAAGGACTCCTAGTGTGGCCGTTGGGTCAAGCCCGTTTCCCCCAGCCCCCTCACCCCCCAAACCAGGCTAAAAACCACTGACCTGCTGCATTTTAGTTAGAGCAGGTACCAGAAATTGTCCTCTGAAAATGAAGTGGTCAGTCCCCAGTAGCTCCTTACTGAAACTGGTGAATAGCTTGTAAAATGTCCTGTAGTGTCTGTTCCGACTCAGATGCAGGAGGGGTCCGATAGGATCTCTCAGTCGAGCAGAGTCGCCTACCCATCTCTAGGGCCTCTTGTTCTCATAGCAGACCCCTGGTGACCAGATCCTTTCTAGCCTCAGTAGCAGATGAATAAGATTGGGGTCCCTCAGTGTAGAAGATGACCAGCTTAGCCGGGTAGGGAGTTATAAATCTTAGTTTCCGAGATCTCAAACAAGGAAAAAGAGGGGAGCACTCTCTCCTGAGGTGCTGGGTAGTCAGGCATGATCATTGTCTATAAAGATTCTTTAGTTTTCATAGTGTAGGATTTTCTTAGCCCAGGCCTTGTGCAACAGGGATTCTTTCACTGCAAAATTCAGAAAGCGCCATAACAGACCTCGGGCGAGATCCAAGAGGAGGTCTAGGGTCTAGCACTCAGTGGGCCCTCTCAGTGTTGATCGGTAACTCAAGTCCCAGTTCTAGTATAGAGTGCAGTAGGTGGTCATGAAAGGCCACTGTATCGTCTCCCTCCACTCCCTCCTGGAGATTGTAGAACCAGAGGTTATTCCAGCGGGCACGATTTTCAACATCTTGCCGTTGAATCAATTTAAATTGAAGGAGAGCTAGATCTTTCACTGAGGAATCTAGGCTTTCTAGTCGCTCTGTGTTGGAGGTGATTTGGGTGGCTGCTTCATTCAAACAGCCCTGCAAGTCTCTGAGGTCGGATCAGAGTGCCAATAGGGTTTGTTTTACCTCACTACGGAACTCCTGTATAGCACAAAGGATTGGGTCAGGAGAAGAAACCGAAGATTTAGAGGCAGCATGTTTATTCTGATTCTGGCTACCCTAGTGAGTTCTTTTGCCATCTTTAGGAGCTGGGGCCACCATTTCTTCCTTGCTATCCGTTGCTTTGGGCTCCGACTGGGCCTCAAGTTTTGCCAGAAGTAGGTAGCGGTTTGAAATACTCTTTCGGTGCCTCATAAAAACAGCCTGGTAATAGAAGAGCTCCGATCACTATTTCTATAAAATTTGAGCTGTCCTGGGCTTGGTTAAAGTGGGTTTAAAAGTAAAATTCTGGGGGAGAGCTCTCACTCGCGCTGCCTCCTACTCCATGGCACCACCGGAAGTCCTAATTTAGAGAAGTTTGTTTCAAGATGTGAAGGAAAGGAAGTCCCCAGGCCCCAACGGGTTTAATAGTGAGTTTTATAAAACTTTTCAGCAACCCTTAATTCCTATATTAACCAATTTGATTAATGTGGCTGAAGAAAAAGGAGAGTTCCCAGGTTCCTAGCAACAAGCATTTATCACAGAGATCACCAACTCAGGTAAACCCACAGATGGGTGCAGATTTGAGTGAGCTATATCACTGCTGAATGTTGCCACTAAAATTTTAATGAAAATACAGGTGAACAGTGTTCATAAAATTATACATACGTTCATTCACCAGGATCAGTCTGGCTTCATCCCAGAGAGACACCTGTCAGACAATATTAGACGCTTGAATGTCTTTTTTTTTTCCGTAAGATATTTAACAGGTCTTGTAGCGTTAGCTATATATGACCTGGACCCAAAACCTAAACCCTAAATTCCAATGGCTGATTTGTTAGAACAGTTATCAAGAGCTCTTTTACATTCATTTGTAGTGGTGCTAGATACAGTACAATTGTATCCGGAAGGGTGTTCCAGGTTGACACCACTCTCTGTGAAAACCACTGACCTCTTGGATTTTTTTAATACAAATCTCCCTTAAGCATCATTTTATTTCCCCTTATTGATTTTATCTCAGGTCTTTTTTTAATCCTATACCTTCCTAGAGATCAGTTTGCTTAAAAGCCCTGTGAACCATACACGTCGCCTCAAAACCTATTATATTGTAGGGAGTATAAGCCCAGTTCCCGCAATCTCTCCTCGTATGTCTTGTGCTTTACATCAGATATTAATCTGGCAGCCCTTCTCCGGACACCCTTTACTCTTTTCACATCGTTCTTCAAAGGCAGGACCCATACCTGGCAACAGTACTCTAGACGAGGTCGAACCAGGAACACATACAGCGGCAGCACCACCTCCTTGTCTCTGCTCCTGATATTGCGCCTTATGGCAGCTAATATGTTGTAGCTCGATTTTACTATACTGGTACAATGGTTGCTAAAGCTTAGATTGTTAGTCACCATGACCTTTTCCTTTCCATGTCGTTTTCGATATCAGTCTGTTGCAGTTCTTCTCCATTAATATAATATTTAAATTTCTGGTTCCTGTTTCCAAAGTGCATTATTTTGCGCACTTGCTTAAACTGAATCTCAATTTCTTGTCTCATGCTGTTTTGGCTAATGTATCTATATCATCTTGGAATAGGGCCACACCTTCAGGGTTTGTCACTAGGTCTCCCATCTTAACATCGTCTGCAAATTTCGTTATCCACAATTTGTTTTTACTTGTTGTTGATGTCACTAAAATGTTGAACAATACTGGTCCCAACACAGAACCCTGCGGCATCCCGCCCAGTCAGACGGATGCCCCCTTATGCTGACCCCTTTGCTTCCTTCTCCCCAAACAGCTGTCCATGTAACTAGGGCCTCAATTCTGTGTCCTTCAATGTTTTAATCAATTCTACATGTCAGACACTATCAAAAGCTTTTTTGAAGTCAACATATAGTAGTACATCTGCTGGGATATCGCAGTTGAGTGCCTGGCTGAGTGGGTCAAAAAATATTCTAAGTTTGTCAGGCATGACCTGCGCTTTCTGAACCATTGTTGTGATGGATCTAGCAGTCCCCTGTCTTGGAAGTGTTTTTCTATTTCATCTTTCAGTATTGCCTTTAATACCTTCCCTACTGTCGAGGTCAGGCTTACTGGCCTGTAGCTGCCACATTCCGATTTTACCCCCTTTTTGTATATGGGTATCACGTGGGCTATTGTCCAGTCCTCAGGTACCTTTCCTTCCTGCAGAGATTTCTGGTATATTACCTTTAAGGGCTCACATAGTTCTCCGGAGAGTTCCTTTGGCATTCTTGGATTGATACCTTCCGGTCCTGGGTAATTTGATGGATCCAATCCAAGGAGTCTTTCTTTTATATTGTTAGCCTCTGTGGTTATGTTGTGGTTACAGTCTTTGCCTGGTGTATTTGTAGTAATGTCTCCTCCTTTTTCAAATGTGCTGTTGAAGCATATGTTGAAGACTTCCGCCATTTCTTGGCATTCAGTTATTATTTTGTTTGCCTGCCTGAGTGGTCCACTCTGGGGGCAGGATTCTCAAAGCACTTGTGCTCTGTGCATCTCTGATGCTCCAATGCAAATGAGATGTGCCGAGCACCAACAGTGGTATTCACAGAAGATGTGCCGGGGTACCCAGCCTAGGATGCATTGGCGCAACCTCCTGGTTGGGCTCAGAATCCAGTCGGGCAGCACATCACACGATGCGCTGCACCCAAGGTTGCCATTCAGAGCCATCAACATGCAAATGGAGACATTAGGCATGCAAGGTGCAATGAGGCCATTTGCATGTCATTATGGCCCCATTTGCATGCCCCGTGCAGGGATGCACCCAGCCGAATGCACCGAGCATCCTGCAAGGGCTGTGGTAAACATGCATAGCCCCAAGTAGACATGGACAACACCCCACACTTCCCCGGCCTGACCACATCCCATGGACTAACCAGGATGTATCCCTAGTTGTCCAGTGTCCCCCCACCCGCATTCCTGGTTACATGCTGCTCACTGCAGCAGAAGTCCTGTAGTTAATGTAGATCCCCTCTCGCTGCCCGAATACCCTGTCGCATGCCGCTCTCTGTGGCGGTATGGTATTACAATTAGAACACCCCCCTCCCAGCCCGACTTCCCATTTATATTCTGCTCTCTGCAGTGGTAGGAATGTAAGAACAGAACCATCCCAACCTGATTGTAGTGCCAACAGTACTCCTTAAGACCCCGGTAGCTCAGCAGACCCACCCACCCTCCCAGGCACCCCATCCCACCCTCTCCCCCATCCCTGCATGGTCCCACTGTCGGTGGGCAACTCAACCCACCTACATACCGCTTCGCTGCCCGCCGACAGAGGTGTCTGAGAATGACAACTACTGTACACCGAGCCCATTGCTGACATTGACTGCCAGGGTGGGCAGGCTACTGTGCTGCTGTCGCGGTCACGGCAGCCTGCCTGTGGGTGGCCATCCACCTAGAATCTACTTGTTGTAGACGTATCTTTTGGAGGCGCATCTCCAGACTTGCTCCGGGGATGCTCCTCCACTTTGGGTTGTGAATGGGGCTGCGCACTATGTGCATGGGCATACCCTCTGCATAACCCCTCCAGATGTGCTGCATATCATTATGGGTGGTGTGTTGCACATCTGGGATGCGTCGGCACATCGGTCTCCTTCCAGACTCGTGCCAGTGCATAAGTCAGGGATGCACTGGCGCATTTTGGATGCTCTGGGCGCATCCCTTTTGTGAATACTGCCCTGGTTATTTTTTTTTTTTTAAACTGCCTACATTGTTGTAAAAAGGCTTTTTATTGTCTTCTACTCTGTTTGTTAGTTTTTTTGTATTCCCTTTTAGCTTTTTTAATATCTTTAAGGTCCCTTAGTTTGCCCTTGTATCTCTTTCAGGCACCATTTGTGCCCTCTCCTTTTGCATGTTTGTAGGCTTTGGTGTAAGGCAATTCTTGTGGGGGGTAGGAAGAAGTAGGCTGTTATTTAACTAGGATCTGCAGCTTATCCATTAGGTAGGGAAATAGGCAGACTAGGTGGGCCAAGCAGTCCTTATCTGCTGTCAAAGTCTATGTTTGTATGTTTTCTATGTTGTTCTTGTTCCTGATTTTTTGCTCTAATTTTCTTGTAACCCACAGCGGTAGTCTCCCTTTGCTGTTATACTTTGTTTTTATGGAACATAAACTTCCACTAAATTGGTTTGGATGTTCTTCAATAATACCCACATTTGTTCTATACACCCTGACCCTTGAAAAGAGGGTTCCATTCCCATTTAGTAAAGATTTCTCACATTTTATTGTAGTTTGCTCTATTATAGTTTTTTCTTCTTTATTTCAGTGCTCCCACACTGCCTGTTTTGCCCTATATGTATAAGAAACTCGACCATATTATGGTCACTATTTAATAGTGACTCTCTTACTCTGCAGTCTACAACATCATCTTCCAGATTACTTTGCACTAGATCTAATATGTTCTCCTTTCTTGTGGGGTCAGTGACAAAGTTTTGTACATTTACAGTATACAGTCTACTGCGTCCTTAAATTTGGCTTCTACTGGTGTTGTGTAGGTAACCCTTTGCCAGTCGATGCCGGGGAAGTTAAAGTCCCCAACAATGATTAGTCTATTTCCTGGATCCTGCTCTTTCGTTTGATTTATGAGCTTTTTTTGTTTGCTCTAGGGGTAGGGCTGGAGGTTTGTAGCATACTGCCATTATTATTATTTTTTCCTGCGGTGGCAGTAATTTCACCCATATTTGTTCTATTTCTGGTTCTTGGGGCCATGTAGTGCATATGCTTTGATGTCATCATGCACATAAAGTGCCACTCTCACACCATTTTTATGTTCCCTATCCTTATGGAATAGCTGGTCACCTTTTATTTCTGTACCCCATAATTCATTTTGCCACTACGTTTCCATGATGGGGCACAGTGCAATGCCCTTATTATTTAATATATATATATATATATATATTCACATTTCTCCATTTTGTTTTTCATACTCCTGGCATTTATTAGTAGTACCTTCCATCCTTTTGGTGTGATTTTCTTTTACCACCCCCTCTTCCCCCCATTTTAGTTTAAATGAGTTTCTATAACTACATTTATTATTTTGGCCAGTACCCTAGTCCCGTCTACTTAGATGTCATCTGTCTGGACCATATAAACCGTATGGTATGCATGGTCAAATCTTTTCCAGTTATCCAGAAATATAAATGTTTCCCTTTCGCACCACCGTTTTAACCAGCCATTTAATGTTATTGTTTCCATTATCCTTTGTCTACCTGCACTCGGTACAGACAAAATCTCTGATACGACCAATTTACAGTTTCTTTTTTTCAGTTTTTCCCCTAACTTTTCAAATGACCTCTGTATGTCTATAAAATGTTTCCTGCCAACATCATTGGTTCCAGTGTGCATAATCACTAGGGGTGTCTTGGTATTCTCTAGGAAACTTGGCAGTAGTCTGTCAACATCTTGTATCCCTGCTCCCAGTAGGCTACTCACTGAAACAGTCTCTTTCTATTGCTACATATGATTCTATCAGTTTAAGGACCGAGTCCCTTACTACAACAATATCTTTATTACATCTGTGTGGTTTGTTTTTACTTTTGGTTAGACCCGTATTGTGTGGTGGCATATTTTTTTTTCAGATGTTATAGTCTGATTATGATTAAAGACTTTGTGTCTGGGGACTTCAGGTGGCACTTTATTTACAGGTTTTTCTCCTGCCCCTGCTGATGGGGTTGCCTCCATTTTATCAGTACTTTTATTAGGGCTTGGATGATCTGGTTTATTACTTAACAACTTCTTCTGTTCTGTTTTCATATTCTCCCCAGGGGTGGTATTGTAGCTTGAAGTGCTAGCAACATTCTCATGCTGGTTTCTGTCTTGTTTCATATTACCTTCCATTTGTTGCTCCAACCCCAATATACTATATGTGTTTCTCAGTTCTATATTAGTATATAATTCCCTACTTTTTTTCTAGGACCCTCTGTTACAAAGCACCAATTCTCCTCGTTCTGGTTTTCACTATCAGTGTCTTTTTCATCTATCCTGTCTTTCCTCTTGTCTCCATAGAGATCTCTGTCTGAATTATGTAGTAGAGCTCTGGTGTTTTGCACAAACTGTTCTATTTCCTTAATCCCTGTTTGAATCTCAAATTTCTGCTGCAGTTTAGTTTCAAAATCTTCTTTGGGGGTACCTCAGTCATTAGGTAACACCATAGGAACTTAGCCATTGAAGACAGGGAATTCACAATGAAGAATTTTCAGCAGTACAACTGGGCCCACCCACGCTGCCGATGTTGCCAACCCTATATAGGCACAGGTGGGCCCGTGCCCCCCTCAGTTCTTTCTGCCATTGACTTGTGAGTGCAGTCTCTGCAGAAGAAGCCGTCACGTGTTCATGCCATTTTGCGGCCTACGGCCATTTTGTCTCCAACCCTCCAAAAATCTCTTTTAGGGATTTTGCTAGTTTTTCCTTTTATGTTGCGAGTTAATCCATCTACCTCTCTTTTCCATCGCTGCTGCTGTGGAAAGAAGATTGCCTCCAATGATGACCACTCAGTCTGCGTTTGCTGTCTTGAATCTGACCAGACCATCCTCAGGCATTGTAGAAAGGCTCTCCACACCTTCATGGAACAGCAGGTAGCCAGCTCCGGGTTGGGGTCCTTAGGGACTTCCACTACCAAACAGTCCTATGGGTCCAAGTGCTCTAGGGACTCACAGCCAAAGACAGATACTTGGGGAAGAGTCACAGGAAAGACTGGGACCGTGATTGTTCCCCCCAGTGGCCGGCCCATTCCCCGTCAGCTTTTCCACCTTTGGGGAGCTCTTCATCATCGGCTGCAGCTATGACAAAGAGACAGCCTGTCCAGGTCCTGGTTCACTCTAGACCCATACCAACAGCTCCGTCGCCCGATTCTCAGGATGACCAGCCAGCGGCCTCCAGGTCATCGGCTCCTCCTCTGTAGACGATGGCTCCTTTGGGTCCTAACCTCTCTTAACCAAGCAACCCGGGCCCGTCGGATGTGCAGCCAGGCTCGTCGGCTTCGGTGCTGTCGACCACTCTGTCGGCGAGTGACCTCAATGAGATTGTGATGTGTTTCACCAGTGTTATGATGCAGCAATTTGCTGCTATCGATAGGCTGTCATTGCCTGCTCCTTCATCAGGGCTCTTGATGTCAACCCCCATTCAAGCTCCTAGGGAGTCACCAGTGGGTTGGTGGTTGGCAGTGCCATCGCCAGAACCAGAGGAGGTCATTGACATTGAGGAGTATCACCCTGACTTTATTCTGCCAGACGAGGCAATGGGTGAAGGTGAGGATGAGCAGTACTACACCACTGATAGGTCTACTACCTCCTCTGTCAGTAAGGAATCTGTTAAGCATACCCCAGGTCTCCACCAGAGAATGCTTCCTTTTTCAACATTATGAAACAGCTGTCTGCTACCATGGGGTTCCAAACAGAGGAGGAGCATGCCACAAGAAAAGATTTGGCAGACTACCTGGAAATTCCAGAATCTCCCCCAAAGATTATTCCTCCAATGCTTCCAACTTTAAGAAATGCCACTGTAGCAGCTTGGCACAGACCAGATGCAGTGCCAGTCATGCCTCAGAGAGCAGATAAGCTCTACAGTGCTCCCCAAGGTACTTCTTACCTGACCATTCAGGCAGAAACTGATTCTATGATCACCAAGGCAACCCATGACAGGTCCAAGGTGCCCAAGCACCTCAGTTCTTTACCCCCAGACAAGGAATCCCAGAGGATTGACTTGTGGGGCAAATGTGCTTATGCCTCCTTGACCCTAGGTCTGAGGATTGCTAACTGCCTGTCTCACATGGTCAAGTTTCAAAATGCCAGTGCCAGAAAGGGTAAGGCACCTGTTCAGGCCCGTCTTGACATTGCCCAGAAGCAGGAGCTTCTCCAATGCCTCCAACCCTCAGAGGATGTGGGAAAGCATTTACTTCGAGCCATTTATGACCTTTTGGATACTTCGACCAGGCATTCATGGCTCAGTGTCTCAGGTTTTGCAGCAGATATGCAAAACAAAGTGCTGAACACCCCCTTCAATGGGGCCAAGCTCTTTGGTCCTGAGTCCAAGGCATCATTAATGATCTGCAGGCCTCAGGCACAGCTATTAAGCTGGTTCATTCCCAACAGCGTGGTAGAGGGCATCCTACTTTTCGAAGGCAACCTAACAGACAGAGCCCAGGCTTTTGCCCCCAAAGTAAATGCCGAGCCAGCAACCTTCACCTGCTTCCACCTACCCAGGCCTAGCAGCCAAGCATCCTAGAGCAGAGGGCCAAGCCTCCTCCACTGGTCCCTCCTCAGCGTGACTCCTTGCTAGAACCCCCTCCTCAGTCCCTGACTCAGGAGGTGGTGGTCAGAGGTTGGTTTTCCCTCCACTTGAATCAGTGGAGAACCATAACCTCAGATGCCTGGATCTTGCAGATTATCGAGTGCGGCCACACCCTGAAGCTCATCCAGCAGCCTCCAGATTGCCCCCCGCCACCTGCGAGTTACTGTCCAGACCACATTCCTGTTCTCAGGGAAGAAGTTCAGATTCTTCTGTGGAAACAGGCAATAGAAAGAGTGCCCATCAGACAAAGAAATCAGGGGGTTCTACTCCAGGATCTTCCTGGTCCCCAAGAAGACAGGAGATTTTAGGCCAATCCTAGATCTAAAGGACCTCAACCTCTACATCCAGTACAAGTTCCAGATGGTAACTCTGCCAGGCCTCTTTCCTCTTCTCAAAGGAGATTGGCTTTGCTCACTGGACATGCAGGATGCCTACCTGCACATAGCGTTTTTTCCTCCCCACAGGAGGTTCCTCTGCTTTGCATTCCAGGGGGACCACTACCAATTCAAGGTGTTGCCTTTTGGTTTGTCCTCTGCACCATGGGTCTTTACCAGATGCTTAGAAGCAGTCACAGCGGCCCTCTGGAGGGAAGGACTGTACGTCTTCCCCTACCTAGACAACTGGTTACTCAAGGATTCATTTAGGGAACAGCTTCTGGTCACTCTGGAGCACACTCTCCACTTGTTCCAATCTCTGGGCATAACTGTCAACCTGTCCAAGTCGGTTCTAATTCCATCCCAAAGGTTTCAGTACATTGGGATGGTCCTTGATTTAGCACAGGGCAAGGCCTTTCTTCCCCAAAACAGGGCAGAGTGCCTTATATCTCAAGAGCAGGAAGTGGCCAAGAGGCATTACATCCCCGCCAGGCTGTACCTGAGGCTTATGGCTGCAGTAATTCTGACCATTCCACTGGCCAGGCTCCTCATGCATACCCTGCAATGGACCCTCAGAGTGCAGTGGGACCAGTGGTTGGACCAGCTGGTCCTAGTCTCCTCTCTGGTAGTCAAGGTACTCTAGTGGTGGATGGATCCTTCCAATCTTCTACGAGGGGTTCCACTCCAGATTTCCTCCCCAACTCGGATTCTAACCACAGATGTGTTGGCTGTGGGCTGGGGGGCCCACCTAGGTCCTTTCCAGACTCAGGGGTCCTGGTCCCAGTGGGAAGCTGGCCTCCATATCAATGTCCTGGAAATGAAAGCAAATGAAAGCAGTGCTCTATGCCGTGCAGGCTTTCCAGCACCACTTGGTCCCAGGCCAGTTGTTGATGCAGTCAGACAACCTGAGTATTGTCTATTATGTCAACAAGCAGGGCGGCACTCACTACTAAACCCTTTGCAGGGAAGCAATGAGAGTGTGGTATTGGGCACTAGACCAAGATCTGACACTCTCGGCAGTCCACATCCTAGGTGTCCTAAACATTCTGGTGGACAGCCTCAGCAGGACCCAGTTCAGCATGCACGATTGGGAACTTCTCTCATCCATCACAGAAGATCTATTCGACAGATGGGGTCATCCTGAGTTGGACCTTTGTGCGTCACCACACAACGTAAAACTGCCCAATTTCTGCTCACTAGATCCAGGGCTTGGAGCTTTCTGGTGAGACGTGTAGTCCCTCTCTTGGAGCGGGAGATTCCTATATGCATTTTCTCCATTTCTTCTGATACAGAGGGTATTGGTCAAGCTACAAATGGAGGGAGCCAGCATGATACTCATAGCCCCATTCTGGCCTCACCAATTTGGTTCCCTCTTCTTCAACAGCTGGCGCAGGAACCTCCGGTCCCTCTGCCCCTTTGCAGGAATCTTCTGACCCAGGATCAAGGTACTCTGGTCCATCCCGATCTCAGATCCCTCCATCCGCATGCGTGGCTCCTGAAAATGTAGCCATTGCCAGACCTGATGTCTCGGACAGGGTGGCAGACATTTTGGTTGCTGCTTGCAAGCCTTCTACTCTTGCCACCTATGCCATGAAGTGGAAGCAGTTTGCCATTTGGGCCACTAAATGCTCCCTGGACCTTTTCGCCTGCCCAGTAAAGCATATCCCGGACTACCCGAATTCTTTGTCTGACTCAGGCCTCCAGGATTCTACCACTAAGGGTCCACTTTACAGCCATATCTGCATTCCATGAGCCTGTGGATGACTGTATCATTGCACAGTTGGATGCTTCCCGTACCTTCCCTCAGGGCATCCTTCATCTGAAACCCCCACTCCATACCCCTGTCGCAGCCTGGGACTTAAATTTTATTTTGGAAAAGTTGACCCTGTCTCCTTTTGAACCTATCACAATTTGCGTTCTCTGTCTTGTAAAATGCTCTTTTAAGTTGCAATTACTTCTGCTTGAAGAATTTCAGAGCTTCAGGCCCTCTGGTCTGAGAAGCCCTATTTGATTTTTCACAAAGACAGGGTGTACTTGCACACAAATCCCATGTTTTTGCCTAAGGTGGTTTCTGAGTTTACACTCAGTCTATATACCTTCCTGTCTATTTTCCAGAGCGTGCCAATCCAGCAGAAGCACTGCTCAATACACTAGATGTGTGCAGATCTTTAAAGTATTACGTGCTTAGGACTAAGGAATCTAGAAAGTCCAAGCAGTTATTACTTATACCTCAGGTAGAGAAGGCGTTGCAGTTTCTAAGCAATGTTTATCCAAATGGTTAGCAAATTGCATTGTATTCTGCTATAATAAGTACAGCAAAGAGTTGCCTGGTTCTCTCAAAGCTCATTCCACCAGAGGCATGGCTACCTCTGTGGCTTGTTTCAAAGGGGTCTCGGCAGCTGTCATCTGTGCTGCTGCCACCTGGAATACAGTCCACTCTTTCACCAAGCATTATAGTCTGGACATTGCTTCTAGAGCCTGTGCAGGCTTCGGCAGGGCTGTTCAGCAAGGACTCCTGTCTTAAGTTTATGGGGTTCCTTGACAGATTCAGTTTCCAAGGCCTTCTGTCTGGGTAGGTTGGTTTTAAACTTCTGTCTTACGTTTATGGAGATCCAGCCACCCAGATTGTCTGTTGACACTTTTCACTGCTTTGGACTCATTCCTACAGTGTGACCTGACGACTGAGATACCCCTGAAGAAGATAGAACAGTTACATAAGAACTTATCGTAACAGTAGGTCTTCGAGGGGATCTCAATCATCAGGTCTATACCAACCCACCATCCCCCTCTTTGGGATTGACAATCAGGAACTGGCTGTCTGCTGTTTCTATCTTTCATGTGAGAGCTGGGTTCCTCGCTTTCCTCAGTTCTCAGGGCACTAGCCTTGTTCCTTTTGTCTCTGGAGGAAAGAACTGAGGAGGGGGTGCTGAACATTTTTCCATGTGGATTCCCTGTCTTTGACGGCTAAGTTCCTATGCTGTTACCTGATGACTGAGATCCCCTCGAAGATCTACTGTTACAGTAAGTTCTTACTCAACTGTTTTTTCTTTTATATAGAAGCATTTGTCCCATATGAACAACTGTGAGTTTTCTCTGATAGTACTTATTTTACAAGTAGTGCACTCCTCCCATTGTTTTTTTTTTCTATTTATCCACCTCGGTGGAGCAGCCCCCACCATATCCATCTGCTGGTACCAGCACCCCCGGACCCAGTCATGCATACAGGCCACACGAACCCATACCACCAGGGGCTGGCCTTTCGCGCTCCGCACCCTGGGCAGGTGCCTCTCACAGGTCCTGGGGTGCAAGGGTGCAACCATCAACCATAGAGATCACCCCCACCATTTTCCACATTTTCTCCACTTGGGAGCCGGACGTGCAATGGGTGTTCCAGCACGTAGTGCTGACACCACCGCGCCCCCTTTGTGCACGCCACTGTAATGCGGCTGGCCTTCACCAGTCACCTCTGCAGGCTGATGCGATTCCCGCTACCCACCCCAGAGGAAGGAGAGCAGTTGTTGGATGCTCAATCCTTCCTCTCCCCTGCCAGCCCCCGGCGGCCCGAGTCCATTCCCAAACCCAGGTCACCAGCATGGTGTGAGGTGTGGCGTCCAGCACCTCAACCATCAGCACCACTGGGCCGGCTCACACTCCTCCCATTGTAAATCCTTAAAAGCCTTACCCTCCATTTTACTTGCCATGATATGCTGTCCCCATTTCTCCTCAGTTATTTCTCTGCCCTGCTTCCATGGCTCACATGGCAGATATAGCTAAGCTGTTTGCCTTAGCTCTGTCACCTTTGCTGGGCTCACTGATGCTCATCTGGTGTTGTTTTAAAAATAAAGCAGCGGTCGTCTTAGTTCCGGTTCCCTCACTCCCCACTAGTCTGTTATAAACTTCAAAAGCTTCCAAATATCTTTTGTTTTGCCCTTAAAAGATCACATAAAACAGATTCTGTACAGTAACTTTAAAAAAAAATTTACCACAAAAGCTTAGTGTTACTCCCTACCGAAGCTGCTTGTGTTTCCTGCGTTGCAGCTTAACTGGACTCCCCAGTAGCGCCCTTCAGTGCGTCCAAGGATTTCCACTTAAAATCAATAAAAACAAGGCTCCAGTTGCCCCAGCACAATTTAGCAGCACTATTCAGCTCACTGCTGCAGCCAGAATGAGGGAATAACAGAGTGGTAAGGTCGTTTATGTAGTATGGAACCGGAAGTAGTGGCTGGCTTAGTTCAAGTTCCCTCGCTCTACACTAGTCCATTATAAGCTTCCAAATATCCCTTGGTGTGCCCCTAAGAGATCACACAACATGGATTTTGGACAGTAACTTTGAAAAAATTCATCACAAAAGCTTAGTGTTACTCCCTACCAAAGCTGCTGGTGTTTCCTGTGTTGCAGCACAACTACCCCCCTGGTAGCTCCCCTCAGTGTGTCCAAATATTTCCACTTAAAATCAAGGCTCCAGTCACCCCAGAACAATTTAGCAGTGCTATTCAGCTCACTGCTGCAGCTAGAATGAGGGAATAACAGTGTGGTGAGGTTTATGTAACGTGGAACCGGAAGTAACGATTGGCTTAGTTCCAGTTCTCTCACTCCACACTAGTCTGTTATAAGTTTCCAAAGCTTCCAAATATCCTTTGTTGTGCACTTAAAAGATCACACAAATTGGATTTCGGACAGTAACTTTGAAATAATTCACCACAAAAACTTAGTGTTACTCCCTACCGAAGCTTCTTGTGTTTCCTGTGTTGCAGCTTAAGCGGACCCCCCCGGTAGCTCCCCTTACTGCGTTCAAGGATTACCTCTTAAAACCAATAAAATGAAGGCTTCAGTGAGCTCAGCACAATTTAGCAGCACTATTCAGCTCACTGCTGCAGCCAGAATCTTATGTGAAGGAAAGAAATATAGAGGTGATAGACAGCTATAACTATTGATGCAGAAAAGGCATTTGATAGGTTGAACTTGGACTTTTTATTCATGGCCTTAAAAAAACTTGGGCTTGAGGAACATTTCTGTTATCAGCTGGTAGAGCTATACAGCAACCCACAGGCAAGGATTAAAGTCAATGGGACTGTGTCAGAGCCCCTGACCAATGAACATATAGAAACATAGACAGTGACGGCAGAAAAAGACCAGAGGTCCATCCAGTCTGCCCAAATTCCCTATAATCCCTAGAACCTACTGTCGTGACTGCCCCCTTTCATCCATTCTGTTCATTCTGAGCATAGAACCACTAGTGGCTATGGTCAGAGCACATCCAGAACTGGAAGGAATAGTGGTTGGTGGGAGGAAAATTGCACATTTCTTTACATAAATGACACTATGCTGTATTTAAGGAACCCCATAAAGACTTTTCCTGTGCTAGAAAAGGTACTTGCAGATTATAGCATGGTATCAGGATTCAAAATTAACATTGGTAAAACTGAAGTTATGTTGAGTCAATGGGAACATGATGCCAGACTTTCGATCCTGTGTTCCTTATAAATGGGTGATAGCACAGATATGACAGTTGGGTAATCAAATCCCCATCCAGCTGCAACTTTTCAACTGGGCAAACTATGGGGAGTCTTGGAAACACTTGGGCAGACTAGATTAATCATGGTCTCCTTCTGTCATCACGTTTCTATGATTACGGAGGTCCTTGTAGATTTGAAGAGGTGGGGACTTCTTCTTTTATCTTTGATGGGCAGGGTGGAATCTCTTAAAATGAATGTATTGCCTAGATTTTTCTCATTCAAATGCCCTTAAATGTTCTTTGGGCTGTCTGAGGCAAAATCAGTAAAGCATTCACAGAAACATAGAAATTGATGGCAGATAAGGACCACTAGGCCCATCCAGTCTGCCCATTTTCTCTACCAACTGCAGAAACCGCAGACCCGCCTTGATCTCCGGTTTTACCTTCTTGTTCCTATCGCTAGAATTCCCCTATGCCTGTCCCATGTATTTTTGAATTCCCCCAACCCCACCTCCGCTGAAAGTGTATTCCATGCATCCACCCACTCTTTCCATGAAGAAATACTTCCTCACGTTACCCCTTAGTCTACCCCCTTCCAACCTCATGTCATGCCCCCTGGTTCCTGAACATCTCTTTTTCTGACAGAAGCTACCCTCCAGTACCCTATTTATGCCCTTTAGATATTTATAGGTTTCTATCGTATCTCCCGTCTCTCCTCTCCTCCAGGGTATACATATTGAGGTCTCCCAGTCTCTCTCTTCATATGACTTTCAGTGCAGGCCCTGCACCATCTTTGTTGCCTTTCTTTGAACTGCCTCCACCCTGTCTGTCCTTACAGAGATGTGGCCTCCAGAGCTGGACACAGTACTTCAAATGAGGCCTCACCAATAATCTGTACAGTGGCATCACCACTTCTTTTCTTCTGCTAGTGATACCTCTCCCTATGCACCCCAGCATCCCACTGGCTCTCCCCATAGCCTTGGCACATTGTTTGGCCACCTTCGGGTCATCAAATATGATCACCCCCAAATCCCCTTTCCTGTTTTGGTAACCGTCAGTATCTCCCCACCCCAATCATGTAATCCTCTCCTGGGTTGTTGTGAAACAAATGCATGATTTTGCACTTTTTTTGCATTGCATCTCAGCTGCCACACTCTAGACCATTCTTCCAATTTACCTAGGTCCCTCCTCATTTTTTCCACCCCTCCTGGAGTGCCCACCCTCTTGCAGATCTTAGTGTCATCTGAAAAGAGGCACACCTTCCTTTTCAGCACCTCCACAATGTCAGTTATGAAGACACTGAACAGGACTGGCCCCAGATCTGATCCTTGAGGCACCCCACTGGTCACCCTCCTTTCCTCAGACTGAGCTCCATTTACCACCACCCTCTGTCTTCTATCACTCAGCCAGTTTCTAATCCAGTTTATCAGCTTGTGACCCACTCCCCGGCTCCCCAGCTTGTTCACAAGTCTTCCATGTGGAACAGTATCGAAGGCCTTACTGAAATCCAGGTAGGCCACATCCACCGCTCCCCCGATCCACTTCCCTAGTCACCCAGTCAAAGAAATCAATTAGATTTGTTTGACATGACCTTCCACTGTGAATCCATGTTGTCTCAGATCCTGTGCTCTGCTGGATTCAAGGTGTTCCACAATCCTTTCTTTAAGTAGTGATTCCATAATATACCCCACTATTGAGGTGAGACTGACTAGTCTGTAGTTTCCAGCCTCCTCCTTACTCCCACTTTTGTGAAGAGGGACTACATCTGCCTTCCTCCAGTCCTCTGGAACCCCTCCCGTATCGAGTGACTTGTTGAACAGGGCTGCCAGTGGTGCTGCCAGTACCTCCCATAATTCCCTTAATATTCTAGGATGTATCCCATCCAGTCCCATTGCCTTGTCCACATTCAGTTTTGTGAGTTCTTTTAGGACTTTCTGTTCCGTAAATGGACTGGTGTCCACCTCCCTCCCATATTTGCTCATGTTGTCTAACTGTGTTCCCTCATCTTCTCCTTCTTCTGTGAATACAGAACAAAAATATTTGTTTAGTATTGATGCTTTTTCCAGGTCCTCTTCCACACATTACCCTTCTTGCTCTTTAAGCCTTACAATCCCACCCCTGGTTTTTCTTTTACTAATGTACCTATAAAAAGTCTTGTCCCCTTTTTTTTTTACCTCCTGTGCTATTTTTTCATCTGTTTGCAACTTTGCGCTCCTGACTGCTTTCCTTGCCTTTTTCTGTTTATCCAGGTACACTACCCTGTCCTCCTCCTTCTGTGTTTCTTTGTATTTCCTGAAAGCCACCTTTTTCACCCTACCTTCCCAGCCACTTCCTTTGAGAAATAGTGGTTTTCTCGTTCTCTTGCCCTTGTTTACTTGCTAAATGCAAATATTTGTTGCCTCCACTATGGCTCCTGTCTGATGGGCTGACTACTCCTCAACTCCGCCCCCATTTGTCCCTCCCTGCCAGGGCATTCTTGAGACATATCCCCATCTTAGTAGATCCTCCCTCATGAAATCCAGGACCCTCGCCTTTGTGTGGCTTGACTCTGACACTGTACTCCTACTGAACCACACCGTGTGATGATCACTGGACCCCAGGTGTCCTCCCAACCTGACTTCTGCAATTCTGTCCCCGTTGGTGAGTACCAGGTCCAAAATTGCACCCTCCCAGGTGGACTCTAGCACTAGCTGCCTGAGGTCTGCCCCTTGCATGTAGTACAGGACGTCCCTGCTCCTTGCTGAGGCAGCAGCTGGGATGCCCCAATCCACATCTGGCAGATTGAAATCACTTACCAGCAGCACCTCCCATTTAGCTGCCATCGTGTGGATGGATTCCACTAGAACTCTGTCTACCTCCTCCCCCTGTGCTGGAGGTCTGTACATTTTTTTAATTTTTTTATTAAAATCTCTGAATTATAAACCTTTGAGTCAGGGACTCATTTACAAAGGCTTCACATCAAAAAGAAATTCACAGTAAACAATGCAAGACAAGACAGTGAAAATACAGTTGGATTACAAGGGGAGGCAAAAAAACACAGGAATGCAAGAATAAAACATACAATGCAAAATAACAGCACAGCAATTTAAACATTACAGTACAAGGCAACGACAATGCTGACTACAAAGTTTGCATGAGGAAAATAAATGACCAGCAAGGAATGGGTAAGATGCAAAGAAATAAACAGAATAGGTGTGGTATAGAGTCAATAATACTGGGAGTGATTTTAAGAGAGAGAGAGAGAGTACTATGATAACCAATCGGAGGCAGGGGTATAAACAGAGAGGCGGGAGCTAGGACAAGAGTGCTCAGACATCAGTGGATTGGCAGTCCAGGGGACATTGTCAAATGTATTAGTAGGGAGGAAATGTCAAATGTATTAGTAGGGAGGAAACAAAAAGTGAGGGGGAAGGAAGGGAGGAAGAGCCATAATAAACGAGGAGTAGAGAAGGAGATGATCGAGGGTGGGGGAACAAAAGTAGGGGAGAGTGGAAAGGGGGATAGGTGAAATAAGGGGGCAAGAACAGGCAGGGTGTGCAAGATAGAAGGAGGGTACAGTTGGAGAAATATTAAAGAAGACAAGTGGGTGAAGGATGGAGTGCTAGGGACAGTCACACCTGTTTAACGTAAGAAGGTGCTGCCGGAGTTTAAGTTTAAAGAGGCCTAACTTCATTTCAGAAAGAACCTCAGTAGGCAGACTATTTAGCCAGACAGGGACCCTAAACATAAAGGCCCTCTGGCCCTGCGCAGTCCTGCAGAAAGGGACAAGGAAGGAAACCTTAGAGGACCTATGCGTAGCTATAACGTGTGAGTTATGTGTACATAATCCTATGTGAATAGCTGTGCCATTGCCCATCTCAAGGGTGACCCTCAGAACCTCTGCCCCCCCGCATTCCCTTTATCTCAGTTGCTCTATTAACCTCTGTGACGTAAAAAAAGACACCACACCTCCCTTTTTACCCTTCCTGACTCTCCTAAACAGATTATAACTTGGTATTGCTACATCCCAGTCATGGTTCCTAGTATACCACATCTCGGTAAGAGCTAACAATATCCAGGTCAGCCTCCGTCATGAAGACCACCAGGTCCGGGACTTTATTTCCTAGGCATTAGTATACATGACCTTCCATGTTTTGCCATTTCTTCATCTATCATCCCGCCTTTTTGCCTCCTCTGTTTGTCCTTCCTGTTTTTAACCCCCTTCCTCCTGTTCTCCATTTCCCCCCCCCTTTATGAGTTTAGTTACCTGTGACGGTATCATAACTTTATGGTCCTCCATGATATATGGGTGTGGACAGTTTGATTCTCCCTGCTTCCTTCTGCCCGGCTAGTTTAAATGCTTGCCAATGAAGCATTTTAATCGTTCACTGAGGACAATGGTCCCCTCTCTTGATGAATGTAGGCAGTCACCCTTGTACAGGTCCACATTCCTCCAGGTGGGTCCCCAGTGAAGCTGAAACCCTTCTATCTGCACCAGTTCTCCAGCCAAGCATTGAAGTCCGTGATGCGGAGGTTCTTAGCCTCCCCCTTGCTGTGGACAGGCAGCACCTTCAAGAAGGATAGATTTGTATGGCAGGACATTAAACCTAGGGTTAAATGGTAGGATCTCACTAGTCCGAAGGGAAAGAGGGTCTCAGTCTGCCTAACCTGAAAATTTATCAAATGGCTCAAACCTTACCTTGTATAACATAGAAAAAGGAGGCAGCCAGTAATGTTTGGTTGGCAATGGAAAGAAACAGCAAATTTGGTATTGGGATATCTCTTGTAGCAGAGTAACGTGATAAACCCTCTAGTATTATTATTGTAAAATATTTGTAAAGTAAATATATGGTATGTGAAGGTCTGCTTAGACAAGAAAACAGCCTAGCAGTGATACTTGACGTTTGACCTCAGAGGTGTCAGTGTGGCTGAAGCAGCAGGATGTGATAAACAGACCAGGGAAACCACTAATTAAAGACGTCCTTCCAGAGGGACAGTTTATTACCGCTTATAACCTGCTCCTGCTCCTGCTTTTGAAGTTGGAAACTAAATATGCATTTTATGACATAGCAGGAAGGGAAGTCATTTGGCTGATCCTTTATGGTTTTCTCACCTAGAAGAGAACCAGTAACTGATTGTGGGGTTACGAAATGTCAAAGGAAATGCTTTGATCAAAAGA
Organism: Neoceratodus forsteri; assembly: GCA_016271365.2. NCBI lineage: Eukaryota > Metazoa > Chordata > Ceratodontiformes > Ceratodontidae > Neoceratodus > Neoceratodus forsteri. Next base: position 1,116,195,496 of record CM028130.1, read on the forward strand.
GACTCATATTTTGGGAAATTGCTAGTTGCTGATTTTCACAGTAATAACATACATCCCTGTGGATATTTATGCTAAGAAGTTAAAGTTATAGGAGGATCTAACTGTGACCTCACCAAAGAGGGTGGGGAGATGGAGTTTGAAATGATCAGGCATCTGAGGGAAACATTGCTTTTTAATTCTGGACTCGAGAGAGACACTTAGCTTCCAAGCTAAAACAAGGCACTCTGGTAACATCTAGCTAAGCAAGAATTTAAGTATTTTGTAGGCGTCTTTGTTCTGAAATTTCTTCATTTTTTTTATTGACTGTAAGTTATGGATATATTTATTCTGTGTTTGATATTTTACCTGTTTTACAATTTTTAGTAAACAATATTTTTCCTTGAAATACAGCCTGTGGCTTCTCAGTTTTCTTTTGCATGAGAATGCTGAACCAGTATTCAATTCTGACAGCTGTTAAGGGCTTGAATGTGTTACTAATCTTGCTAAAGGTAAGAATATACCTAGGTCTGATATTGAGTCATAAGGGTACATTTTGGAAACCTGGCTGGGTGCCTCTGGGTGAAGGATTGTACTGCACCCCCTGAGGAGGGTATATATCTGAGCCTATTATCTGGGTATGCTAGCATAAGGTTCACATTTGACCCCAAGGACTCGAGGCTGGTAGGTGATTCAGGCCCAAAACAGACCGGAGGGTTACCCTGTCTCCTGTTCACACGATTGCGTTCCGGGTTGGCACTGTGGGAACAGAGGGCCTGACCTGCGGAGTGCATTTGTGACAGATTTGGTTGGCAGCGGGTGCAATTTAAAAGTCTTGGTAACACGAGCATTAACAGTTCAGTGTGTCAGATTAATACTGTACTGCTCACATGCAAAATAAGGCAGTGATTTTTAAAAAGTAAACAGAACTGTATCATTGTGCTTACAGTCTAAGTTCCCTGTCTGTCTCCTGTTCATACTATTGCATTTCGAGGTTGGCACTCTGGGAGCAGAGGGCCTGACCTGCATAGTGCATTTGTGACAGGCCACACTTATGGAACTACAGCCGTCAAGTGCCAGGAACACATGGAAACTTTTCTAGCTAGGAGTTCACTAGGGGCCACCCACTCTGATGTCATACGGTAACGTCACCCTATAGAATAAGAGTGGGTGGCTCCCACACCCTCCTCAGTTCCTTCCCCAACGTCGACCTTTCAGCATCGGGCCTTCAGGAGATGCCGCACAGCTTCAGTTGACCACCTTCTTTATTTAGGTTATACTTCTTTTCTTTGATTAATTTTTTTAATTTTAAACCAGAACGTTCTTTTGTTTTTGTTCTACACTTTAAAGATTCCTTGGTACCGCTGCCTCCCTCCTGATAGCTTGGTCAGTGGCAGGCTTCTTTCCCACAGACCGTTGGATCCACCAGCCATCTCAGCTCCAGAGTACTTCTTCCTCCTGAGGAAGGCAAAAATTTGGAAAAGGCCCCCACTGATCGTGGAGCCCCAAATGGTGGTGGAAATTCTTCCCTTGGCCCTGCTCTGGTGGGGCCTTTGGGACAGTGAAGCTTCAGCCTCTCCTGCCCTCCTCAGTCCCGTTCCACTCCAGTGGACAGGGATCTCTCTCTCACTTGGCCAGCTCCTGCTAACCCAGGCCTTCCACAGTGGCACCCAGTACCTTTCCTGCCATCCCAGCATGGGGTTGGTGATGCTCTTGCATCTCCCACCCCCCCTTCGCCATCTGTGGCTGGGGTTAGACGGGAGTTCTCTACTGTTGTGCTTCTTTTCGTGAGCTTCTCCTGTCGCTGGTCTCCCCACAGTGCCCCAACCCCGCATATGGGGTTTGCAGGCTGCTGTTAACCTCGGTGTCCTTTGGCCTGCTGGCACAGCAGTTGTATTTCTGTTTGCGACTCCAATGACCCGGGTTCAGGAACGAACCCAGGAGTCAAAGGGACGGCCGAGGTGAGAAGGATACAGTGTCCTGGGACTGCTCTCCTTTTCTGGGGGGAGGGGAGAAACAGTGTCCGGCACTTTTACGGACCCCTGGCGGAGGTTGGGGGTCCACTGTAGCCAGCACCATCACCTTGGGAGGGCGGGGCAGATGCTGGAAGTCATTGCATATCCCCGCCCCCAGGGATCCAGCAAGCATCGAAAAAAGCCAGCCTGCCGGCATGATGACCTGCTCTGCCACCATCTCCACTGCCTTCGATGTCGACTGGGGGGGTCCCACTCTGTGCCAGGCCCCCCCTTCCAAGGACCACCATCCCAGAGTTATGGGTGCTGGGAGTTGGGTCGCCTATGTGCTCCTTCTTGAGCCCAGGAGTTCCCAATGGATCACTTCTGTGTGGCCACTGGGCTGAGCGATTGCCTCCCTCCCTGTGGGGATGCCCTCTGTGTCTTCTCCTGGGCCAGGGCTTCTTACTTCTCCCCACCCAGGTGGCCCAACTGTTATCAGGTGAGTTCATGTGCAGGGTGGCAGACAGCATAGCTTGCAGGATAGAGCCATGTGCTATGACTGAGCATGGCACACCCAGTAGACTTGGGTTGATTTGCACTTCTTCTGCTGGCAGTCTCTGTTACTTGCCGCCTACACTCCACTATTTCAGGTCACACCACACAGCATGCACTTGTGCCTAGTGATCCTTATCTGGTTATCTGAGGAGTGTAATCTCTTTCTTCTCTTTGGAAGCTTCCTCTGCCCTCTCCTTGTTACTCTGGGGGAGGTGTCAGCTGGGGCTCCCTTGCCCGGCCACTCCACTACCTCCCTGAGGACCCCCGACTGCAACATTTGCAGTCTTTCTCAGTGGAGCTTCTATCTTCTCCCCTACTGGACCAGTCCCCTCCTCCCTTGCCGTGCACTCCCCTCACATGGATGGTAGCCTGGGGTGGGGACGCAGAGGTCACTAGGTTTTTGCAAAATGGAGCTACATCCCTGACCAGAGGGGTGCACAGAAGGGATCTGCCTCAGAGGGCAGCCTTGTCCTGGGTGCCTGAAGCTACTCCGGAGGGCTCAGGCTACTTCTGCCCTACTGGTCTCTCAGGGACCTTCAAGAGTGGCCACTAGAAGAGCCTCCAGTGATGTTCTCTTTCTCTCCCTACAACTTTCCTGCATCTTCGGAGGCTATCCTCTTCTTGCTTCTTTAAAGGAACTACAGATACCATCCCAGAGATTCAGAGATGGCAGATGCTTCTCCCATCTCTCCCTGGTTAAGGCTTGGGGGGTCCTCAGGCCCATTCCGGACCCCTGTGAACTCAGTGGGTTCATCCAGTACCTTCTGCCCTGGCTGGTGCCGCTTGTCTGCTGCCCCTTTGGTTCTGGAGAGACTGGATTTGCTCCCCTGAGATGAAAAAGAGACTTTCTGGCATATCCTGGTCCATGCCTCACACAGGCACAGCCTCAGGTTCCATTTCCGGTACACTTACAGTTCAGAGCCCGGCAGTTTGGCCTCAGCCCCCTGGGTCTTATCTAAGGCTCTGCAGTGGTGGCAGCTGGCCTTAGGTGGGAAGGACTGAATGTTTTTCCTTTCTTGGACATCTGGTTGACCAGGTCCATCTGTTTCAGACTCAGGAACTCTCTACTTATCTGTTCCAGGACCAGGGGATCATTGTCCTCCTGCCCAAGTCAGTTTTAACCCCCTGTCAGCCCCTTTGCAACTTAGGGGCAGTGTTGGATATGGTTCGGACTATGGCCTTCCTGCCCCAGGACAGGGCAGATCACCTAATAGCTCAGGCCCGCTTTCTGCACTGTAGCCACTATGTTTCAGCCAGAGCCTTCCTCAGGCTCTTGGGCCTCATGGCTGCTGGTATAATCTCTGATGCCTCTGGTCAGATTGCATGAGATTACCTCCATGGATACAGCAGAGCCAGTGAGACCTCTGCACTGATGACCTGGAACAGCGGGTCTTGGTCTCGTCCCCAATGAAAAAGGTTCTGTTTTAGTGGAGGAAACCCAGCTATCTGTTGAAAAGGGATTCCTTTCCTCATACCCTCCCCTCGGCAGATTCTCACAACAGATGCTTCAGGGCTCAGGTTTGGGCCTGATCTAGAGCACCACCAAACTCAGGAGACATGGTCCACATTGGGATCTCTTTCCACATCCATGATCTAGAGATGCGGGCCATTCTTGATGCCTTGCAGGCTTTCCAGACTCAGCTTCCCCAGACCATCTGATAGTGTAGTTGGACATCAGTGTTCACTACATTAATAAGCAGGGGACTCCCCCTTGTACTCCCTCTGCTGGGAAGCTATGAGAGTATGGTATTGGACTCCAGATCACGGCCTCAAATCGTCGGCCATCCATGTTCCCAGTGTCCTAAACCTCCTGCCAGACAGTTTGCGCCAGTCACAGCCAAGGACTCATGAGCGGGAGCTGCTAACCTCAGTAGTAGATGCATTGTCCCTCTCTTGGAAAGGGGGGTTCTGTACACTTTTACTCCCTTCCCCCTGCTGCAGAGGGTTCTAATCAAGCTCCAGATGGAAAGGGCCATGATGCTCATCACCCCCTTCTGGCCCCATCTGATTTGGTTCCCCTTGCGGCAGCAGTTAATGGTGGAACCCTCATTATATCTTTCCTCTGTGCATCGGCTTGCTCTCCCAGATCCGGGGCACCATGGTCCATTTGGACCTCAGATCCCTACTTCTTCTCACCTGGCTCTTGAAGTGATAGCCATGGCTAGGTTTGGGGTATCTCCCAAGGTGGCTGATGTGCTGGTGGCAGCTAGGAAGCCCCCCCCACGAGGCCCACTTACTCCATGAAATAGAAACATCTTTCACTATGGATTGCTGCCCGTCAGCTGGACCCCTTCCCTTGTCCAGTGCTCCAGATTTTGGAGGTACTTGTTAAAGTCCCTTTCAGACTCTGGTCTGATGTTCTCCTCCCTTAAGAACCTCAGGCCTGCCTTCTCTGCCTTTCAGGTGCCTGCTGATGGCAGTACAGTGGCCAACTGGAAGTGTCCTGTACATTCCTGACAGGCAGGTTTTCCCTGATGCCTTCTTTCTGCATTACAGTCCCACCTTGGCACTTGAATTTTGGGTTGGAGAAGTTGACTTTGGCTCCTTTTGAGCCAGCTGCGACATGCAAGCTGTGCTTTCCGTTGTGGAAAGTGTTACTGTTGGTTGTTATTTCTTTGGCTTGAAGAATTTCAGAGCTTTAGGCACTCAGGTGTGAGCAGCCTTATTTGATTTTTCACCAAGACAGGGTGTCTTTGCATACTAACCCCAAGTTTCCTCCTTAGGTGGCGTCTGAGTTTATTTTGTATCAGTCCATCCGCCTGCCTGTTTTTATTTATTTATTTCAGTTTGGGAGTAACACCTTTGAGCCAATGGCTCATTTACAAAGGTTCCAAGTCAAACATAGTACAGAACAGAACAAACAACAGTATATACACAGAAATACACTGGCGTACAAAAGATAACTTGATTTCAAGGTTAGATTGGTTACATAAAAAACAATTGTGCTTAGTTGTCAAGTTACACTTGGGTTACAGATTGTCTTGAAATTTACAATGAAATTTCACAGTCAGTCCTACATATATAGACAGGCAGTTCATCTGTTCCTAGAAGTAAGCTGCCCTCTGCTGAGTGCACAGGTCAGCAGAAGGATTTCGGGAACTCGTGCTTGGGTAGGGTAGGGTAGAGCCACCAGAAAGAAAGGCTTTGTTGAAGATGCGCTTGAGTGGCAGCCTGAGAGAGCTTTGTCATTGGAGGTGGAGGGTCAGTGGTGAGGATAGGGGATGGGGAGAAATAGGAAGGGGAAGTTGGGGGTTGGCAGTAAAGGAGGGAGGGAGGGAGGAGGTAGTACAGGTTGGGGATGGGTAAGGTGAGGGCAGTAATATGTGGGGGGAACGGGGTGGAGGAGGAAGCAGAGGATAGGACTGAGGGGAGGCAAGGGTGGGAGGGAGATAAATCTATAGTAATGCTGCAATAGGAGGTTGGAGGGGACGTTTAGCGACATTCCAAGTGCTTGAATTAGAACGTTTAGGGGAAGCAGTACTCCCCACTTTGGATGTGTATAGGATTCTGCATTATCATGCACATTGTACAAAGGACTTTGGAAGTCCTCTCAGTTTTCAGTGTTGTTTGCTCCTCGGAAAGAGGGCTCCCTTGTTTCAAAACAATGCTTTTCCAAATGGCTGGCCAGCTGTATTGCTTTTTGCTATAGGAAGTACGGCAAGAACTTTCCTAGCGTCATTCGTGGCCATTCCACCAAACACGCAGCTATTTCTGTTGCCTGTTTCAGGAATGTGCCAGCTGCAGAGATTTGTGCTGCTGCTACTTGGAGTACTGCCCACTTTTACCAAACATAACAATCTGGACATTGCCTCTAGGTGTAGGACCAATTTCGGCCTAGGTGTTCAACAGGGCCTACATTTTTAGGCTCTTGGTTACCAACCACCAAGACTGGTTCTTCTAATATTAGAACTGCTTGGGACTCGTTCATAGGTGTGACCTGCTACAAGAGATCCCCCCAATACCAGACAGTACAGTTACGTAAGAACTTACCATAGCAGTAGATCTGTGAGGGGATCTCTTGTAGCAGGCTATGCCATCCCTCCCTCCTAGGCCTGGGGGGCTGTGTTGCATTTGTTCCTTTTCTTTTCCTTGGCAGACACCTTTGGTGCCTCCTTGGTTCCCTCAGCTGGTGCTAAATGACCTATGGTCTCCATCGGTAGAACTGAGGAGGGTGTTGGGGACACCCACTCTCATACCACAGGGTAATGTAAGTGTATGATGTCGGAGTGGGCAGCCCCCTAGTGGACTGCTCGCTAGAAAATTTTCTATGTGGTCCTGGCACCTGATGGCTACAGTTCTGTAAGTGTGGCCTGCTGCAAGAGATCCCCTCACAGATCTACTGTTATGGTTAGGTTCTTACGTAACTGTACTTTCTGGGGGCAACCTGATAAAATTATTTGACCTGCCCCCTAGAATGGCTTACTGGCCAGTCCCTGGACTATGCAGATGCTTATGAATTGGTCTAGAATTAAGAGACCTTCAAATACAAAACAGGCTCACCAGAGTTACTATAATTATTCAATGTGGGGTGTTTTTGCCACCAATCACTTATATCGCCTTTAAACGATGGGAGATCCTTGGTCTTGTCAGATTCTCCCAATTTCTACAGGGGCAACACATGTAAGCCTTTGATATGCTGCAGGGAGAGTTTACACTGTGGAGAAAGAAGAGTTACATAAGAACTTCCCTTAACAGTAGATCTTTGAGGGGATCTCAGATTTCAGGTTACACCATAGGAACTTCACCACTAGTGAAGCAGGATCCACACAGAAGATTTTCAGCAGTATAACTAGGGCCACCCACGCCAACATCATCTGTTGATGTCACCAACCCTATAAAGGTATGAGCAGCCCCATTCCCTCCTCAGTTCTTTCCCCCAGAGACAAAGGGAGAATAGCTCTAGCCATGGGGGGCAGAGGAGATAGAGAGAGAGAAAGAGAGAGGTGCCCAGACCTATACAAAAGGTTATGAATGCCAGATAGCCAGTTCCAGGAAAGTGCTTCTCCCAAAAAGGGGGATGACTAAGATCCCCTGAAAGAGCTACTGTTTGGGTAAGTTCTTACATAACTGTTCTATCTTCTTCAGGGTATCTCATTCATCAGATCACACCGTAGGAATGAGTCCCAAGCAGTTACAGGTGCATGAAGACAGTCTGGGAAGAAGTCCAACCCTAAACTTAAGACAGGAGGCTCTGCAGCACAACCCTGCCAAATCCTGCACGGGCTCCTGAGAGGCAATGTCCAGACTGTAGTGCTTGGTGAAAGTACTGACAGTACTCCAAATGGCAGCCACACAAATGTCAGTGGCTGAGACCCCTCAGAAACGGGCTACAGAAGTAGCCATTGATGAAAATACACAAACGAAGAGGTGTGCTCAGGTCCTGTATCGGCCAGTGCAGTAATGAGGGCAGCTAACCCCAAAACTAGGAGAACAAAATGAATAAAACTGCACTCAAGCCAATGTACCTCCATTTGCTGGTTACAACGGATTTAAAGTTTTCAAACTTCTTATGTGGATACAAGTTGGTTATTTGCTCCTCGAGTGCAGTTGTATTCATTTTGTTCTCAGAAGTAGCCATGCCTCTTGTGGAATGAACTTTTACTGTTCCTGGCAACTCTTTGCCATACGTGTTGTAGCAGAACACAATACAATTTGCCAACCATTTAGATAAACATTGTTTAGAAACCTGAACATCCCCTCTGCCTGGGGTGAAAGAAACAAACAACTGCTTTGACTTTCTACATTGCTTGGTTCAAAGCAGGTTATACTTCAAAGTTCTGCACACATCCAATGTATGGATGCAGTGCTTCCCTGGACTGGCATGCTCAGGAAAAAAACAGGAAGGTGGATAGATTTGTTGAGGGTAAACTCAGACACCACGTTAGTCAGAAACTTAGGGTTTCTGTGCAAGACACCCTGTCTTTGTGAAAAATCAAGTAAGGCTCCCCACACCACAGGGCCTGAAGTACAGAAATCCTTCAAGCAGAAGTAGTAGCAACGAAAAATAGCGGTTTCCAGGAAAGAAAGTGGAGCTCTCGAGTCGCAGCTGGTTCAAAACGAGACAGTCAGTTTCTCCAAAACAAAATTCAAATCCCAAGCCAGGACCAGGGAACAGAGCTTGGGTCAGCAGGTTCCTGCAGAGAGGGAGAGGGACTGGAGGTTCCTCCATCAGCTGCTGTAGTAATGGAAACCATATCTAATGAGTCCAGAATGGAGCTACCAGAATCTTGCTGGCCCCCTCCATCAGCAGCATGATTAGCACCATATGAATCAGAGGAAATGGAAGAAAGCCATAAAGGAACCTTCTGCTTTAGGAAAGGGACAACATGTCTCACCAGAAAACTCCAGGCCCTGGATTGAGCGAGCAGAAACTTGGCAGTTTTGCATTGAGTGGGGACACAAAAAGGTCCAACTCTGGATGACCTCATCTGTTGAAAAGATCTTCTGTGATGGATGAGAGATGCTCCTACTCATGCATGCTGGACTGTGTCCATCTGAGGCTATCTGCCAGAGTGTTTAGCACTCCTGGGACATGAACTGCTAAGAGTTAGGCCATGGTCCAACGCCCAGTACCACACTCTCATGGCCTCTCTGCATAGGGGGTACGAATGAGAAACCTGCATGCCCTACAGACCCTCATGTATGTTAACTAACACACACACACACTTAGTGCAGTATATGGTACACATGCATTTATGCATAGCAAGGTAGGATATGATATAGTACTGTGCATATGATTGTAGTGTTCTAAGAGGGCTGCATGCTAGGCAACCTTTGGCCCAAATAATGTTAGTATTGCTTTGTGCAGGTCTCAGGATACAGTTGACGCATCCCTTGTTATTGCCTCACCAAGTATTTCTGTATTGTAACACAGAACTGGCCTTCACAATGGCTAGTTGTACCCTTATCAGTATGACGCAGGTGTTTTTCCTAAGCATCTTTGTTCTGTGACTCAGAACTAGCATCAGCTAGTTACTAAATGATCATGTACCCAGCTACTGTTAGCCAGCATGATTATATGGTGATGGTAGAGTGCCACCTACAGTTGTTTTGCCCTACTGCAAGGATCAGCACTTCCTTATAACTATTGTATTGTTCTTGAAATAGCTGTAGTTAGCATTATATTATCAGTGTGTCTACATGCAGAACTAAGGATGAGCTAACTGTCTTCTGAGCTTGTCTTCCACCAGTAGAATTGCTGTATTCACTATCCACCTTCTTTTTATCTCTAGTTTAAGACTTTGTGTAAGATTGCTTTTCTCAGAGTTCCATAATGATACTGCAGTGTTGGAGGTTCTAAACTGAGCTCCCAACTGATAAGCTGTCCTTTGTACATGTATTTGGGGAATAAACCTTTCTTCTGAAACACATGTCTCCTGCATCATGTTTTGCCATCAGGTGTAGAATCTGCCAGCCAAGCAAAGGCAACAAAATCCCCCCTGCTTGTTGATGTAATACACAACACTGAGGTTGTCAGACTGAATCAACAGCTGACCCAGAAGGAGATGGTTCTGAAAGGCCTGCATGGCATACAAAACTGCCCGCATCACCAGGACATTGATATGCAGGGAGGTTTCGATCTGGGACCAACAGTCCTGAGCTTGAAAGGGACCCAGGTGAGCCCCTGAACCCAAACTGGAAGCATCTATGATGAGGATTTGCTGGGGGGGGGGAGATCTCGAATGGGACCCCTTGCAGCAGGTTCATGGGGTCCATCCACCATTGAAGCATCTTGTGGACTGGGGAGGAGACCAACACTAACTGATCTAATCCATCTTAGCACTGGTCCCATTGTACTCGTAGAGGTCACTGGAGGATGCACATGTGAAGCCTGGCCAGTGGAACAGTGGGGATAGCTGCAGCCATCAATTCTAACAACCTCAAGTACACCCTGGCAGGAATAGAATGGCTGTCAGTAACCTCCTGAACCTGGGCAATAAGGCACTTCGCCCTGTTCTGAGGGAGGAAGGCCTTTCTTTGTGTCGAGACTAGGACCGCCCCTATGTACTGCACCCTTTGGGATGGGACTAGGACTGACTTGGACAAACTGACCATAATGCCCAGTTAGAGAAATAACTGAAGAGCTCTCTCCAGAGTCCACAGGAGCTGTTCCTGGATGGGGCCTTTAGGAGCCAATCATCCAGATAAGGAAAAACATATAGCCCTTCCCTTCTAAAAGCTGCAGCTACTGCTGCTAAGCATTTGGTAAAGACCCGCGGTGCAGAGGACAAGACAAAGGGCAATACTTTGTATTGAAAATGCTTGCCTGGAAAAGAAACTGGAGAGACCGCCTGTGGGGTGGAAATACCAAGATGGGCAGCTAAACGTCCTGCATATCCAGAAAACACAACCAGTCGCCCTGCTTGAGAAAGGGCATGAACCCTGGCAAAGTTACCACTCAGAACTTTTTATACTGGACATACAGATTGAGATCCTTGAGGAATAAGATGGGGCTGAGATCACTCATTCTTTTGGGTACCAGGAGGAATCTGGAATAAAACCCTTTGTTCCTCTGGTGCCTGGACACTGGTTCAATGGCCTGTTTGTGCAGAAGGGACTGTACCTCCTCCAAGAAGAACAGAAAGGTGGGCTGGGGGGGTCAGTGGAGAGCAGAGGAGGAGTCTCTGGAGGTTGCTCGATGAGCTCCAGAGTGTGACCCTTTTCCGTGATTTGAAGTATCCAGGCATCTGACGTGATAGTTCTCCACTGATGGAAGGAGAACTGACCACCACCTCATGGTTGGGGACCAGAAGAGTGGGTCTGGCAAAGAGTTAAGCGGAGGTGGATCCATTACCCTTAGGACACTTGGCCACAGCTCCAGCAGTGGAGGGGGCATGCAAGATGGTGGAGGCTCTGCATTTGCCTTGGGGCCAAGAGGCTGATCCTGGCCTGTTGGACACCTTATAAAAGGGAGGGCACTGCCTACTCTTGGGTTGTGTATGATAGAGCAAGAGAACAGATTTGATATCCCTGCCAGATGCCTGTAAATCATTAATGATGTTCTGGACATCTGGCCCAAATAACTTTGAGCCATTGAAGGGGGCATTCAGCACCTTCTGTTGGACATCCGCAGTAAAGCCTGAGACCCTCAACCAGGAGTGTCTATGGAGGCAAATGTCTGTAGCAGTTCTAAAAAGGATTACCTGCACCAGAGTTAAGTGGGTCGCTTAGTTGACAGGAGCCAACCTGAAAGTAAAACAGTTCAAAACAAGATCAGCACTCCAAAGGACCAGATCCCACAAACAAACTTTGCAAACAACTGAAGACAAATTTCATAGGATTTATTTCCAAGTGCAGACAAACAGCACACACCACACTGCCTCAGTGCTTCGGCAACTTGCCTTCCTCAGGGGTGTGGCCAAGGAATACACACTGTTCCTTTATATAGGTTACTAATACCCTGTCGTCAGTAATGCATCTTTACCATTACAATCAATTTCTCTGATTTCATTTTCATTATCAGTATGTGCGTTCATAGCTTAAATAATTCCACATCTAATATAAATACAAAAGGTTTCCTATAACATAATTAATCAAAAACATCTTTGATAACTAGAATAATATAAATCAAGAACAAAGATGTTTTAGTATCAATTTAGAAAAAAATATTTCAATAAATCGTTATTGTAACATCCTTGCACACTGCAGGAGATTAACGGATACAATTATTCTCACTTCAAGCACACTATGACTAATCTTTAACTGCATTACAGTGCAAACTCCTATAAATCATTCATTAATTAGAATATAAGCATATAGATAGTCTGGTCCTACATGTTTCTACATAAAAGAAAAGAGTCGGGGAGAGGGAAAAAGGGGAAGGGAAGGTAGAGTGGAGGAAGGGAAGGGAGGAAAGGAAAGGGGAATAAAACAGTTCTTACTTGTCCTTATTAGAGGTTCTTATATTTATTTCATTAAACCTAATGTATTAGCACCAAAGTACATCAAATAAGAATAAAATCTATCATTATGACTCTAGGTCATAAATATTCAGTATTTTAAGAAATGTTTCAGGTCCCAAGAATCATTTAATCCCTTAGGTTGGGGAAAGGGGAGGTACGGGGGGAGGGAAAGGGGGAGTTAGGAGAGGGGTAGAAAGAAAGCAAATTTTAATAACAATGACTACATAATCATAACACAAGATGATTTCACCAAGACTATTCTTACTTGTTCTAATTTAAGGTTCTCAAATTTACTTCACTAAACTTAATGTATTAGTACTTGAGTACATCACATAAGAATACAGTCAAATATCTATCACTATAACTCTAGGTCTTACATAAACGTTCAATATTTTCTGGATTTTAAGCAGGGTTTCAGGTCCCAAGAATCATTTAATCCCTTAGGTTTTATTGTGTCCAACTCAGAGATCCAAAATCCTTCTCTTTCCAACAACAGACTCTTCCTATCCCCACCTCTTAAGGGAAGTTTCACACACATTCCAGGCCCATAAACCTCAAGTATTTTGGATCAGAGTTATGGGCTTGGATGTAATGCCTACCCACAGGGGTATCCATTTGTTAATTTATGACTGAGCGTATATGCTCTTGAATTCTTTCCTTAAGCATTCTAATTGTTTTGCCAAAATAGTACTGGCCACAACTACACCACAAAATATATACCACAAATGTAGTGGTGCATGTAATGAATTCATTAATAATTACTCTCTTTCCTGTTCTTGTGCTCGTAAATTCCCTCCCCACGTTCATATGGTTACACACATTGCATCTGCAACATTTATAAACCTCTTTCAGGTGTATGGGTAACCATGCGGATACCTTTTCTTGTGAGCTGTAGAATTGGCTATGTACCAGTTGGTCTCTTAAAGTAGAAGCCTTTTTTAAAGTCATTCTTGGTTTTTTTATCCATTACTTTCTCAAGTACTGTAACGTTTCTTAGAATGTCCCAATTTCTCCATATGACATTCCCTATTTGCCCAGCTACTGTATTAAACTGTGTAGAGAAAGTGACCAATGCATTACTCTGCTCATCCTTAATTATTTTCTTATTTAATACTTCATCCTGTGATAAGTCTTTAACTCTTTCATAGGCTTGCTTCAAGATATTTTCCTTATACTCTCTAGGTTTAAATCTTTCCATTAATTCCTTAGCTTGGTCCACAAAATTCCTATCATCTGTACAATTTCTCCTTATCCTAAGAATCTGACCATAAGGGATGGACTCCTTCAGTTTACGTGGATGGAAACCATTATTGTGAAGCAGCGCATTCGTTGCTGTGAACTTCCTGAAACCCTTTGTTGTCACATTCCTTGTATTCACATTACCAACAAGTGTTGTGTTATGTCTAAGAAACCAATCTTATTTTTATCTATCTCATGTGTAAATCTCAAATTCCATTCATTTCTGCCTAACCATTTTACAAATTCATTAGCTCCCTCCAGGGTTCCTTGCCATATACACAAGCAATCATCAATATATCTACCCCATCTAATGATGTTATTTTTATATGGGTTAGTTCCCTCTTTCAGCAATACTTTCTGTTCCCAAAATTCCATAAAAAGATTAGCATAAGAGGGGGCCATACATGCCCCCATCGCTGTACCACATCTTTGTTAAAAAAAAAAATTCCATTAAATTAAAAAAAATTATGAGTCAGGACAAACCTTAAACTATCCAGGATAAAATCTACCTGAATTTGGGATTCATTAGGTTCTTTATGGAGGTAGTATTCTATGGATTTTAATCCTAAATCATAGTGAATAGCAGTATATAATGCTTCAACATCAATTGAAATCCACCAGTAGTTCTCCTTCCATTCTAACCCCTTAAACTTAGTTAAAGCTGCTGCTGTGTCTCTTAAATAGGCTGATAAGTTGCTAACACATTTTTGTAAAAATAAATCTATAAATTCACAAAGTGGAGCTAGTAGGGAACTCACCCCTGACACTATAGGTCTGCCAGGTGGTTGCTGTGAGTTTTCGTGTATTTTGGGGAGAGAGTAAAAAGTAGGTGTTATAGGAGTATCATTGTAGAGATATTCAAACTGCTCCTTCATAATGTCATTTTCTGCTTTTTCCAAGAGTGTCTGCAAGTCCTGCCTATATTTACTTGTGGGGTTACTTTTAAGTATCACATAATTTTCCTTGTTATTCAAAAGTACCTCAACCATTTTCTGATAATCATCTCTATCCATCAATACAACATTGCCACCCTTGTCAGCAGGTTTTATAACTAAATTTGCATTCTCTGACAACTGACTAAGTGCTAACTTCACCTGTGCCGTTAAGTTTCCACTTTCTGTATTCTGCATTCTGCTTAAGATTTCTTTCACCTGCTGGGTTACCAACCTTTCAAACACATCAATGTTTTTATTATTTACAATAAGACAAAAAGTGGACTTGCACTTAAAATAAGATTTTCTCAAGGCTGAAATGTCTCAAACCCTATTTTCATCTTCCTTCTGTAATTGTGTCCCGATTTTCTTGGAAAAGCTCCAATAATGCTACAAAGTCAGTATCACCTATCAATGGATCCAGACTCTCTGTTGACACAGCTTGTGGGTTAACCTCCATTATCTCTAAAAGATGGTCTAAATTCTCATTTAATTCACATTCTGGTTCTAAATACCCCATTTCTGCAAGTTTAGCTTGTTGACCTCTTAGTAAAAAAACATATCTTAATTTAATTTTCCTGAAAAAGTTTGAATAGGTCCACAAATATTCCACATGTATAAGTCAAAAGCCACTTTAGCTATTGTATGTAAAATACTTCTGTATAAGCTGTGTCTGTTATACTCTGTCCTGTATCATTGTACGTACGAGTTATGTTGACTCAGAGCCTTTGTAAATGAGTCTATGACTCAAAGGGTTGTAATTCCTATGATATGTTTAAATAAATAAATAAAATGATTCACTTTTGGTGTTGGGGAAAAATTCAGTCCTTTCCTTAGCAGTGAACGCTGAGCTGCTGTTATTTGAAACTTAGACAAATTGATTATTTGTATGTCGGTTTGTTGGTCAGTATTCTCGGCGCTCGCTTTCTGTCCTTTAAATTGTCCTCCTTTCTCTCCTCTCCTGTGGCTCCTTCTGGATCACCCTCCTTTTTTATTCTTATTTGATGTACTTTGGTGCGAATACATTAGGTTTAATGACGTAAATATAAGAACCTCGAATAAGGACAAGTAAGAATTGTTTTATTCCCCCTTTTTTCCCCCTCTACTCCCCCCCTCGACTCTTTCTCTTTTATGTAGAACTTGTAGGGCCGGTGTCTATCTATATGCTTATATTCTAATTAATGAATGATTTATAGGAGTTTGTACAGTAATACAGTTAAAGATTAGTCATAGTGTGCTTCAAGTGAGAATAATTGTATCCGATAATCTCCTGCAGTGTGCAAGGATGTTACAATAACATGATTTATTTAAATATTTTTTTCTAAATTGATACTAAAACATCTTTGTTCTTGATTTATATTGTTCTAGTTATAAAAGATTTTTTTGATTGTTATAGGATACCTTTTTGTATTTATTTATATTAGATATGGAATTGTTTAAGTTATGAACGCACATACTGATAATGAAAATTAAATCAATGAAACTGATTGCAATGGTAAAGATGCATTAGTGACATCAGGGTATTAGTAACCTATATAAAGGAACAGTGTGTATTCCTTGGTCACACCACCTGATGAAGGCAAGTTGCCGAAGCACTGGGGCAGTGTGGCGTGTGCCATTTGTCTGCACTTGGAAATAAATCCTATGAAATTTGTCTTTAGTTGTTTGCGAAGTTTATGTTTGTGGGATCTGGTCCTTTGGAGCGCTGGTCTTGTTTTGAAATGTCTGTAACAGCAGCCCTGGCAATAGTATCTGAGATATCATAGAGGGCCTGCAAAAGGTGCTTGCTAATATCCTCAGCATTTTACAAGCATTTAAGAACGTCCTGCTTCTGGATGCTATCTGGAAGAGCCTGGGCCGTGGCTTTGCCCTTCTTCCAAATGGTATTCTGGTACTTCACCATATGAGAAATGTAGTTGGCAGTCCTCAGCCCAAGGGCAGAGGAGGCATAAACCCTCTTGCCCCAGAGATCAATTCTATGGGACTCTGTGTCGAGGGGGAGGAAGCTAAGGTGCTTGGGTACTTTAGACCTATCATGAGCTGCCTTTATTAACATGGAATCTGTTTCAGGTTGGACAGTGCAGTGTGGCAAACCCTGAGGGGTATGATAACGTTTATCAGCCCTGCGGGGCTTGGCTGGCACCATGTCAGGCCTGTGCCAGGCTGCAGTGGTGGCATTCCTCAGGGCAGGCAAAATAGGAGGAATGACCTTGGGAATGGACTCTTGCATCTCCAGGAAATCTACCAGATCTTTTCTGGTGGCATCTTCCTTCTCAGTATGGAAGCCCATGGATGAGGACAATTGCTTCATAATATTGAAGAATGTAGGGTCCAGTGAGGAAGCTATGGATCAGACTGAGGAGAGGGGTGCTTTCTCTTCTTCAACAGGAAGAATAAGATCAGGATGGTCAACCTGGTCCAATTCTAGGTCAGACTACTGAGGTACCGATGACAGCCTGCGGGGGGCAGCTCGCAAAGGCCAAAGTGCTGTCGCCAAGGATGGTGCATGCGATGTAAGCCTATACATGCCTAACTGGTGGACCAAAACTGTAGTGAATCTGGTCAAAATGTCATTGAGGTCGACAACAGTAGATAATGACCTCCCCCCCCCATCATGGCTCCGAAAGAGACAACCCGCCAGACGGGTCTTGACAGCCCATAGCCCAAGGACCTGGGGAAGCATCAGGCCTTGACGGGAGAGCCATTGGTGATGAAGGGGGGGGCCAGTGACCTGGAGGTCGATGACTGGACGCCTTGGACATCAGGCAGAGGTGCTGTCGATAGAGTCGTAGGGACAGGGACCTGGACAGCAGATATGTACATTAGTGCTGCTGCTGCAGCCGATGGAGTACCCCTGGACAAGGAGAAGGGCCTTTGCAGCCTGGGAGCTCAATGACCCTGCTGGCAACTGGGAAGGAGGGACCCCAGAGGACCCCTGCCCAGAACTGGCTACCCGTTGCTCCATGAGGACATTTTTAAGTGCCTTTTAATGTCACCTGAGGGTGGTTTGATTAAACTTCTGGCAGAGCTCACAGTTGGAGACTTTGTGGTCAGGCCCAAGACAGCAGATACAGTGAGTGTTCATCTGTGGAGGCAATCTTCTTTCCACAGCAGCAGCGATGGAAGAGAGAAGCTGAATTATTAATTCCCGACATAAACGAGATAAAGGAATCTCTTTAGAAAAAGAGATTCTAAAAAAAAATTGAGTATAGAAAGGCTGTAGGTGAAAACTGTGTCAGAGCTTCCGTGGAGACCCATGCGATTGAGTTGACAGCAGGAAAGAACTGAGGAGGAAGTGGGGCCACTCATGCCTTTATATGGTTGGTGACGTCGACAGATGATGTTGGTATGGGCGGCCCCAGTTGTACTGCTGAAAATCTTCCGTGTGGATCCTGCTTCACCGGCAGTGACGTTCCTACAGTGTGACCTGATGAAATTTGATCTTCTTTGGGGGTATCTCAGTTATCAGTTTACAAGTGGCTTCCTTTCTCAGCAATGGTTTCAACATTCAAAAAGTGTTGGAGGACCCACACCACCTGCTGGTATTTCTAGAGAACGTGGGCATAGGAGTTAGTACTGAAAAACGTATCTCAAATTCAGTTCTTTTTTATATGTATAAAACAGATCCACCCTCAGTAGTTAGCCAAAGGGCCCAGGAACTGGAGATGCACGTTCAATTAGAAGCAAAGGAATGGAAGGGCATATGGGAGGGAGTTTTTCAGATCTCAGCAACCAACAACTGATGGCGATATTGATGGAAAGTGGTGGGTAGAAACTTTTTAACCTCAATCAGTGCAAAACATTAACACAGGGGTCTCAGACAGATGCTGGAGGGGCTGTTGGGGAGAGGGGACACCATACCACATTTTTTGGACATGTCTCAATTTAGCTCTGTTCTGAAATGAGGTTAGCCCCATATATAAACTTATGGTAGCCTTCCCCACAGAGGCCGACTTCAAGCATTTAGTCCTAGAGTTGCTGCCAAAGGAAAAGAAAATGAACAGGCAAAAAAGCTTTGCAGAAATTTTACTGGTGGACACATGCAAAGTCATCACATGAAACTGGCTGACATCCAACTGTCTAAAAGTGGAGGAATGGGTAACTATAATAAAGTCAATCAGAGAAACTAACTGCAGACTTAATTTACAGACAGATCAATTGCAGGGGGTGTGGCTGCCCATTATTAATAGAACTAAGGCTACACTATTTACAATACAACACAAGAGGGCTTAGCAAAGTACTTGCCTTAGAAGTAACTAATTTCTCTCATCAGCACCATGATATTTTGGATTTCACTGCTGTTTTAGTTTCTCGTTGTTTTTTCATATTTCATTTTGCTGTATTTATTATGTGTTTAAAATTTTTTGAAATGTTTAGTAGCACATGTTGTGCATATCAGTGTTGCACTAGTCTCAGACTGAAAGCCTAATACTGGACATTGAGACCAACATAATGGACAGATAATTTTCTCTGCTTATATCGTTGTACAAGATATGGAAGACAGGACATCTGGTGGATACGCATATATAAGATGGACCTGTACATTCAGATGGACACTGGCTACTGTTCCTCTCTAATTATATTTTTGCTATTGGCTTAAAAGCAGACTCCCAGGACTACTGCTGCACTCACTGCACCTTAGCACTGGACTGCACAGAAGGGATCGTGAGGTGGTGTCTGCCTGCAGCTGCCCCCCTTCCACTGACCCAGCAGCTGCTTGTTCTCACCAAGCACCGACCCCCAGGACTCACAGTCGCCAGCCAATTGGGCACAAAATGCCAGGCTGAGAGTCAACTGGGCTTCCTGGTGTGGAATTTTATACAAAGTCTTTTGTACTGTTGAAATCAGCTTCAAAGCTGAATCCCTGGACAACCGCTGCATTTCCTGCACCTCAGCACCTGACTCAACAGAAGGGGTCATGAGGGTGGTGTCCGACTATGGCTCCCTTCCCTCCACCAACTCAGCGGCTGCTTGTCCCTGCTGACCACAAACCCCCGGGACTCTCTCACCAGCACCAGCCAATCAAGACACAGAATGCCAGGCAGAGAGCCAATCAAGCTTCCTGGCCCCAAGTTTCCTGTGAGACAACCATGGACTATAAATCTGACAGCCACCTAGTGGTTCTCCACGCTTGCAGTCTGGAGCATTAAGGGCCACAGCTCAAAGGGTGTCACACTGTGTGTGTCTGCTGTAGGAATCGGGTGTTGGCAAGCCTTGCTGCCCCTTTCAACACAGCCTCTGTTTCCTTGTCCGAACTCCTCTTCTCATACTGTCTCGCTCATCAGTGTGCACAATCAGCTGTAAAGCACCTACCGCTTAATCCACAGACTTGTGTCCCTGGTCATAACCATTTTAGTTGCTGCACTTCTTTTTTTACTACTGCCTGTATTTCTAAGTGTTTGCCCATAGGTCTGCCTGACTTATCAAACACTGCTTATTACTACTGTTGTTCCATTTTCTGGTTCACAGTGTATTTTCTTGCAATTAGCTTACCCAGCTGTAGCAATTAATTTTGTCAGCTGTACCTCCTATCAATTTAAAGCAGTCATTCTAGGTGTTGCCTATAGCTCTATTCATAGTAGTATCCTGCAATAACTCACCCAACTGTAGCAACATCTTGCCTGCCTTACCACTTAATGAACACAGTCATTCTACCCATTAGTTAGATGTTTGTCTACAGCTATTATAATAGCCTTTCTGCGTGTTAGATGTTTGCCTACTGCTCTGCCTTACTTATCCAGAGTTGCTCAGCTGCTGCATTTACATTTTTCTCCAAGGTATTCTGTGTGGTTATCTGCATTACTAGCTTATCCAACTAAGGTTACTGTTGCAACTTATTTACGCACTCATCCTTACATACAGGTATCCCTGCAAACCTTACTTTTGTAAGACCTCCTACCTCTATTCTACCCTCACTATGCTCCTAACCCTCCCCATCTGTATCTTCCATCTTTCCTACCCCAGTAGGAAACCTCCTTCACTATGCTCCTAATTCTCCCCTCCTCCTCTCCATTCCCGTCAGGCCTCTTCTCACACTCCCCCATCTCCTCTCCCACTTCCTCCTCTTCTCCCGCCCACCTGTGCTGCACCCATCTCCCCTCCTCCTCCCCTTTTACTCTAACACAGCCTTCCACCCTGGGCGTCTCCACTCTCCATCCCTCAGTCTGGAACTTCTCCACCATATCATCTTTTCCTCCTCTATCTCCGCATAAGTCCCACTCTTTCCTCCTCCCTTTCTTCTTCTCCTCCTGGCTGGAGATGTTGAAGCTAACCCCTGCCCCCCTTCCCCCTCCAAAAAAGGCCTTAGCATATTCCACACAAATGCCATGGGCCTTTTTCCAAAGCCCGACCTACTCAAAGTAAGGACCTCACAGTACTCTCCCAGCCTTCTGTGCATATCTAAGTTCTGGGTCTCTTCAAGGGTGCAAGACTCAAACCTAGCTCTCCCAGACTTCCACCTTTTCCAATAGGTCTGTGGCAAGTGCAGTGGTGGAGTACCTTTGTATGTATGCCAAAACATGTCTTGCACAGTCATCCTCAAAGAATCAGTCCCTTCCGCTCATGAACTCCTACTTATAGAAACATAGAAACATAGATTTTGACGGCAGATAAGGACCGCTTGGTCCACCCAGTCTGCCCATTTCCCTACCTATTGGATAAGCTGCAGATCCTAGTTAACCAGCAGCCTACTTCTTCCTACCCCAACCCCCTAGAATTGCCTTATGACTGTCCCATGCATGCTTGAATTCCACCACTGTTTTTGACTCCACAACCTCCTCCGGAAGGCCATTCCATGCATCCACAGCCCTCTCTGTGAAAAAATACTTCCTTAAATTACCTCTGAGCCGCCCCTTCTATCTTCAAATTGCCCCTTGTTCTTGCACACCTCTTTTTTTGAAAGATGCTACCCTCCTGGACTTTGTTGATTCCCTGAGATACCTGAAGTTTCTATCATGTCCCCTCTCTCTCCTTTCCTCGAGGCTATACATATTCAGCTCCTTAAGTCTCTCTTCATATGTCTTCCGTGCAGGCCCTGCACCATTTTAGTTGCCCTCCTCTGGACAGCCTCCATCCTGTCTATATCCTTGCGGAGATTGGGTCTCCAGAACTGCACGCAGTACTCCAGATGGGGTCTCACCAACTGTCTGTACAGAGGGATAATAACTTCCTGTTTTCTGCTGGTGATGCCTCTCCCTATGCATCCCAGTATCCCCCCAGCCCTCCTTGCTGCCCTCTCACATTGCTTGCCGAGCTATCCCTCCCTTCCACCCTCGATTTTTATGTAGGTGTCCTTTATGCCTCCCCAAAGATCTCCCCTGCCTACTTTTTTTTTCTTTTTTAAGTCTTTGGTAACCGGGTAAGGTCCACTAGGCACAAGTGCCTGTTTTCAGGGGCGACCTTGATACCCTGTCTCTGATGCTGCCTCCAGTAAACTCATCCTCTTGGGTGATTTCAACTTAAATTGGCTTTCCACCACCCCCAAACCAACACTCCAAAACATTGAGTCCCTAAACCTCAAACAATTCATTTCCGAACCAACCCAACTCAACCCTCACTCCACCAATCACTCCCTCCTGGACTGGGTACTCCCTCCCACCCACATCGCATCATAACAGACGGAACACTGGCAGACACATTCAGTGATCACAGCATGACCTACTGCATCAGGAAAGTGAGACTTGCCCACTGCACCCCAAATACATATGGTCTAGTACCCTCAGATCTTTTGACTCTCATGCCCTACTACACAACCTTACTGCCTCAGACTGATGACCGGAATATCATGCCCCTGTCGTTGGTACTGCCCTATCCCACTTCTAGCCATTCTTACTCACACGTAAAACTTTCGTGCCCCCCTAAGAAAATGAAGGGTCAAACATGCTCACCATCCGTGGATCACTCCTGACCTTATTGCCTTGTGTAAATCCTGCGACCAGACTTGGGCCTGTTTCAAATCCTCCCAATCCTTATCTGACCTTCTTCCCTAAAGGCCACTCAGGAATTCATGTACCAAGACTATCCATGCTGTCAAGGCCCTCTACATCAAAAACAACCTCCAGTCCAACCACAATTCCCATACAAATTCTGGAAAGTTATCCACTCCATTTCTGACACCCCCCCATGGTGTATAGCTCACCAGTCTTTGACCCTTCCTCTGTCACCACTCATCTCAATCATTTCTTCACCACCTGTGCCATACCCTCCTCCTCCTCTAGCCCCTCAGTTCCCCTCTGTCTCCATTCCACCATCATCAACCAAAGGCTACCATCCCCCCCCAAAAAGTTTTCCTCACCTTTACCTCACTCAACCCCCTCTAAGTCCAGCCCTGATGGGTTGGCCCCCAAACGCCTATGTATCTCAGCCCCAGCCATTGCTTCCCCTCTAGCTCACATCCTGAATCTCTCCTTCTCCCTTTGCATTGTCCCCCATGCCTGGAAAGTTGCTAACGTACTCCCCCCTACATAAAAGGACGCGGCGACTCCTCCCCTGGTAACTACTGGACCATCTCTCTTCTCCTTTGCTAAGCTCCAGGAGTCCCTTGTCTACTCCAGACTCATCAACTTCCTTCACTCCTCTGATTTCCTCTCCCCCTTCCAGTTTGGCTTTTTGTGACAGGGTTGAATAAGGCCCTGTCCAATTTGTTATGCAGAAAGAGTTAAACACAAGGATCTGTTCTATCCTCTCCTTTGCAGTCTCTTGTCCATCTGGTTGCACAACCAAATGTTCTTGTGAGAGCAAGGATCACTCTGATGGTCTTGCGATTCTCCACCTCTCACTATCTCTCTACCTTCACTTGCTGTTTCGATCCTTTCTTCCCCCTTGTGTATCTGCGGTTACAAAAATAAATGTGAATCTTTGTGTGTAAGTGATACTAGGATCCCTCTGTTTGAAACTATATAGCTTTTGCAAAAAGCTATTTGAAACACAAGGGGTTAACCTTGAGATGCAGCACAAGCTCTTTTGCAGAGCTGGTAACAGGCTGTCAGTTCTGGGACATTGTGTTCTATTTTATTGCACCTGTAAGGAAATTGACAAAGTTCTGATACATTTTATGAGAAACAAAATGTCTCTATAACAAACTGAGGTTGCAGAAGTTAATTATGGGAAAAGACTTATAAAAAGAGTAGCAACCTTTTGCTGGGGAGAGACTGAAACTTGGAATTAGAGATACCCACAGATGAAGGACTTTGTGTCCTCTGTTTGTACTGCCTTTGTAGACAGTTATACTGAACAATTTGAATTTTTTATTTTACTGTTATTGATAATAAAATGCTTTGCACATTTTATAACTGCTCCTGGTCTTCCTATGCTTCCTGACCTGTGCCTTGATGACAGATTGTGAGAGAAAAACAGGTTACTCAGCTGTAACAGTAGTTCAAGGAGTGGTACATGATGTACATCCACACTTCTGGCAGTGTTCCTTTCCCTTTAAGGCTTGCTAGAACTTCAAACTGGCTTCTCCCAGCCACCTGGGTGGTAACTCCCTTGGCAGCGCCCCATGATGTCAGATCTTGCTCACTGGAAGCAAAACCAGTGTACCACTTGCTAGGGGAGGTCGGGTGGGTCAGTGTGGATATACATCATATACCTCTCCTAGAACTGGTACAGGTGAGTAACCTGTTCTAGCGACATGGATGTGATGTACAAATCCACACTTCTGGCAGACTCCTAGCAGTTCTCCTGGAGGGGGGAGGCGCACAACCCTTACTTAGGAAACAGACTGGAGAACCGAGGCCCCAAAACCAGCATCCCAGCATGACTCAAGCTCGATGTGGTAATGGGAGATGAAGATGTGTCTGAACTTCCAGGTAGCAGCCCTGCAGAATTCCTGGATAGGGACATCCCTGGAAGCAGTGGTATGATGAGTGGAATGAGTCCTAAGCCCTACAGGAGGCTCCCTACCCACAACCTATAGCAGAAGTTGATGCAGGAAACAATCCATTTGCCAATTGTCCACTTAGCTGCCGGTCTGCCAGGTGCAGCTTCAGCGTAGGTGACAAAAAGCTGGCAAACCTCTTCCCGAACTCCAGCCATGTGCTCTTTATAATAGGCAAGCACTCACCACAAGTCCAAAGTATGGAGCCTGTGCTCAGCCTCTGAGGTGTGGTTGGCGAAATACACTGGGAGACTGACCACCTGGTTAAGGTGAAACTCAGGCATGACCCTCAGGAGGAAGGACCCAACTACCTGACCCTGAATGTGTGGAGCAAAGGCTGTCAGCACCAGTCGAACTGCCCGAAGTGCCAGCAGGAGGATATGGCATTGGGACTCCTCAGGGGTCCAGAGTCAGCTGACTCTGTGGTCCCCCAGGTGGGCATCCCCAGCCCATCAGGGAGGCATAGGTCGTGATGGTGACTGCCAGCTCTGGGCGGACAAATGGAATTCCTTTCTGCAGATGTTCTGGGACTAGCCACCACTGGAGAGCAGCCCACATTAGCTGGGTCACAGTGATCAGCTGGTTGCAGTGGCCCTGACGCTAAGACCATTGGCGGGCCAGCTCCCACTGCAGACAGCACATTCTCCTCCAGGCCCAACAGACCATGTTAGTGCATGCCGCCATGTATCCCAGAAGACACAGGAAGTCCCAAGCAGGGTGCAGCTGTTCAACCCGAAAAGATCAGGCAAAAGAGGAGAGAACCTTCACTCAATCCACTGGAAGCTGAGGCCTCGCTCTGCAAGAGTTGAGCTCTGCTCCAATGAACTGAATCACCTGCAAAGGTACGAGCTCTGACTTGGCCTCATTGATCAGGAGGCTAAGGGACAAGCAGGTCTGGATGTCCAGATCCCTGGATCACTCCACCTCCTCTCTGGAGGAATCTGCTATAAGCCAGTCATCCAGGTAGGGGTGCACCCGAACCCCTGGGTGCCTAAGGTTGGCTGCCACCACTGCAAGGCATTTGGTGAAGACCCCGGGAGCTGAGGATAGGCCGACAGGCATGGCCTGGAACTCGTAGAGAATCCCCCGCATGGAACCGCAGGAACCGGCGGTGGGACTGACCAATGGGGACATGGAAGAACACGTCTCAACGAGCCAGAGAGCAGAACCATATGTTCTGCACCAAAGGTGGAATAATCTGAGACAGAGTGACTATCCTGAAAGTGCACAGCTGAAGGAATTTGTTCTGGTCATGCAGATCTAAGATGGAATGCCAGCCCCCCCCCATCTGTTTTGGCACCAGGTAGTACTTGGAGACAAACCATGGGTACAGGACTGGAGCCCCTACACCTCCTTCTGGAGGAGCTAGGTGATGTCACCTATCGTGATGTGGCCTATCTGGACTTCAGAAAGGCCTTCAACACTGTCCCTCACAGGAGACTAATGAGCAAGTTAGGTAGCTTAGCGGTAGGGAGCAAACTAACAAACTGGGTGGAGAATTGGCTGATAGGTAGAACTCAGAGGGTGATGGTTAATGGAGTGCACTCCAAGGAAGCGGGGGGGTGATGAGTGGGGTTCCCCAGGGGTCAGTGTTGGGTCCCATACTGTTTAACATATACACTGGGGACATTTCAGAGGGCTTGAATGGGAAGGTGTCGATATGAAGATCTGTAGCAGGGTGGACACGCCGGAAGGGGTGGAAGGAATGAGGGAGGATCTGTCCAGGCTGGAGGAGTTGTCAGGGAAGTGGCAACTGCAATTCAACGCATAAAACTGCAAAATTATGCATATAGGGCATAAAAAACCAAGGGCAAAATACTGGCTGGGAGGGGAGGAACTTGAGGAAACAGAGCAGGAAAGGGACCTGGGGATCAGCATTTCAGATTGCATGAAAGTTGGAAACCAAAGTGGTGGCGAGGGCAAGCAGAATGTTTGCATGCATAGGGAGAAAAAATTACTTACCATAGTAATGCTGTTTCTTCTAATGGAGTCTTGCTGTATTCTGACTATATGCAGACTACCAAGCAATTTCCCCCTGGAGAAGGGAATCACAGAACCTCACTTTGGGAACAAGCTCTGCAGTATTGCTGTGCCAAACCTAGCATCACTTCTGGTCTGAGTGTCAAGGGAGTAATGCTTGGTAAAAGTGTGCAAGGTTTTCCAGGTGGCTGCTTTACAAATTTCCACTAAAGGAATATCCCTAGCAGCTGCCAGGGAGGCAGCTGTAACATAGAAACGTAGAATCTGACGGCAGATAAGGATCGTTTGGCCCACCCAGTCTGCCCATTTCCCTACCTAATGGATAAGCTGCAGCCTACTTCTTTCTACCCCCACCCACTAGAATTGCCTTATGACTGTCCCATGCATGCTTGAATTCAACCACTGTTTTTGACTCCACAACCTCCTCCGGAAGGCCATTCCATGCATCCACAACCCTCTCTGTGAAAAAATACTTCCTTACATTACCTCTGAGCCGCCCCCACCATCTTCAAATTGTGCCCCCTTGTTCTTGCACACCTCTTTTTTTGAAAGATGCTACCCTCTTGGACTTTGTTGATTCCCTTGAGGTACTTGAAAGTTTCTATCATGTCCCCCCTCTCCCTCCTTTCCTCGAGGCTATACATATTAAGCTCCTTTAGTCTCTCTTCATATGTCTTCCAGTGCAGACCCTGCACCATTTTAATTGCCCTCCTCTGGACAGCTTCCATCCTGTCTATGTCCTTGCAGAGACTGGGTCTCCAGAACTGCACGCAGTATTCCAGATAGGGTCTCACCAGCTGTCCGTACAGAGGGATAACAACTTCCTGTTTTCTACTGGTGATGCCTCTCCCTATGCATCCCAGTATCCCCCCAGCCCACCTTACTGCCCTCTCACATTGCTTGCCCACCTTTAAGTCATCTGATATGACTACCCCCAGGTCCCCTGCCATTTTTGTGGTTGTTAGTATCTCACCCCCCATTGTGTACTCTTCCCTTGGGTTTTTGTTTCCCAGGTGCATTACCTTGCACTTCTTAGCATTGAATCTAAACTGCCATACATTTGACCATTCCTCTAACCTTGTCAAGACCCTTCTCATTCTTTCCACCCCACCCTGTGCATCAACTCTGTTGCAGATCTTTGTGTCATGTGCAAAGAGACATACTTTTCCTTCCAGTCCCTCTGCAATGTCACTTATAAAGACATTGAAGAGGACCGGTCCTAATACTGAACCCTGCGGTACCCCACTAGTAACCCTCCTTTCTTCAGAGTGGACTCCATTTACTATTACCCTCTGTGTCCTGTTCTCCAGCCAATTCTTTACCCAGGCTATCCTCTTGGGACCCACTCCCAGGCTGGCTAACTTGTATATTAATCTTTTGTGTGGGACTGTGTCAAATGCCTTGCTAAAGTCTAGGTAGGCCATGTCCACAGCCCCTCCCTGATCTACTACTTTGGTCACCCAGTCAAAGAAATCTATTAGATTCGTCTGGCTTGACCTTCCCACTGTGAATCCCTGCTGCCTTAGGTCCTGTGCCCCTCTGGCCTCTAGATACTCGACCATTCGACAGGTACCCCTGGTCGAGTGAGCCCTCAGGCCTGAGGGAGTCTTTTCCTAACTTTGAATAGCAGAACTGAATACAGGAGACAATCCACCTGGCAATAGTTCTCTTAGTAGTAGGTCTGCCTTTTCCCACTTCTCCATAAGTGAGAAATAACTGAAGACAATCATTCCTGTGGGCCTTAGTATGCTTTATGTAATAGCTAAGTATAGTTTTCACATCCAGACTGTGCAATCTTCTCTCCCCAGAAGAAGAATGGTCCGTGAAAAACACAGGCAGGGATGGATTGGTTCAGATGAAAATCCGAAACCACTTTAGGAAGACATTTTCTATTCGTCCTAAGGACCACCTTATCCCTATGGAAGGAAATGAAGTCAGGCTCCACTGACAGGGCCTGCAATTCACTGATTATCCTGGCAGAAGTAATAGCTACCAGGAACAGTCTTCCAAGTCAGGTACTTAAGCTCAGCTGAGGACAAGGGTCCGAAGGGGGGCTGCATAAGCAGTGCAATACAGATATTGAAGTCCCAAGCAGGAGCAGGCTCTCTGAAGGGAGGGTTGATATGAACCAGACCTTTGAAAAACTTACTGAAAACAGGATGAGATGCAAGGGAAGATCCCTTCCCCACAGAAAGAAAGGCAGAGACAGCTGCTAGATGAACTTTAAGGGTAGCAGGCCTAAGGCCTAAACCATTAAGATGAACCAGATAATCCAGGGTTGCGGAGATGCCCGCATAATCTGGCTATATGTCTCCCTCAGAACACCAACTACTGAATCTTTTCCATTTAGAATTGTAAGCTTTTTCTGGTGGAAGGTTTCCTAGAAATCTTAAGTATATCCATTACCCCTTGAGAGAGGTGCAGACCTGCATACTCTAACTCTTCAAGAGCCAAGCCTGGAGTCTAAGAGACTGGATATTAGGGTACTAAATCCTCCCCTGAGAGGAGCTCGTGCCTCCTGGTAAGAAAAAGGGGGATTGACACAGCTAGAAACAGCAAAAGGATACCATGGTTGTCTGGCCCAATCCGGAGCCACCAGGATCACTGTGCAGGGTTGAGACCTAATCTTGATCAGTACTCTGAATATCAGAGGAAAAGGAGGGAAGGCATGAAGAAACCTGTTTGTCCAATCTAACAGGACAGCATCTAGAGGAACAGTCCCCAGGACTGGGGGTCTGCAGCACAGCAGTGGAAGTTGATGATTGTCTGGGACTGCAAAGAGGTCTATCTCTGGAGTGCCCCATCTCTTGAAAATTACCAGAAGGACATGAGAGTTCAGGGACCACTCGTGGTGACCCTAGGATATCATGTTTAAGGCATCTGCCCACACATTGTCCTTCCCTGGAAGATGTACTGCTGTCAGAGAAATCTGAAGAGAGTAAGCCAGTGACAATACCCTCATGGCTTCTGTGCACAAGGCCGTGGACCGAGTGCCCCCTGCTTGTTTATGTACCACATAGTGGTGGTGTTGTCTGTCCTGATCTGCACCACCTTCCCTTCGACTGATTCTGAAAAAGCCTGAAAGGACAGATATACAGCTCTGAGCTCCAGAAGACTGATGTGAAGGAGAGACTCCTGCTGTGACCAAGTACCCTGTACAGTGAGCTCCCCCAGGTGGGCTCCCCACCCCAGAAGGGAAGCATCTGTGGTAAGGACCACTGAAGGTGTTTGACTGAGAAATGGAACATCCCATCTGAGATTGTCCTCCTCCATCCACCACTGCAGAGCCTGGACAAGAGTCTGAGTCACTGGAATCAGCTTTGTGAGAGAATCCTTTTTCTGAGACCAAAAGGACCTTAAGTGGAACTGAATGTCCCTCATCTGAAACCTGGCTCCCTGAACCACCGCAGTGGAGGCTGCCATGTGGTCTAGAAGCTGAAGAAAATGTCTGGCTGGATGAGACACTAGTAGTTGATAAGAGGAAGCCAGATCTGTAAGGGCCTTTACCCTTAAGCAAGGGAGAAAGGCCTTTGTCTGAATAGTATCGAGTTCCATGCCTATAAAAGTAAGCAGTTGCACCGGTTCTAGAACTGACTTGGATAAACTGAGACGGAATCCTAGAGAACCCAGAAGCCTCTGGGTGACCTCTAGAGCTGACTTGACTTGGTCCGAGGACTGACCTACAATGAGCCAATTATCTAGGTAAGGAAACACTGACATTCCCTGCCTTCTGAGGAAGGCTACTACTACTGCTAGACATTTTGTGAATACCCTTGGAGCAGATGTTAGACCGAAGGGCATTGCTCTGAACTGGTAATGACCTGAGGGCAACTTTCTGTGGGAGCATCTGATAGGAATGTGGAAATAAGCATCCTTGAGGTCCAAGGAAGCTAACCAGTCTCCTGGCCTTAGAGAGGGAAGTATTATTCCCAGAGTCACCATTTTGAATTTGGGCTTTGTGATATGTTTGTTCAGATATCTCAGGTCTAGGATGGGTTACCACTCCCCTGTCTTTTTTGGGGTAAGGAAGTAGCTTGAACACACCTTTCCCTCTGTGCTGTAGAGTAACCTTCTCCTCAGCTTTTAGAGACAGCAGGGAAGAAACCTCTGCCGCTAAAGCAATTGTTTCCAGAGGTGTTGCAGGTGTAAAGGACTTGGCTCTCATTTTGGGAAATCTTTTGAAGCTGAGAGCAAGTCCCTGGCTTACTACTTCCAGGGCCCATTGGTCTAAAGTGATAGACTTCCATGCCTGGAAGAAGTAAGCCAGCCTACCCCCTACTGGAATTGAGGAGGTGACCAGGTCTGACACATCAGGGTGTCTGTATGGCAGGAGCCCTAGACTGAGAAGAGGATGCAGCCTTGCTCATCCCCCTTCTGCCTCTCCCTCTGAAGAACCCTCTCTGCTGGAAAGAAGAGGAAGCCTGGGCTTGGTAAAAAGACCTATGAAAAGGCCTGCCAGCCCTAGACTGCTGCTTTTGTTGAGTGGCTTGCCTTCCTTGGCCACTGCACTCCTGCAGGTGGTCCTGTATTCATCCATCTTTTTCATGTATGTCTCTGTTTGCTCCTCAAATAGAGAATTGTCAGTGACAGGAAAATCCATGGCCTTAGCCTGGGTATCCTGCGAAAGGCTAGTACATCTGAGCCAAGCAAACCTCTGTAAGAAGACAGATGTAGCCATGACTCTTGATGCCACATCACTGGAGTCCACAGCAGCATGGAATTGTACTTTGGATGCCTCTATACCATCTTCAGTCACCTGCTCCAGCTCCTTGGCCAGTTGGGGAGGGGTAATCTTAGCTAGCTCCAGAACCGTATCTCACCTGGATTTCTGGTACCTAGCAACATAAGACATATAAGAAGCCTGCCCGAGTCCCAAGGAAGATGCCAAGTACTGTTTCTTTGCCATGGCATCCACCTTCCTGGAATCCTTATCTGGGGGGTGTGAAGCCAAGGGGATGTTAGTGTAATCCCCTTGTTACCAGGGGTTACTAGAATCCCAGTAAGACCTAGTGGTAAGCAGGGAAGGCAGCTTGTGAACTCCAGTTAAATGGATTTCACACTGTCTCACTCTGTTCTCAGTCTCAGCTGAGACTGAGACTGAGGGATGACATCACCATAGAACTATCGCAGCTGCATGAGCCACAATGGAATCTGCAGCAGGGAGTTGAAATAGAATGTTAGGAGGTTTGAACAGTAGTCTGTGGGTCATTTGAAGTCAGGAGCTTGCTGTGAAAGCAGCACAGCAGCTCAGTGTAGGCTCTAGGAGCCTCAGCCCTGACAGAGGGCTACATTTAGGTAAAAAGGGTGTGTGTCTCCACCAAAAGAGAGACACAGAAGTAGTTTGAAGTGGTGGAGACCGCTGGATTCGGGTCTCAGTGCCCCCTCCTTCCGGGGATGGGGGCAGGAAAGGGTTTCCTGCATATTCCTGGGGCAACCCCCTGTTCTGCTACTAATGGAGAAGCTGCCTATTTGTTCCAGAGTTTTTTTGGGGGAGAACAAGACTTGTGAATCGCCTGTGGGGGGCACCTGCAACCAGAGGGTGAGTGTCTGCTCTTCCTGAAAGGGCCTATGTTTTTCACCCTGGGACTTGTGTGACATGTGGGGATTAGACTACTGAAATAGTGGGAGGCCTAGAGTAATAGGCTTAGCCAAAGGTGAAAATATGTTCAAGTCCAGCACTTATGGGAATTCAAGATATGTAGAGGAGATATGACATACGTCTACCCAGTAGTCTACATTGCCAAGCTTTCAGTAAAATAATTGTTTAGTTTCCAGAGAAATGGCCGGGTATGGACTGTGGGAGCTGGAGGTGGGGGAGAGCCTCCATCTTTAGTGACCAGGTCCACCTCTACGGATTTGCTCTGTGGATTTCTACTTTGCCTCATACACTTGGCCAGTGATGAGGGAAGCACCCAGATGTGGGATTGGAAGGAAAAGTCCCTCTAGGAGTCGAAGGCTCTAAGGTGGTTTGGGGAGCCACAACTCGATAACTGGTTCATTTCCCAAAATGGACCGCGTATCAAGTGACCGGCGGGGGAGCCGGGCCATTGGGGAAAACCCAAGTAGTGTACAAGTCAGGCTGTGTACCCAAAGCTGCGTGCAAGTCTGGGCTGTGTGCCTGGTGGGTTCAGAGCCTGAGGGCTAGAAATAGTGAAGAAGTGTTCTGTTGTCTCTAATCTGCATTACCAGGAATGTAGCCCCGTGGGGGTCCGTCTATGCTTTGTTTGTTCAGCTTGGATGTGAATAAAAGCCACACTGCAGAATCCTATTCCTGGTTCTGGACATTACAATTATTGCTTCCTGTGTTCGGATTTATTTGGGTGCCCCTGTGCAGAGTAGCCAAACCTAGGTCCCCTGTGCCGAGTAACCTCATCCTCCCCGAACCCAGTCCCCACCAGGTACTGCTGTCAGCTTCAACAGCATGCCACCTGTCATTTTTGCTAAAAGGCAGGGGTCCAGGGGTTACATTAGCCTTGTCACAGGCTGCAGCCTACACTACCCCAACATGGCTACAATGAGAATAAAGAAAATCCATTCCAGGACCTGACAAAGTATACCTCTTGCCCATTCTCTTATCCACGGGAGGTATGGAAGATGGCATCTGTAATATTTTTTGTTTGTTTCCCCAAACACTTATGTAGGGGAATCAACAATCTCAGACTCTGGGACATCCATCATCTCCACAAAGTCAGGTTCTTCTGCCTCCTCAACAGCTTCCACTGCTGGTAGCTGGAGGGTTTCTGCCACCTTTTTATAAAATAAAAAGTGTGAAGGGGACTCAGAAAGTCTGGGAGGGGAAATACTGGAAGACCCGTCTGGGGAGATATCAGGCTCTACTGACTCATCTAGGACTCTGAAATCTAGTCTCTCTCGGATCCCCCTCCCATTCCAACTCATAATACTCCTCTGGTTCATATTCTGAAGGGGCTGAAACCGACCGAACGCTTGCCAGCTCTAGCAATCTCTGGTTGGGATCTGAGGGGCAGGATCCGAACCGGTTGATTTCTTTTTTCTTTTTGAAGGAAGCGATACTTCAGAATCCAATTTTCTTTTGCCTGAGGAGGTATCACCTGTGTCAGCAGGCACCTTCTCAGGTTCGGTTGGGACCGAGCCGGGCTGGCCATCCGGATCAGCGGACTTCTCAGCCTCTCTTTCCCTAAGCCAAGCTAATCTTTTTTCTACAGTGGCCTTATGGAAATTTGCACCAATTTGGCAGTCTGTTTTGAGGTGGTCAAACCCCCGACAATAAACACAAGTGAGATGGGGGATCAGCTTTAGCAAAAGCCTCCCCACACTTAGTACAGTGTTGAAACCCAGTGGGACCAGTTTTCTTCTTGGGTTTCTCAGACATTGCCTTACCAACCAAAATTACCCTTAACAGCTGTTACGCCAGGTAATACAAAAACTTTTAGGTCACCAGCCGGTTCAAGGGCTGTTTAAAAAAATGGAACAAGTCATCATTTTTTTTGAGACAGAAAAAGTACCGGACCACACAAACTGAAGAAAAGGAAAAGACGTAAACAATTATTTTGGTTCCCAACCAGACTGACTGGAAAGAAACCGAAGAAAAACAATTTCTATCACTATCTACCAAAACTATACTACCTGTACCGTAGACAGAGTTTTGAGACCGAAAAAATAAAGAAATGGTTGTAATAAACCGATCGAGGAACTATACCGAACCAAAGCAGCGAGGAGAAAATCTCCAGAGCGTCTTCAGTTAGGCGGAGTAAAGAATCTGACGGTTACTTTGAGATGTACCAGAGACAGAGGTTTGAAATCCGAGCTTGAGCTCAATGTTCTATGCTCTGGCATAGAGTTAACCCTTTCCTCTCCGGAGCAGTTCAAGTGCTGGGGCTAACTGCATATAGTCAGAATACAGCAAGACTTCATGTTGTTTGAAGGGGCATTACAAGTAGGAGGGAGGGAGGTGATCATGCCACTATACAAAATTATGGTCAGACCACTTCTGGAATACGGCGTGCAGTTCTGGAGGCCACACTTACAGGATGACAGCGACAGGGTGGAGAGGGTCCAGAGAAGGGCAACCAAGATGGTTCAAGGACTACACGGGAGTTTTTATGAAGAATGACTGGAGGAACTAAACTTGTACACGTTGGAGATGAGGAGGGGGATATGGAAGAAAGCTTCAAATATCTGAAGGGAATAAACAAGGTGAAGGAAGGAAGCATGTTCAGGATAAGTGAAAGCAAATCAAGTAGGGGACACGCACTCAAGCTAGAGTGGGGCAGATTTAGAGGAAATATGACAGGGCAGTTCTTCACTGAGAGAGTGGTGGGTTCTTGGAATAGGTTGCCAGAATGGGTGGTGGGGGTAGATATGGTGAGCAAATTCAAGAGGGCTTGAAACAACATGGGTATAAATAGAAGTAACAATAACAGGGAATGAAGGGAGTAAGATAAGCCAGACAGGGAGGAGGAAATGGGCAGACCAGATGGGCCAAGGGGTCCTTTTGTGCTGCAAATTTCTGTTTCTATGTCTTCCAAATGTCCTCCCCCATGGGGCATGGGCTCGGCAAGGTGGGTAAGCCTCGAACTCTAGAGATAGACCCTGACCGACCACCTCTCCATGGTGACAGTGGACCACGCAGAAAGGAAGTGGCAGTGCTGGCCCTCCACGAGAAGACCCAAGGGAGTCAGGACAGGCATGGGGGAGGCACCCCCAATCCCATCACTGGCAGGCTTGAAGGCGAAGGAGGGACCAGTTGAAGAAGCAGCAGGGCCTTGACCACTTGACTTTCGGACGACCGATGTATCCAACTTTGGTCAAGGACGCCAAGCCTGGGCCTGCTGCCCACATGGGGGCTGGGATGGCTTAGCCATGGAGCAGAGAGGGGACAAAAGGGCTTCTTGCTCTCAAGCTTAGAGCTCTTGGGATCCCTCTGGGTGGAGGTAACCAAGTCCAGGGTGGCACTGGACTTCTCTGTGTGAGTAAAGTGTCCTTCCACCTCAGGCCCGAACAAGTCTATGCCCAAGAAGGGAACATCCACCAACTTGTGCTGGGTATCTGCCAGTAAGGTCGAGATCCTCAGCCAGGCCCTGCAGTGCATAGATACCACAGCAGCCATAGACTGTGCACAGGAATCGCCAATATCCATGACTGTCTGGAGCTGCTGCTTAGCCACTGCTCGGCCCTGATACTGGACCTGCTTGACTGCGGTCTGCAAGTCAGCCGAGAGCTGGGGAAGCACCTCATCAAGAGTGCATAAGAGGACATGAGGGAAGTGGGCCAAAGGGACCGAACTCGCTTGCCGAAGGCCGAGAGAAGAGGCTGCAAAGACCTTTTTGGCCATATGATCCAATTTCTTGGATTTCTAGTCCAGAGGCTTGTCCACATCCCTGACATTGCTAGTACACCGAAAGACAGAGTCGGCCTCCAGACCCTCGGCCGAGGGATGTTTAGTGAAACCCAACAGGGAACCAGTAGGGACTGCATACTTGCGGGCCATCCATGCCAGTAGCACACGGCAAGAGGTAGGGTGCTACCAAAGCCTCAGAGCGAGGACAAGACTGGCCTCAGTGACTGGGAAGGCCTCCCAAGGGGAGTCACTCTGGTCAAGAATCTCAGTCAATAGGTACTTGGCCCATTTCTGGATGGGCTCCATCTGGAGTCCTGCAGATTCTCAGATTAAGCGGAGCAGGCCCGAGAAAGAAGTGGGACCATGCTCTGTGGACAGCTCCTCTCCCGACTCGGCATCCAATGGACAGGAGTATAGGGAGGAGCCCTCAGATTCCAAGAATTTGTCAAACAGTGGTCCACTGCCAGAATCCCCGCTGACCCTATGGGATGTGCCAGGAGTCACGGTGACTGACAGCTGACGAGGAAGCCCAGAAGTGGTATGGACATCCTTTGGGGGAGGGACCCACTGGCAACTGCTTAGGCAGTGGCTTCACCTGGATGGGCAGAGAGGCTGGAATAGGCAGAGTTGGAGTAGGCTGGGGCCTGGGTTGCGGGAGCCACAGAAGAGCCAGGGTGGGGACCAGGACCAGCTTAACCCTGTTAAACTGAGTAGATGACACATGAGCGCCTCATACCACTGACGCATTTTGCAGCAGAGCTTCTTCTCATCCAAAGAAGAAGAAGAGGAGTAGTAGCAGCAACACCACTTGCCCGAACATCGAGAGAGGGAATGCCAAAGCCGATGTGTGCTGCTCGACTTGGGGCTTCAGGATCGAGACCTCGACCATCTGGGATTCCGATGGTGGGTCTTGGACAGAGCCAATGAAAGCTGAGGAACCTCCTGGATTATCGGATCCTGAGGGGTATGGACCAGATCAGCAGGCTGGTCCAACACACCCTGAGAGGTGATAGGCAGTACTGGTGTCCTAGAGAGGGAGGTATTGGCCTTATCTGGTGATGTGTCAACCAGGTGGAGAAAAATCTCAACAGATTGGCCAATGGGCATCTTGATCAACTAGCCCAACAGGGAGACTGTGGAGTCAGTGGCCTGGGATAAAGGATTGATCATAGTCAAAACCTCCAGAGAAGCATGGGAATCCGAGGCCTGAGAGCACTTGTGGTCCCACAATTGATGACGATACTTCATTTTAGTTTCCTTCTTCGATGATTTGGATTTTGTGTCCTTATAGGGGGCCCTGTTCAAAGGTGGAAAGGGACTGGCACAAATCATAAAATGCCCCTGTGAAGGTGGCACCCAAAGAAAGCAGTACAAAGGCCGAAGCCAAAGAAGCGTGCTCCGTGGTCTGAGCTGCAGCTTCTTCAAAAGCCACAAGTTGTTCAGTAGACCCTGCAGCCATGGAGACCACCTGACGAGCATCCTTTGAGCAAATGGGGGGGATCCTGTTCATCTGGGTGCCCTAAGAGAAAACGAGCGTGCCAGCCTTCTAAAGTAGAAGGGTGCAAGGTGTGACAAGAAAAAATTACTCACCTTAGTAAACTTGTTTCTTCCAAGGTATTCTTCAATATTCATAACTCTTGCAGTCAGCCTTCAGAGTAGAACTGCCCCAGAGAATGGAACATAGGTAAATGATGGAACCCATCATTGGCTCATGCCACCATTCAAATGCTGCCCTTATCAACTGCTGCATTCTGTGATGCCTCACATTTCATGGAGCGCCTGCAGGGAAAGGCCCATTCTAAAACTATTCTAACAACTTTGAACTTAAGGCCCTATAATCTGTGATAATGAAAAAGAGTAATAATTATGGAGCTGGCAGTACAGCCTAGAGGTTAGAGTAACAGGTGTGATCGAGCTTGGTACATCCAGCAGACCAGACCTGAGTTTGATTCTCACAACCTCCACTTGCATATTGTGCGACTCTGAGCAAGTCACTTAACAGCCCAGTGCTCCCAGGTCACCACTGAAAACAGGCACTTGTGACTAGTGGGTCTTACCTGGTTACCAAAAGACAAAAGACAAAATACAAAAAAATAACCTCCCAATAGAGGTAAAAACCCTTCAAAATGTTAGAACAACCTGAAGAAGGGAACAATGCCCAACGGGGTCAAAAAATGTGATTAGGCCAGTGTGTGGGACTCTTTCACACAGTTATCCAGCTTGAGATGCAGAGGCCCACTGGTTCTGGAAGGCGAGGCAGGGTGGGAGAGTTATGAATATTGAAGAATACCTTGGAAGAAACAAGAATACTGAGTAATTTTTTCTTCTAACCTCAGGAAGTCTTCAATATTCCTAACTCTTGCAGACTATGAAGCAGTACCTTTGGAGTTGGGCACAGAACCTATTTTGGAAATAGACTCTGCAGAACTGATGTGCCAAATCTGGCATCACTCCTGGACTGGCTGTCCAAAGAGTAATGCTTTGTGAAAGTGCGTATTGTTCTCCATGTTGCTGATTTGCAGCTTCCAGTAATGGGACATCCCTGGTAGCTGCTATAGTAGCAGCTGTGCCACTTGTGGAATGGGCCCTTAGTCCTACTGGGGGCTCTTTTCTAGTTTTTGAGTAACATAATTAGATGCAATGAACTATCCAGTGAGAGTTCTTTTAGATGCTGTGTTTCCTTTACCCACCTCCCCATATGTCAGTCAGGAACCACTGCTGTCTATCCAGCCTATGGTCCTTAGTGAGAGTCATGTAGTACCTCAAAGCTCTCCTTACATCAAGGCTATGAAGTCTGTGTTCACCTGAGCTAGAGTGCCCAGTGAAAAAGACCGGTAAAGTGATGGACTGATTCAGGTGGAATGCAGAAACCACTTTTGGAAGGAACTTCCGATTGGTTCGGAGCAGCACTACCTTGTCCCTATAGAATGAAATGTAGTTCTGTTCGATGCACAAAGCCTGAAGCTCACTAATTCTTCAAGGCTGAAGTGATAGCCACCAAGAAGAAAAAATTACTCACCTTAGTAATGTTGTTTCTTCTAATGGAGTCTTGCTGTATTCTGACATATTGCAGTGATGTCCAACCTTTGAACTGCCCCGGAGATGAAAGAGTTAACTTTCCATGCCAGGCATGGAATGCTGAGCTCGAGCTCGGTTGAGACTCTGTCTGTTGCTGTTTGAACTCAAACCGTCAGATCTTTACGAGCTATACTCACTGGGTGTCCTGTGTGGAAACTGTAAACTTACACTAGCCAACTGGCTACTAAATATAATAAAAAGATTTTTTGGTCCCAAAACAAAGACTCAAGTCAGGAAACCCAAAAAATAAAACAAAACACAACACCCACACACCCAAACTAAAGGGGTGAGAAAAGAAGGGTGGGGCACCTCCCGAGTGCCAACACTGCTACTGCCCACCCACATCCCAAAAACCAAGGTTCTGAGAGGGGAGGAGGGGGAGGTCAGAATACAGCAAGACTCCATTAGAAGAAACATTACTAAG
The DNA here is from genome assembly GCA_016271365.2 of Neoceratodus forsteri. Classification (NCBI taxonomy): domain Eukaryota; kingdom Metazoa; phylum Chordata; order Ceratodontiformes; family Ceratodontidae; genus Neoceratodus; species Neoceratodus forsteri. The sequence goes on from CM028130.1 coordinate 1,116,234,733, forward strand.
GTGAGTAATTTTTCTTCAAACAACATGAAATCTTGCTGTATTCTGACATATTGCAGACTACCAAGCAGTACCTCCATGGAGGAGGACAGAACCTACTTAGAAATAGGCTCTGAAGCACTGCTGTGCAAACCGAACATCACTCCTAGCCTGGATATCCAGAGAGTAGCGCTTAAGTAAAAGTGTGTACTGTTTTTCCAGGTGGCTGCTTGACAAATCTCTAAGATAGAATATCCTGGCAGCAGCCAGGAAGCAGCTACCCTCTGGTGAGTGAGCCCTCAGGCCTGAGGGTGGGATCCTACAGTTTTCGTGGCAAAATTGAATGCAGAGACAATCCACCTGGCAATAGATCTCTTAGTGGCAGGTTTTCCCTTACCAACCTCACCATAAGTGAGGAACAGTTGGAGGGAGTCAAACCTGTGACCCTTGGTGTGCTCTATGTAGTAACTAAGGCCTCTTTTCACATCCAAACTGTGCAGCCTCCTCTCCCCACAGGAGAAATGGTCAGTGAAGAAAATAGGAAGAGACATAGACTGGTTAAGGTGGAAATCTGAAACCACTTTAGGCAAAAACTTCCTATTAGTCCTGAGGACCACCTTATCTCTATGGAAAGAGATAAAATCAGGTTCCACTGACAGGGCCTGTAACTCACTTATGCATCTGGCAGAAGTGATGGCCTGAAAACAGTTTCAAGTCAAGTACTTAAGCTCAGCTGAGGACAAAGGCTCAAAAGGGGTTGCATAAGCTGAGCAATGCAAACATTAAGGTCCCAAGCAGGGCAGGGTCCCTGAAGGGAGGACTGAGTATGAAGCAATCCCTTGAAAAATTTAGAAAATACAGGATGAGCTGAAAGGGAAGAGTGCTTGCCTGCTGAGAGGAAGGCAGAGACAGCTGCCAGATGCACTTTTAGTGTAGCTGGTCTGAGTCTAGCTATTAAGATGAACCATATAATCAAGGACTGTGGGCAGGCCAGCAGACTCTGGAGAAATATGCTTCCCAGAGCACCATATAGAAAATCTTTTCCACTTGGAGTTGTAAGTGTTTCTGGTGGAAGGCTTCTGAGAAGCCTTTAAGATATCCAGAACACCTTGAGAGAGGTGCAAATCAGCAAACTCTAACTCTTCAAGAGCCAGGCCTTGAGATTGAGAGATTTGAGATTCAGATACCAAACCTCCCTGAGTACATGTTAACAGGCTGTAATTCCTGGGAAGAGACAGGGGAAGGTGGACTGCTAAGGACAACAAGAGAGGTACCAGGGCTGTCTGGCCCAGTCTGGAGCAATCAGAATCACCTTGCAGGGTTGAGACCTGATTTTGACTAACACCTTGAACAGGAGAGGAAAGGGGGGGAAAAGCATACAGGAACTTCCCTTCCCAACTGAGAACTAGGGCATCCAGGGGGACTAAGCCCAACACTGGGGGCCTGCAGCAAAAGAGAGGAAGTTGGTGATTGTCTGGGGCTGCAAAAAGATCTATCTGTGGGGGTGCCCCATCTGGAGAAGATCACCTTCAAAACCAGGGGATCCAGGGACCATTTGTGTTGGCCCTGAGATATCCTGCTGAGAGCATCTGCCAGGACATTGTCCTTGCCTGGGAGGTGTACTGCTGTAAGAGAGGTGTTCAGGGAATAGGCCAGAGACCACAACTTCATTGTCTCTGTGCACAAGGCCATAGACCGAGTGCCCCCTTGCTTGTTGATATACCCACATGTGGTGGTATTGTCTGTCCTGAGCTGAACTACTTTGTTCTGAACAGACTTGGAAAAAGCTTGAAGTGCTAGAAACACTGCTCTGAGTTCTAATAGATTGATGTAGAGCGAGAGATTCCTGAGGAGACCACAACCCTTGGGTGGTCAGGTCCCCAAGTGGGCTCCCCAAGGAGGGAGGCATCTGTAGTAAGGATTAGAGAATGAGACTGAGTGACAAAGGAACTCCCTGTCCTTAGATTGTCCTGATCCTGCCACCACTGTAATGCCTGGATCAGGGTTCGAGTCACTGGAATTAGTTTGGTCAGAGGGTCCTTTTTCTGAGACCAGAAGGCTCTCAGAGTGGAACTGAATGTCCCTCATTTGAAATCTTGCTCCCTGCACCACTGCTGTAGAGGCAGCCATGTGTCCCAGGAGCTGCAGAAAATGTCTTGCTGGTCGAGACACCTGGAGGGTGAATGAAGAGGCCAGTGAGATAAGGGTCCTTGCCCTGTCCAGGGGAAGGAAGGCTCTTGCCTTTACTGTATCCAGCTCTGCCCCTATGAAGGTGAGGAGCTGCACAGGCTCTAGAACTGACTTTGAAAGATTCAGAAGGAAACCTAGAGAAGTGAGCAGTTGCTGAGTTATCTGTAGGTGTAACTTGACTTGGTCTGGAGACTGGCCTACTATGAGCCAGTCATCCAGGTATGGAAAGATGGAGATCCTTTTTCTCCTTAGGAAGGCAACTACTACTGCCAGGCATTTTGTGAACACCCTTGGAGCAGAAGTTAGGCCGAAGGGCATTGCTCTGAATTGGTAATGGCCTGAGGGCAGCTCGAACCTGAGGTACTTTTGGTGGGAGCTTCTGATGAGAATATGGAAATAGGCATCCTTGAGGTCCAGGGAGACTAGCCAGTCCCTGGCCTTAGAGAGGGTAGAATTATTCCCAGAGTCACCATTTTGAACTTTGGCTTTAAAGGTGCTTGTTTAAATATCTGAGATTCAGGATGGGTACCATTCTCCTGTCTTTTTGGGGTTAGGAAGTACCTGGGGTACAATCCTTTCCCTTTGTGTAGGGTGGAACCTCTCTATAGCTCTCAGAGCCAAGAGGGAAGAGACCTCTGCCTCTAGGGCAAGTGCCTCTGAAGGATTTGCAGGTGGAAAGGATCTGGTTCTCATCTTTGGAAATTTTTTGAAGCTGAGAACCAGTCCCTGGCTTACTACTGCCAGGACCCATTTGTCTGATGTTAAAGACATCCGGTCCTGGACAAAGTAAGCCAGCCTGCCCCCTACAGGTGGTGGAGAATCAGCCCTGGCAAACCCATCAGGGTGCCTGTTTGGCAGGGGCTTTAGGCTGAGGGGTGGAAGCAGGCCTGCTTGTACCCCGTCTGCCTCTCCCTCTGAAGATCCCCCTGTGAGCATAAGCAGAAGAGGAGGCCTGGGATTGGTAGAAAGGCATATGAAAAGGCCTGCCCCTGCCCCTGGAATGCTGCCTCTGGGGAGTGGCTTGCCTTTCCTTGGCCTGAGCACTCCTATAGGTGGTCCTATATTCATCCATTTTCTTCATGTAGTTCTCCGTTTGCTCCCCAAACAGAGAATTACCCACAACAGGAAAATCCATGGCCTTAGTCTGGGTATCCTGAGACAGGCTAGTACATCTGAGCCAAGCCATCCAATAAGGGCCACAGATGTAGCCATGACTCTAGAAGAAACATCATTGGAGTCCACTGCAGCATGGAATTGCACCTTGGATGCCTCATACCATCGCAGCCACCTGCTCCAGCTCCTTGGCAAGCTGGCCAGGGACCTGTTTAGCTAAAGCCATTACAGTGTCCCACCTAGATTTCTGATATCTAGCTGTATAGGCCATATAATTAGCCTGCCTGAGTCCCAAGGATGCTGCCATGTACTGTTTCTTGCCATGGCATCAATCCTCCTGGAGTCCTTATCTGGGGGTGTGAAGCCAAGGGTATATTTGCCTTATCACAGGCAGCAGCCTGCACTACCCCAACATGGCTGCATTGCTGGGTAAGGAACTCCGTATCTGAGCCTGAGAGATATACCTCTTGTCCATTCTCTTGTCCACAGGAGGTATAGAATTAGGAGTCCTTAAAATTTTTATTGTCTGTTTCCCAAAGGACTTATGAAGGGGAATAGACAGCCTCCTGGACTCTGGGATATCCATCATTTCAACATAGTCAGGCTCCTCCTGGTCATCCACAGCTTCTTCCATAGGAAGCTGAAGAGTTTCAGCCACTTTTTGTAGAACATAAAATGGGAAGGGGACTCAGAACACCTAGGAGGAGAAACCCCTGAAGGTCTGTCTAGGGAGATGTCCGGGTCAATAGGCACATCCAGACTTTCGTAATCACCATCACTATCCTCATACTCTCCTTCCTCCTCCTCCGATTCATAAAAATCTTCTAAATTATAATCTGGAACCGGGGGAACCGACTGAACCGAGCCCCTTCCTGATGGTGCCGTTGTCGGAACCGGGGTTAGCGACTGAACAATCCTTATCGCTTTGGCTATTTCATCAGCAGTCGGAGAAAGAATTTGTGGATCCGCGCTGGCTGATTTATCCCTTCTTTTTCTTTTAACCGGAACCGACTCCTCGGAGTTGGTTCTCCTTTTGCCCGAAGAAGTTTCGCCCTGGTCAGAGGGCACTCCTTCTGGTTCGGCTGGAACTGAACCGGGCTGGCCATCTGGGTCAGCTGACTTCTTGGCCTCCCTTTCCCTGAGCCTACCAACTCTCTTTTCTAGGGTAGCTGCAGGAAAATTCTTGCAAATCTGTCAGTCTGAATCGAGGTGGTCAAACCCCAGACAATAAACACAGGTGGTGTGGGGATCAGCCTTAGCAAAGGCTTCCCCACACTACAGTGTTGAAACCCAGTGGGCACGGTTTTCTTTTTGGGTTTCTCGGACATGGCCAGTCTAACAAAATTTACCCTTTTTGACAATCCACCAGGCAAGACACCTTATCAGTTCCCTGACCGTGTTACGGGTCGTGGAAAAACCGTAATGAAATCCGCTTTTTAGAACCGATCAGGACCAGTTACCACACTCTAAAAGTAGAATAAACTTTTTGAACAACCTGATCGGTTCAAACTTGAACCGATCCCACGTTACAAGTTCACACAGAAGAACAAGAAAATAAACCTATCTAGTACTCACGATACCACAGACAGAGACTGAACCGACAGAGTTAGCGGATTAAATTCATTGGAAACCAAGAAAAAGGTACTTTAATGCGACAAACTTGAACGAGCAAGGAGAAACTCCGGAGCGACTGTTCAGTGAGGTGGAGAAAAGAATCTGACGGTTTGAGTTCAAACAGCAACAGACAGAGTCTCAACCGAGCTCGAGCTCAGCGTTCCATGCCTGGCATGGAAAGTTAACTCTTTCATCTCCGGGGCAGTTCAAAGGTTGGACATCACTGCAATATGTCAGAATACAGCAAGACTTCATGTTGTTTGAACACTGTTTTCCAGGTAACATATTTCAGGTGAGCTGAGGACATTGGCTCAAATGGGGGTCCCATCAAACTGGCAATGCATACATTAAGGTCCCATACAGACACCAGCTCTTTATGAGGTGGGTCCAGATGAGCCAGTCCCTTAAAAAACGTTTTAAAAATGGAATTGGCAGCCATGGACAAACCCTCGCCAGCTGATATATATGCTGAAACAGAAGCCTAATGTACCTTTAAAGAAGTGGGCTGCAATCCCAATGAATGCAAGTGAGTAAAGTAGTCCAGCAAAGCTGGTACCCCTGCCTATGAGGGTACTACATCATTAGCAGAACACCATATAGAAAATCTCTTCCATTTATAGATCTTCTTAGTGGAGAGTTTCCTGTATCCCCTCAGAACATTTAGAATACTTTCAGAGAGATGCAAACCTGTATAGTCTTAAGTCCACAAGAGCCAGGCCTTGAGCCTGAGGGATCTGAGGTTCGGGTATTGGATCCTTCCCTGGGAGGAGGTTAACAGGTTGTGCTTCCAAGGGAGGTGTATTGGTGGTGCCACAGACATGGAGAGCAGCAGAAAGTACTATGGCTGCCTGGCCCAGTCTGGTGCTATCAAGATCATTGATGCTGGCTGGGATCTGAGCTTGAATAGGAGACTCAGGGGAAAAGGAGGGAAGGCATGATTCCCCGACCAATCCAGAGTCAGGGCATCCAGAGGTATTGTGCCCCTGGCTGGTGGTCTGCAACAGAGCTGTGGCAGCTGGTGGTTTTCGTGGGATGCAAAAAGATCCATCTCTGGGGTGCCCTTCTGAACAACACCTCCAGTACCTGCCTGTTGAAGAGTTCATTCAAGATGATCCTGGTCAATTTGACTTTGGGCATCTGCCAGGGTGTTGTCCTTTCCTGGCAAATGAATGGCCACCCGTAAAGCCTGAAGTAAGCAGACCAGGCTCCATACCTTCATTGCCTCTGTGCACAGATGGTCGGACCTTGTTCCTTCCTGCTTGTTGATGTAGTACATTGTGGAGGTGGTGTCTGTCCTGACCCGAACCACCTTGCCCCATATCATGGATGTAAAGGCCTGCAGAGCTAGGAATACTGCTCTCAGCTCCAGCAGATTTATGTGCTGAAGTGACTCTGCACTTGACCAGATGCCATGAGTTGTATGGTCCCCCAGGTGGGCCCCCCCCCAACCTTGTAGTGATGTATCTGTTGTGAGAACCACTGATGGAGACTCCTGCTGGAAGGCAACTCCTTCCCTTAGGTTTTCTCTTACCTGCCACCATTGAAGGGCTTGCAGTAATGTTCCCGTTACTGGAACCAATTTTGAGAGTAGGTCTCTCATTTGGCACCAGTGTGCTCTGAGGTGAAACTGTACGTCTCTCATTTGAAACCCGGAACCTAGGACTGTGCCTGTCATTGCAGTCATATGTCCTAAGAGCTGTAGGAACTGCCTTGCTGGTTTTGGTTTGTTCAGTCTGAACGAGACAGCCATTTGTAGGATGTTGCGTACCCTGTCCTGAGGTAGGTAAGCCCTTCCTTGCACTGCATCTATTTCTACTCCTGTGAAATGCCGCACCTGCACTGGTTGTAGGATGGATTTTTTGAGGTTTATCAGAAAACCTAGGGACTCTAGAAGGTCCTGGGTGTCTGAAGGTGGTCTTTTACTTGTTGTGGGGAGTTTCCCATTACCAGCCAGTCATCCAGAGAGGGAAACACTGTGACCCCTAACCTTCTTAGGTGGACCACCACCACTACCAAGCACTTTGTGAACACTCTTGGCACCGAAGTGAGGCCGCATAGTAGTGCTGAGAACTGGTAATGACCTGATGGGAGTCTGAACCTGAGGTATTTTCTGTGGGACTCCCTTATGGGGATGTGAAAATAAGCCTCTTTTAGATCCAGGGATGCCGACCAGTCTCCTTTCTGAAGGGTTGGCAGAATCATAGCTAAGGTTACCATTCTGAATTTTGGCTTTGCCAAGTGTCTGTTTAGTAACTTTAGGGTGAGAATAGGCCACCATGCCCCATTTTTCCTTGTGGTGAGGAAGTATCTTGAGTAAAAACCTTTTCCCCTTTGCTGTTGGGGAGCTGGTTCTACTGCCCTTGACAACGGTAGATTTGCCACTTCCTTTTTCAGCAGCTTCTTTCTGAGTTTGAAGCTGGTCTGAACACTCTTGTTCTTAATGATTTGAAACAGAGGGACAAACCCTGACTCTCTACCTCCAGGACCCACTTGTTTGTGATAATGTTCTTCTAAGCCTGAAAGTAGTGAGCCAGTTTGCCCCCTACTGGAACATGGGAGGTGGCCTTGGCAACCAAGTCAGGGGTTCTGCTTAGACTGGGGTTGGGTCTGATTAGTCTGCAACCCACATCTTGACCCCCTTCTGCTTCTACCCCTGAAGTACCCCATCTGCTAAGGGTACTGTTGGTACTGCTGAACAGCCTGAGCTTGAAAGAAAGGTCTGCTACAGCCAGACCTACCCCTGCCCCCCACTTCCATAGGGTCTACTGGAAGGTGAGGGTTTCTCCTTGGCTGAATTGCTCTTGTAGGTGGCTTTATATTCATCCACCTTCTTCATACAGGCTTCTGTGTTGTCCCCAAAGAGTTATTCTCACAGGGGAAATCCATGGCCTTTGTCTGGGCGTCTTGTGTGAGATTAGTGGCTTTGAGCCATGCAAACCTCATGAGGGCCACTCTGAGGTCATCCATCTAGCAGCAGTATCATTGGCATCAGTTTCCATCTGAAATTGGTATTTAGAAGCCTCCAAGCCAAACCTAGCAGTTTCAGACAGATCAGCTGATAGACCAGATGAAGCCTTATCACCTGATATAGTCAAATTGACATTTTTTTAGATATGAGTGATGGTATACCTCTATGTGACTTCTGCCTACAATGAACCAGTGCAGAACATGTTGCTGGCTCAGTTACCACTGGTCAAGAGATTCCTCAAGGGTATCCTACACTCTAGACCCTCAGTCAGGAAACCAGTGGCCATGTGGGATATCAACCTCGTGCTAGATATGTTGACCCATAAACCTTAGAGCCTCTAGGCACCTGTGACTTGAAGTTTCTGACCTGGAAGTCTACCTTCTTAGTGGCCATTACTTCCGTTCGCAGAGTTTCTGAAATTCATGCCTTGGTCACAGACCCTCCATATGCTTTCACAAGGACAAGGTGGTACTTCATACTCACCCTAAATTCCTGCCCAAGGTAGTTAAGAATTTCACCTTAACTAACCCCTGGTTTGTCCCACTTATTTTGCTAACTTCCAGAATGAAGGGGAACACACTCTTCACTCTGTGGATGTTGCGAGGGTTCTACATCGAACATAAAATTCCTGACATGAGACCTCAACATTTTTTGTCAGCATTGGACATTAAGGGAAACTATCCATGCAGACACTGCACACATTATAACAATATCTATAAAGTCAAGAAAATTAGGAGCCCTGCAAGAGGACATAGTGATTAACCAATTTATTAACTGTCAAAGTGAGGGAGTTATATACAGTTTGAAATACCCATGTGATAATGTACTGTATATATTGGGAATATGGAGAGAAATCTTAAGACCCACATAGGGAAGCATAAAAGTTATATAAGGAGGTTGGATCTCACATGCTTTGTGGCCAGACACTTTGAGACCAGGCACCAACTACCTTATTTAAGGTTTTTTGAACTTGGAAAAGGTTGAACCCAACCCGGGGGGCGGGGGAGACTACAGAACACAAATACTGACCAGGGAAGCATTTTACATTGATAGGTTTAATGCAACCAATTCGAGGTTTGGTCTGAATGACAGCACCGACTGGCAACTGATTATTTAAAACATTTAGATGGTGATGATGAAATGCTGTTTTTCACTTACAGTCACTTTCACATATAAGTGCAAGCATTGTTATGGTATACTCCTCTAAGAATGAGCATCTCATGCATTTTCATCTTGACACATATGCATGAGTACTGTTGTGATATACCTCTTTAAGAATATGCATCTTACTTATTTTAACTTTAAAATAGTGGATTGTGTACCAGGATGACCGCTGAACCCCTTGTTGTGGCACATTCAGGGTATGGTAGAGATTAAGAATATTATTTTATGATTAGGACCGAACGCCCCTAGACTGGGATGCCTGTGAGCCTTTTTGACCTCCCACTTAATGGAGTGATGGTTTTGCTTGCAGCCAAACAATAATAGATTTATTAGACTCTTCCTTGAAAGATAATTATGGTAGTTAAAATGCTCATGATCAGTAGAGTTTGTAAATGTTTGTACACAAGTGGATAATAGAGGATGCTCTGCTCCTTAGATGTTGTCTGTTGCTAGGCGCTGCTAAGCAGGTTGGGCGCACAGGGCATTAGCGTTTGGGACATGTGACCATTTGCGCAGCCCAATGCCTGATGCAGCAAGCCTTATTTTAACTGCGTAGGCACCAGGATATGCATCACCTTTATGACAGAGAGCAGTGGGCGACAGAGTGCCTCTGGAATCTTTGTTTAAAGAGAAGCAAAGTACGTGTAAACATACTTAGACAAACTGGTCTTGTTACAGTTAAAAAATTTCTAATATGAGAATCGAGCTATCAATTTTTAAATCAGTGGGAATATGGAAAGGATTTAAGGTCATTGCCCTTTGTTTCCTCCTTTTTGGTTCACAGATATAAACAAAAGAATTCAAAAGATGTTCATTATGTAAACAGGTATGAGGTTTTGGTGGAAAAACATTTTATGGTTGCGTCTAAAATAGAAAATGAAGTTTAGGAGAGTGGTCGTTAGCTGCAAATATATAGCTTATTTTTTCTTTTACTTGTAGTAGGTCATTCTGGAAATAATGAATATATAAAGGAACCACAGTATGTACCTCATTACAAGGTATTGTGAACATCTGATTTGATTATTGTAATTTATTGTGGAGAATTTGGGCTTTTTTAAATGGAAATGAGTTAAAATGCAGTTATAGTACATTCACAATCTGTGTAAAATATCTGCATAAAACATTTTTGGGGAATTATTTAAGGGTGCAGGAGTAACAGTGGTCAATTTTGACTTTATAGGTTGCTGACATACAGAGAAAATTTATATCTGTGCAACAGCAAGTGATTATAAGATTTCAAGTGGTGGGGTATGATTTCTTACTAGGGTTTTGTGGATTTATAATGTGTTTGAGAAGTAATAGACTATTAAGACTTGTTACAAACTATTTTATTTTTTGATACAGATACAGTGATGTTCACTGATTGGAGGATATCTTATCTGAAACGTATAATTTCTAACATGCACTATATACTTTTTTGAGACAAAAAACCACAAGACAAAATATAAATAAAATGAGAAGGACTTGATTACTGTCTGGGTCAGTGGGCTCTGTTTCTACCAATTGTCTTCTGATTGTATATGAGCCTTAATTGGTAGTGAACTACTCCCTTAAATAGTATTTTTTTTGTTTTAACTGAGGTTGGTTGTGCTGGATCCTGTTCTCAAAGGTACAGTACACCCACAATATAATAAAATAATCACAGAGTGCTATGACAGCTTATGTGTTAATGTTAAAAGAAGTGTGACTTTACCTTGCTATACAAAACTGTAGAAATGTTTTTTTTTAATTACTGGGTGATCTATTGATGTGTATGTCACTTAACATGTTTGAATCAATTCTGGATTGTCACGAAGATTCACAAGTTATAAAATGGGTACAACTCCAGAGGGCACTATCTTTGATTAAGCCTATCTAGGTGAAATGGTAGAGAGTATCTGCTCCTCACTGCTATGGCTATTGTGCCTTCAATAGAGAGATCATCTTTTGAACACATTCAAGTTCGGATTCCTGTTATTTCTCTGAGGTGAGAGTGCTGTGACTTGTTCTGGACTGTGTTATTACTTTATCATGAAGCACCCAGGTCCTTTTGAGCAGCTCTTCTCCTGTCTCAATGCAACATTGTACACTGGTAGGAAAGGCAAAGCGGGTAACGATGACTGAGGAACCGGTGAAGGGTACCCAGACAAAAGGCTGCCCCGCACCAGTTGAGGATCCAGCGTTGGCTTGACAGGCACTGGCTGTGGGGTAGGTAGCAGTAGGGGTGATGACAAAAATCGGGCCTACAGGCTGGGGCTGCAACAGTGCCAGTGGCAGCCTCGCAGGTGATGGCCTAGAGCATTCAGGGGACTGAGCCCCTGATGGCAAGACAGCTGGAGAAGCTGGCACTTGAGGGGATAGAGACCCCAGCGTTAGAGGCAGAGGTGACATTGGTGTGGAGGAGACAGCGAGCACCTGCTGTGGGTGTTGCCTGTTAGGGTTAGGGTTAATGTTGGTCCCAGTAGCAGGAAAAGACGAAGGCAGCACCGTGGCTGGGGGGAGGAGGGGTTGCAGTGGTAGAACTGACACTCAAGGTACCAACACCAGCCAAGCCACCTGACTGAGAGCCCGTTGAGGAGATGGGCCTGAGTGTCAGGGGCTGGGGGGGCAGGAGACTAAGTCTCCTGCTCTGAAGAGCCGCCACCTGAGATGGAAATAAGGACAGGCCATGGAGCCACTAGGAGCCCGGAAGAAGAGAGGGTTGGCGGAGCTGGGGAAGATGACCGCAAACAGGAAGCTGATTGGTCCCGGTGTTTGTGCTTCCCAGACTTCTCCTTGTGGGAAGAATAGGAGGCCCCTTAGGACTGTGCCGGTGAAGCCGAGGAGCTCCTGGCCTGCAGCTTCTTCTCCATTGCAACCAACTTCTGCTTTAAAAGATGGCTCTCCAGTGCTTTTAAATGATGTCTTCGAGTGGACTGGTTGAATTTCTGGCAATCCTGGCAGGCTTCAGTGTCGTAGCTGGGGCCTAGATATAAAAGACAAGCTGAGTGGCGGTCCTTTCCAGTGATCTGTTTGCCACAGGCACAATTCGTGGAGCGGTCAGAAGATGAGGCTGGTGGAGAAGACAAACTCGAAGAAAACATCGAAATTTCAATGTCTGAGTGAAGAACTGAAAAATAAAAAAAACGTACCAAGCACGGGTAATGGTGGTCAACTGTAAGGCAAGGTAAAGTTTATTTCTAAGGCATCCAATACTGGAGGCTCTGGGCACCATACATAAAACATATAACAAGCAGGGTATCAGGTAAAAAGTATCATTCATAAAACAATGATATCAAAATAAACAGTGTAGCTGCGGCATCTGCTAAGGTCCGACATGCATGGGTCGACAAGAAAAGAACTGGGGTAGGTGTGGGGGATCGCTTATCAATACAAGCGAGGCTGAGGTCAGCTGCTGACATCAGCAGTGGGTGGTCTCAAGTAGTAGACTGCTAGCTAGAAATGTTCTGTGTGGTCCTGGCGCCTGGTAGTTTAGTCCTGTTGGTGTGGCCTGCTACAAGAGCCTTCCTTGAAGTAAAATCTAAACTGATAACTGACTAACTTTGTTTCAGAGCACGCTAACAATGTTTCTCTCCAGGGTTATTTTAAGCAGCTGGGGGTGAAACCAATGCAGGGTGTGCCAATGTTTAAAAAATGTAATGGGTTACTGTACAGAATTAGGGTTAAACCTCAGACATAGGAATAGATAGAACAACTGGTTATACCGCAAAAGTACAAATCTGAGTTGTTACAGATAGCACATGATAGTCCTATGGCTGGTCACTCGGGAAGGGATCGCACCCTTGCCAGATTGCTGTACAGATTTTACTGGCCTGAAATTCATGAAGATATTGCTACCTACTGCAGTTCCTGTGCTAAGTGTCAGAAAGTAGCCTCAGTGACTAAAAAAGACAAGGTGCCCCTACCCTTGATAGATGTGCCTTTTGAGAGAATTGCAATGGATGTGGTTGGCCCCTTAGACAAAAGTAAAAAGGGTGATCGATTCCTTTTGGTAGTATGTGACTATGCCACTTGATACCCAGAGACAGTTCCTATACGTACTGTCAGTGCCCCAAAAGTGGCAGCAGAGTTTGCCAAAATTTTCAGCAGGGTGGGCCTACCTAAAGAGATTATTACTGACCAGGGCAGTAATTTTGGTGCTGCACTGCTGAAGAAGCTATACCGATTGCTTGGTATCAGCCCCAGAAGAACCTCCACTTATCACCCTCAGACAGATGGTCTTGCTGAACATTTCAATCAAATCCTAAACTGCATGTTAAAAAGGTTTGTGAAAGGGGAAGGGAAAGATTGAAACCAATACTTGCCTTACTTGCTTTTTGCTTACAGGAAAGTGCCACAGGCATCAACAGGTTTTTCTCCATTTGAAATGCTGTATGGTAGACAACCTAGAGGGCCACTAGATGTAATAAAATAAACATGGGAAGAAACCCACTCAGAAGAAATATATTACATCTTACATGTGTACCTGAGAAAGAAACTGGCAACATATGTTGAAATTGCCAATAGTAATCAGGAAGAGGCCAAAAACCAGCAGAAGGCATATTATGACCATGGAGTAAAAGAAAAAGCTTTTTCTGAGCCAGATGAAAAGGTCTTGCTACTGTTACCCACTACAACAAATAAACTGTTAATGAAGTGGCAAGGGCCTTATAAGGTGTTTACATGTATTGGCACAGTTAACTAGGAGATATAAACCCCATTCATAGGAAAAATCCTATTAAGATATACCATGCTAACCTCCTGAAGAAATGGATTGAAAAAACATTAAATGCTACTTTATTAGTATTACCAGAGACTGATAAAAAAGATATTGATATAGCTTATAACAGACTGGAACAAACTATAACTGCTCCTGGATTTTCTATGCTCCCTGACCTGCACATCGATAACAGCTTCAAAAAGCACCATTGTACTGTATCCTCCCTGCTGTGGGTTATTGACTCTATCCTCAGTGAGATGGATCAGGGCCACATCACCTCTGCTATATTCCTCGATCTAGCCAAAGCCTTTCAGTGTCCCACCCCCTCCTCTATAAACTGTGCTCCATCTGCCTCTTGGCCAACGCTGTTGATTAGTTCTGATCATACCTCTCGAGTCGTCAGCAGTCTGTACAGGTGGGTAGCATTCTGTCCCCCACTCTCCCCATCCTAGCCGGAGTCCCACAGGGCTCCATCCTAGGTCCCGTCCTCTTCTCAATTTTTCCTCAATGGCCTCCCCTCTGCATGCGTCTCCTCAAACATCCATATGCACATGGATGACACGGTTATCTACACTTCTGGTCGTACAGCCTCTCCTGAGACTGGGCCACTCTAGCAGGATTTCCATAACATCCTACACTGGTTCCATGATATCCAGCTCAAGGTTACCAAAAAGACAGTGAGCATGAACCTCGGCACCTGCCAAAAATTGACCAGGCTCTCTTCCCCGGTTTTCACCACTCTAGATGGCACCCCTTTGGAAGTGGTCCCCACATTCAAGCACCTAGGAGTTTGGCTTAACAGCAGGCTCGATTTCTCCAACCACGGACACCATTCCCGCCAAACTAGACACCCTATTTTGTAATGAAGACTACCTTTCCCTCTGGGTCCACAAGAAACTAGTACTCAAAATGGTTTTCCCAGTCTCTGATTATGCGGATATAGTCTATGGAAACGCCCCCACTTCCTCCCTTCTCAGACTGGATACCCTGTGCAATGCTGTCTGCCATTTTGTCACTGACTCTCCTCTCTGTACCCATCACTGCTTCCTCTACTCTTCCCTCTCCACCCCCCCACCATCATATCGCTAGGCCCACTGCACTGCCGGTATCGCCAAATACTAGTTTGCATCCCTCCCCTCCTCTTCCCTGTTATCCCTCGCTCCACACTCCTCCTCCTTGTTTTGCTCCCAGGATTCCCACACCTTCTGCAATCCCCACTCTCATTCTTCTGCTGTCCAAGCGGCCTTCCTCTATCGCATCAGCACCCTTTGGAATCCAGTCCTGACTCTCACTCTTCTGCTGGCCAAGAGGCCTTCTTCTATCATGTCCTCTCCCTCTGGAATCTGCTCCTGTACCCCCTCTACCTTTCCCCTTCTCTCCCTGCCTTTAGACTCCACCTAAGGCAGCTTCCTGCACCCTCCTGTTCCTGTCTATCCCTCAACCCTATATCCTCTCCCTTGACCCCCCCACCTGTTAATCCCCCAAGTCACTACCCTTCACATTTTAACCCCTCTCCCAATATGCACCATGCAATTTGTTTCACTCATGATTGTTTACTGTTCACTGCTGCATCTACTGTATACAATGCTGTATTTATATTATGCCACATTTTACCGCTGCCTCTGTTTACACCAGTTATCTGGAAGCTTGCTATGCTGACTCTGAATTTAATTTGTAGCTGTTCTTCCTACAGCCCCTTCCCAGGTTGCACCTTGAAATGAGCCTTGGTTCAGTGTGCCTTTCCCGGTTACCAACTTTTACATACATATATACATACATACACACATATAAATACATTTTTTTTTTATCATGACTCTCATTTTGTACACTACATGTGCCTTGTCCTCTGGGGCTAGATATTCAAAACTTAGCCTGTTCACTAAGAACAGGTTACTCACCTGTAACAGTAGTTCTAGAAGTGGTATATGTTGTTCATCCATGCTTCTTGGCATGTCCCTTTCTCTTTAAGTCTTGCCGGAAGTCTTCAAGCTGGCCCCTCCCACCGACCAGGGTGGTAAATATTTCGGCTCCACCCCATGATGCCAGATCTTAGCCGTCTGGAAGCAAGATTGTGCGCCCGAAGCCGGGGAGGTCGTGTGTGTGTGGATGAACAACATATACCACTCCTAGAACTACTGTTACAGGTGAGTAACCTGTTCTTCTAGGAGTGTGGATATGTTGTTCATCCACACTTCTTGGCAGACTCCAAGCAGTTCTCCAGGATGAGGGAGGCAAGGCGCACACCCCCTACTTGGGAAATAATTGGAGAACCGAGGCCCCAAAACCAGCATCCCCATGTGACTCAAGGTCGATGTGGTAGTGGGTAATGAAGGCATTTGCTGACTTCCAGGTAGCAGCCTGACAGATTTCCTGGACAGGGATGTCCCTGGAAGCAGCCACCGATGCAGTAGTATGGTGGTCAAAATAAGCTATTATCCCTCTGGGAGGCTCCTCGCCCGCCAACTCATAGCACAGACCTATGCATGACGTAATCCACCTTGCAATGGTCCGTTTGGCTGCAGGTCTGCCAGAAGCAGCTTCAGCGTAGGTGACAAACAGCTGGCAAACCTCTCCACGAATTTCCACCATTCTCTCCTTATAATAGGAGAGAGCACGTCTTAGGTCCAAAGTATGAAGCCTGTACTCGGCGTCCGAGGTGTAGTTAGGGCAGTATACCGGCAGAGTCAACACCTGGTTAAGGTGAAACTCTGACACCACCTTCAGAAGGAATTTTGGGTAGGGGCGCATGACAACTTTGTCACTGTGAAAGACCAGATAAGAGGAGTCCACCGAAAGTGCCTGGAGCTCCCCTGTCCTTCTGGCTGATGTGATAGCCACCAGGAAGGCCGTCTTCCACAAGTATGAAAGCTCACATTTGTGCATGGGTTTGAATGGCTTGCCCATGAGCTTTGCCAAAGCCAGCAGTAGATCACACAGAGGTGGAGGTTCATGCACCGGAGGGATATGTGATCCAGGCTTTGAAGAAGCGTCCAACCACTGTCTCCTGTGCCAGTGTTGGCTGACTAGACTGCGCCAGACAAGCAGAAATGGCTGCCAGGTGCACCCTAAGGGTCAATGACCGCAGACCCCCTTTGGAGAGAGACCAATGCTAGTCAAGAATATCAGCCACAGAGCAGGATAAGGGGTCCAGACTCTTACCCTGACACCAAATGGAAAGTCTCTTCCATTTGAAGGCATAACATTTCCTGGTCGATTCCTTCTGAGATGCCTCCATCATGGTGTAGACATCCTCAGAAAGACCCAGAGCCTGGAACTCTAGCCGCTCAGGTACCAGGCTGTGAGGTGCAGGGATTGAAGGTCTGGATGGAATACCTTCCCCTGGTTCAGTGATATCAGGTCCGGGGGTGTGCAAAGCCGCTCCAGGGGCCTGCAGCTGAGGCTGAGAAGATCTGGATACCAGAACTGGCGCGGCCAATCTGTAACACTTTGTTGATCAAGGGAAACAGAGGGAAGGCGCAGAGGAGGCCTGGGGTCCATGGCCTTGAGAAGGCATCCCCTGAAGTGAACCCTGCTGAGGGGGCGGGCATGGAACAGCCTTAGCTTGGTGTTTTCCCTGAAGGCAAACAGGTCCACCAATGGTTTGCCCCAATGGGAGAACAGACTGTAAGCTACCTCTGGATGGAGAAACCACTCATGGGATGTCTGGCCTATGTGGCTGAGAGCATCTGCCAGCTGGTTCGAGGCTCCTGCCACATGAATGGCTAGGAGATCCGCCTCCAACCGGCTTACAAGGGTCCAGATGTGGAGCGCCTCCTTGCATAGCAGACAGGAGTGCGTGCCACCCTGTCTGTTGAGGTAGTACATGGTCATGGTATTGTCCATCTGGACTTGAACCACATGGTCCTGGAGCTGAGGAGCGAAAGCTGACAGTGCCAGTCTTACTGCTCTGAGCTCCAACAGGTTTATGTGGCATCGGGATTCCTCAGGGATCCAAAACCCATGGGCCCTGCTGTCCCCCATGTGGGCTCACCAGCCCATGAGAGAGGCATCGGTCATGAGAACGACCGTCAGCTCGGGGCAGACAGATGGGATCCCTTCCTGCAACTGGTCTGGGGTGGTGCACCATTGGAGAACGTCCCACATCTTCTGGGTTACACTGATCAGCTGGTCGAAATGACAGTGGCGCTGAGTCCACTGGGTGGCCAGCTCCCATTGGAGGGGGCGCATGTGCCATCTGGCCCATCGAACCACTGAAGTGCACGCCACCATATAACCTAGAAGGCACAGAAAGTCCCGGGCAGGGTGCAAGTGCCCAACCAGAAATGACTGGGCTAAGGAGGAGAGAACCTCCACCCTGTCTGCCGGGAGCCAAGCTCTGGCTTGACAAGAGTCGAGTTCTGCCCCGATGAAGCCCGTCACCTGAGAGAGCACGAGTTCCGACTTGGCCTCGTTGATCAGGAGGCCGAGTTGGGAGCAGGTTCAGAGAGCCAAATCCCTGGACCTCTCCATCTCCTGGAGGGAGGAACCTGCCAAGAGCCAGTCATTGAGATAAGGGTAGATTCTGACTCCTTGTCGCTGACGGTGGGCTGCCACCACTGCAATACACTTGGTGAAGACCTGTGGGGCTGATGACAGGCCAAACGGCATGGCTCGGAACTCGTACAGGGTCCCTTTGACCCTGAAGCGGTGGGACCGCTGATGGGACAGACGGATTGGGAGGGAAGAGAATGCATTCTGTAGATCCAGTGAACAGAACCACATGGTTCGCTCCAGGGATGGTATGATCTGGTTCAGAGTTACCATCTGGAAGGTGCGGGACCCGAGATATTGATTCAGGTTATGGAAATCTAGGATGGGGCGCCAGCCCCCCCGTCTGCTTGGACACCAAGAAGTAGCTGGACACGAAGCCTGGGTCTGTAGGAGGACCCAGCACTGGAGCTACTGCCTCCTTGCAGAGGAGCTGAGCTACATCGTCTCAAAGAGCCGACTGAGTGCAACTGAGATCCATTCCTCCCTTGGGGTGCAGGCTCAGCTGGGAGGGTACTGCTCAAACTCTAAGGGCAGTCCCTGACCGACTACTTCGAGAACCCACCTGTTCGAGGTGATATCGGACCATGAGGAAAGAAAGTGGCAGAGCCAGCCCCCAACGGGAGGACCCAGAACTGGCATGACAGGTGTAGGGATGGCAATCCCCAACCCGTCACTGAGCAGGCTTAGAGGAGGAGGAGGCTCCAGGACCTGCGCCTCGGCCTCCTTTACGGGACTGTTGAGGACCCTGCTTGGGCCATGGGCACCAAGCTTGAGCCTGCTGCTGTTGCTGTTGATGCTGCTGACCTCCTTGATAGGAGGGCTGTCAGACTGCAGGGGAAGAGTGCCGAAAAGGCTTCTTCTTTCTCTTCTGCTGGTTTTTTCCCCGAAGAACCTTTCGCAGAAGTGGCATTGGACTGCTCTATATGCTGAAGGTGACCGGCCACTCCTGGACCGAACAAATCGATGCCTAGGAAGGGCACATCAGCTAACTTGTGTTGAGTATCCGCCGGGAAAGAGGAAAGCCTCAGCCAAGCCCTGTGACAAGTGGCCACTGCAGCTGCTAAAGTGTGGGCACAGGAATCACCTATGTCCAGGGCCATCTGGAGCTGCTGTTTTGCAACAGCACAGCCCTGATCACAGACCTGCTTGACCATGGTCTGCATGTCCACGGGAAGGTGAGGGAGGACCTCGTCTAATGACCCCAGGAGGGCATGAGAGAAGTGTGCCATAACAGCCGAGCTGGTGTGACGAAGGAAGAGGCCACATAGACCATACGGGCAGAGTGGTCTATATTCTTGGACTCCTTGTCCGTGGGTTGGTCAGTGTCGGCCGAGCTTCCAGTACACCTGAACACAGAAGCAGTCACCAGGCTCTCGGCCGAAGGGTGTTCTGTGAACCCCACCAGAGACCCCATGGGCACTGCGTACTTGCAGGCCATGCAGGCAGATGGTGCTGGACAGGAAGCCAGACGCTGCCAAAGCTCAAGGGCTGGGCCAACAATGGCTTCGGCCACTGGAAAGACCTCCATTGGAGTATCCCCCCTTTTAAGGATATCCGTAAGGGGGTACTACACCTTTTTATGGATGGACTCCAGGGGCATTCCGGTGGATTCGGAGATCAGGCGGAGAATGCCCTGAAAGGAGGAAGGGCCTTCCTCCAATCCTGCCACGGACGACGACTCATCCCTGGGATGGGAGTGTAATCTAGTGACGTCCGAGTCCGAAGAATCAGGATATGACGGCCTCCCACCTAGGTCTCCCTTGATAAGCCGTGGGTGATCGGGGGCGACCGTTATCGACAGACGTCGGGGAAACCCGGTGTCTGTCCAGTCCTCTTTCGAGGGAGCCCCTCCCTGATGCTGCTTAGGTGGTGGTTCCATGAAAATTGGTGGAGAGACGGAGGCAGGCCGAAACCAGGACGCATGCCGGCCCCACGGGTGGGGGGAACAGAAGGCTTTAGTTGTGGAGGGGTCGGCGTCGGCCTAGGAGGTGGGAGCCAAGTGATGGCTGGGGTAGACAGCAGAGCTGGCTTCTGCCCGGACAAAACCAGCTCTTGCCACATGAGGTCTTCATAGCATTGATGGAGTTTCCGCCGAAGCCTCTCCTCGTCTGAGGAGGATGAAGACCTGTGGCGCCTCTTTTTTGAATGCTTGTGTTTCCTCGGCCGAGATCGGGTGGGCCGAATGGGTCCTGAATGGGGACGCCAGCAGGCTGGGTCCCCTCATCAGGAAAGACAAGGACTGGAGTCCTTTCCAAAGAGTCGTCGACCGGGGTCGGCGACAGAGGGTCGACTGGGTCGAGAATAATCTCCACCTCATTGGCCACTTCCTTGGTCCCCTGGCCAGATGGAAGATCCATGAAACCGGTGGCCAAGGATGCGATCTCGATCAAAGTTGAGACCGCATGTTCCTGGGACTCTGACCTTTCTCGGTCCCAAGAACATCTTCGCTTGGACAAAGACCCAGGGTCCTTATCCCTCTCCCAAGGGCGGAAGGAGTGCGAGCCCGAGGGCACCTCACCCCTGGTGGGGTAAGACTGGCACAACTCCCTGAAGGAGCCGGAAAAGGTGGAGCCAAGGTTAAGTGGAACAAAAAAGCTGCAACTGGCTGAAGCTTGAGCTGCTTCCTCCTCAAAATGCCTTCATTTGTTCCAGCTGCTTGGCGGAAACCGCCCACCTCGCCTCCATCGATTTCACCTGCAGGTTCCTTTTCTCCAGTCTCCCCAGCTTTAAGCGCATTATGCGGCTGTTCAGGATGTTGGGGTGGAAGGCCAGGCAAAAAGTGCATGATGAGGTGTCATGTCCGACACCTAGGCAATAAAAGTACGTTAGGTGGGAATCGGTGTGCGACATCTTTTGGCCGCAGGGGCACCAGCAAAATCCGGGGGAAGAGTTTTCCTCCATGTCTGATGCGGTAAAATCGGAATTGCTAACTCGAACAAGTTTTAAAGTAAGTTTCGCCAAAAAAACGACGCTTTGAATCCAAGGCCTACGAATTGCTGCAAGAGCACAAGGGAACCTGTATTTTCCAGGGGAAAGGAAGATCTGGTGTCATGGGGTGGAGCCGAGGTATTTACCACCCGGGTGGGTGGGAGAAGCCAGCCTGAAGACTTCCGGCAAGATTTAAAGGGGAAAGGGACATGCCAAGAAGTGTGGATTAACAACATATCCACGCTCCTAGAAGTGGTGTTTGTCCATGCTAACCAAGTTTTATGCTCGATGTGTGGGTGAGGTCTATATGCAGACACCACCACAGGGTGGGCAAAACCCATTAGTGTCCCAGCGCTGTTACCGCTGTGCCCATGAAAATGAGGAGGTCCCCCCTGCATACAGGCACAGTGGGCTATTGAGAGGTTTGCACAGGTGGTAAATGCCACCCCAATGGGCACAAGTTACTGCTTTTGCAAACCCCAACTTGATGGGGCGCAATGCCCCAGTGGCAAGTAAAGGTACTGCAGGCAGCCACTATCCCCAACCTTCTGATCCCCATCCCCGTACCTGTACCGTAATTCCTTGGTGTCTAGTGGCATCCCCCACCCTCCGATTCTCGTCCCAGTCACCGATTACATAGTCTCTGATGTCTAGTAGCACCTCTCATCCACTGATTGTCTGCTACTGCATTCACAGGTTTTCTTTGGAGTCCAGTGGAATCCCCTGACCCCGAGTTCCTGTCCCAGAAGGAAGACCATATGCCCAAGTGTCTAGCAGGCCCCCCCCAGCACGCCTGCACACCACCCTGCAACCCCCCCTTTTGTCAGTCGCTGGTGCTGTGCGGATCTACTATTGCAACCAGCAGTCTTCCTTTCACCACCTCGGCAAGCTGTTGTATGCAATGACAGGGAGAAGGACAGAGTTGCTGAAGCAGTCAAGTCATATACTTCCTTTTCTAAGATGCATATTCTTTGTCTGACAGATGGCCGGTACCACTTTGGTACAAGGAAAAAAAAAAACGTCACCTGAACTTTCTTAAGTGCAGGGACTGCTAGGTATTATTCCACAACACACAGTCCAACAGTAGAACATCAGAAGATTAATGGACTACCAAAAACTTAATTTTGGTATTCTACCTCTAGGTTCAGCATTCTGTCTAAAAGAGCACTGCAGAGATTAAACTGCAAAGTGGCTGTATGTTTGAGTGGTGGTACTCTTATCGAAATACCATGAAGTTCTAATCCTACTATCTACTAAACATTTCCCAGACTGGCACAAAACCCGAGGGTAGGGTTAATGCACTGTGCAGTCACATATCTAATGTGTAGAAAGCACTAGTTATAAGATACATTCAGTGTCACACTGGAAAATGTTTAGCAGACAACAGGTTAGCACTTAGTGGCATTTCACCAGGAGTACCATTCAAGCATACAACCATTTTGCAGTTTCATCCATGCAGTGTTCTGTTTAAAAGAATGCTTGACCTAGAAGTAAATTTGATATTCTAAGGTTTTGGTAGTCCATTGATCGTAAAGTTCTACCACTGTACAGTGTGATGTAGAATCGTACCTACAGTCCCTGCTATAAGAAAGTTCATGTGATGTTTATTTTTCCTTGTAGTAGACTGGCACCGGCAATCTGTTAGACAAGAGAATGTGCATCTAAGCAAACAAAGTATACGGACCTGCCTGCTCCAGCAACTCTGTCCTTCTCCCTGTCACAGCATACGGCAGCTGGCCATGGTGGTGAGAGGAGGGCTGTGAAGGTCTTTGTATCAGATCCATGTAGCGACTGTGGTAAGGAGGGGTGGCAGGGTGGTGTGCCTCATGCAGGCGGTGAGGGGGAGTATTATACGCCAGAGTATATGAGCTCTTTTCTGGAATGGGCATTCGGGAGGGGGGTTAATGTGCGGCAGATGATCGGTGGGTGGGGAGGTGCAACTAGACACCAGGAACTATGTAACCAAAGATGGGGACAGCGATCACTGGGTGGGGGTGGGACAGCACTAGACACCAAGGAATGTTATGGGTACGGAGGATCGGAGGGTGAGGGGTGCCAGTGAACACTACGGTGGAGGTGTATCTTGCGTGGATGAACTTTTGGGGTCGGGGCACTTGCTGCCATGCCTGCTGTGGCGGGCGGCCACAGGAGGGGAGCAAACCTGCTGCTGCATCCAATGCAAATGAGCCCATAATGGGCATGCATGTGGCACTTAGCACTTTGTATGCACAATGGGCTCATTTGCATGGTGTTGGCTGAATATTGTGCTGGGGGTTCCTTGTGCTGTAGAGCCTGGAGGCACAGTTCCCTGTCAGGGCAGTGCTACTCAACTTAGTGCTGTGACGACATGCCCCTATATTCAATCGGAGTAGCACTGGTGTGCTAACTGACTAGAGCATCCTCACGGTTGTGGGCAAAGGCAAGTGCAGCACAAACATTTGCGTTCCATTTCTGCCCCCTACTGAATATGTGGCCCTGATGTTCTCAATAAAAAAGTTATGTGTGTTATTCTCTTCAGTCACAATGTGTACATACCTCATGAGTTTTTTTAAACAATCCTTTGGACCCTAGACAGCCATAGCTGCCAGGTCACAGTGCATGAAAATGACTATGCTGTTTATGGTATTTGTTGCATCTTGAAACAGAAAAATCAAATATTTTTAAAAAATAGGAAATTTATGTCAATATAATTCAAACAACATGAAGTCTTGCTGTATTCTGACAATTGCAGTGATTGCCAACCTCTGAACTGCCCCGGAGAACAAAGAGTTAACTTTCTATGCAGGGCATAGAATGCTGAGCTTGAGCTCGGTTGAAGTCTCTGTCTGGAGTGATTCAAACCTAAACCGTCAGATTCTTTACTCCGCCTCATTGAACGGTCGCTCTGGAGATTTCTCCTTCAGCTCGGTTCGAAAGTCGGTTAAAGTTTTCAGTTTCCGTCGGTTTTTAAACCGAAAAAAGTATCTGCATAGTCGGTTCAGTCTCTGTCTGTGGTGCCATGAGTACTAGATAGGAACTGTTCTGTTTTTCTGTGTGGAACTTGTAAAAGTGCGGCTCGGTTTAGCTGAACCAGCCATTTGATAGTGAAATTTGTTTGTTTACTTAGCGTGTGGTTACCGGTTCTTATCGGTTCTAAAAAAAGGTGTTTGTAACCAGTTTTTTCCAATACCCGTGACACGGTTAGGAACCGATAAGGGAGCCTTGTGTGGCGGTTGCCGAAAAAAGGGTACGTTTGGTTAGGTTGGCCATGTCTGAGAAACCCAAGAAAAAAAGTGGGCCCACTGGGTTTCAACACTGCAGTGAGTGTGGGGAGGTCTTTGTTAAGGCCGATCCCCACACCACCTGTGTTTATCGTCTGGGGTTTGACCACCTCGATTCAAACTGCAAATATAAAAACTTTCCCAAATCTACCCTTGAGAAGAGATTAGGTAGAGTGAGGGAAAAGGAGGCCGAGAAGTCCGCTGACGTGGATGGCCAGCACGGTTCGGTTTTGACCGAAACAGAAAGAGTGCCCTCTGACCAGGGCAATACTACTTCAGGCAAAAGGAGAGCAGATTCCGAGAGATCAGTTCCGACAAAAAGAAAGCGCAAAGATAAATCAACCGGTTCAGATCCAGAGGTTCATGTTCCGACCGCCGAAGAGATAGCCAGGGCGATTCAGATTGTGTAATCGCTTCGTCCGGTTCCAACCGATCTGGCTCCTTCTGGCAGGGGTTCGGTTCGGTTGGTTCCCCCGGTTCAAGAGTATACCCTTGAAGATTTTTATGAACCGGAATTTGAAGAGGAAGGGGAAAATGAGGATGATGATGTAAGTGAAGGTCTGGATGTGCCTGTGGAACCGGACATCTCCCCAGACAGACCTTCAGGTGTTTCCCCTCCTAGGCTTTCTGAGTCCCCTTCTCACTTTATGTTTTACAGAAAGGTGGCCAAAACCCTCAAGGTTCCTATAGAGGAGGCTGTGGAAGATCAAGAGGAGCCTGATTATGTAGAGATGATGGACACCCCAGAGTCCAGGAGACTGTCTATTCCCCTCCATAAATCTTTTGGGAAACAGACAAAAAATGTTGAAGTCTCCAAACACTATACCTCCTGTGGATAGAAGAACGGACAAGAGGTACACACTTTCAGGCTCAGACATGGAGTTCTTATATCACCAATGCAGCCATGTTGGGGTAGTGCAGGCTGCTGCTTGTGACAAGGCAAATATTTCCTTGGCTTCACACCCCCCTGACAAGGACTCCAGGAAGACTGATGCCATGGCAAAGAAGCAGTACATGGCATCTTCTTTGGGACTCAGGCAGGCAAATTACATGGCCTATACAGCCAGGTACCAGAAGTCCAGGTGGGACACTACTGGCACTGGCTAAACAGGCCTCCCCAGCTAGCCAAGGAGCTGAGGCGGTGGCTGCAGATGGGATTGAGGCATCTAAGGTTCAAGTTTCATGCTGCTGTGGACTCTAATGAAGTATCATCAAGAATCATGGCTACATCTGTGGCTCTTTGGAGGATGGCTTGGCTCAGATGTACTAGCCTCTCGCAGGACACCCAGGCTAAGGCCATGAATTTTCCTGTAGTGGGTAATTCTCTGTTTGGGGAGCAGACAGAGAATTACATGAAGAAAATGGATGAGTACAGGACCACTTACAGGAGTGCTCAGGCCAAGGAAAGGCAGGCAACACCTCAAAGGCAGCAGTCTAGGGGCAGGTGCAGGCCTTTTTACCAAGCACAGACCTCTTCTTCCTTTTCTCAGAGGGGGTTCTTCAGAGGGAGAGGCAGAAGGGGGATGAGCAGGGCTGTATCCACTCCTCAGCCTAAAGCCCCTGCCAAGAAGACACCCTGATGGGCCTGCCCGGGTCGACTCTCCTATTCCAGTAGGGGGCAGGCTGGCTTACTCTGTCCAGGACTGGATGTCTATTACATCAGACAAGTGGGTCCTGGAAGTAGTAAGCCAGGGACTGGTTCTCAGCTTCAAAAAGTTTCCAAAGATGAGAGCCAGATCTTTTCCACCTGCAAATCTCTCGGAAACCCTTGCCCTAGAGGCAGAGGTTTCTTCTCTCCTAGCTTTAAGAGCTATAGAGAGAGTACCTACCCTACACTGGGGCAAAGGACTGTACTCCAGGTACTTCCTGACCCCCCCAAAAAACAGGGGAGTGGTGACCCATCCTAGACCTTAGATATCTAAACAAACATCTTTTAAAATCAAAGTTCAAGATGATAACTCTGGGAATAATCCTTCAAACAACATGAAGTCTTGCTGTATTCTGACATATGCAGTTAGGTCCTGCCTTTCAACTGCCCCGGAGAACAGAGAGTTAAAGTTTCTATGACTAGCATAGAATGTTCACCACGAGCTCGGTTGAAGCCCCTGTCTGCTGTTGTTTAAACTGCAACCGCCAGATTCTTTACTCCGCCTCACTGAACAGTCGCTCCGGAGATTTCTCCTGCTGCTTGGTTCAAAAAGTCGGTTGAAGTGTCGGGTTTTCGGTCGGTTTCTACCGAATTGCTGTTGCCGCTTAGTTGGTTCAAGTCTCTGTCTGTGGTACTGTGAGTACTAGATAGGTTTTTGTTCTGTTTCTGTGTGGAACTGGTAAATTGTGGATCGGTTCGGCTGAACCGATCAGTTTGAGGTAAAAACAAACAAACAAAAAAAAAACAAACTTATGCTTACTTTAGAGTGTGGTAACCAGTCCGTATCAGTTGTAAAAAAAAAAAAAATGTTTAATTACATTTTTTCCAAGACCCGTGACACGATCAGGAACCGATAGGAGTCTTGCCTGGTGGATTCCGAGAAAAAGTACGTTTTTGGTTAGATTGGCCATGTCTGAGAAACCAAAAAAAAAAACGGCTCTCACTGCTTTCAATATTGCAGTGTGTGTAAGTCTTTGCCAAGGCTGATCCCCACACCACCTGTGTTTATTGTCTGGGGTTTGACCACCTCGATTGAGACTGCCAAATTTGCACGAATTTTCCCAAATCTACCATGGAAACGAGATTAGGTAGACTGAGGGAAAGGGAGGCCGAGAAGTCCGCTGACCTGGATGGCCAGCCCGGTTCGGTCCCGACCGAACCAGAAGGAGTGCCCTCTGACCAGGGCGATACTTCTTCGGGGAAAAAGGAGAGCAGATTCCAAGGAATCGTCTCTGATAAAAGGAAAAAGACAAATCGACCGGTTCAGGCCCAGAATTTCATACCCCGACCGCCACTGAGATAAGAAAGGTGATAAGGATTGTGCAATTGCTTAGTTCGGTTCCGACTGAACTGGCACCATCTGGCAGGGGCTCGGTTCAGTCGGTTCCCCCGGTTCCGGATTATACTTTGGAAGAATTTTATGAACCGGAGGAGGGAGAGTATGAGGATGATTATGGTGATGGTGAAAGTCTGGATGTGCCTATTGACCCGGACATCTCCCCCAGACAGACCTTCAGCTGTTTCTCCTCCTAGGCTTTCTGAGTCCCCTTCACGGTACATGTTTTACAAAAAAGTGGCTGATACCCTCCAGCTTCCTGTGGAGGAAGCAGTAGAGGATCAGGAAGAGCCTGATTATGTTGAGATGGACATCCCGGAGTCCAGGAGACTGTCTATTCCCCTCCACAAATCCTCTGGAAAGCGGACACAAAAATTCTTAAGTCTCCTAATTCTATACCTCCTGTGGACAGACGAATGGACAAGAGGTACACTCTCTCAGGCTCAGACACGGAGTTCCTTTTTCAGCAATGCAGCCATGTTGGGGTTGTGCAGGCTGCTGCCTGTGATAAGGCAAACATTCCCTTGGCATCACACACCCCCAGACAAGGACTCCAGGAAGATTGATGCCATGGCAAAGAAACAATACATGGCAGCACCTTTGGGACTCAGGCAGGCTAACTATATGGCCTATACAGTCAGATACCAGAAGTCCAGGTGGGACACTGTGCTGGCTCTGGCTATACAGGCCCTCGACTAGCTTGCCAAGGAGCTGGAGCGGGTGGCTGCAGATGGGATTGAGGCATCGAAAGTACAGTTTCATGCTGCTGTAGACTCCAATGATGTATCATCAAGAGTCATGGCTACATCTGTGGCTCTTCGGAGGATGGCATGGCTCAGATGTACTAGCCTCTCACTGAATACCCAGGCTAAGGCCATGGATTTTCCTGTAATTGGTAATTCTCTGTTTGGGGAGCAGACAGAGAATTACATGAAGAAGATGGATGAGTACAGGACCACTTACAGGAGTGCTCAGGCCAAAGAAAGGCAAGCAACTCCTCAAAGGCAGCAGTCCAGGGGCAGGGGCAGGCCTCCTCTTCTTCCTTTTCACAGAGGGGATTCTTTAGAGGGAGAGGCAGAAGGGGGATGAGCAGGCCTGCATCCACCCCTCAGCCTAAAGCCCCTGCCAAGCAGACACCCTGATGGGTCAGCCCAGGTCGATTCTCCCATACCAGTAGGGGTCAGACTGGCTTACTTTGTCCAGGACTGGAAGTCTCTTACATCAGACAAGTGGGTCCTGGAAGTAGTAAGCCAGGAACTTGTTCTCAGCTTCAAAAAATTTCGCAAGATGAGAGCCAGATCTTTTCCACCTGCAAATCTCTCAGAGACCCTTGCCCTAGAGGCAGAGGTTTCTTCTCTCCTAGCTCTCAGGGCTATAGAGAGAGTTCCCACCCTACACAGGGGCAAAGGATTGTACTCCAGGTACTTCCTAACCCCCAAAAAGACAGGAGAATGGCAGCCCATCCTGGACCTAAGATATATGAACAAACAACTTTTGAAGCCAAAGTTCAAAATGGTAACTCTGGGAATTATCCTTCCCTCTCTCTTCCCTGGACCTCCCAGATGCCTACTTTCACATTCCCATCAGGTGCTCCCAGAGAAAGTTCCTTAGGTTCGAGTTGCCCTCAGGCCACTATCAATTCAGAGCAATGCCCTCTGGCCTAACATCAGCCCCAAGGGTTTTCACAAAGTGCCTGGCAGTAGTAGTTGCCTTCCTAAAAAGACAAAAGATCTCCATCTTCCCATACTTGGAAGACTGGTTCCTAGTAGGTCAGTCTCCAGACCAAGTCAAGTCACATCTGTAAGTGACCCAGCAAGTGCTCACTTCCTTAGGATTCCTTCTCAACCTACCAAAGTCAGTTCTCGAACCAGCACAGCTCCTCACCTTCATAGGTGCAGAACTGGATACAGTAAAGGCAAGAGCCTTCCTTCCCCTGGAAAGGGCAAGGACCCTTAAGGAACTGGCCTCTTCATTCACCCTTCAGGTATCTCGACCAGCAAGGCATTTCCTTCAGTTACTGGGCCATATGGCAGCTTCCACAGCAGTGGTTCAGGGTGCAAGATTCCAAATGAGGGACATTCAGTTCCATTTAAGAGCCTTTTGGTCCCAAAGAAAGGATTCCCTTACCAAACTAATCCCAGTGACTCGAACCCTGATCCAAGCCTCGCAATGGTGGCAGGGTCAGGACAATTTGAGACAAGGGATTCCATTTGTCACTCAGTCTCATTCACTGATACTCACCACAGATGCTTCCCTGCTGGGCTGGGGAGCCCATCTGGGGGATCTTACCACCCAAGGACTGTGGTCACCTCAGGAATCTCTGCTTCACATCAATCTCTTGGAACTCAAAGCAGTGTTTCTGGCACTGCAAGCTTTTTCCAAATCTATACAGAACAAGCTGGTTCAGGTCAGAACAGACAACACCACAACCATGTGGTACATCAACAAGCAAGGAGGCACTTGGTCTACGGCCTTGTGCACAGAAGCAATGAAGTTGTGGTCCCTGGCCTATTCCCTGCAAACCTCTCCGATAGTTCACCTCCCAGGGAAGGACAATGTCCTAGCAGATGCACTGAGCAGAATATCCCAGGGCCATCATGAATGGGCCCTAGACCCTCTAGTTTTGAAAGTGATTTTCTTGAGATGGGGCACACCAGAGATAGATCTTTTTGCAGCCCCAATCACCAACTTCCTCTCTTTTGTTGCAGTCCCCCAGTCTTGGGCTCAGTCCCCCTGGATGCTCTGATTCTGAACTGGGAAGGGAAATTCCTGTATGCTTTTCCCCCCTTCCCTCTCCTGTTCAGGGTGCTAGTCAAGATAAGGTAACAACCATGCAAGGTGATTCTGATTGCGCCAGACTGGGCCATACAGCCATGGTATCCCTTGTTGCTGTCCCTAACAGTTCACCTTCCCCTGTCTCTTCCCAGGAATTACAACCTGTTAACATCCTCTCAGGGGAGGATTTGGTACCTGAATCTTCAGTCTCTCAATCTCAAGGCTTGGCTCTTGAAGAGTTAGAGTTTGCAGATCTGCATCTTTCCCAAGGTGTTCTGGATATCCTTAAGGCTTCTCGAAAGCCTTCCACCAGGAAGACTTGCAACTCCAAATGGAAAAGATTCAGCATTTGGTGTTCTAAGAAGAATATTTCTCCAGACTCTGCTGAATTGCCTACGCTTCTGGATTATATAGTTCATCTTAATGGCCTAGGCCTCAGACCAGCTACCCTTAAAGTACACTTGGCAGCTGTTTCTGCTTTCCTGTCAGTAGGCAAGTCTTCCTCTCTGTCATCCCATCCTGTATTCTGTAAGTTTTTCAAGGGATTGCTTCACACCAATCCCCCCTTTAGGGATCCTACTCCTGCTTGGGACCTTAATGTTTGCATTGTTCAGCTTATGCAACTGTAATCCCCAGGGGGTGCTATCCCAAGGGCTACAACCCCTGCCTGTCTCAGCAGTGACAGGGTAAGGGGCCCAGATCCGTTGACGGGTGCCTCCACCCAGAGGTCAGGGTTAGAACAGTCTAGGTTGACTCGGTCACAGCCCTCTGGGTTGCTGCAACCCCCCCTTCTTCCCACTAGTGGCACAAACGAAGTACTCACAATGCTCTCCCCCTGAACACTTACCCCCCAGCTCGAAACACTCAGTTCACTCTGGGGACCCCCTGGAAAGTAAGGTACAGTTATCAAACATTCACTGTGCTGTATGTCCTCAGTAAGACACAAATCAGCCTGGGTACAGTTGCAAGACAAACAATCTGATTTATTTGAGGGGGGATAACAAGGACTGGGGAAAATCAGGGTGATTGGCCTATCACTATTACCTATATTTAACTACCTATGGCTCTGTGCACAGGCCTGAACCTATCAGTTATTGTCTATGGGTACCCAAGCCCTAATGGCTAGTTCTCGATGCAGCTGGTTGGGGCCCTGACACAATCGAGCCTGTAATCCCTGAGAAGATCAAATGGAGCAGAAAGCTCAATTTGTGTAGTCAGTAGTACAACAAAATGACTTTTGGCCACTGTTTGCAAGCTTAACAGGGAGCTACCCTGATCCAGTACTCACGACTCCAGCAGATAACCATTCCTTCACCACTTTCAGGGCTGAGCCTGAGCTTCAAAAGCCTCCTCACACATTTATATGGAAAACAACAGAGGGGTACCATACCAGGCAGCTGCTTCCAGGACCCAAACGAACTCACAGCAATTTCGGGTGTTACACCGCAGCTTCAACTTTCCTGACAGACCGAGTGCGATTCAGCAGATTCTCCAGTCCTCTACAGGTTGACCCTGGTAGGTAGCTGTGCTTGTACACAGCCTCCTCTGACCACGCGACGGCGGATTTAATCCGAAAAGCTCTGACAATGCAAACAGCTGACTCAGGCCTTTCACGCGCTTCCCACGCGAATACTCAACGGCGCAGGAGCTCAGAGCTCCCTTCTCCTTCACAGTCACAACGCATCTGCCCCTAACAGCATGGGGCACTCCTTACAGTTTGGGCGCTACCCAATTCCATTGGCTAGCGTCACATGCCAGTCAATTACTCTGGCCCTCAGTGGTGCGAAAAAGCGCCATAGCCCATAATGCCTTTCCCAAAATTACAAACAGTTCTTCCATTGGTCCTCTGGCTCCATTAAGGAGTCTTGGTTGCTGATTGGTCGCTTAGTCCTTCACATTAACTGCCCCTGAACCTTACTGGATCCTTCAGAACATCCTGGTCCAACATGGAGGGGCACAGCACACAGAGTCCCACCTGTAACAAAAGCAGGTTAGACAAAACTGCACCTTCGCTATCACTCTCAATAATTTCAGGCAACAGGTACACCTGTCAAGGGGGCGCCCCTTGCGCTTTTCAGCGACCACCAAAGGGCACCACAGTACAGCTCTGAGCGGGACTATAAGGAAATGATACACAGTCCCCTCAAGAACAAGGACCTTGCCTGCGAAAGCAGACTGCTCCCAAAGGGACAGCGCTGGAGGCCCCAAAGCACCTAACCCCACACCCAGCGTCTTCTCACTTAACACCAGCTAGGCATGGAGCATCCAGCAAGCTCCGGGAAGGCCTCCAGAAACCCCCAATTGTAGGGAGGTTACACAACCCCCCCCCCTTGAGCCTTTGTCCTTAGCAGAGCTTAAGTACTTGACTTGAAAAACTGTGTTTTTGGTAGCCATTACTTCTGCCAGATGCACCAGTGAATTGCAAGCCCTGTCAGTGGAATCTGATTTCATCTCTTTTCACAGAGATAAAGTGGTCCTTAGAACTAACAGAAAGTTCTTACCTAAAGTGGTTCCAGATTTCCACCTCAACTAGTCTGTTTCTCTCCATTTTCTTCACTGACCATTCCTCCTCGGGGGAAAGAAGGCTACACAGCTTGGATGTTAAAAGAGCCCTTAGCTACTACATGGAGTGTACCAAGGGTCACAGGTTTGAATACCTCCAGTTGTTCCTTACTTATGGAGAAGTTGGTAAAGGCAAACCTGCCACTAAGAGATCTATTGCCAGGTGGATTATTTCTTGTATACAATTCTGCTATGAAAAACTGGGTAGAACTCCACACTCAGGCCTGAGGGCTCATTCCACTAGAGGTACAGCTGCTTCCCTGGCTGCTGCCAGGGATATTCCACTCTTAGAAATTTGTCAAGCAGCCACCTGGAAAACAGTCCATACTTTCACCAAGCATTACTCTCTGGATATCCAGGCTAGGAGTGATGCTCGGTTTGGCACAGCAGTACTTCAGAGCCTGTTCCCAAAGTAGGTTCTGTCCCTCCTCCAAGGAGGTACTGCTTGGTAGTGTGCATATGTCAGAATACAGCAAGACTTCATGTTGTTTGAAGAAAAAATTACTCACCTTAGTAATGTTTCTTCTAATGGAGTCTTGCTGTATTCTGACCTCCCCCCCGCCTCCCCTCTCAGAACCTAGATTTTGGGATGTGGGTGGGCAGGAGCAGTGTTGGCACCCTAGGGGTGTCCTTGTTACACCTTTTTGGTTTGGGTGACAGGTTGTGTTTTGGATGCGTTTTGTTTTTGGGTTTCCTGACTTCAGTCTTCCTTTGAAACCAAAAACCTTTTTATGTATTTGCCAGTTGGCTAGTAAGAATTTTACAGATCTTACTTCGAGATACAGCTCTTGCAGCAGGTTACACCATTAGGACTGAAGCCGGCAGGCGCCAGGACCCCACGGAAATTTTCTAGCTAGCAGTCTTCAGCGGGGACCACCTCCGACGTCGGGCGTAGTACATAAGGAGGCGGTCCCCCCATAATCCTCAGTTCTTTTCCCGCTGTCGACTCGTCAGTATCGGCCTTTCAGTCTCCTTTTCTAGCGCGCGACGACCATAAGAACTATGACGATTTTCATCTACTTTTCGAATTCTGAACAACTGATGTCCTCTCCAACCACTTCTTTAGAGGGTCACCATACGAAGTGCACCTGCGGCAAACAGATCCCCTTCAAGGATCCACATCGGCCTGTGTTCGCTGCCTAGGCCTGGACCATGACACCAAGGCCTGCTCCTTCTGCCAGAGCTTCAACAGTCGAACCAGGATCCGCCACCAGAAAGCACTTCTAGCGTTTCTCCTGGAAGAGAAACTCAAAACCATGGACAAGGAACCTTCCTCCCAGGGACAGCCTTCGAGCAAAACCCACAAGCACTGGGAAAAGGAAAGGTCCAGGTCTCCTGCGAGGGCCTCGGACTCCCGAAGCTCCGGCTCAAAATCGGACTGCTCTCCCTCCAGGGCTCGGTCGCAACCTCCCCAGGTCCAGGTCAGGTCATCCAACGGTTCCTCCTCTCTTCAACCTCTGAAGACTTCGAGGCCCTCGGCCTCCTCTACTCCTTCCAAGGCCCCGCCGAAGTCGGGGGAGCACCATAAATATTCCTCCCATCGCCGGGACACCGATGCCAGGTCAGACTCCTAGCCACCCTGAGGCTCGGATCCGGCGCCCCGTAAAACTAAGGACCTGACGTCCCTTAAACAGACGTCGGACCCGAAGTCGGCCCACCCGACGTCGGCCAAACATCATCGGCGCTCCCAGGAGCCGACAACACCTAGACACCCGTCGCCGGCCAGGTGTTCACCTCCGAAGACGTCGTCCAGGGGACCGACGTCAGCTACCCCACAGAAGAGGACCGCACCCCCGTTGCCGGCGGATGCCGGTCAGAGGGACTCAACCAAGGAGGTCGCCACACAGCCCGAGGACCAGGCAGGCGACACCGGAGATGCCGGGTTCAAGGAACCTTCCCCGGAGCGGGAGACCCCCGGGGACCCGATGCCCAACCCCGGTGACAGGCCACCGGCGCCAGGCTCGTTGTCGGGTATGAATCTGGCAGAGGTAAAAGAGCTTTTTACCTTCTGGTGGGACACCATCAAAAAAGATGTGGTCCCTGCACGTCCTCCTCCTCCTCCTACACCTACTCTGCCTCCACCCACTCCATCACCGCCTACGCCCCCTCCTCCACCTAAGGGGCCCGTAGGACGGCCTCCATCCCCCAAGGAGCAGACACCACCTCCTGGGGTAGATCTTTGGAAAGGAGAAGGCCTCCCTCCAAATCCCTCTCAGGGTCACCCAGCCCCAAGAGACCCAGATGACGCCGGTACAAGCCGTCGGGGGAGGATTCCAGGTCGGACACTTCAGAGTGTTCCAGATCACCTTCTCCTCTCAGCATTCCCTCTCCTGACCCACACGACCTTCCCAGGTCTCCTTCGGATGATCCCTCCTTCGCAGAGATCATGAGGCACATCCAGGAAAACATGGGGTGGGATACTGAGGAGCTTGACCCCGAGCGACAATGCCTTGCCCGCTACCTTCGGCAAAAAGACCCAAAGCCCGTGGCAGTGCTGCCCTTGGTGGATACCTTCGTGGACGTCACTAAGGCTTTGCATGACCGGTCTCAGAGACCTCAGCATTTGAGCACCCAGCCACCGGACCAGGAATCCAAGCAACTGGACGTCCTGGGAAGGTGCATGTACGCGGCTGCGACTTGCGCCATCAGGTCACTGAACTATCTGACCCACATGGTTCAGTTCCAGAACGCACTGTGGGAACAGGGTCAGGACCTGGTCGAGAAGATGCCCGATGGCGATCACAAGGAGGAGCTCTTGAACCTCCTCCGCACGGGTTCAGATGTAGGGACCCAAGTGCTCAGAGCCGCATATGATTCTGCGGACTCTTCAGCCAGAGCTGCAGCCTCACATGTTTGTCTCCGGAAACACTCTTGGCTCCATGTCTCTGGATTTACCCTGGACGTCCAGAAAAACATCCTAGACGTCCCTTATAATGGCGCAGTCCTACTTGGTGAAGCCTCCGAGAGAGTGATCACTAAACTCCAGGACGCAGGGAAGGCAGTCCTATTTGTACAAGCTATGTACAGGTCTCGGCCTAGTTCCTTTCGTAGGAACCAGACCCGTTTTCGTGGCCGGCTACAAAGGCAACAGCCACGTTCCGGTCAGCAGCAGAGGGGCACTTTCACACGTAAGGCTCAGGCCAAGTCATCCCCAGGCAGAGGTCAACGATTTTCAAAGTCGGCCCAGCCTGCCGGGTCAAACGCTGCCACAGCATGACTCTTTCCCGGCCCCCTCCCCTCCTCAGGATCAACGGGAAAAGAAAGTCGGGGGTTGCATCGCATGCCACTTTCCAGGGTGGCAATCGATCACCACCGACAGGTGGGTTCTGCAACTGGTCAAAAAAGGCCATTATATAGAGTTTGTAGGCAGCCCACCTACAAGACCTCCCCTGCTCTCCCATTATTCGGGTCAGCATGCCCTGCTCATACAGCAGGAAGTGTTCGCGCTTCTGGAAAAGGAATCCTTAGAGCACGTCCCAGAGAACCAGAGAGGACTAGGGTACTATTCTCACTTCTTCCTGGTTCCAAAGAAAACAGGGGACCTCCGTCCAATACTGGACCTCAGCGACCTCAACCTTTCGGTCGCTTACAAGCGCTTCAGCATGGTGACCCTTCCGGGCCTAATTCCTATGCTGAAGCAGGACGCCTTTCTGGCATCTTTGGACATGCAGGATGCCTACCTGCACATTCCTACTGTTCAAGCGCACCGGAGGTTCCTGCGCTTCGAGTTTCAGAGCCGCCAATATCAGTTCCGAGCTCTTCCCTTCGGGCTGTCATCGGCACCTCGTGTATTCATGAAGTGCATGGCGGTAGCTGCGTCTCTGAGGAGACAGGGCCACTATGTGTTCCTATACCTGGACAACTGGCTTCTCATGGCGCCCTCCAGGGAGGCCTTGATGACTGCTATTCACTGCACCCAGTCTCTTTTTCAATCACTGGGTATTCTCATCAACTATGAGAAGTCACACCTGGTTCCGTCTCAGAAGCTGCAGTTTATCGGAGCAGTTCTGGACACCGTCAGAGGGAAAGCTTTCCTTCCCACGGACAGAGCGGAACACATCAGATCCCTCATCAGGGAGTTGTCGGCGAAGAAGACCGTCCCAGCTAGACTGGTCCTTTGCCTGCTCGGACATATGGCTGCAGCCATTGCAACAGTCCCGCTAGCCCGTCTCCACATGCAGGTAACCCAGTGGATGTTACGGGTGCAATGGGACCAAAGGCAAGACCATCTGCAGCATCCAATCCGGATCACGAAAACCGTAATTCGAGATTGGCAGTGGTGGCTACATCCAGGGAACCTCTCTGCAGGGGATCCCTTCACAGTGCCATCCCCGACTGTGACTCTCTCTCCACAGACGCCTCAGGGCTCGGGTGGGGAGCACACCTCGACGGTGTTCGGTCTCAGAGCCCGTGGACAGCTCAGGAGTCTCATCTCCACATCAACATCCTAGAAATGAGGGCAGTCCTTTACGCTCTGCAGGCCTTCCAGTCAGAGATCCCACCGGGTACACTTCTGTTACAGACAGACAATTCCGCGGTGATGTATTACCTCAACAAACAAGGAGGCACTTACTCCTACCCACTTTGCAGGGAAGCCATGAGAGTGTGGGAGTGGGTATTGCAACATGGCACAAACCTAATTGCAGTTCATGTCCCAGGAGTGGACAACACCATCGCAGGCAGCCTGAGCCACTCTCGGGCCAGAGTCCATGAATGGGAACTTCTGCAGGAGGTGGCAGAGGATCTGTTTCACAGATCGGGTACTCCAGAATTAGACCTTTTCGCCTCCACATCCAACGCAAAACTGCCCAATTTTTGCTCGCTAGATCCAGGGCCTGGTGTTTTGTGGCGAGACATGTTGTCCCTCTCCTGGGCGGTTAGATTCCTCTATGCCTTTCCTCCTTTCCCGTTGATCCAAAGAGTTCTCTTAAAACTTCGCAGGGAGCAAGCGATGCTCATTCTGATCGCACCCTTCTGGCCCAGATTTGGTTTCCTCTTTTGCACCAGCTATCCCGGGAACCTCCACTTCCTTTGCCAATCAGCTCCCATCTATTGTCTCAGGAGGCGGGTTCATTGGTCCATCCGGACCTATGCTCACTGAACCTGCATGCTTGGCTCCTAGAGACATAGCCATGATGCGATATGTAGTCCCGCAAGAAGTGGCAGACGTACTCTCTGCTGCCAGAAAACCGGCTACCCACGCAACTTAAGCCATGAAATGGCGCAGATTCTGTTTGTGGGCTCAAGCGCACGGTTTTCCACCGTTAGATTGTCCAGAAAAGCTGGTTCTGGACTACCTGCTTTCCCCTCTTCCACTCCGGACTGGCTTACTCCTCGATTAAAGTGCACCTTTGTGCCATTTCGGCTTACCATACCCCTGTAGGCCATCGGACAGTGGCCCAGCTGGACACTACTTGTGCCTTTTTAAGGGGCGTCCTCCACCTTAGGCCCCCCATTAAAGATCCAATCCCTCCAAGGGGCTTGCCCTTTGTCCTGGAGCAGCTCACGCTGCCACCTTTTGAACCAGCTGCAGATTGCGAGCTACGTTTTCTCTCCTGGAAAACGTTATTTTTAGTTGCAGTTACTTCTGCCAAAAGAATTTCAGGATTGCACGCTCTTATGTACAAAGAGCCTTATTTGGTTTTCCACCAGGACAGGGTATCCCTAAGGACAAACCCAAAGTTTTTGCCTAAGGTGGTCTCGGCTCTCACCCGTAATCAGGACATTATTCTACCAGTGTATTTTCCACGGTACTCTAATCGAGGAGAAGCCCTTCTGCACGCCCTAGACATGCACAGATGCCTCAGATACTACCTGACCAGAACCAAACAGCACTGAAAGTCAGACCAACTTTTCGTCTCCTTTGCTCACAGGATGAAAGGAGCTCCTGTCTCCAGTCACTTTCTAGGTGGCTCATCCAGTGCATTACTTTCTGTTATGAGAAGCGCAATAAACCCTTAACGGGGCGCAGTCAAGGGTCATTCCACAAGAGGGATGGCTACTTCCTTTGCGGCGTTAAAGAACTTCTCCACCTCAGCTATTTGCGCTGCAGCTACTTGGAGCTCTGTGCATACCTTTATCAGGCATTACAGTCTGGATATTGCATCGAGGCGAAGAGTGGGGTTCAGTCCAGCTGTCCTTCAGGGACTTCCGTCCTAGGCTTGAGTTACCTCGAGGTCTCTAACTTTCCTCTTCCCAATGGTGCATGGTTGCCACTACTGCTTGGAAATCAGTCCTAATGGTGTAACCTGCTGCAAGAGCTGCATCTCAAAAGTAAGATAGTACAGTTACGTAAGAACTTACCGTAACAGTAGATCTTCAAGAACAGCTCTTGCAGCAAGTACTTTCCCCTCCCACCATCCCCGCTGGAGGTAGGTCAGAGTCAAGCACCCATCTCATTAGATGGGACATTCCTATTTACTTGTTCTGCCACCTGGTGGCGGATCCTCGGTCTCCTCTTCTGATGTCATCCAGCGGCTGGGAGTCTCCGGCGGAAGAACTGAGGAATACGGGGATGATCGCCTCCTTGTATACTACGCCAGCGTCGGTCCCGCTGAAGACTGCTAGCTAGAAAATTTCCATGGGGTCCTGGCGCCTACCGGCTTCAGTCCTAATGGTGTAACCTGCTGCAAGAGCTGTTCTCGAAGATCTACTGTTACGGTAAGTTCTTACGTAACTGTACTTTTCCACACAGAACACCTAGTGAGTCTTTGCTCGTAAAGATCTGACGGTTGCAGTTTAAACAACAGCAGACAGGGGCTTCAACCGAGCTCGTGGTGAACATTCTATGCTAATCACAGAAAGTTTAACTCTTTGTTCTCCGGGGCAGTTGAAAGGCAGGACCTAACTGCATATGTCAGAATACTGCAAGACTCCATTAGAAGAAACAACATTACTAAGGTAATTTTTTCTTCCCTCTCTAAGACCAGGGGCTGGCTAGCCTCCCTGGACCTCAAAGATGCCTACTTTCACAGTCCCATCCAGGTGCTCCCACAGAAAGTACCTCAGGTTCGAGTTGCCCTCAGGCCATTATCAGTTCAGAGCAATGCCCTTTGGTCTAACCTCAGTCCCAAGGGTTTTCACAAAGTGCCTGGCAGTAGTAGTTGACATTCTAAGAAGGCAAAAGATTTCCATTTTTCCATATATGGATGATTGGCTAATAGTGGGTCAGTCTCCAGATGAGGTCAAGTCTCACCTGCCAGTGCTCACTTCTCTAGGATTTCTTCTCAACCTTCCCAAGTCAGTTCTTGAACCAGTCCAGCTTCTTACCTTTATAGGGGCAGAACTGGATACACCCAGAGCAAGAGCCTTTCTTCCTCTAGAAAGGGCAAGGGTTCTTATGGAACTAGCTTCTTCCTTCAGCCTTCGGATATCTCGACCAGCAAGGCATTTCCTCCAGCTCTTGGGCCACATGGCACCTTCAACAGCAGTGGTCCAAGGGGCAAGATTCCAGATGAGGGATATTCAGTTCTACCTGAGAGCTTTCTGGTCTCAGAGAAAGGACTCCCTTACCAAACTGATCTCAATGACTCTGACCTTGATCCAAGCCCTCCAGTGGTGGCAGGATCAGGACAATTTAAGACAAGGTGTTCCTTTTGTTGCTCAGCCTTGTTCAGTGGCCCTTACCACGGATGCTTCTCTCCTGGGCTGGGGAGCCCACCTGGGGTCCCTTACTGCCAGGGGATGTGGTCCCCCCAAGAATCCCTTCTCCACATCAATCTTCTAGAGCTCAGGGCAGTTTTTCTGGCTCTAAAAGTGTTCTCACAGTCAGTACAGAACAAGGTGGTTCAAGTCAGAACAGACAATACCACCACCATGTGGTACATCAACAAGCAGGGAGGCACTCGGTCCACGGCCTTGTGCACAGAAGCCATGAAGTTGTGGTCCCTGGCTTATTCCCTGCAAACCTCTCTTGTAGCAGTTCACCTTCCAGGCAAGGACAATGTGTTAGCAGATGCGCTGAGCAGGATTTCTCAAGGCCATCACAAATGGTCCCTGGACCCTCAGGTGTTGAAAGTGATTTTTTCAAGGTGGGACACTCCAGAGATAGATCTCTTTGCAGCCCCAGACAATTACCAACTCCCTCTCTTTTGTTGCAGACCTCCAGTCCTGGGCTCAGTCCCTCTGGCCCTGACCCTGAATTGGGAGGGAAGTTTCTGTATGCCTTTCCCCCCTTCCCACTCCTGTTCAAAGTTTTGGTAAAAATAAGGTCTCAACCTTGCAAGGTGATTCTGATTGCTCCAGATTGGGCCATACAGCCCTGGTACCCCATGTTGCTGTCCCTAGCAGTCCATCTTCCCCTATCTCTTCCCAGGAATTACAACCTGTTAACATCCTCTCAGGGAAGGATTTGGTACCCCACTCTTCAGTCTCTCAATCTTAAAGCATGGCTCTTGAAGAGTTAGAGTTTGCAGATCTGCATCTTTCCCAAGGGGTTCTGGATATCCTCAAGGCTTTTCGAAAGCTCTCCACCAGAGACTTACAACTCCAAATGGAAAAGATTCAGCATTTGGTGTTCTAAGAAGCATGTTACTCCAGACACTGCTGAATTGCCTACAGTTCTGGATTATATGGTCCATCTTAATGGCCTAGGCCTCAGACCAGCTACTCTCAAGGTACACTTGTCAGCTGTTTCTGCGTTTTTGTCTGTGGGGAAGCCTTCCTCACTATCTTCCCATCCTGTGTTCTGTAAATTTTTTAAAGGATTGCTTCACACCAATCCTCCTTTTAGAGACCCTGCCCCTGCCTGGGATTTGAATGTTTGCATTGCTCAACTTATGCAACCTCCTTTGAGCCTATGTCTTCAGCAGAGCTTAAGTACTTGACTTGGAAAACTGTGTTCTTGGTAGCCATTACCTCTGCCAGGCATATCAGTGAATTGCAAGCACTGTCAGTGGAACCTGATTTTATCTCCTTTCACAGGGATAAAGTGGTCCTTAGAACCAATAGAAGGTTCTTGCCCAAAGTGGTTTCAGACTTCCATTTAAACCAGTCTGTCTCTCCCTGTTTTCTTCACTGATCATTCCTCCTCAGGAGAGAGGAGGCTACACAGTTTAGATGTCAAAAGAGCCCTCAGTTACCACATAGAGCATACCAAGGGTCACAGGTTTGACTTCCTCCAGTTATTCTTCACTTATGGAGAAGTGGGAAAGGGCAAACCTGCCACCAATAGATCTATTGCCAGGTGGATTGTGTCTTATATACAATTCTGCTATTAAAAGCTGGGAAAAACTCCACCCTCAGGCCTGAGGGCTCATTCCACAAGAGGTACAGCTGCTTCCCTGGCTGCTGCCAGGGATATCCCTCTCTTAGAAATTTGTCAAGCAGCCACCAGGAAAACAGTCCATACCTTTACCAAGAATTACTCTCTGGATATCCAGGCTAGGAGTGATGCTCGGTTTGGTACAGCAGTACTTCAGAGCCTATTCCCAAAGTAGGTTCTGTCCCTCCTCCTTGGAGGTACTGCTTGGTAGTCTGCAACTGTCAGAATACAGCAAGACTTCATGTTTGAAGAAAAAAATTACTCACCTTAGTAATTATGTTTCTTCTAATGGAGTCTTGCTGTATTCTGACCTCCCTCCCTGCCTCCCCTCTCAGAACCTGTTTTGGGAAGTGGGTGGGCAGGTGCATGTTTGCACCCCAGGGTGTTTTGGCTTGCACCCTCCTCCTTTTTGTTTGGGTGCTTATTTATTATTTTTAGTACATTAGGTTTTGTTTTTGGGTTTCCTGACTTGAGTCTTCCTTGGGAATCCAAAACTTTTTCAGCCAGTTGGCTAGTAAGAATTTTTACAATTTCCACATA
Organism: Neoceratodus forsteri; assembly: GCA_016271365.2. Taxonomy (NCBI): domain Eukaryota; kingdom Metazoa; phylum Chordata; order Ceratodontiformes; family Ceratodontidae; genus Neoceratodus; species Neoceratodus forsteri. The sequence continues at coordinate 1,116,277,238 of CM028130.1, forward strand.
GAATTTTTAGTTTAGTTGGGCTCGTAAGAATCTGACGGTTTACGTTTGAATCACTCCAGACAGAGACTTCAACCGAGCTCGAGCTCAACATTCTATGTCCTGCATAGAAAGTTAACACTTTGTTCTCCGGGGCAGTTCAAAGGTTGGGAATCACTGCAATTGTCAGACTACAGCAAGACTCCATTAGAAGAAACATAATTACTAAGGTGAGTAATTTTTTCTTAATAGGCCTATCTTCCTCAAATTGGGTCTTGAGTCTCTTCGCCTCTTCAGCTAAAAGGTGTACCACTGGAATGCTGGGAGGCTCAAGACCAACACAGTGAGATACAGCATCTTGCTCCTGGGCACCATAATCCTCTAGGAGATGATGCAAAGTTTTATTGGCTGTTCTAATCCTTTAAAAGAAAAGTACTTACTACAGTGCAGAACGTTTTCTTACCATCCACTCACCTCCCTTGCTGGCTGCTGTCTGCTCCACACAAGTCATGTCCTGAAGCAGGGGCTAAGTGGTGATGGAGTAGAAGGTGCTGATGCAAGATATGCATTAGAGGAAGGGGCAGCCAAGTCAGCTAAGAGACGCAGTGGGGAGAGGGGATTCAGAATGAGGGAAGTGATTGTGGAGGGGGCAGGTGCTGCAGTAGGCATCAGGGATATACATGATGGGATAAAGATTCAGAACTGGAGCCAGGAAAATGTGAAAATGATGGGGCTGGAACATGAAAACAGGGGTGGGGTCTTTGTTCTGGGAGACTCAATACTAAGAGGAGTCAGATGGGTAAGTAAAGGGGAATGGCTCAGTCGCATATGGGTGGAGTACATGCCAGGAATGAGAGCAGGTAGGGTGGGACAGTTTATTCTAAAGTATGTAAAGAGGGAAAGGGAGAAACATCATGTTGTGGTGCACTCGGTCACAAATGATTTGGAAAGGAAAACAGTCAAGGAGGTACAAGAGAGGTTTGTTGAGCTCGGTAAGTTGTGTGAGGAGGCAGGGAGCTCAGTGGCCTTCTTGGAAGTACTCCCTGTACCCAGAGCAAGTCCTGCGAGAAAGAGGAGAATAGTGGAGTTTAACACTTGGCTGGGAGACTGGTGCCAGACTAAAGGGTATGGCTGGTTGGGGTAGGACTTGGGAAAGCAGCGCCCTTTTTGCCAAGGACAGGTTACACTTGAGCAAGGAGGACCAAGGGTATTAAAACAGAGGCTGGAGGGGATACACAGCAACCAGGGTGGATTTTAACTAGGTGGGGGAGGGACTGGCAAGTGGGCAGCAGTCAAACGGGGTCTCCAGAAAGAGGAACTGTACAAGCTTACCCTCCATGCCAGTAGTGGTAGAATTGGGGAATGTTCATTTGGAGTGGATAATAATGGCCCTGGTTGAACTGACGGACTATGTTCACCAAGCCATGGATGATGGAAGCCTTGTGGGGTCCATTTTTATTGACCTAACAAAGACATTTGATATGGTCAACCATAAGATTCTCCTACAACAATTGGCAGATCTGGGCCTGTCACCAGCTTCTGTGGGCTGGTTTAGTGACCATCTAGCCACCAGGAACCAAAGGGTAAAGAGCGGAGCAGTGTTATCTACTGCCGGAAAGGTCTCCCTAGACATCCCTCAGGGATTAATCCTAGGCCCTCTACTATTTAGTCTCTTCATAAACCGACTTCCCATAACATGCCCCAGTTGAGTCATCCTTTATGCAGATGATGCAGTAATTCTGAGCCAAAGCCCAAATATAAGTGAACTGGCAAGTAAACTGCAAACTACCTTCAACTTGTTGGGGGACTGGTTTATAAACTACAGACTTCTCAACTATAAAAAAACAAAAAAAAAAGGTGCTGTTACTAACCAGCCTCCGCCTTAGGAAAAAGAATCCCACGTTGACCATTACCAATAAGAACGCCCCACTTGAACAAGTACAGATATTCAAATGCCTGGGTATACACATCGACGAATCCTTCACCTTCTTCTATCACATGGATTACATGGTAAAAAGCATCAACACTAAGCCTGGAATCCTGTATAGACACAGGAAATACCTCACACCTGATGCCCTGCGACTATCGATCATGAGTTCTGTACTGTCAGTGGTTGAGTATGGCCTAGTGGTATACAGTGCAGCCTCTGACACTGCCTTAAAAAGGATCTCCACTGTGCTAAATGAGGTCTGCAGGCTTGTCCTAGGGGCTGACAACCAACTGCACACATGCCTGCTATATAATCACTCAAACTGGTTCAAACTTAGGGACAGGATAAAATTCCAGATCTGCATCCTAGACAAAAAAACACCGCTAGCTCTTGTACCACCTTGCATCCAACAAATGTTCCAACTAGTTCGCAGCACAATACCCATGGGACTTCACACTGTGCTTTCAAGGTACCTTTCAGAAGAACATCCCTGGGTAAATGCTCCTTCTCCTACAAGGCTCCACAATGGTTGAATGATCTCCCAGTCCGCACAACTGGCTTACAGAGCCTGAAGATCTTTAAAACACAACTTAAACAGCACCTTGCCAACTTATCCACTTGCAACTGCTTCAAGTAATACCATCTTCTCTATGGGAGATCCATCCCATCACTTAGTAGCCACTTAGTCACTCCTACCTATAGTAACAACCCTTACTCACAGCACTTGCCTTGTGAGTCTCTAGTCACCCACCACCATCCCGTCGTGTATCTGTGGACCCCCGCAATCCAGTCTAGGGCCTCACCATCTATGCCTGTGAGGCTGCTCCTCTCATTACCCTCTCCCTCCAATTCACCCTTTTCCCTGGACACTTCCCCTCCCATCACACCGCTGACTCCCCTTCCCCCCCATCCCGCTTAGCTTTATCACTAAGCTCTGACAAAGCCTTCCTCTGGCAGCACAGGGTTTCTCTTTCCATCTCTATAATCCTTTCTATTCTTTCCCATTCTCCTTTAATTAAGATCATATAGTAGTCTAAACTCTATATGTATTATATCTCCGCTCTTTACACTAGAAAGTATAAACTCTAAAGTCTGTAACTGAGTGAAATTATTGTTTAGAACCTTGCCAGGTGACCTTATAGTTGATTCTTGTGACAGTGCTATTCTTCTGTACTGTATGACCTGTCTAGACATGCAACCTTTGTAAACAAGCTTCCAGCTCAAACGTTGTTTCTTAATCAATAAACTTGAAACTTAATGGGCTTCAAAAGGGGAAGGATGGAAGGGACAGATACTGAAGGGTAGTCTCCTTGAATGCAAGGAGCCTGGGGAATAAAATAGATGAGTTGCAGGCTGTCATGGCAGAAGGAGGAGGTGGACATAGCTGCCATCACTGAAACGTGGGCCACCCAATACTAGGACTGGAACCAGGTAGTCTTAGGGTACAGGATACACCACAAGGATAGGGACAAAGGGAAAGGGGTGGGGTGGCAATTTATGTGAGGGAGGGGATAAGGTGTGCCAGGGAAGAAGGGTAAGACAGAGGCATTATGGATACAATTCCAAGATTCCAGAAACAGGCTTCTTAGGATGGGGGTGGTGTATAGACCACCATCTCAGATGGAGGATTTGGACAGAGAACTAGTGGAGCAGGTAAGGAGGGTCTGCAGGAAGGTCAACACTGTGATCGTGGGGGACTTCAATCTGCCAGGGGTTGACTGGAGCACCCCAGCCACCTCATGTACAAAGGAGCTGATCCTCCTGGATGCCTTCCAGGACAGCTTCTTGGCAGAAATGGTTAACAAGCCAACCACGCTGAGCAACACTCTAGACCTTGTGCTGTCCAATGGGGAGTTTGTCAGAGAGCTTGGAGTGACCACCGCACAGTGTGGTTCTCACTTAGCATAGGCTAGGAGACTGTGGTAACGGGGACCAGGGTAGTGGACTTTAGGTAAACTGACTTTGTGAAGATGGGGGAATAGTGACCAAGCACCTGGCCAGAATCCAATTGCACATGGATGCTAACCAGAAATGGGAAGTCATCAAGCTAGGGCTCACGGAGGCCATTAGTTCCCATAGCAAAACACAAAGCAAAAAGGCTAGGACCAAGAAACCAAGTTGGTTAAGCAGGGATGTCTTGGAAATGGTGAGGGCAAAGAGGGCAGCCTTCAGGACTTTTAAGAGATACAGGTGGGGGGGGATGGGGAGGAGTAACTGAAGAAAGCAAAAGAGGTGACCAGAGCAGTAAGGGCAGCCAAGGCTTCCAGAAAGCTAAGGCTGGCAGTAGGCATCAAGGATGGGGAAAAGTACTTCAGGTACATAAGGAGCAGAAGGATCTGCAAAGATCTAATTCTAAGGATCAGGAAGGATGGGGGGTGGGCAGAGAAAGGGGCAGAGCAGGCAGAAGCACTTAATGAATACTTCTGTTCTGTATATACGAATGAGAAGGGCGGGTCACTGCCCAAGGGGTTGGGGAAGGTAGGCACGGGGGGAGGGGTAACAGATGGGGAAATGAGCAGGGTACTATAAAGATTAAGGGCACTGAGGGTGGATAAGGCACCAAGACTGGATGGCATATACCTCCAGGTACTGAAGGAACTGGCAGAGGTCCTGGCAGAACCATTGGCAGACTTTTTCAATACCTCCCTGGACACAAGGTGCGTACCCCAGGACTGGAGGATGGCTCATGTGGTGCCCCTCCACAAAAGCGGACCCAAGGATGAACCTGGCAACTATAGACCAGTAAGCCTCACATCCATTGTGGGAAAGTTAATGGAGACAATCCTTAAGGAGAGGTTGGTAAGCTTTCTGGAGGGAAATGGACTCCAGGATGGAAAGCAACATAGGCTCGTCGCTGTCAGATTCTGCAAGACCAACTTGGTGGACTACTCTGACTGGGTGACTAGGGAACTGGACAAGGGCCATGCAGTGGATGTCTTGTATCTGGACTTCAGCAAGGCATTTGATTTGGTGCCACATGGGAGGCTGGTTGGTAAGTTGGGGGACCAGGGGGCTGGGACAAAAATGGTGAACTGGATCAAGAACTGGCTGCAGGGGAGACAACAGAGAGTACTGTGGTGGGAGGGGGACTCTAGTCTCCAAGGGCTATAACAAGCGGGGTACCACTAGGCTCAGTACTGGGCCTAGTATTGTTTGGCATCTTCATAGCAGACATCTCACATGGCATTAAGAACAAGATTAGCCTTTTTATAGATGACATTAAAATCGGATGACACAGAAGAGTGGCAGGAGTTGCAGGATGATCTGGGCAAACTAGAGTACTGGTCACTTGGCAGCAGGAGTTCAATGCTAAAAAATACAAAGTTATGCACTTTGGAGCAAGGAACCCAAGGAGATGTTATCAGCTGGGAGGGATACATTTAGCTGCTACTAAGGAGGAGGAGGATCTACGGGTGATAACAGGGCAATTGAACAACTCGGCACAGTGCAGGAAGGCAGCAGCTAAAGCAAACAAGATGCTGGGGTGTACTGCTAGAGGAATCTCCTCCAGGAGAGGGGAGGTGATCCCGTCTCTGTACAGGTCGTTGGTGAGGCCACACCTGGAGTACTATGTGCAGTTCTGGCACCCATACTTGAAGAAGGTTTTCAGATTACTGGAGGGGGTCCAGCGCAGAGCAACAAAGATGATCAAGGGATTGGAAGACAAACCCTACAAGGGGAGGCTGAGGGAGCTTAACATGTACTTCCTGGAGTAGAGGAGGGATAGGGGTGATATGATTGAGACCTATAAATACATGAAGGGTATAAACAAGACTGGTACTGAAGGGGATATTTAAGTTGAGGGGGGGGAAGGGACACGAGGGGCATGGTCTGCGACAGAGGGGGGAAGATTCAGGAGAGAAATGAGGACACACTTTTTCACGGAAAGGGTGGTGTCTATGTGGAACACTCTGCCCGAGGAGGTGGTATCCTGTAAGACAGTGGGCAGTTTTAAAAGGGGATGGGATAAGGTGAGGGGGAGGGTCACCATGAGGAGGGGAAGGAGGGGCAGCTGCAGTGTAAGGGTTGCTAGCTACATATTCGAGCAGACTTGATTGACTGGTCTGTATCTGCTGGCAGATTAGTATGTTCGTATCGATATATGCTGCTGTATATCAAAACAGAACTTGTGGTCAGAAGAAAAAAAAAGAAACCTAAGTCCACTCAGACAATGTTTTTCACACAGTTTTTTTTTTTTTTACTATTTGGCCAAAATTAAAGCTTTTCTGCACTGAACTTAGATGAAAGCTATCAGACCCCATCCTTCATGACCACATTAGTGGTGACACGTACATCCTAACCAAAATGAGTGTTCAGTGCTTAAGTGCACAGAACCTACATGGGGCAGGCAGCCAGGGAGGTGAGCAGAAGGTAAATGCTGGCTGCTGTCTCGGGGTGGTGGTGGTGGGGGGACAGAAGGCTACCAGGAAGGGGGGGAGGTAACACCAGACACCTGGGAATATTAGGTGAGGGTACCTCTGGACAACCAGGTATATTATCATAATGCCAAAAGGGACTAGGAGTGGGTGGGAGGTACCACTGGACACCAGCGAATTTTGTTTGCTAACAGGGATTGGGTAAGGGAAGGAGAACTTAATTTTTAATTAACCATGGCACTAGTGCTGGCTGAGTGCAGGGTGTTCCCACACCATTATGCGCGCTGATAAAAGTAGGGCTAGGAATATTTTCTGAAGACTCAGTAGTGGGCAAGATTATGAAGGCACTCCTTAAGGAAAGGATAGTGCAACACCTGGAATCCATAGGGGCACAGGATCCAAGACAGCATGGGTTTACAAAAGGAAGGTCCTGTCAAACTAATCTGATAGATTTCTTTGACTGGGTAACCAGAGTGGTGGACCAAGGGGGAGCAGTTGATGTCACCTACATTGACTTCAGCAAAGTTTTTGACACTGTTCCACATAGAAGATTGATAAATAAGCTGGGTAGGCTCGGGTGGGTCAGAAGTTGGTCAACTGGGTGGCAAACTGGTTGATGGTCTGAAAACAGAGAGTGGTGGTAAATGGTATACAGTCAGAAGAGATGCAAGTCACACGTGGGGTACCTCAGGGATCAGTCCTGGGGCCAGTCCTCTTCAATATCTTCATTAGTGACATTGCAGATGGACTAGAGGGTAAAGCTCGTCTGTTTGCAGATGACACCAAGATCTGCAACAGAGTAGATGATCCAGATAGGGTGGGCAGAATGAGAAGAGATCTGGAAAAACTAGCAAAATGGTCAGAAGAGTGGCAGCTGGGGTTTAATGCAAAGAAGTGCAAGATCATGCACATAGGGAAGAGAAACCCTGAAGCCACCTATAGGCTGGGAGGGGAGTTGCTGGCAGTCACAAAGGAAGAAAGAGACTTGGGCATCATCATCACCGATGACCTGAAATCATCCAAGCATACATCTAAAGCAGTAGGTAGGCTAGGGGGATGTTAGGGTGTATTAGTAGGGGTATCACAAGTCATAAGAGGGAGATAATAATCCCTCTTTACAAGACACTGGTTAGGCCCCATCTGGAGTACTGCGTGCAGTACTGGAGGCCACAGCTTCACAAGGACATTAACCAAATTGAGGCAGTCCAGAGAAGGGCAACCAAAATGGTGCAGGGACTGCATCAGAAGACATATGAGGACAGATTAATGGAGCTCAATATGTATACCCTTGAGCAAAGGAGGGAGAGAGGTGATATGATCGAAACATTCAAACACCTTAAGGGCATTAACAAGGTGAAAGAGTCTAACATGTTTAAATATAAGAAAAATAGCAGGACAAGAGGACACAGCAAGAGATTAGAGGGAGGACGATTAAGGGAAATGTGAGGAAATTATTTTTCACAGAAAGAGTGGTGGATGCATGGAACGGCCTACCTCAGGAAGTGGTGGCTATGAATACAGTGCAGGGCTTCAAACAGGCATGGGATAGGCATAAGGGAGCAATACAGATGAGTATGAATAGATAGGCCACTGACTGAGCAAAGGCAGATGGCACATTTATAAGGTAAAAAAAGAAATGGGCAGACTGGATGGGCCTTACAGTCCTTATCTGCTGTCAACCTCTATGTTTCTGTGAAGCCACAGGGTGTTCACCACATTTGGTTTAAAGGTGAAAAGTAGGGCTGTGCATGGGGCCAATGCTTTATTTCAGGGTCACTGGGATAGTTAAAAAGAATTCCGAACAGAATTTCGGGGCAACTTACATGATGTGATTCCACTCCACTGGAATTGTAGATGCCAAATGTAGTCTGCATCGATTCCACTTCCCATTTTGTCTTCTGCATGCTATGCTATGCAGCTGTAAAAAGGAACTCAAAGGCTGCGGCCAACCCAAACTTGCACTATGACAGACATGTTTTCTTAACCATTTGGCTTTGGCAATACACAACAAATATTTACATGGGGGGTGCAGAAGACTCTAGCTTTTATAATAAGCAGCCCCACTCATTTTGCATGACAAGAGCTGCATCTGAGATGACTACTGTAGTCATTCTTACAAGCATTTTTTAACCTCAAAGCACAGAATGGAAAATATTAAATAAACAGGCATTTATTAGAATTTGCATACATGATCAAGGCCCCCGCGATTTGCTATGTTTGTCTGTCTACTAACGCCATTCTCTGTCCAGGTGGCCATCAATGTGCCCTACCAACAGTCTGGATCTCCCTGGCATTAAAACGTGGCCTGAACCCTCACCCTGGTGCATCAGCCACTAGATGAGTTCATGGATCTTTAGGACTCCTCAAGGGAACCATGGGTTTCTAATGATGCCATATTGTTATCTGTCTGATCCTGGCATGCCAGTTTCACCAGGAGCTGGTTGTCCAAGCTGGGACTCTCAACTGGAAGGTTAAAAAGGTTCATTTCAGCAGCCAGGGCAGCTACTGTTGTGGGATCCTGTGAAAACTGGGCTCGCAGCATCATGTCCATTTTTTCCAGCCGCCTTTTAATCCGTTTGGCTTCTCGTTCCCTGATGAGTCGTGCCTGTCTCTTCTCTGGGGTCTCGTTGGCTCTCTTGAGCCTCATAGCCTCCCGGTCCCGCTGAAGTCTCCTGGCCCTCTGCTCATCTGTCTCCTGCATCCTTTGCAACCGCTTGGCCTCTCTGTCCCGCATCCGTCGTACCTCACGTTCCTCTGGTGTTTCGCTGTCTCGTCGACTTTTCTTCGCCGTGCGCTCCCGCTCCAACCTCTGCAGGCGTACATCTAAGGGCTCATTCTGACGCCGAACAGCCCACTTCCGGACAGAGGGCGTCTGCGCCTCCACAAGCTGCCGGTAGGCAGTACAGTTATTACAGACTAGAAGAATCCCAGCTGGATAAACAGGGCTAACGCTCAGTCCCTCTCCTTCTGAGCCTGATGCACCATTTGAGCTACTTGGACTGAAGAGTTCGGACTTCAAGATGTCTGGAAGCTTGTCACTGAAATACAAACCATAAAGACAGAGTTAGGACCCATATATGTATAATGCTGAAATTACATTTTGGGAGCAACTGGGTCCCTGCCTTTAAATAGAGCCCTCCTTCTTAGTATACATAACTGGTAGTGTTGCCTGAGCAACAGAAGCTTGCTTAGAACTGCACTGCAGACTTGGCTGCAAGGTGTGATACTGGTGGTCTGTGCTATGCCCTACACAGTCCCACTCATTGCTCTGCCATTGGAGGGGGTTGTACTGTACAGAGACGTTCTCTAACCCTCTCTGGAGAGCAAGCACATCTTATCTGTACTGCTCCTTCCCCTGCCAGCCCAATGAGGAATAAACCTGAAGTAATGCTCCCAAAAACTGGCCTCTTGTGAGGCAGCACAGCCACCAAACCCCATGCACCAGCATCTATCACTGCATTTAGTAAGATTATAGATCAAAAGGTCCATCAATCAATCCAAGTTGACATATGTGGTTCTGTTCCCATTTATACTTCATCAACATTACGACCACACTGACTGAGATACAACTGAAGTAGAGGAGTTGCTCACCTTCTGTCAGTCTGGGCACCAGTGATGTCACAATGCTGATGAGGTCTTAGGGTAACAGCACTAGATACGTCATCTTTCAGGTGCAGTGCTGCTCTATACGTCACATTTATATTTCAGAAACAAAAAGTAACAACTGGCTACTTTTAAATCATTAATAACATTTTCTGTTTGTTGTTTTTGGCCCTACTAACTCTTGAAATAATGACATAAAATGCTGGCAAAAATTCTAACCAGGCATGGCATTCGACTTCCAAATGCCAAAACAAGAAAGCTAGGTAATTTCCAATTTTGCAGACATCAAATAAAACAAAAAAAAATAAAAAAAGTTTTTTTCTGAGAGGGCACTGTACCAGTAGCCAAAAACTGGTCCATCTCAGAACACAGTTTTCAAAAATAACTTCCTCAGTGGTTTGGAGAGAATACGCGTGGAAGTGCAGATATAGGTACTTTCGGTCCCCAGTGATATTAACAAAGTGTCTACCACCAACTTATGGATTTTGCTGGCAGGGATGTCATTGTCAACTGGCAGACTTGGGTCATGTGTTTTTGGTTACGTCCTTCTTTGACTCCATTGTGGTGTACATTGCAGAATGAACTACAGGAGTGTTTGGGGGAAGTGATAGAATTAACGGATGAAACAGTATTGTTGATTATGCCACAACATCATCCCCCTGGCATAAAACTTTATTACCGATATTTCTTTTGGCAGCTAAAAAAGCTATTATGAGGCGGTGGATGACACCAATTATCCCAACAGTGGCAGACTGGAGGAAAATTGTATTGGATATATATACCAGCTGGAAAAGCTGATGGCCAGTCTTAATGATAAACTTAATACATTTAATTTGAAATGGTAAAAGTGGATACGGTACATGGCCCAACTTGATGAGTGTTTAGTCCCATGAAAAGATGATCCTGCAAGGTAGGGTAGGGTGCCGCTTCCAACAAGGAGGACAGGGAAGGGGGTATGATCTTTGCTCTCTGGGTAGATAAATACAGGTTACTCACCTTTAACAGGAGTTCTAGGAATGGTATATGTTGTTCATCCACACTGTCTGGCAGGTTCCTTGCCACTTTAAATCTTGCCGGAAGGTCTTCAAGCTGGCTCCTCCCACCCACCCGGGTGGTAAAACTCTCGGCTCCACCCCATGACGCCAGATCTAGCCCGCTGGAAGCCAGGTTGTGCGTCGAAGCCGGGGAGGTCGGGTGGGTCGTGTGGATGAACAACATATACCATTCCTAGAACTCCTGTTACAGGTGAGTAACCTGAATTTCTAGGGACATGGATATGTTGTTCATCCACACTGGCAGACTCCTACCAGTTCTCCGGGAGGAGGGAGGCAAGGCGCACACCCCCTACTTAGGGAATAAAGACTGGAGAACCGAGGCCCCAAAACCAGCATCCCGGCGTGACTCAAGGTCGATGTGGTAGTGGGTGATGAAGGTATGTGCTGACTTCCAGGTAGCAGCCCTGCAGATTTCCTGGATAGGGATGTCCCTGGAAGCAGCTACCGATGCAGCAGTATGGCGGGTAGAATGAGCTCTTATCCCTCTGGGAGGCTCCATGCCCGCCAACCTATAGCAGAGATCTACGCAGGAGGTGACCCACCTGCCTATCGTCAGCTGCTGCAGGTCTGCCAGGTGCGGCTTCAGCGTAGGTGACAAACAGCTGGAGAACCTCTCCCCGAACTTCATCCGTCCGCTCCTTATAATAAGCAAGCGCTCTTCTAGGGTCCAAAGTATGGAGTCTATATTCGTCCTCCGAGGTGTGATTGGGGTAGAATACCGGCAGAGTCAACACCTGGTTAAGGTGAAACTCTGACACCACCTTCGGAAGAAATTTCGGTTGGGGGCGCAGGACAACCTTGTCCCTGTGGAAGACCAGATAAGGAGACTCAATGGAAAACGCCTGGAGCTCTCCCATCCTTCTGGCTGACATGATAGCCACCAAGAAAGCGGTCTTCCCGACAGGTGAGAGATGTAGCACCTGTGCATTGAGTTCGAATGGCCTGCCCATGAGCTTAGCCAATACCAGCAGTAGATCCCCGCAGTGGAGGTTCTCGCACGGAGGAATGTGATCAAGGCCTTTGAAAAAAGCACCAGACCACTTTCTCCTGCCTGTAAGCAGAGATGGCTGCTGGTGCAATCTAAGGTCACTGCGACTAAAGCCCTTGCTGAGAAAGGGATCACAGGTAGTCCAGAATGCTTGCCAAGGAACAGGAGGAAGGGTCCAGGCCATGTTCTGACACCAAATGGAGAATCTCTTCCATTTGAAGGTAGCATTTTCTGGTCGACTCCTTATGGGACGCCTCAACAACATTGAGGACCCCGTCGGAAAGACCCAAGGCCTGGAACTCTAGCCGCGCAGGAACCAGGCCGTCAGGTGCAGAGATTGAAGGTCCAGATGGAATACCATCCCCTGATTGACTGAGATCAGGTCCAGGTGGGCTGGAAGCCGCCTCGGGAGCCTGGAGCCGAGACTGAGGAGATCTGGATACCAGAACTGATGGGGCCAGTCTGGGGCTAGCAGAATTACCTGCGCCTTGTCCCTCCTCGCCTTGAGAAGCACCTTGTGGATCAAGGGAAATGGGGGAAAGGCGTAGAAGAGGTCCAGGGTCCACGGCCTCGAGAAGGCATCCCCCTGCCGCGAGCCCTGCTGAGGGGGGCGGGCATGAGACAGTCTCAGCTTTGCATTCTCCCTGGAGGCAAACAGGTCCGCCTGAGGCGTGCCCCAGTGGGAGAAGAGATCTTGTACTACCTCTGGCAGGAGAGACCACTTGTGAGACGCAGCCCCTATCCAGCTTAAGGCATCGGCCAGGGTGTTGGAGGCTCCTGCCACATGAATTGCAAGGAGATCCGCCTCCAGGCTGCGCATGAGTGACCAAATGCAGAGAGCTTCCCTGTACAGAGGCATGGAGCGTGTCCCGCCCTGGCGGTTTAGATACTACATGGTCGTGGTATTGTCCGTCTGGACCTGAACCACTTGACCCCATAGAAACGGAGTGAAGGCGGTGAGGGCTAGACGAACCACTCGAAGCTCCAGCAAGTTGATGTGGCATCTGGACCAGAGGCCGTGCGCTCTATGCTCCCCCAGATGGGCACCCCAACCCATCAGAGAGGCATCGGTCGATAGAGAGACCGTCGGCTCAGGGCGGACAAACGGGATGCCCTCCTGCAGATGTGCCGGAACGGTCCACCACTGGAGAGTGTTCCACATCCCCTGGGTCACTGTCACTAGCTGATCCAACGGATCGAAGCACTGTGACCACTGGCCGTCCAGTCCCCATTGAAGGGGACGCATGTACCAGCGGGCCCAACGGACCACGCTGGTGCAGGCCACCATGAGGCCCAGGAGGCGCAGGAAGTCCTGGGCAGGGCGTGATTGCCCAACCAGAAATGACTGGGCAAAGAATAAAAGAACCTCGGCCCTGTCCGCCGGGAGCCGTGCTCTGGCTCGAAGAGAGTCGAGCTCTGCCCCGATGAAAAGTATCACCTGCTTTGGCATGAGTTCCGACTTGGCCTCGTTGATGAGGAGGCCAATCTGGGAGCAAACCTGTAGGGTCAGATCTCTGGACCGCTCCACCTCCGCTCTGGAGGGGGCTGCAATCAGCCAGTTGTCCAGGTAGGGGTACACCCGGACCCTTCGGCACCGCAGGAATGCTGTCACCACTGCCATGCATTTGATGAAGACCCTGGGAGCTAGGGAGAGGCTGAAGGGCATGGCCTGGAACTCGTAAAGGGATCCCTCTGCTCTGAAGCGGATGAATCTCTGATGAGACGGACGGATTGGGACATGAAAGAACGCGTCCTGGAGGTCCAGGGAACAGAACCACACCCCTCGTTCCAAGGATGGGATTATCTGAGCCAGAGTGACCATCCTGAAGGTCCGAGACCTTAGGAACCTGTTCAGGTCGTGCAGGTCGAGAATGGGTCGCCAGCCCCCCGTCCGTTTTGGGACCAGGAAATACCTGGACACAAACCCCGGGTCTGGAGGAGGATCAGCCACCTTCCTGATCACCTCTTTTTCGAGGAGCAGGGCAATATCGGTTCGGCGGGCCGACAGCGAGGCTGCAGACCCGTAGCTCCCAAAGGGTGACGTCTGAAAAGGTGGGGTCTGCTCGAACTCCAAAGGCAGGCCCTTTCCTACCACCTCCAACACCCAGTGGTCCGTGGTGATAGCGGACCAGGTGGAAAGGAAGTGGTGGAGCCGTAACCCCACGGGGGGCACCTAGGGGGGAGTGACGGGGCTGGGAGTGACACTACTCAACCTGTCACTGGGCAGGCTTGGAGGAGGGACCGGCCGAGGGACTTCCTGGGCCTTTACCTCCCTGCTTCCTGTTGGAGGAAGCCGCGGGCTTGGGTTTGGGATGCCAAGCGCGAGCCTGCTGGCCCTGATGCTGGTGCTGTTGGGCCGGACGTGCCGCAGGCGCAGAAGGATGAAAGGACTTGTGCTGCTGCTGACGGTGGCCTTAGTCCTTCTGGGCGGAGGTGACAGAGTCCAGGATGGCATTGGACTTTTCGATCCGCTGGAGGTGACCTTCCACTCCAGGGCCGAAGAGGTCGGTCCCCAAGAAGGGGGCATCCGCCAACTTGTGCTGGGTATCCGCCGTAAAGGTGGATATCCTTAGCCATACCCTGCGGTGCAAGGCCACTGCGGCCGCCACTGATCTGGCACAGGAGTCCCCTATGTCTAGAGCTGTCTGGAGCTGCTGCTTTGCCACTGCCCTACCCTGGTCCTGGACCTGCCGGACCGTGGTCTGGAGGTCGGCCAGGAGATGAAGGGTCACCTCATCCAGGGAGCCCATGAGGGCGTGGGAGAAGTGTGCCATCAGCACAGCCGAGCTGGCACGGCGGAGGCCAAGGGAGAACGCAGCGTACACCTTGCGCCCGGTGTAGTCCAGCTTTTTGGACTCCTTGTCGGGGGGCTTGTCCACGTCCCTGGCGTTCCCGGAACACCGGAAAATGCTGTCGGTGACCAACCCCTCGGCAGAGGGGTGCTCTGAAAACCCGGGCAGAGAGCCGGTAGGGACCGCATACTTCCTGGCCATCCTGGCCGAGGGCGCAGGACAGGAAGCAGGCCGCTGCCAAAGCTCCGAGGCTGGGCCAACAATGGCCTCAGCCACAGGAAAGGCCTCCGTGGCTGAATCCCCTCGGTCCAGTATCTCTGTCAGGGGATACTTGGCCCATTTGGACATGGGCTCGAGCTGCATCCCGGTGGACTCCGAGATGAGCGGAAGCAGACCCATAAAGGACGATAGGCTTTCGTCCAGTGACTGGCCCCCGGAGGACTCCAGGTCAACCTGCCTGGAGAACAGGGAGGTGTCATCGTCGGACTCCGAAGAGTCCGCGAACAGCTGCCTAGGGCCTAAGCCACCCTCCACCTGCCGAGGACGGTCGGGAGTGAGGGTGACCGACAACCTGTGGGGCAGACCTTGAGCCGACCGAGAATCCTGGGTCAGTGCCCCCGATTTCGGTTGTGGAGGCGGAGGTTCCACCACAATCGGTGGGGCAGCAAGTTTAGGCCGAACAACCGGCCCAGACATGGGCATCTCGACTGCAGTGAGAGGTTGCTTCGGCCGATCGGGTGACAGCCACTTGATTGCTGAGAAAGGCGTCGGAGTCGACTTAGCCCCGGACAAAAGTAACTGCTGCCACATCAGCTCCTCGTAGCGTCGACGCAATTTGCGGCGAAGCCTCTCCTCATCCGAGGAGGAGCGCCGTCGTCACTTACCTCGGTGCCGAGACCGAGACCGCCGATGTCGACGGGATCGGCTGGACTGAGAAGAGGTCCGAGACCGAGAACCGCAGTGTGTCCGAGGGTGGGTCTGGGAGGGAGCAGGGGACACCCGCTCCTCCCTCGGCTCGGACGTCTTAACCGGGGACTGCTGCACCAATGGCGCAGGTAAATCCTCGGTTTCCACCGGGGGAACCAGTGAAGATGGGTTGTCAGCCTCACCAGTTGACAAACCGTCCGACGGGTCAAGAAAAATCTCGACCGCATCGACGGCTGTCTCGGCCAGCTGACCTGACGGGGACGCCGTGAAGCCAGCAGCCTTAGCCGCAACCTCGACCGAAGTCAACGGTCGGCTGTCCGGGGAAGGGGACCTCTCCCGCTCCCACGAATGCCGACGATGGGACTTACCCTTGGGATCCTTCTTCTTGGACCGAGAGGAATGTCCTGATGGCCCCTCTCCCTCCATAGAAAGGGAATGGCAAAGCTCCTTGAACGAAGCAGAATACGAGGTACCAAGGAGTGCGGGATAAATGCCGCGACTGAGGAGGGAGGAAGATGCGGCCTGGGCGCCCTCCTCCCTGAGGCGATCATCTGCTCGAGCTGCTCAGCCAAACCAGCCGCTGCAGTAACATGTAGAGCCTCTTCCGATAACAGTGGTGGCGCTTCTCAGGTGCCGAGCTTCAGCCGGGCAGCAGCGGTCCTCAAGGCGTTGGCTGAGCGAACAGCAAGACTCACAGGCCATCGGGTCATGTTCTAGGCCGGGCAGTAGGCATACGTGGAGTGCAGATCCGTCCTGGACATCTTCTGCCCACACGGGCACCGCCGAAAACCGGGAGTCGATTTGTCCATCGCAGCCGCGAGGGAAAAGGAAGACCGAAGTCTTGACAATTTTAAAATGAGTTTCGGATGAACAGAAGAATGAGGATCCAGTCTATCACGCAGAGCGTTAAGGAGGGAAAGGAAAATTATGTACCTACCGTAATTCTTGATCTTCTCTTGTATCTTCACCATTCATTACTTACTGGGTGTAAGCGGGCGCACACCCGATCACGAGGACTTTTTTTTTTTAAAGTTGTAGCGGCCCGCCCTCGAGAAGCGGCGTCATACGTCATCTTGCGCGCGGCCGTTAGTAGCGACAAACTCCTCCTCCAACTCTAGTTCTGTGAGCCGGAGGCAAAAATGAAAGCAGAAAATATAGATGGCGAGGCAAGATAGCCGAGGGGATAGCAAAGCAAGGAAGAATGAACTGAAAAAGGAATAAGCCGATGGAGGAAGGACAGAGGAGATAAGAGCATCCTAGCCTAGGAGTGCAGGGCCTCCTTACCTGGGCGACTCTAGGAGGAGATGAGTAAGGAAATGAGAAAATAGAAGAAGAAGAAAGAAGAAGAGAGATGGGATGTTGAAGGGACCAGAATGCTATGAGCATAGTTAGCTTTGTAGCTGAAGGCTCGACTAAAGGGAAGCAAGAATCCCGGAGATAGAGCTGAAGAGAAGGTTCACCGAACCCGCTAGACGAGACTCAGGAGGGCATGGTCCTCATCTTCAACATGCCATTGTTCTTGACACCCACCTCGGGCTCCTGGCAGGGAGGCCTTTAACTGGAGGACAGCCGAGGAGGGAAGAATAAAACCCAGCAGCATGAAGGCTGCTCAGGGGTTTAGAAATGGAAAATGTAAGCCTTTCAGGCGTTCCAAGATAAGCAGACTCAAACTGACTGGCTAAGGCCGTAGCCAAGCTTAGGCTGGCTAAGATTGGATATGGTCATAGAGCTCTACTGTAAAAATTGTCCAGGAGGACTACTTAAGGAGAAACCACTTAGCAAAACAGCGAGAAGGATAGCCTACCTTCTCATTTGCCTTCTTGTTTGATTTCTCCTATTCCTTTTTTTTTTACAGATAAAAAAAAAAATTTTTAACTAGATGCATGAGCCAGATACCAAGATGCCTATAGCAGTCGGAGAGAGTTCCCTCAGCATTTTTTTTTTTTTTTTATATAGAAGAGAAAGGAACAGGCGTGCTGTTCCTCTGCTCTGCAAGGCAAGAATAGAGGGGGATTAGATTTCAGAGAACTACCTGAACACGGGATTGCAGGATCAAAACTGAATAGCCTGAGAGAGGCCAAACAACCCCAGAGGTATCTTGCCATAAGAATACAAGAGATAGTTGTGCAGTCTGATCGCCAATGCAATCCGCTGAGATGGCCCATGAATCTTAGAGTAAATAATTTTTCTGGATTTTAAACCCCCCAAGAAGATTTTTTTTTTTTTTGGAGAAATGAAGCAATTTTCCTATATTTTATATAATGCAGAGAGAGGGAGGTGGAGAAGCCACAGGAAGAGGCCACTGAGGGGATGGTGGTAGAAGAATGAATGGTGAAGATACAAGAAGAAGATCAAGAATTACGGTAGATGCGTAATTTTCCTATCTTCCCTTGTCAATCTTCACCATTCATTACTCCTAGATGATCTAAGCTCCTCTTCCCCAGGAGGGAAGAGGCCATACCCTGAGGAACAAGACCCCAGCCTTCTGCTGGTGAGAAACAGAAGGAAGACCTGGCTTATTCAGAAAGCCTAAGTGGGAGAAGAACTAGGAGGTGCCTCCCGAGGGCCGAGGACGGAGGCCGGCCTGCAAAGTCTCTAGCTCTGGATGAGAAAAAGCAGGTCCCCGGAGGCGGGAGCGCATCACCCTCTCGCCGGGCCAGGGTGACAACCTGGAGAGAAAGCCATGCCGTCCGCCTGATGCAGATCGCTGTCCCGCAAGCCTGGAAGCCACCTCATTGGCGTCATAAGATGCCCTTGCTGGTGTCTTGCCAGCTCCAGGCCTACACGCGGAGAGACAGCGGCTTGTCTGGTTTTGCTCCGTGTCAGGCATAGATGCCAGCAGCTGGGACATCATCGACCACAGATGCCGGTTGTAAGCAGTGGTGAGCCTGATGTGATGCAATACATGCATCTGCAGCGAAGAGAGAACACTCTTACTTCAGCAGTCGAACTGGAGAGAGTCCGAACATCCGGTGGTGATCGTGCACGAGCAGCGGCGCCCAGAAGGAGTATCCAGGTATACCAAACCTGAGGCGGGTTGGGAAGGGAACCTAGAGACTCAGAGGGGCACAATACCTATGCTGGCAGTCGCGGGGCTGGGAAAAGCGGCAGGGAACTGCCAGGACCGGATAGACGCCTCCTGGAAGGGGATAGGCCAGGAAGGTACCACCAGATGCTGGGCACTGAATTCACCAAGGAATTCACGCGTCACCCGTTCGGTATTGTCTCTCCGAGTAGAAATCGAAGATCCCTCACCATCCTCGAGAGGAAACGCTGATATTCTGTGAAATCGGCATCGGAGGACAGATGAGCAGGGGGTTCCTCTCCCTCAGAGGAGGGAGACGAGGATGATGGGGAACTGGAATGTCCAGAGGATTCCTGCGGCGGTGGGGAGAGTCGAAAGACCCGCTCATGCATGTAACTAACATATGAGGGGAAGGCCGCCGCAGAACCCCTGAACTGCTCCCAGGATAACGGACCCGTAGGACCGACATGGCCTGGGAGCGGGGGTGGTGAAGGCAGAGAGATGGGAGAGGGGCACCTCCGAGGAGGCAACTGCTCTCTGCGAGGGCTCTGGAATCCGGGGAAGGGAGCTCTAGTAGGAGGGATCCCGGATATCAAACCAGGCCGCAGAACGGAACTCTGGGGAAGCGGAACCTGGAAGAGCCCTGGGGGAGAAACTCCCCTGTGACAGCACGGGACTGCATGGATCCAGAAGGGCAGTCCGCACAAGCGCGCCAGAGGACACCCTAGAACCCTGGGGGGAGGGGCGGGGCTCTGCGCTTCTGACTCCTGGCCACCCCCTGAGGTGGCCAAGGAAGACCGAGCAGCAGGACGCCTGCCCCTCAACCCCTCAGAGTTCGAGAGGGCCCTCCTCCCGACCTGCAGCGGTCCCTAACCCCAGAGGAGTAACGCACCCGGGGGTAGCTGTCACCGGACCTCAGAGAGGAGCCTCCCCTCCGATCACCCCCGTCTGCCCCGGGACTCCTCGGCCACCCCAGCGAGGAGCCCTCAGGAGACGACGGCAAGGGGACAGAGGAGAGGCCCGCTCTTGCGCCTGGTACTAACCCACCGGACCCAGATTCCGAAGAATGGGGATGCCAGGATGAGGTCCCCATCTGAGTCATCGTCCTCCAGAGGAGCCAGACCAGCAGGACCTCATTTCTAGCCACCCCAGGGTCCCCCAGGCGTGAGCGCCCGGTACCCGGTGCACACGCTGCCGCACCTGCGGCAGCATGGCAACCCACCCCAGCAGCTCCAGACCCACCGCCCGGAGAAGGCAACGCCGCCGCCCAGCCAGGCCGGCGACACTGTCGGCGCGCCAAACTCGCCCGGCACTACGGCACGAGGCCATGGCACAGAGCACCGCCCACAATCACGGCCCCGCGGCCGGGATCTGGCCCAACACCAGGCAGGCCCGCTTGATCACAGTACCGTGGCGACAGGGATCAGCAGCGCGCGGTGACATCGAGTCCCCAGGCAGGCCAGCAAGAGCCTCGACAGCGGGGAGCCTGCACCTCCAAGAGGTGACTGCCGGCGCGGTGTCAGCGCTCCGGCCCGAGGGGCTACGACTCCCCAACACCGCGGAAGGGCCTCCCCTCCGCAAGAAGGAAGAGAGACCCCTCCTCCTCGGATCGTATAGGCCCGGAGGGGACCCGGAAAGGCCTAAGGATCTCGCCCGAGATTCCCGCGAGCGACGCCGTCCCAGTCAGTGAGGGCCTTGCCGAAGCTTGTATGCCGATGACTTCGAGGATGCGACGGTCCATCGAGAAACAAGCGCCGCATCTAATCCATATTATGGTTGGGTCCCAGGCAACGAAGACAGACGTCATGCCGGTCCGAGACGGAGAAATGCCGGCCGCAGGAGCACCAACGCATAGGGGCACGGCCCATCTTAGAAGAACGTTTCGCTCCAGAACCGGACATAACGCGAAATAAACAAGATTAAACACAGTCGGAAATACACCCGGCGCCGTACAAAGGAAAGAAAAAGGAACAGTCTTACCGTAGGCGTCGAGTGTAGAAAAAGGAGTCGGATACGCGCTTTTCGTTAGCTACCGCGAACAGGTGCTGCCTCGACGGGCCGGAGAAACAGAACTGAGTTGGAGGAGGAGTCGGTCGCTATTACCGCCGCCGCTGCATCCGTGACGCCGCTTCTCGAGGGCGGGGCCGTTAGGCAACTTTTTAAAAAAAATAAAAGCTGTGACGGGTGCGCGCCTCCGGCTTACACCCAGGAAGTAATGAATGGTGAAGATTGACAAGGGAAGATCCTGAGCTTCCAAGCGGTAAGGAAGATCTGGCGTCATGGGGCGGAGCCAAGAGTTTTACCACCAGGGTGGGTGGGAGGAGCCAGCTTGAAGACCTTCCGGCAAGATTTAAAGCGGCAAGGAACCTGCCAGACAGTGTGGATGAACAACATATCCATGTCCCTAGAAACTGAGTTTGGATCCATTTGGATTCTGTGGAGGTATGTACGATATGTAAGAAGCAGGGTTTTAAATAATTGATTAGCAGTTTTTTTCTTGGGACAATGCTAACTCTACAGAAAGTATTTATATAGGTTTTCTAGAAGTGTTATGTTTGTTAAACATAGTGAGGCAAGTGCTATGCATTTTCACAAAGTTTTAGCAGTTTTATTAGCAAAACGCTAATCAATTTTTGGAGTTAAATAAAACCCTGAAGAAGAATGCAGAGGCAGGCAGTATAGCGCAGTGGTCTAAGGCTCTGAGCTGCAAATCTGGTGACATCCAGCAGACCAGACCTGGGTTTGAATCCCACAGCTTCCACTTGCATACTGTGTGACCCTGAGCAAGTCACTTAACCTCCTTGTGCTCCCAGGTCGCTCCTGTAAAAAAGCTTTCAGCTTAGTGTGCTGTACCTGGTTAAACAACTAAATAAAAAAAAAAAAAAAGAATGTTAACAGGCATTAGACTGTTGAATTGGTATAAACAGAACCTGTGATCTGTATTCTACGTTGGTATTGCAACCTATTATAGAATTATCTGATGTAAAAGGCTGTGAGTGTATCTCTTAAAAAAAAATTACAGTTTTCAAAAATGCAGGATCTAGAAAGTATTCACCCACCCCATATATATGTATATATATATATATTTTCCACCAGGCATGCTGCAGGCGGCTTCTCAGCCCTGTCCCCCTCGCCTGGTAACTGCCTCCCCGGTCCACCAAGCCCCACATCCCCCATGGACTGCCCACCCGGGGCGGGGCCGGAAAGTGGAGGGCCATCCTAACCCCACCAAGAGACCCTTCGTCCAGATTTGTGGGTCACTGAACCAGTGACAGTGCAGGGCGAGGGCAAGCAGGCATGGCTTCATACAGCCTGCGACCATTTTCCAGTTTTATCCCTTCTATTCATGCCACGGCGTAAGTGTGTATACATGGAGACGTACACATGCTACCACCACAGCCCCTCACTTCATGCTGCTCAAGCTGCCGACATTACCTCCAGGCCTCCACACACAAGGGCAGAAATGAAGGTTGCATGCCCCCGCAGAGAAGAGAACTGTCCTCCAGTCAGATGCTCATTCCTCTCCTCCCCAGATGACCCCAGTCACATGAGCTCATTCACGAACCTGGGTTGCCGGCATGGTGAAATATGAGGTGCACAGTACCGCAGTCATCTGCACCACAGGGCCGTCTCTCTATGAAGTATTTCAACTTTTCAACAAATTGGAGTGGCTCTCAAATTTGTGGTAATGTAAATGTTGTCTTCTAGCCCCCTAAAATTAAATGAACCCATGATTCTGCCTGCTAGATTAGAAAGTACTGTGAACTTGCAAATTGCTGAAGACCAAGTTGGTTTCCCTAAAGGGCTGGCAGATAGTGACAGTAACGGGCAACTCCTACATCTGCTGTTGCCTTCTCCCCAGATGCAAATAGGGCATCTGAAAGGGTTGAATGGGGCTCACGATGCCAGCCACTGGGCTTCCTGAACATGCCCAGATTATTAGGGCAGCCCAGGGGATGCAGGATTGAGCATCCCATAGGATGCTCTTTGTGGAAGGGTGTGGGAATTGACAACACTGACACATATGGTTACGGTTTAAAACACACAGCTGTATGTTGTATAGTTGCACTTTATGAATGGGAATATGTGTGTGATGTATATGTTGTTTATTTGTATGGATGTTAGTGTTATTGTAAATTATTTATTGTGGTGTTATTTTAAGTATTGCTGTTTGTCGTTTTGTGATATATTTTTTATGATGTTGTTAATATGAATGTATGCATTAAGGACCTCACTGGAAATGAGCTTGTCTCAGCTGAGTTTCCTATTCTTTTGCTTGTCAATTGAATAAAAATGTTTACTACTTACTACTACTACTACAGTTGTCAGTACATGCATTTTATTTCTTTTTCAAAAAATTCATGAACATAAAGTTTAACTCAGAATAAAACAAAAACCAAAAAACAACAATAAACCAAAAACAGATCTTTACAACTTCAGATCTATTTCCCTAACAAGTGCTGCCACAGAGTAGAAAGCTAAATTACAGCTATAATTTCTACTATCATCTGTGTTCGAGTCTACCTGTACGTCCTCTCAGTACACTGCTCAAGGCTTGACTGACTACGTGTGATTCAGGAGGGCTTTTTATAATAACAGCTTATGACCTCATCAGGTCAGCTGATCCGCCTCTATCTCTAATACATTAAATTCTGTACCAGTACATACATTGTGCGGGATCAGCATAACCATAGTCCTTTATATATGTGTCCTCTACCCAATACCATCCTACTGCCACATTATAGCTCAGGTTTTAGTGAAAAATACACATATGGGCCACTTGAGATGTTGGCCCCTCCCCTTCTGTGATGTCACTGACTAACAGGGCCCTATAAAGGCTGTTTGGATTGGGGTCGCTGGCTCTTAAGAACTTACCAGAATACATCAGCCAAGAGAAGGCCAGGTAAGGGCATGCAGTTTTCCTTTCTCCAGTTAATACTGGTCCTATAAGTTCTTGAGAGGTTTTGACAATGTTTTATGGTTTTACTTGCCTAGTAGAAGCTGTACAAGTGTAGGAGGCTGTAACTTTACTGTAACCCCCTCATTTAATTAGGACTTTAAAGGGAAATAACTCTTTTTCTCACAGCACCACTATTTAACTGCTGTAGGCCCCCACTTTTATCTGGCACTTCAATCCCCTTTTTTAATCTTTAAAGGAAATAAAATAAATGTCCCGAATGCCGCAATCACCAGCCAACAGGCTGCCTTTTCATCTGGGCCCTTTTTTGTCTCGTGGGCTTTCCTCAGCCCTCTCTTCTTTATTTTGGCCCTCATTCTCTTTCTTAAGCAATTTAAACAGAATGAGCCCCCTCTAGTGTTCAGCTTCTGTTTCTTAAGCCGAGCGCTACATTGTGCTACGCAGCAAATTGCTTATTCTTGCTACCCGAGCAGTCAGAGCCTGACCATGAAGCAGGGCTTAATATTCCCCCTCTGATACACTTCTCTGTGGCTCTTTTATTTTGTCAGCATCGGGTGCATTTATCCCAGAGTCTCCCTTCATGGCTAGCCTCGGAGATTCGTGGGATACTTGGTTCCTGCTTACTTTCCTTTTTTTGCATCACACATGCCACTGGAAGGAGCGGAGCTTTAACTTTCACTTTCAGCCACCTGAAAACATAACGGGGCTTCAATTCACCTAGCGGCTGCACATTAGCAATACTAATCTGCCATATTCAATTTTTCAATTAAATTCATCTTTATTTTTAAAAGGCGCTTTTCTTAAAATCAAAGCGCCTGTACAAATTCACATAACAATAAATACAATAAAGTTAAAACTAATATAAATCCTTAAAAGCTATATTAAAAAGGTGGGTTTTCAAAGCTCCCTTAAAGCTAAGGACGGTCGGGCAATCTCGTACCTGACGAGGTAGAGAATTCCACACGGTAGGTGCCATAAAACTAAACGACCTAGCACCACATGTTTTCAAACGTACCCTGGGAATCTCTAGCAATCCCTCGTCAGTGGATCGGAGGGAGCGGGAGGGACTATAGGAGCAAAGGAGCTCTTTCAGGTAGGTAGGTCCCAGATCATGTAGGGCTTTACAGGTCAGTAAGCTGACCTTGAAGGTGATTCGCAAAACACTGGCAGCCAGTGCATGCACATAAGCACAGGCATTATATGGCTGGATCTGAGATCAGTCAACAACCTGGCTGCCGCATTCTGCACTAGCTGCAGGCAGCGAGTTCAACCCCGATAGCCCTAGGTATAAGGAGTTACAGTAGTCAAGCCTGGAGGTAACAAAAGCGTGGATCAATGTTTGGAAGGTCCTCTGGAGGGAACCAGGTGCTTCACCTGGCAATATTCCTCAGATGAAAAAAAGGAAGTTTAGGCCCGCTGACATTTAAGTGTCAAACGGTCGTCAATTATTACGCCAAGATTCCGCACCTGATCTGAGGTCGTCAGCTGAACACTTCCAAGCCATAAGCCTGAAGGTGATCCCTCCGGCAGACCCGCCTCACAGCGACCTTTGTCCACAACCAACACCTCAGTTTTCTCCGGGTTTAACCTCAGCCAACTCCCATTCATCCAGTCTTGGATTTCTTCAAGGCAGTTATTAAATACCGACAAGGCAGCGTCCTGACCGGGCACAAAAGACATATACAGCTGGGTATCATCTGCATAGCAGTGAAAACCCAAACCGTATCGTCTAATAATCGCCCCTAACGGTAGCATATACACCGAAAACAACATGGGTGCTAAAATAGAGCCCTGCAGTACCCCGCAGGGTAGGGAGAATGATGCTGAGGAAAAAATTCCCGACACCACTCTCTGAGTCCTACCCTCGAGGTAAGATTGAAACTATCTGAGGACCGTACCAGACAGTCCACAGACTGACCGCAGACGTTCCAACAGCACACCATGGTCAACGGTGTCAAACGCTGCAGAGAGATCAAGTAGTACCAGGATGGATCGGGTCCTACGATCTCTCGCTATTAGGAGGTCATTTAGTACCCGTACGAGTGCTGTCTCGGTACTATGCCTTTTCCTAAATCCAGACTGGAGAGAATCGTAGATATTGTTGTTGGTCAGATGATCCTCCAACTGCGCTGCGACCACTTTCTCAATAACTTTACCCACAAAGGGTAGTTAGAGACTGGCCTGTAATTTGCTAGACAATCTGGATCTAAAGAGGATTTCTTTAATAGAGGCTTAACTATAGCCTCTTTAAGGGGGATCTGGAAAAATCCCCCTCTCCAAAGACTTCCAGACGATCAAAGCTAGGGCTAGGCCACACAACCCACTAAAAGGCGTGTAGGGCCCGGGTCCAAATCACAGCAGGTCGGTCGCAGTGCTCGAATGATCACCACAACATCCTCGATTGTGGGAAGGCTGAAGTCAGACCATCCAAACTGGGTGTTCGACATCTCCTGGCGACCACCGTCACTCCCATTGGGGAGGGAAGAGCGAATATCTGATCTGATTTTGACAACCTTATCTGCAAAGAAGAGAGCAAGCTCCTCACACCATTCTTGAGATAAGGCTCTTCTGGGCTGAAGACAGACTGGATTGCACAGTCTGTCCACAGTCCAAAGAGCTGAGCTGCTCTGTTCTGTGCAGCCGCTATCTCTCTGGACAGGAACTCTGCCTTCTTACGAGAGATTGCAGATTGATAGGCCAAATAATGGTCCATCAAACTAAGCCTGTCATCATCAAGACCAGACCTTCACCAACGCCTCTCCAGCCTTCGTCCAACCCTCCTCAACTCCCTCATGGTCTCATCAAACCAAGGAGACCTGGGGCGAGGAGTAAGAGGACGAACACGAACTGGTGCAATAGAATCCAGGGCTCCTGTTACTGCCTCATTATAAGCATGTACCAGGTCACCAGGATCTAAGCAATCTATCGGTAGGCTTGATAGGTCCAACACCGCCATCAGGTCATCTGGTGATACACCCCTCAAAGGGCGGTATCGGACCATCTCCATAGGGGCAGACTAACAGGGGTGGCCTCAAAACTGAACCTAATGGAGTGATGGTCAGACCATCCGACCGGTTCCACCACCAAGTCGGATGTCCCCATCCCCAGAAGGAACACCAGGTCCAATGAGTGTCCACCAACATGAGTCGAGGAGGAAACCACCTGTGTGAAGCCCAGTGATATCATTAACTGGAGGAAGTCTTGACCAAATTGAGAGAGTTCATTGTCGACCCAAGCATTGAAATCCCCCAGAACCAACCATCTGGGGGACCCCAATGTTAGGTCGACAATGAAGTCAGCGACTTCCTGCAGGAAAACATTCTCGCCACCTGGTGGACGGTATACAAGAAGTATCCTGCACCCAACACCCTCGCCCACAATACACTCAAAGGATCTGGTGACTCCCGCTGGCACCTCCATCAGACCCAGTTCTGACTTAAAACATATGGCAACACCCCACCCCTCACGATCCTGCCTCGGCGGCGACCTAGTACCCAGTTGGAATTGCTGTAGCAAACTGGCCCAGCATTTTCATCCAGCCAAGTCTCGGTGATGCACGCCAGGTCAGATGTCTCGACAAGATCGGCTATAACAGCCGTCTTGTTTTTAATAGACCTGGCATTGCATAACACTGCCCGAGTAGGACAAACCTCCGATAATGACCGCCCTACTCGCTGATCCAAATCAGAACCCTTGGGTATGGGCACAAGACAGGGAGGACCCCTCTCCTGTGCCCATTTCTCCCCAGGGCGTCTCCTTGACCCCACAATCCCAATCCGCCCACTCCTTTCCATTCCCCCCCCAAACCCAGCACCAACCCTCAGTCTCCCTCTCACAATCCCCAAAGCCCTACATTTTCTGTAGACTTCCGGTGACAAAGGGGGACAGGAGAAAGGACAGAGGTCCCTGAGCGTAGAGGGGGAATAATACCCGACCGCCTTATAATCATTCCAGCACATAATTCACACCACAATTTAACAATAATCAACACTACCCAACTTATATAAAACAAATTTAAATAAACTTATATAAAACAAATTCCAAAAAACTAAATATAAAACACTAAATAATCACAACATAATACAAAATCTATTAATCAATTCTAGTGCTGTCAGATTATCAACATATATTATATTTCTACCCCACCCACAGTACTCTCACCACTGCGGGGAGAGGAGCGTACCACCTAAAACCACAGGAAATGGCCCTTTTACTTTAAAACTTATCCAACAATACCCTCATTTAACTCAAAAACAGAGTTCAAAGTTTGTTGTAAAGTCACACTTCTGTGCTCTCACCACGCTGTATGGCTCCAATATTTATCAGACTCCTCTCACGAGACTGATATTTCGAATGAACTCAGTTATAGTTAAATTTCATGTGGATCTCCACAGTCTACTAATAAATTAAAACACAGCAGTTACAGCAAAATGATTGTAGAATACTTCACCAAATCCAGCTCCTGGACCGCTCTAAGTTCTGTCCCAGTCTCCAAAATTCCCAGTAACGAAATCCTAGAAGCATCAGGCAGAGCATATAACAGATGGCATTAACAACTCCCACCTCCACAGATATTAACCACAGGCTCCAGCTCACCCGACCCTCGCTATGATGAGGCAGGCAGAACCACCCTCCGATAGCCCCCCTGCCTCACCCAGGGAGCGAAGCAAGCCCCACCACCCTCCGGAGGCAGAACAAACCAGCCCCCTCGTCTGGACCAGGGAGCCAAATCTCCAGGTTATGTGGACCACAATCCCTTAATTTTCACTGCCGATTCTTCTGCCATCCACTTCCTTCTCAAAGAGTCCCACACACACAAGAGCCGACAGCCTCTTTCCCTGGTCCGACAAAGATCCATCCCCGAACAGAAACTGCAGTTCACCCTGCCGAATTCCTGAACGAGCGCTCTCCGCAGCTCCCAAAAAACGTGTTCTGTGTGTGCCCAGCAGAGGGAAAAGCCGTCGCCAAGCCTCCAAGCTGCAAACCTCCAACCTCTCCAAGAAAACGTCCAGGCAGACCGACAACCAGTCCAACACCCAAACGAACCTCCTGTGTCCTTAGTGCAGTTCAATATTCTTGATCAGTGATTGAGTTTTCAGAAACTCACTCAGCCGACATTTTGTAGCCCTAGCGATTGGCCACCACTTTCGTCCACTCGGCTTTGATCTTCTGCCCTTCCCAGCAGTGAATGTTACACAGTAGTGAACAGGTACCTTGTCTTAGTAGATTGGCAGAGTCCCCCGCTTCCCTCTTGCCACCTGCAGATGCTTGCTATTGCCTAAGACACCAATCTTACACCTGCTCTACTTCTATGCTGTTCCACTCATGTGCTGGGACACAAACAGGTGTGCAGATGTCTGTCACTTCCCATATATACAAAAAGGACATTCTGCCTTAATTACAATTTTCTTAAATATTTTACAGGCATCCCTGTAATTATCTACTCTTTCATCCTGGTCTAGCCCTTAGTCTCCGGAGTTTCTATTGCAGGCCATTCAGATTAACAATATAGCCTTTCACTAGGACGAAGTGGGGGTACCCATATGTCTTTCTTTTACCCACCAGTCCTAGGGCCATATGTATTTAAGCCAGGAGGCATAGCTTAGCCTCTACTATATCACCACCATGGACGCTGAAGAGAAAAAGCAGGGCAGAATAGCCAGAGAAACTCGAATGGGGCAGCCACCCCCTTAGAGTAGAAAAGGCGAAAGAAAGGTCAAGAGAGACCTTAAGGAAAAGTGAAGATGCTACTGCAGTAGACTGTAGATGGGGACAGATAAGAAGGGATGTCCTGGTGTGATTTCCTAAGTTCTGTTTGGGGGGGGGGGGCGACAAACTACCACACTCTCCTCCAGGAAGGGAGAGGAGCATTCTCCACTGCAATACTGTCATCTTGGTCACAAGTGGCACTGTAGATGGAGAAGCTTGCAAGAGAAGGGGACTGGTCAGGCTCCAGAGTGTAGCCACGCAATCGGGCACACATGCGCACCATTTAGCCCTTGCAAGCTGTGCCCCTGGGGGCTGGAAGAAACAAACTGGAACCCACCCAGGGCATGGCACAGGATGTTGGCACATCTGGGCCCACCACTCAGACTGGCTTATGTCCCTCGACACTTGTGGACCAAAGGGGGGCAATCCCTGCCAAGCCCCTCGATGGAATCCACCACAGGGCAGTATGCTCTGCTCACCCTTAAGATGAAAGTAAGTGCCAGAGAAAGAGGTGCATGGGGCTGGGTAGTCCACAGGCAGAGGTGGTCAACTCTGGTGACGGGGAGGGGGAGGGGGAGTCAAATAGTACAGTTATGCAAGAACTTATCATAACTAGATCTTTGAGAGGACCTCTTGCATCAGGTCACACCTGTGGAACTATAGTTGCCAAGCACTAGGACCACACAAACTTTTTTAGCCAGCAGTCTAGTTCGGGCCACCCACAATGAAGTCAGATGCTGACATCCTGCATATATAAACATGGACAGCCCTGCACCCTCCTCAGTTCCCACACCTGAAACCATGTGCGGAGGACCTCCTTCTGGGGAACCAGTGGAGGGCCAGAGGTTCCCGCCAATAATCAAGGTGAAACAGAAGGTGAACCGCCCTGGAGAAAGACAGAAAGAGAGCAGCCCTGAGGCTAAGGAGGATGGAGGGTAGGACGGCATGGCCTGATGCAAGAGATCCTCTTGAAGATCTACTGTTACAGTAATTTCTGATGTAACTATGCTATCTTCATCGAGAGTATCTCTTGCATCAGTTCACACCTACGGAACGAGTCCCCAGCAGTACTGATAGAGAGACGGTCTGGGTGGCTGGAAGCCAAAAGCCTAAGACAGGAGGCCTTGAAACACAGCCAGGTCGAAGCCTGCCCTTCCCCTAGAGGCAATGTCCAGACTGTAGTGTTTAGTGAAAATATGGCCAGTATTCCAAGTGGCAGCAGCACAGATGTCATCGGTAGACACATTCCTGAAACAGGCAACAGATGGCCACGCCTCTGGTAAAGTGGCCATTCACAACCCCAGGAAATGGAAATGATGTACCTACCGTAATTCTTGATCTTCTTGGACGAGTCTCCACCACTCATTCACACTAATGGGATCTGCGCTGGAGGCACTAGGACCCATCTGCCGGAGGCACTAGGACCCATCAGGAGCAATCTTTTTTGTTAGAAGATCGGCGCCTGAGACGGAGCCGCGAGGAGCGGCACCGCAAGCCTCAGCTCGTGCGGTAATGAATATCTCGGCATCGACCTTCCAACTGCCTCAGTACCTTTTTTTCCGAGGAGGTGCAGCCTAACTAACCTAGAAGGATAACCTAACCAAAAACCGGACATAAGATAGTCTGGAAGACCCGTATAAGAAGGGTCAACAAAGAAGTCTTCACAGCCTAAAGATTGAGGGTGAGGCCAACAACAGAGAGTGAGCTCGGGGGATGGAGGGTGGGCGTGTGAATGAGTGGTGAAAATTTCGTCCAAGAAGATCAAGAATTACGGTAAGTACGTAATTTCCATATCTTCCTGGACATAAGTCTCCACCACTCATTCACACTAATGGGAGAGTACCGAGCTAATAATCCCCAGAGAGGGCGGCAGGAGAGACCAAGAGCTCACAGTTTTAGGCCAGAAGTCCATTAAGGATGGTTCTGCCAAAGGAAAGTTGTCGTCTGGCATGGACATCCAGGGCATAGTGTTTAACGAAAATATGCACTGAGCTCCAGGTAGCCACACTGCAAATATCTGCAATGGGTACGTTGAGGATTTCTGCTACAGATGCCGCGACCGCCCTAGTAGAGTGAGCGTACACTCTGCCCTCCAGCTTAACCTGCGCCATGGAATAACAATGGTGAAGGCATGCCACTAGCCATGCTGAGATACATCTGATAGCGACAGGTTGACCCAGCCGGGTCTCGCTGAAGGAAACAAACAGTTGTTGAGCTTTACGAAAGTCTTTTGTTCTATCTAGATAGAAACGCAAAGCTCTCTTGACATCCAAGGAATGAAGAGAACATTCTCCTTCATTTTGGAAGTCCGCAAAGTAAGAGGGAAGGACCAAAGGTTGGTTTAGATGGAATTCCGAAACAACCTTAGGAAGAAATTTAGGATGGGTTCTAAGGACTACTTTGTCTTTATGGAACACAGTATATGGAGGGTCTGTGACCAAGGCATGTATCTCAGAGACCCTGTGGGCTGAGGTAATGGCCACCAGGAAGGCAGTTTTCCAAGTGAGAAATTTTAGCTCACAGGTAGCCAGAGGTTCGAAAGGTTTCCGAGTGAGCATGTCTAGCACAAGATTAATGTCCCAGGCTGCGACTGGACATCTTATAGGAGGTCTGGTATGCAGAATTCCCTTAAGAAACCTCCTAACCACAGGTAACTGA
This sequence comes from Neoceratodus forsteri, assembly GCA_016271365.2. Taxonomy (NCBI): domain Eukaryota; kingdom Metazoa; phylum Chordata; order Ceratodontiformes; family Ceratodontidae; genus Neoceratodus; species Neoceratodus forsteri. The sequence continues at coordinate 1,116,309,195 of CM028130.1, forward strand.
GCCAGTGACAAGGAAAGTACCGGCTCATGATAAGCTGAAATGGCACAAAGGTGAACTTTGACTGTAGAGTACTGCAGACCTGAAATTGAGAGGTCTAAGAGGTACTCCAAAATTTTATCTGGTGGGCAGGAAAAGGGATTTAAAGAGGGTTTCGCACACCAGAGCAAAAATGCTTCCATTTGGCTGTGTAAGTTTTCCTAGTGGCTGGTTTCCGCGTAGCCAGAAGAATATCTGAAACCCTGCGAGAGACGTTGAACCTGTTCACTTCTATCTCTTCAGGAGCCAAGTGTGAAGGTGAAGCGACCTCAGGTTGGGATGAACAACAGGCCCCGATTCAAGAGGTTCGTCTGAAGTGGAAGTGGTTTCAGCAGAGCTGCCGACAAGAGTAGTGGAAACCACATCTGTCGAGGCCAGAAGGGAGCAATGAGGATCATTTTGTCCCCCTGGGATTCGAACTTGAGAAGTACCCTCTGAATTAGAGGAAGAGGCGGAAAGGCGTATAGAAAGTGTTTTGTCCACTGCAGCCTGAACGCATCCTGACAGAAAATGCCAGGCCCTGGATTTCTGGAGCAGAAGAGAGGCAGTTTTGTGTTGAGTGGGGATGCAAAAAGGTCCAGGTCTGGAGTTCCCCACTCTGCAAATATTGACTGAACTATGGCTGAGTCAAGAGACCATTCGTGAGGATCTGTCTCTGTTCTGCTGAGGCAATCTGCCAGTTTGTTCTGCACTCCTGGCAGGTAGACCGATTGAATTAGAGACTTGTGCTGCAAGAAAAAAATACCCACCTTAGTAATGTTGTTTCTTCTAATGGAGTCTTGCTGTATTCTGACACATTGCAGTGATGTCCAACCTTTGAACTGCCCCGGAGACGAAAGAGTTAACTTTCCATGCCAGGCATGGAACGCTGAGCTCGAGCTCGGTTGAGACTCTCTCTGTTGCTGTTTGAAGTCAAACAGTCAGATCTTTACGAGCTATACTCACTGGGTGTCCTGTGTGGAAATTGTAAACTTACACTAGCCAACTGGCTACTAAATATAATAAACAGATTTTTTGGTCCCAAAACAAAGACTCAAGTCAGGAAACCCAAAAAAATAAAACACAACACCCACACACCCAAACTAAAGGGGTGAGAAAATAAGGGGTGGGGGCACCTCCCGAGTGCCAACACTGCTACTGCCCACCCACATCCCAAAAACCAGGGTTCTGAGAGGGGAGGCGGGGAGTCAGAATACAGCAAGACTCCATTAGAAGAAACAACATTACTAAGGTGAGTAATTTTTTCTTCAAACAACATGAAGTCTTGCTGTATTCTGACATTTTGCAGACTACCAAGCAGTACCTCCATGGAGGAGGGACAGAACCTACTTAGAAAATAGGCTCTGAAGCACTGCTGTGCCAAACCGAGCATCACTCCTAGCCTGGATATCCAGAGAGTAATGCTTGGTAAAAGTGTGTACTGTTTTCTAGGTGGCTGCTTGACAAATCTTTAAGATAGGAATATCCCTGGCAGCAGCCAGGGAAGCAGCTGTACCTCTGGTAGAGTGAGCCCTCAGGCCTGAGGGTGGGATCCTACCTAGTTTCTCATAACAAAATTGAATGCAAGAGACAATCCACCTGGCAACAGATCTCTTAGTGGCAGGTTTTCCCTTACCAACCTCACCATAAGTGAGGAACAGTTGGAGGGAGTCAAACCTGTGACCCTTGGTGCGCTCTATGTAGTAGCTAAGGGCCTTTTCACATCAAACTGTGCAGCCTCCTCTCCCCAGAGGAGGAATGGTCAGTGAAGAAAACAGGAAGAGACATAGACTGGTTAAGGTGGAAATCTGAAACCACCTTAGGCAAAAACTTCCTATTAGTCCTGAGGACCACCTTATCTCCATGGAAAGAGATAAAATCAGGCTCCTCTGACAGGGCCTGTAACTCACTTATGCGTCTGGCAGAGTGATGGCCACCAAGAAAACAGTTTTCCAAGTCAAGTACTTAAGCTCTGCTGAGGACAAAGGCTCAAAAGGGGGTTGCATAAGCTGAGCAATGCAAACATTAAGGTCCCAAGCAGGGGCAGGGTCCCTGAATGGAGGATTGGTATGAAGCAATCCCTTGAAAAATTTAGAAAATACAGGATGAGCTGAAAGGGAAGAGTGCTTGCCTGCTGAAAGGAAGGCAGAAACAGCTGCCAGATGCACTCTTAGTGTAGCTGGTCTGAGTCCCAAGCTATTAAGATGAACCATCTAGTCAAGGACTGTGGGCAGGCCAGCAGACTCTGGAGAAACATGCTTCCCAGAGCACCATATAGAAAATCTTTTCCACTTGGAGTTGTAAGTGTTTCTGGTGGAAGGCTTCCGAGAAGCCTTTAAGATATCCAGAACACCTTGAGAGAGGTGCAAATCAGCAAACTCTAACTCTTCAAGAGCCAGGCCTTGAGATTGAGAGATCTGAGATTCGGATACCAAACCCTCCCCTGAGCACATGTTAACAGGTTGTAATTCCTGGGAAGAGACAGGGGAAGGTGGACTGCTAAGGACAACAAGAGAGGGTACCAGGGCTGTCTGGCCCAGTCTGGAGCAATCAGAATCACCTTGCAGGATTGAGACCTGATTTTGACTAACACCTTGAACAGGAGAGGAAGGGGAAAAGCATACAGGAACTTCCCTTCCCAATTGAGAACTAGGGCATCCAGGGGGACTGAGCCCAACACTGGGGGTCTGCAGCAAAAGAGAAGAAGTTGGTGATTGTCTGGGGCTGCAAAAAGATCTATCTGTGGGGTGCCCCATCTGGAGAAGATCACCTTCAAAACCAGGGGATCCAGGGACCATTCATGATGGCCCTGAGATATCCTGCTGAGAGCATCTGCCAGGACATTGTCCTTGCCTGGGAGGTGTACTGCTATAAGAGAGGTGTTCAGGTAATAGGCCAGAGACCATAACTTCATTGCCTCAGTGCACAAGGCCGTAGACCGAGTGCCCCCTTGCTTGTTGATATACCACATTGTGGTGGTATTGTCTGTCCTGATCTGAACTACTTTGTTCTGAACAGACTTGGAAAAAGCTTGAAGTGCTAGAAACACTGCTCTGAGTTCTAATAGACTGATGTGAAGCAGAAATTCCTGAGGAGACCACAACCCTTGGGTGGTCAGGTCTCCCAAGTGGACTCCCCACCCCAAGAGGGAGGCATCTGTAGTAAGGATTAGAGAATGAGACTGAGTGACAAAAGGAACTCCCTGTCTTAGATTGTCCTGATCCTGCCACCACTGTAACGCCTGGATCAGGGTTCGAGTCACTGGAATTAGTTTGGTCAGAGGGTCCTTTTTCTGAGACCAGAAGGCTCTCAAGTGGAACTGAACATCCCTCATTTGAAATCTTGCTCCCTGCACCACTGCTGTAGAGGCAGCCATGTGTCCCAGGAGCTGCAGAAAATGCCTTGCTGGTCGAGACACCTGGAGGGTGAATGAAGAGGCCAGTGAGATAAGGGTCCTTGCCCTGTCCAGGGGAAGGAAGGCTCTTGCTTTTACTGTATCCAGCTCTGCCCCTAAGAAGGTGAGGAGCTGCACAGGCTCTAGAACTGACTTTGAAAGATTCAGAAGGAAACCTAGAGAAGTGAGCAGTTGCTGAGTTATCTGTAGGTGTAACTTGACTTGGTCTGGAGACTGGCCTACTATGAGCCAGTCGTCCAGGTATGGAAAGATGGAGATCCTTTTTCTCCTTAGGAAGGCAACTACTACTGCCAGGCATTTTGTGAACACCCTTGGAGCAGAAGTTAGGCCGAAGGGCATTGCTCTGAATTGGTAATTGGCTCGTACCTGAGGTACTTTCGGTGGGAGCTTCTGATGAGAATATGGAAATAGGCATCCTTGAGGTCCAGGGAGACTAGCCAGTCCCCCTGGCCTTAGAGAGGGTAGAATTATTCCCAGAGTCACCATTTTGAACTTTGGCTTTAAAAGGTGCTTGTTTAAATATCTGAGATCCAGGATGTGCTGCCATTCTCCTGTCTTTTCAGGGGTTAGGAAGTACCTGGAGTACAATCCTTTCCCTTTGTGTAGGGGTGGAACCCTCTCTATGGCTCTGAGAGCCAAGAGGGAAGAGACCTCTGCCTCTAGGGCAAGTGCCTCTGAAGGATTTGCAGGTGGAAAGGATCTGGTTCTCATCTTTGGAAATTTTGAAGCTGAGAACCAGTCCCTGGCTTACTACTTCCAGGACCCATTTGTCTGATGTTAAAGACATCCAGTCCTGGACAAAGTAAGCCAGCCTGCCCCCTACAGGTGGTGGAGAATTGGCCCTGGCAAACCCATCAGGGTGCCTGTTTGGCAGGGGCTTTAGGCTGAGGGGTGGAAGCAGGCCTGCTTGTACCCTGTCTGCCTCTCCCTCTGAAGAACCCCCTATGAGCATAAGCCGAAGAGGAGGCCTGGGCAGTAGAAAGGCCTATGAAAGGCCTGCCCCTGCCCCTGGAATGCTGCCTCTGGGAGTGGCTTGCCTTCCTTGGCCTGAGCACTGCTATAGGTGGTCCTGTATTCATCCATTTTCTTCATGTAGTTCTCCTTTGCTCCCCAAACAGAGAATTACCCACAACAGGAAAATCCATGGCCTTAGTCTGGGTATCCTGAGACAGGCTAGTACATCTGAGCCAAGCCATCCTCCAAGGGCCACAGATGTAGCCATGACTCTAGATGAAACATCATTGAGTCCACTGCAGCATGGAATTGCACCTTGGATGCCTCAATACCATCCGCAGTCACCTGCTCCAGCTCCTTGGCAAGCTGGCCAGGGATCTGTTTAGCTAAAGCCATTACAGTGTCCCATCTAGATTTCTGATATCTAGCTGTATAGGCCATATAATTAGCCTGTCTGAGTCCCAAGGATGCTGCCATGTACTGTTTCTTTGCCATGGCATCAATCCTCCTGGAGTCCTTATCTGGGGGGTGTGAAGCCAAGGGTATATTTGCCTTATCACAGGCAGCAGCCTGCACTACCCCAACACGGCTGCATTGCTGGGTAAGGAACTCCATATCGGAGCCTGAGAGAGTATACCTCTTGTCCATTCTCTTGTCCACAGGAGGTATAGAATTAAGAGTCTTTAAAATTTTTATTGTCTGTTTCCCAAAGGACTTATGAAGGGGGAATAGACAGCCTCCTGGACTCTGGGATATCCATCATTTCAACATAGTCAGGCTCCTCCTGGTCGTCAACAGCTTCTTCCATAGGAAGCTGAAGAGTTTCAGCCACTTTTTTGTAGAACATAAAATGGGAAGGGGACTCAGAACGCCTAGGAGGAGAAACAACCTGAAGGTCTGTCTGGGGGAGATGTCCGGGTCAATAGGCACATCCAGACTTTCGTAATCACCATCACTATCCTCATACTCTCCTTCCTCCTCCTCCGGTTCATAAAAATCTTCTAAATTATAATCTGGAACCAGGGGAACCGATCGTACCGAGCCCCTTCCTGATGGTGCCGGTTCGGTCGGAACCGGGGTTAGCGACTGAACAATCCTTATCGCTTTGGCTATTTCATCAGCGGTCGGAGAAAGAATATGTGGATCCGCACCGGCTGATTTATCCCTTCTTTTTCTTTTAACCGGAACAGACTCCTCGGAGTCGGTTCTCCTTTTGCCCGAAGAAGTCTCGCCCTGGTCAGAGGGCACTCCTTCTGGTCCGGTTGGAACCGAACCGGGCTGGCCATCCGGGTCAGCGGACTTCTTGGCCTCCCTTTCCCTGAGCCTACCAACTCTCTTTTCCAGGGTAGCTGCAGGAAAATTCTTGCAAATCTGGCAGTCTGAATCGAGGTGGTCAAACCCCAGACAATAAACACAGGTGGTGTGGGGATCAGCCTTAGCAAAGGCTTCCCCACACGCACTACAGTGTTGAAACCCAGTGGGCCCGGTTTTTCTTTTGGGTTTCTCAGACATGGCCAGTCCTAACAAAAACTTACCCTTTTTTCGGCAATCCGCCAGGCAAGACACCCTTATCGGTTCCTGACCGTGTTACGGGTCGTGGAAAAAACCGTAATGAAATCCGTTTTTTTAGAACCGATAAGGACCGATTCACACCTCTAAAAGAAGAATAAACTTTTTTAACCTGATCGGTTCAAACCGAACCGATCCCACGTTTTCAAGTTCCACACAGAAGAACAAGAAAATAAACCTATCTAGTACTCACGATACCACAGACAGAGACTGAACCGACAGGTTAACAGATTAAATTTGGTCGAAAACCGAGAAAACAGTACTTTAACCGACAAACTTGAACCGAGCAAAGAAGAAATCTCCGGAGCGACTGTTCAGTGAAGCGGAGTAAAGAATCTGACGGTTTGACTTCAAACAGCAACAGACAGAGTCTCAACTGAGCTCGAGCTCAGCGTTCCATGCCTGGCATGAAAAGTTAACTCTTTCATCTCCGGGGCAGTTCAAAGGTTGGACATCACTGCAATATGTCAGAATACAGCAAGACTTCATGTTGTTTGAAGCACCATTCCCACACTCTCACTGCTTCTCTGCATAAGGGGTAAGAGTGAGCACCGCCCTGTTTGTTGATGTAATACATCACTGCTTTGTTGTCCGTTTGAAGGAGAATGTTCTTGTGACAGAGAATGTCCTTTAACGTCCGGACCACATAAAAGACGGCTCTCATTTCTAAGACATTTATGTGAAGCTGGGACTCGACCCGAGTCCACATACCTTGAGTGTGGAGAGCCTGACAGTGAGCTCCCCACCCCATCAGGGACGCGTCTGTGTTAATAGAAATCTGATGATCCAGAGGAGCAAAGGATACCCTTCTAGGAGATTGTTCTCTTGCGACCACCAGGTGAGCGACCTCTTTAGAGGTTCTGTCACCTTGATGAGAAAGGACTACGGGTGAGTGGTTGGGGACCACTGAGTACTGAGCATCCACTGAGAAGTTCTCATGTGAAGGCATGCTAGGGGTACAGTGAACACCGAGGATGCCATGAGACCTAGCATCCGTTGCATCGAGAGAGCTGGAACAGAGTTGCTCTCCCCGATGTGATGGGCCATCTGAAGGATATCGCTCTTCCTGTCCTCTGGAAGAAAAGCCTTCGCACAGGAGGTGTCCAGAAGAGTTCCTATAAAGAGGAGTCTCTGGGAGGGCTGCAGCTGCGATTTTTTGAGGTTTAGCAGGACTCCCATGGACGTGAGAAAGCTTGAAGTCGTGGCTACGGCGTCCGGAGTTCCCTGCCTGGAAGGACTTGCCAGAAGCCAATCGTCCAGATAAGGGAACACTTGCATTCCGATCTTTCTGAGATGTGCTGCGAGAACTGCACAACACTTTGTAAAAACTCGCGGCGCCGAGGATAGCCGAAAGGGCAGAACTCTGAACTGATAATGCTGTCCCAGAGCCACAAACCTTAGGAATTTGTGATGCTTTGGGTGAACAGAAATGTGCTGGTAAGCATTCTGCATGTCTACGGAGGCTAGCCAGTCGTGCTGATGAAGCAAAGGTAACAAGGTTCCTAGTGAAATCATTCTGAATTTCTCCTTGGGCAGAAATTTCTTTAGTTTTCTGAGGTCCAAAATGGGGCGCATGCCCCCAGTTTTCTTTGGAACCAGAAAATAATGGGAGTAGAACCCTGTGTTCCGTTGATGTAGCGGAACTACTTCTACTGCCCTGTTGTTCAGAAGGCCCTGTATCTCGGAGGTGAGAAGGTCTGACTGAAGGGTTGACAGCTTGGGCTGTCGTTTGGGAGGACGATCCGGAGGGGTCTCCACAAGATTGAGTGAATACACCTCGCGGATTATTCGGAGGACCCATTTGTCTGAGGTTATGGACTTCCATTGATTGTAGAAGTGCGTCAAATGACCTCCCACCGCTGAGGAAGAGTCCACCTCGGGCAGCTGAGGTGGGACTTGGACCAACAACTCAGAAGGCGGCGCTGGGCGCTTTGGGTCCTTACGCCTTCTGTTGTGTTTTCTTTGAGGCTGGGGGGCTTGGTTTTTATGAAAACTTCCTCTGCCTTTGCCTTGAAAGGACCGACGGTTATGGAATTGACGTTTATTAACACCCCCTCGAGAGGGGACAGGAGGAGGTCGAGCCAACTTAATGGCTGACCTAGTCTTTTGTGTAGCTTTTAGAGCTTGTTCTACTTGAGGGCCAAAGAGATACACACCATCAAAAGGCAACGCCATTACTTGCTGCTGTGCGTCATTCGTGAAACCTAAAGTGCGCAGCCAGGAATGACGGCAGGTACAAATGCCAGCCGCCGCCGCTCTGGAAGCAGTATCGAAAGCATCCATAGCCGCTTTAACCTGCTGGTTGTTGGATTAGATACCCCTGGTAATGGTTTGAAGTAGCTCTGACTTTGTGTCAGATTCCGGTACAGCTTCAACCATCTGTTTGAGTGAGTGCCAGAGGATATACTCATATTGAGAGAAATAGCCTTGGTAGCTGGCAATACGCATAGCCAGGGTGGAAGCAGCAAAGACTCTCTTACCTAAAGTGTCTATCTTACAAGATTCTTTGTTAATAGGTTGAGCTGTAGTAGTCTGGGGGAGGACGACCTTATCATTCTCTGCCAAAACTACAATAGGATCCGCAAAGGCTTGGGACGCCAAAATGGGTCGATCCTTGGGGGCTGAGTATTTCCTATCTATGGATTTAGCCACCGAAGGAATGAGAGCAGGATTATTCCATACCATTTGAGACAGCGTCTCAAAGGAGGGCTGTACCGGAGGAGCCAAATCTGTAGAGATCTCCGGAACATGGAGGTATTGGAATCTTAGCAATTTCCCAGGATCGATGTCTGTAGTTTGGAGAGAAAGAGTGGAAATCAAGTTTTTCAGCAGAGACTTAAAAGACGGGTCCTCGACCACAGGCTCTGCAGCAGGAATAGATCCTGTTCCTTCCACTTCATCACCCAGCCTAAGGTCTGGGTCAGGCTCAATGTCATCTCAAGACAGTCCAGGAGGGACTGCATGGACAGGAAAGGAGTAGAAATCAGATGGAAATGAGGAAGGAAAAGGGTTAAAGGAGGAGTCCTGAAAGGTGGATGACATCCTAAGAACCCCGGCGCCCGCAGAGGCACAGGCGCCCGGCATCCCGTGAGCGCGCACTGCGCGGGACGGTGCCGAAGCCTTCGGCGCAGAGGCCGGATGGCTGCAGCAGTGCCACCGACTATGCGCGCATGGCTACCGGCGAAGCGCAAGGTGCCAAGTAACTCAACGGGCGCCAACAGGACGATCGGGCGCCGAGGATGGCACCGAGCACGCCACTGACGCCAAGGGCGTCAAAACACCCCAAGACTCCAAAAACAGGATGTGAGGAGAAGGGAGGAAGAAGAGCAGAGATAAGGCATCGGTGTGGCCCCTGCGCCAGCCATATGAGGGGAAACACAAGCGCGGAGTCGACGGCACCGAAGATGGTGCCGCGCGACCAGGGAGGCCCAACCGCCCTACCTGGTCTCCCATAAAGCCCGAAGGCCCCTGAGTGACCGGGCCAGGCAGCTGGACCAACCTCCGAGCCCATTGCTCCATAAGAGCAGCCCACTGATGAAACTGCTCATCTGAAGACCTACCAGAGGGCGGGGTAGGGCTCCGATGTCGAAGACGTCAGCTACCAGAAACAGAGGCTGGCGACTCCGAAGGAGGAGACCGGCAACTGGCTCCAATAACTGACCGTCTACGCACAGACATATCAGAAGGTGACCTCGAGTGATGCCTTCTCTTTTTTGACCTGTGGGCCGAAGAAGAGCTCGAGGCTGAACGGTGCCGAGAATGCACTCATTTATTTTATGTTTGGGGACTGTTCATTTCTTTGGGCATTGGACTGACCATTGTCAGACCCCCCCCTCCGGAGAAGGCGGTGGACCGGACTCAGCCCGGCTGACTGAACAGCTTTCATATGAAGTCTCCCTACCGTCACCTGACCCGCTCATGGTCGACTCCGTCAAAGTAGGCAGAGACTTCTTTGTAAATGAGAATAAACTTAAGCGATACTTATTCGAGATATTACTACAAAACAACAAAACTGAAAACTATGCTGCTAGTTTGAAGTTTGACTCACGACGGGCGAGCGACGTCATCACTGAAGCGCACTCGACGGAGGGGAAAAAAGGAACTGAGGCGGTTGGAAGGACGACACCGAGATATTCATTACCGCACAAGCTGAGGCTCGCGGTGCCGCTCCTCGCGGCTCCATCTCAGGTGCCAACCTTCTAACAAAAAAGTTTGCTCTCGATGGGTCCTAGTGCCTCTGGCGCAGATCCTATTAGTGTGAATGAGTGGTGGAGACTTATGTCCAGGAAGATAATGCAGTTACGCAAGAACTTACCGTAACAGTAGATCTTCAAGAGGATCTCTTGTATCAGGCCACACCTATAGACTACAGTCACCAGGCATAGGCCCACACAGAAAGTTTTCTTGCTAGCAGTCTACAACGGGCCACCCATGACAACATCAGATGCAGGGACGTCCCTCTCACATAAACTTGGGCAGCCCCGCTCCCTCCTCAGTTCTTTTTCCATGAGAGACCCCATAAAGAGGAACTCCAGATGGGGAACCAAGGGAGCCAGAGGTTCCACCAGAAGAATAGGTAAAACAGAAAGTGAGAGAGACAGACAAAGGAAAAATCAAAAGCCAAGGGTGGTGGGGGCAGAGGGTGGCACAGTATGTCCTGATGCAAGAGATCCTCTCAAAGATCTACTGTTACGGTAAGTTCTTATGTAACTGTACGATCATCATCGAGGGTATCTCTTGCATCAGGCCACACCCATAGAACGAGTCTCGAGCAGTTACAGAAAGACAGACAATCTCGGTGGCTGGAGGCCATAGGCCTAAGACAGAAGGCCTTGAAGCGCAGCCAGGCCGAAGCTTGCTCTTCTGCGAGAGGCAATGTCCAGACTGTATTGTTTAGTGAAAGTGTGGACAGAACTCCAAGTTACAGCAGCAAATATCTCTGCAGCTGAAACATTCCTGAAACAAGAAACTGAACTGGCCATGCCTCTCATTGAATGACCATGAAGTACACCAGGAAGTTCCTTTCCATACTTCCCATAACAAAAACTAATACAGCTGGCTAACCATTTGGACAGGCACTGTTTAAAAACTGGTACGTCCTCTTTTCCAGGGGCAAAAGAAACAAACAGCTGCGAGCACTTCCTGCAGTCCTTCGTACGATGGGTAGAGTACCACAAAATTCTATGTAAATCTAGGGTATGGAGCAATGCTTCTTCTGGATTGGCATGCGCTGGATAATAGGCAGGTGAATGGCTCGATTCAAGGCAAACTCAGATGCCACCTTGTGAAGAAACTTGGGATTCGTACCCAAATACACCCTGTCTTTGTGGAAAACCAAATAAGGAGGCTCACACATCAGAACCTGAAGCTCAGAAATAGTTAAAATAGAAGTAATAGCAACTAAAAATAATGCTTTCCATGACAGAAAACATAGCTCGCATGTAGAGGCTGGCTCAAAAGGAGCAAAAGTAAGTTTCTCCAGCACAAATTTCAAGTCCCAAGGCAGGGGACTGCACTGTGACTAGGAGGCTTCAGACGGAGGATGCCTCTCAAGAAAATATGGGACAGCTGACCCGGCGGGGCTGAGAGCTGAGGCGCAAGACGCCACACCTCGTGCCATGCAGGCGACCGGGGTTTGGGAATGGACTCTGGTTACTGGGGTCTGCAAGGGGAAGGAGAGGATTCAGCATCCAGATGAATGCTTCCTCTCCTGGGATTGGTTTGAGGGATGCCTCGCCTTGACGGACACCCGTGAGACCAAGAGGTACCGCATGAGCGTGGTAGTTTTGGGGGACGACTGGCGAACATCCATGAGGGCACGGCTCTCGCAGAGACATCACTGCACGTCTGGCATCTCGGGAGCAACACAAGGTGGAAAACCCTGGTTGGTAGGGAGGCGACGGTGGATGCTCCAGGGTCGCTCCCACATGCTCTAGTGCCGTCTCCGACCCCCGACTTGACTCACTGTGGTCCTCACCTCCCTGTATGGGGTCCACCTGGGGGGGGCCCAGCACCCTACTCCTTGGTCAGGGGAAGAGTTCAGGTGGGGTGGTAGAGGAGCAGCTGAGTGGGCCTGCCCAGAAAGGTACCCCACCACCAGTGACTGGAGTGAAAAAGACTGTACAAAAAAAAAAAAAAAAATGCACAGGACACCTCTAGTTGTGCCACCATACGGCCATCAACAGGCACATGGAAGGCTGAAATGGCTGACAGATGCACCTTAATAAAGGAGTGTTGCAGGCCAGAGTCTAAAACTGACAGCGAGTACTCCAGAATCTGATTCGCTGGGCAAGTGAAAGGGTCCAAGTGACGGAAGCAGCTTACAGAGTAAAGCGCTTCCACTTCATGAAATAAGTGACCCTGGCATACCTCTCAATCTTTTGTCCCCCAGATGTGGAACACTGCCTCTCAAAATGTGGAACACAATCATATCTTTACCTAAGAAGCTCAGAACACTGTTAAAATGTTTGCATTCATGTTCAGAAAGTCTGTTAACAACTGAATAATAGATTTTTGGCATAATTTACTACAGATTTTTGCTTTAAAATGTTAACACTGAATGTGGGACAAGTCCTCACAATATGGAACAGGGAACTTTTGTGAAGTAAAATGAGGAAAGTTCCTCATAATGTGGTACAGTTGAGAGGTATGGACCCTGGTGGAGGGCTATCTCGCAACCATCAGGACATCAGCCACCTTTTGTGACACCCCAAACCTAGCCATGGCTATGTCTTAAGGAGCCATGCATGGAGGTGCAGTGACTTGAGGTCCAGATGGACCAGGGTGCCCTGCTTCTGTGAGAGCAAGCCTTTGCACAGGGGCAGGGACACTGGGGGTTCCACCGCCAGCTGCTGCAGCAAGGGGTACCGAATCTGATGAGACCAGAAGGGGGCAATGAGAATCAGAGTGGCCCCTTCCATCTGGAACTTGATTAGCACCCTCTGAATCAGAGGAAAGGACTAAACAAACCTCCCTTTCCAAAAGAGTGACAACGTGTCTCGCCAAAAAACTCCAGGCCCTGGAGTGAGCAAGCTAGCAAAAATGCAGCAGTTTTGCTTTGAGTGAGGATGCAAAAAGGTGCAGCTCAAGATGACCCCATCTGTCAAACAGGTCTTCTAAAACCAAGGTCAGCAGTTCTCACTTGTGCATCCTAGACTGCGACCGGCCTAGCCTGTCTGTCAGGGCATTTTGGGTGCCTGGAATATGGACGGCCAACAGCTCTAGACCCCAATACCTGACCCTCATCGCTTCCTGACACAGAGGGTACGAATGGGTCCACCCTTCTTTGTTGCTGTAGTCCATCGGCACTAGCAGATGGCCCAGGGACAGATGAGTCTGGAAGGCTTGTAAAGCAAACAGAACTGCTCTCATCTCTAGGAAGTTGATATGGAGAGCAGCTTCCACCCTGGACCACATCCCTTGAGTCTGATGAGGTCCTAGATGAGCCTCCCAGACCAACCCTGAAGTGTCTGTGGTGAGAATGTACTGAGGGGAAGGAATGAGAAAAGGAACCCCTTTCAACAGATTGCCGGGTTCCATCCACCACAACAGCACCTTTTTGACTGGGGAGAAGACTAAAAATGAAAATTACATACTCACTGTAATTCTTGACCTTCCCAAGTATCTTCATCATGACTGGGTCTAGGCCGGAGGACTGGACTCTTGTGGGAGCATGTTTAAGAATTTTCAAGCTGGGGGAGCAGACATTGGAGACTGCGCCGCCCATGAGGCCGATGTATTATGTGGCACTCGTGGACTGACCCATAACTACCACCACCCCCCCACTGCTGCCTCAGCTCTTTCCGCCAGCAGAGGAAGAGAAAGAGCATGGGGAGAGAAGGGCAAGGTAGGGAAGGGACAATAAAGAACAGTTACGTAAGAACTTTCCATAACAGTAGATCTTCAAGGGGATCTCAGTCATCCGGTCACACTGTAAGAACTTCACCACTGGTGAAACAGGTTCTACATGGAAGATTTTCAGCAGTACAAATGGGACCGCCTACGCCAACGTCACCAACCCTATATGGGCATGAGTGGCCCTGCTCCCTCCTCAGTTCTTTCCCTTGGAGACTAAGAGAGCACACCTGTGCCATGGGGAACCGAGGAGAGAGGGGGAGAGAGAGAGAGAGGTGCCCAGGCCAAAGTTAAAGGCTGGAGACATCAGATAACCAACTCTGAAAGCAGAATCCATAAAACCGGGGGATAGTGGGCGGGAAAGCAGACCTGATAACTGAGATCCCTGTGAAGATCTACTGTTATGGTAAGTTCTTACGTAACTGTTCTATCTTTCTATGGGGGAATCTCAGTCATCAGATCACACCGTAGGAATGAGTTCCAAGCAGTTACTAGTGCAAGGAAACAGTCTGGGGGAAAGGCCAACTGAAACTCAAAGTAAGAGGTCCTGCAATATGACCCTGCTGAAACTGAGCTGGCCTTAGAGTGAATGTCCAGACTGTAGAAATTGGGAAAGTATGGATCGGCACTCCAGAGGGCTGCAGCACAAATGTCAGCAGCTGATGCCCCTATAAAACAGGCCACAAAAACAGCCATGCACCTAAAGGAATGGGCTGACACTGCCCCTGGAAACTTTTTGCCATGCTCAAAGAAGCAGAATACAAAACAAGGTGCTGCCATTTGGACAAACATTGCCAAAACCTGATCGCCCTGTCCAACCAGGGTGAAAGGAGCTAAAGCTGCTTTGACTTTCTGTACTTCTGAGTCTGAAGCAGACAATACTTCAAAAGTTTGTGCATGCCTAGTGTATTAAGCAGTGCTTCCCCTAAACTGGCATGCTTGGGAATTGATTGGCCGGTGGATAGGTTGAGTCAGATTAGGCTGAACACCACTGTAGGAAGAGACTTAGGGGTAGTGCACAAAGACCTTCATGGAGAATCAAAGAGGGCTTTTCACACCAAAGAGTTAGAAGCTTGGAGAATCTCCGAGTAGAGATAACAGCCCCTAAAATGGATGCTTTCAAAGAAAGAAAGTGTAGCCCGCAAGTCATGGCTGGCTCGGACACAGACAGGGTCAAATCTGCCCAAAGCAAAACTAAGATCCCAAGCCGGAAGGGGAAACGGATTGGGGCTTCAAATGCAGGATGTCCCTGAAGAGAGTATGGGCTACCTCCAACTGAGCCTAAGTGCAGCACCGGTCACCCACCTGCTCATAAAAGGATGATAGCCAAGAGGTACACCATAATTTATTTATTTATTTATTTTATTTATTTAGTTAAACATCAGTTTAGAAACCTTTGAGCCAGAGGCTCATTTACAAAGGTACCGTCACAAAGAGGACATCAGAACAGTAGTATAAGGACACAGTACTTACAAACAAAAAAGTTACAGTTCAATTACAATTTTGTTTCAATAGAATACAATCTCCAACGAAGCAAAAGATAACAAAAGGTGCAAAACTTATGGTCGGGAGAGCTGGTGGGAGTAGAAGGGAGGAGATAGGGAGGAGGAATTAGTAGGGAAGAAGAAGGGGGAGCCGCTCAGTGAGCATTGTCAAACAGAGTATATATATATATTTTTTTTACACTAGGCTAGCGGCAGTTGCATTTAAGTAGAGCTACAGGAAGTTTCTGAGGCTGTGCTTAAGCAAGCTAAGGCTAGTGAGTTTGAGACACTGGCAGGAGGGAGTTATACCAGTAGAGCACAGGGGAATGCCTCTGACCTTGAGAGGTCCTGGCTCGGAATAACTAGGGTAGTTTTGCAGGCGCGCGTGATCAGGCCTGTGCAGTACGCGAATGGAGTTGATAGGCCTATGGGGCTAGGGCTACCGAGGGCTTTAAAGGTGAGCTGGCATGTCTGATACATGAGTCGCCTTCCAGGTTGAGTAGGGTAGCCAGGGTGTACAGCTCACATGTGTGGTGAGTCTGGGAGCACCAGTGATAAGTCTGCAGGCCTTATTAACTGTGGGCGAACCTTGTTGAGGGCAGTCTGATCTGCTGAGCCACAGACCGGAAGGCCATAGTCAATGAGAGACATGACAGAGGAGGTGACAGCCAGGCGGAGGGCATCAGGAGGAGGCATTTCTTGTGCAGGTAAAGAATGCCTAGCCGTGAGTTGGCGACAGAATTTAGGGCAGATATATGTCCATGGAATGAAAGTGCAGGGTCAAAGGTTATACCAAGATATTTATAGGACTGCACCTGGTCAATGCGAGATTGGGTCTGGAGTGGACAGCTAAGGAAACTTGCTGTACTTATTTTGGGGTGGGAGAAGAGCATCGTTTTGTTTTCTTAAGGTTGATAAGTCAGTGCTCAGTGAACCAGGTAGCTGCAGAGTCAAAGACTAGTTGGAGGGAGTTCTGAGCAGCATGGGGTCATTGTGGGAGGCGAGAACAGCATCATCAGCATAGAGAAGCATCTTACCCGTACAACTGCTGGGTGGGAGTTAAGAAAGAGTGAGAATAGTAGGAGTCCAGAATTGAGCCTCACAGCACCCCAGAAGCGAATGGGGCATGTTTCAGAGAGTACCGTTGACTTTCACACATTGGGGGCGGGCGGAGAGATAGCTGGTGCACCAGGAAACAGGTCCTGAGGCAAAGCCTATTAGGTCGAGGGTGGAGAGCAAAAGAGGATGCGAAACGGTATCGAATGCTTTAGACAGGTCAATGAATATAGCACCAGCCAGGGCACCCAGAGTCCAAGGAGGCATGGAGGAAGTTGGAAAATTCCAGGAGTGCTGTATTGGTACTATGACCTGCCCTGAACCCGTGTTGTTCAGGGCAGAGAACATTGTAATTACAGAGGTAGTCAGAGACTTGGGACGCCACAATTTTCTCTAACGCCTTAGAGAGGGGGGAGAGGATTGAGATGGGTCGGTAGTTACCCGGAAGAGTCCTGTCACCACCTTTATGGACAATAATGGGGGAGTACTGAAGACCAGAGCCCAGAAGAGCCACTAGGTAGTCTATAACCTGGTTCACTGGACAGGAAAAGGGGTCTAATTAATGCCTGGCCACCCAGAGAGCAAACCTTTACCACTGCATTCAAAACTAGTCCTAGTTCAGGGCTTTTGAGCTGTAACGAGAAGCCTGCGGCCCTCCATGACATGCCCAGCTGGGTGAGGGCTAAGACCTCAGGAGCCAAGCATGCAGATGCAGGACTTGAAATTGGGACAGACCAGGGTTCCCGGATCCTGCATCAACAGGTCCCTGAAGAGAAGCGGAGGGACCAGAGAATCCCATGCCTGTTGCTGAAGTGGTGGAAACCAAATCAGCCATAGCCATGATAGGGGTACCAGGACCAAGCTGGTCCCCTCCATTTGGAGCTTGGCCAGCACCCACTGAAATGGAGAAGAGGCATAAAGGAATCTCCTTTTCCAGGAGAAGGATGACACTTCTTGCTAGAGACCTCCAGGCCCAGATCTAGCAAGCAGAGACTGGGTAAGTTGCGTTGTGTAGAGACACAGAAAAGAAGTCCAACTCAGGACCACCCCATCCGGCGAAAGGAGGGTGGTGACAGACAATTGGAGCTCCCACTTGGGCATGCTCAACTTAGTCCAGCAGAAGCCAATGGCCAGAGTGTGTCACATACTGGGGACGCAGTTCGCTGGGGGAATGAGACTGAGTAATAAAGTCCCATACTATACTCTCACAAATGTCCTGCACAGGGAACTATGAGCGAGTCCCTCTGGGCTGGCTAGTATAATCAATAATGCTAAGACAGGCTGCCTGGCTTGTCAGCTGCCCCTGGAGAAGATGGGTCCAAAGGGCCAGCGTGATACATGGAACCATCCGCATCTCCAGGACGTTGATATGAAGAGAGGGTTCTAGCAGGCACAAGAACCCTGAGCCTGGGTGGAACCCAAATGTGCCCCCCCCAGCTGGAGCCCAAGGTGTCCACTGTGAGGATCTGCTGAGGAGAGAGGATCTGAAAGAGGACCTCTCTGAAAAGAATGAGAGGGTCCATCCACCCTAGGAGCACCTAGCAGCCTGGGGAGGAAACCAGCCCCAAACTATTCATATCGTCAGAGCTCAGGACCCACTGATGGAAAGGGAAGAATATACAGTCCTTCCCTGCTAAGAGCCACAGCTACTGCTGCTATGCACTATGTAAAGACTCTGGCTCGAGAATGGGCAGCAAGCCCGGCATTGTGACCATACGGAGCTTGATGTACCGGATGTACCCACTGAGATCTTTGAGACCCAGTAAGGGCTGAAGATCCCCATCAGGATGGCAAGTGGAGAGTTCTGAGGGGGGGTCTCTGGGGTGCCTTTACAAGCTCCAGAGTATGACCCCTTTCTATAAACTAACATTCAAAGAAATGATTCTCCACAAGTTACAGCATAAGGGAGAAGCGACCTGCAACCGAGGGTCAAGGACCAGAATAGGGATGGTCCTGCTAGGAACCAAGCAGAGGTGGGACCAACTGCAAGGGCTGTGGAGGAGGCTCTTCGAGCACCCTGGGGCCTGGATGACGTTCCGGATGGTGGGGTACCAGACAAAAGGGAGGGCACTGTTTGCTTTGAGGCTGAGCATGATGGAGCAAAAAGACAGCCTTGAGAGCCCTGTCCAATGCCTGCAGCAGGTTAATGATGTCCTTAACAACTGAATAAACAGGTTACTCACCTGTAACAGTAGTTCTAGGAGTGGCATATGGTGTTCATCCTCACTTCTGGCAGTGTCCTTTCCCTTTAAGGCTTGCATCTTCAAGCTGGTTCCTCTCACCCACCTGGGTCATAAAACTCCCTCGGCTCGGTGTCATGACGTCAGATCTTGCCCGCTGGAAGCCAGACCAGTGTGCCACTTGCCAGGGGAAGACGGGTGGGTCAGTGTGGATGAACATCATATACCACTCCTAGAAAGTACAGTTACGCAAGAACTTACCGTAACAGTAGATCTTTGAGGAGTGTCTCTTGCAATAGGCAATATACTTGGGTCATCACCAGAGGTCGCTGTGGCGCAAAGTAGCTCATCTAGCAGTCTTTTTCACCAGGGACCGCCCACAAATGACATCAGCTTAGTGTTTCCTATATAAGTGTGAGCGGTCCCTGGTATCCTCAGTTCCCCCACCAGATTCAGCTCGCAAAAGCGAGGACCGAGGGAACCCGAGGTACCAAAGGTATCCCAACCCAAAGTCATTGGACCAGAATTTGTTCTCCTAGGGAAGGAGGGGGATGGAGGGTGGGAATGAACCTACTGCAAGAGACACTCCTCAAAGATCTACTGTTATACGTAACTGTACCATCTTCCACAGAGTGGTCTCTTGCAGTACGTAATATACTTGGGATGAGTTCCGAGCATTATACCAAAGATGGGAGGACCTTATGACAAAAGGCCTTGTAGGACTGCTCGGCCAAAGGCCGTCCTACGGCGTGAAGCAATATCCAGACTGTAGTGCTTCGTGAACGTATGGATTGTGGACCAGGTAGCTGCACTGCAGATGTCTGAAATGGAGGCTCCTTTAAAGCAAGCCGCAGTAGTGGCCATAGCTCTAGTGGAATGGGACTGGACAGGTCCTGGTAATGGTTGTTGTATTTTGTATAACAAAATGTAATACAATGTGCCAACCAGTTTGAAAGGGTTCTTTTAGTAACTGGGAGCCCTTCGCGGCCCGAGACAAAGGTGACAAACAGCTGAGAGGTCTTTCTGATCGATTTTATTCGATTAGTGTAGTAACGTAATATACAATGGACATCTAAGGTATGTAGTAGATGTTCACCTTAGCTGGAGAATTCAGGATAGTATATTGGTAACACCAAGGTTTGGTTTAGAGTGTGTTCAAACACTACCTTAGGAAGAAAGGAAGGGTTGGTACAGAGTGCCACCCTGTCTTTGTGAAAAATCAAGTAAAGTTCTCTACACATGAGGGGCATGAAGCTCAGAAATACGGCGAGCTGAAGTAACAGCCATTAGAAATAAGGTTTTCCATGAAAGGAAACAAAGGTCACAAGTGGCCACTGATTCAAATGGTTCAAGGGTTAATTTCTCTATTAGAAAACTGAGATCCCATGGAGGAGTGGGTCATCTAATAGGTGATTTGATATGTAACATTCCGGCTAGATGGCGTTAGTATAGTAACCTGTCATCTAGCAGTTCATGGAAGGCCAAAATAGCAGCCAGATGGACTTTAATGGAGGAATAGCTCAAACCTGACTTGGATAATAAGGCCAGGTAGTCTAGGACTCTTGTCAGTGGGCAGGAATAGGGATTCAATGATCGAGAAGCAGATCATATGGAGAAGCGTTTCCTTTTGCAGTTATATGTTTCTCTGGTTGCTGGTTTATGTGAGGCCAAGAGAATGATGGCAACAGAGGAGGACAATTGTCATCTGGCTATGAAAGCATCCTCAGGAGCCAAGCGTGAAGGTGTAGAGCCTTCAGGTTGGGGTGCAGGAGGGTCCCTTGACACTGTGTCAAGAGGTCCGGTCCGACTAGCAACAGAACGGGTTCCTGGACTGACAGCTGTTGAAGGAGGGGAAACCATATCTGCCAAGGCCACAGGGGAGCTATGAGGATCACTGTGGTGGGTTCTAGTTGTAGTTTCAGCAGGGTCCATTGCAGGAGAGGGACGGGGGGGGAAATATAGGTTACTTACCTGTAACATGAGTTCTAGGAGTGGTATTGTTGTTCATCTACACTTCTTGGCAGGTAACTTGCCACTTTAAGAGGCATCGGCCAGACTGTTAGAGGTTCCTGCCACATGGATGGCTGGGAGATCTGCCTCCAGGCTGAGCACGAGAGACCATATGCGAAGAGCCTCCTTGCACAGAGGCAAGGAGTGCATCCTGCCCTGTCGGTTGAGATAGTACGTGGTCGTGGTGTTGTCCGTCTGGACCTGGACCGCTTGACCCCTGACAAATGGAGTGAAGGTGGTCCGGACTAGCCGTACTGCTCTGAGGTCCAGCAGGTTGATGTGGCATCGGGACTCCTGAGGTGACAAGAGACTGTGGGCCCTGTATTCCCCCAGATGGGTACCCCAAGCCATCAGAGAGGCGTCGGTCATCAGGATGACTATAGGCTCGGGGTGGACAAATGGGATACCCTCCTGCAGATGAGCTGGGACGAGCCACCAGTGCAGGCTGTCTCACATCTCCTGGGTCATGCAGACTGGCTGGTCTAGAAGACCCGGGTGCTGAGACCACTGGCGGGCCAGCCCCCACTGCAGGAGGCACATAGGCCAGCGAGCCCAAAGGACCACGTTGATGCAGGCCGCCATGAGACCCAGAAGGCACAGGAAGTCCCAGGCAGGGCACAACTGCCCAACCAGAAATGACTGGGCAAAGGAGGAAAGGACCTCGGCCCTGTCCGCCGGGAGCTGGCTCTGAGAAAGTCAAGCTCAGCCCCAATGACCTGGATCACCTACGAAGGTATGAGGTCTGACTTGGCTTCATTGATGAGGAGGCCTAGTTGAGAGCAAACCCGGAGGGCCAGATCCCTGGACTGCTCTGCCTCCAACCTGGAGGGGGCTGCTATCAGCCAATCGTCCAGGTAAGGGTAGACCCGGACTCCTCGGCACCGCAGGAATGCTGCCACCGCTGCCATGCATTTGGTGAAGACCCTGGGAGCTGAGGAAAGGCCGAAGGGCATGGCCTGGAACTCGTAAAGGGATCCCTCTGCTCAAAAGCAGAAGAACCGCTGATGTGACAGACAGATTGGGATGTGAAAGAACGCGTCCTGAAGATCCAGGGAGCAGAACCACACGCCTAGTTCCAGGGATGGTATGATCAGAGCCAGAGTGACCATCCGGAAGGTGCATGGCCTTAGGAACTTGTTCAGGTCGTGCAGATTGAGAATGGGGTGCCAGCCCCCCGTCCGTTTTGAGACCAGGAAGTACCTGGACACAAACCCTGGGCAAGGAGGAGGATCCGCCACCTTGCTGACTACCTCCTTTCGGAGGAGCAGGACTATATCTTCTCGGCGAGCCGACAGAGAGGCTGTGGATCCGGTGGCCCCACGGGCACAGGCTCGAAGGGGAGGGACTGCTCAATTCCAGAGGCAGGCCCCTTCCGACCACCTCCAATACCCAGTGGTCCATGGTGATAATGGACCAGGCGGAAAGGAAGTGGCTGAGCCGGCCCCCCACAGGGGGACCCAGGGGAGGTGTGACGGGGATGGGAGCGGCACCCCGCAACCTGTCACTGGGCAGGCTTAGAGGAGGAACCGGCTGAGGGGCCGCCTGGACCTTTCCTCCTGGGCATCCTGACCGAGGAAGCAATGGATTTGACCTTGGGCACCAAGAATGAGCCTGTTGGCCCTGCTGCTGGTGTTGCTGGGCCGGACGTGCCGCAGGAGCGGAGGGACGAAAGCACTTACACTGCTGATGACAGTCTTTGTCCTTCTGGGCAGATGCGGCCGAGTCCAAGGTGGCGTAGGACTCCTCGATCTGCTGGAGGTGACCCTCCACCCCAGGCCCGAACAAGTCGGTGCCCAAAAAGGGAACATCCGCCAGCTTGTGTTGGGTATCCGCCGTGAAGGTCGAGATCCGCAACCAAGCCCTGCAAACTCATGGCTACTGCAGCCGCTACTGACCGGGCACAAGAGTCTCCGATGTCTAGAGCAGTCTGCAGCTGTTGTTTAGCCACCGCCCTTCCCTGATCCCAAACCTGCTTGACCGTGGTCTGGACGTCGGCCGGGAGATGAGGAAGCACCTCATCCAGGGAGCCCAACAGGGAGGGCGTGGGAGAAATGTGCCATCAAAACAGCCGAGCCAGCCTGACGAAGGCCTAAGGAGGCGGCAGCGTAGACTTCCCCCCAGAGTAGTTCAGCTTTTTGGACTCTTTATCCGGGGGCTTGTCCACGTCCCTAGTGTTCCGGAGCGCCGGAACACACTGTCGGCTACCAACCCTTCAGCTGAGGGGTGCTCCGAAAAACCGGAGAGGGAGCCGGTAGGGACCGCATACTTGCAGGCCATCCTGGCTGAAGGCGCAGGACAAGAGGCCGGGTGCTGCCAGAGCCGGATCCACAATGGCCTCAGCCATGGGGAAGGCCTCCGAGGGGGAGTCCCCTTTGTCCAGGATCTCAGCAAGAGGGTATATGGCCCGCTTTTGCATGGGTTCGAGCTTCATCCTGGTGGACTCCGAGATGAGCTGAAGAATACCCAGGAACGAAGATGGGCTCTCGGCCACCGACAGACCCCCTGAAGATCCCATGGGAATGCAGGGAGGACTCGTCGGAGTCCGAAGAGTCCGCAAACAGCTGCTGACCTCCTGAGCCACTCTCCACTCACTGAGGACGATCGGGGGTGAGAGTGACCAACAACCTATGGGGTAAACCTTGAGCCGACCAAGAATCCTTGGTCGACGACCCAGTCTTTGGCTGAGGAGGCGGTGGTTCCACCACTATGGGCGGAGCAGCCGGTTTTGGCCGAGCAATTAGCGCAAGGACCGGGTCCTCAACCGAGGAACCGGGGTCGGGTGACGGCTTTGCCCGATCGGGCAACAGCCACTTAATCGCCGGGGTGGGGGCCAGCACCGGTTGACCACTGGTTAAAGTAAGTTGCTGCCACATAAGATCCTCATAGCGTCGATGATGAGTGGCAATGCTGCTTTCCACGATGTTGGGACCAGGATTGTCGCTGTCGGCGAGATCGACCTGATGTAGAAGACGACCGAGACCATCGATGATGTCGGCGGTGGGCCGAGGAAGGAGCGGGGGAAACCCACTGACCCTCCAGGTCAGGGTCCTTAACTGGAGACTTTGGCTCCAGGGTCAAGTCCTCAACATGCACCGGGGGTACCTGTGACTAAGGGAGAGCTATGTTAGCCTCTTCGGTTGACAACCTGTCGGTGGGCTCAAGAAAAATCTCGGCCTCGTCGACAGGAGTCTCGGCCACCTGGTCTGACGGGGATTCCGTCAAACTAGTGGCCCAGGCCGCAACCTCAACCAAAGTCAAGAGGAGACAATCCGGGGAGCGAGACCTCTCCCGCTCCCAAGAACGTCGACGCTGGGACTTACCTTTGTGGTCCCGCTTCTTGGATCGAGCAGGAAAAGACCCAGAAGGGCCCTCTCCTTTCATTGAGAGGGACTGACAAAGCTGCCAAAAGGAAGCCGTGTAGGAGGATACCAGGGGGAGTGGAATGAATGCCGAGACCGAGGAGGAGCTCGTCGCAGCCTGGGCTGCCTCCTCCTTGAGGGTCGATAGCTGTTCCTAGCTGCTCCATCGAAAAGGCCTCCCGCCGACACCACCCAACGAGCCTCTTCAATTTAACCAGCTGAACTTTCTCTGGTTGCCCGCTGAAGTCGGGCAGCGATCCTCAACACCGGATGAAAAAGAGAGACACATGTAAGCAAGCCTGTGGATCGTGGTGGTACCAAGGCAGTAAGCATGCGTGGCATGAGAGTTGGTGCGGGATATCTTCTGCCAAGAGGGGCACTGGCAGAAACCGGGAATGGATTTGTCGTCCATCGCAGCTGCGATAGGGGAAGACCAAACTTGAGAGAGTTTTTAAATTATTTTCAGACAAAAATCCCAAGATTCAGAATCCAGGCCTACAAAACGCATGAGCGCTAAGGAAGAAACCTGAGCTTTCAAGCAGTAAGGATGATCTGGCGTCATGAGGTGGAGCCGAGGGTTTTACCACCTGGGTGGGTGGGAGGAGCCAGCTTGAAGACCTTCCAGCCCATCTTAAAGCAGCAAGTTACCTGCCAAGAAGTGTGGATTGAACAACATATCCACGTCCCTAGAAAGCATATAAGAAGAGTCCTGTCCAGGGTTGGGACACAGCATTTATAGACCATCCCTTTTTTCCTCGGGATAATGGAAAAATAGTTGGGGAGACTGTAATTGACTGGGAAGGCAAACAGGTCTATTTATGGAGCTCCCCAGAGGTTGAAGATTTTCTGGAGTACTTCTTCATGAAGTGCCCATTCGTACATGGAGGACTGGCAACTTAGCCAGTCAGCCAATAAATTGTGACGTCCCGCTAAGTGGACAGCTGTGAGTGTTGGGTGTTGCCAGATGGCTTCTTGTCAGACTGCAAGGGTCTCCCTGCATAGAGTACAGAACTTCATACCTCCTTGCTTGTTGAGGTAGAAAACCACTGCAGTGTTGTCTGACTGGATCAGCAACGGTCCTGGAGTCAAGTGGGGTTGGAATGCCTGAAGGGCTAAGCGAACCGCTTTCATCTCTAGGAGACTGATGTGAGACTCAGGGTGAGAAGAGGTCCACTTGCCTTGTGTCCGATATGGACCTGTGTGTGTGTGCCCCATCCATTCAGGGAAGCATCTGTGGTTAATGTTTGCGTGGAAGGAAGGGACTGGAAGGGCATTCCTTGACATAAGTTGGTTGTGATTGTCCACCAAGTCAGGGCTAACTTCAGGAAGGGAGTGACTCTGATCTTGTCTTCGAACTGCCCTGTTCTTTGAGACCACTGATTCTAGAGGGTCCACTGAACAGGTCTCATATGAAGACGGACATATGCCACCGTAGGGATGGTAGCGGCCACATGACCCAGAAGGCACAGTATTTGTCTGGCTGTGACGACTTTTTGAGTCTGTATGCGTGATGCCAGAGACATAAGTGTGTCCTGCCGGGCGGCTGGAAGGTAAGCTCTGGCTGAGGCTGTATCTAGGACAGCTCCAATATACTGGAGGGACTGAGTCGGGGTCAGGTTGGACTTTGGCCAACTGACTGTGATCCCTAGAGTGTGACACATCTTTAGGGTAGCTTCCAGGGAGATAAGCAGAGCTGTTCTGGAGTCTGCTTTGATTAGTCAGTCGTCTAGATATGGGGAAGATAAAATGCCCTTTTCTTCTTAAAGCTGCTGCGACTACCACCAGGCATTTGGTGAACACCCTTGGAGCCGAAGAGAGGCCGAATGCGAGTGCTCAAAACTGGTAGTTTTGACCCAGTAGGTGGAAGCGCAGAAATCTGTGGTGGGCAGGGTGAATGAGAATATGTAAATAGGCATCCTTCATATCTATGACACAACGCCAATCTCCCTGTTTCAGTATTGGCATGATGGAAGCTAGAGTTATCATGCGAAAACGTTTGTACTGGATGAAAAGATTCAGTTTTCTGAGGTCCAATATCAGTCTGAGGTCTCCAGTTCATTTGGGTACCAGAAAGAAGCAGGAGTAAAATCCTGTTTAATGTTCTGAGGGAGGTACTGGAGAAACAGCCTGTTTGACCAGAAGAGCCCTCAATTCCTCCTGAAGGTTGGGTATACGATCTGATGGATAATGAATTTTCCGAGGAGGATGGGGAGGTAGATTGAAGATAAATTCCAGAGTGTGACCACTCTGTATAATCTGGAGTACCCATTTGTCTGAAGTGATCGTTTGCCAGGCCTCCAAATGGAGGGAAAAACGACCTTCCACAGCTTCCAGGGCCTGGTCAAGGAGGCGTGGGGAAAGCACTAGTGGGTCCCTGGGAGCTGGGCTGCCCTGCCCCTCCAGAAGGGCAGGCTTCTCTGGCAGCAGAGGTGTTGCCTCTGGTGGGTTGAGTAAGCCCCCTGAAGCCACTTTTAGTGTTTTTTTGCTCTGTATTTTTCACCTCTTTTTGGATTAGGAAGAGTACTGAGTATGGTAGGCTGTATGCAGAGTATGGTACATGCCATGAACCGTACACAGGGCTCTGCCTGACACCTGTAGGTCATCTAGTAAAGTTTGAGTACCTGGCCCGAACAACTTGGACCTGTTAAAGGGGGCATTAGCTACTTTATGTTGTATATCAGGTGCAAAACCTGAAATGCGAAGCCAAGCATAGCGATGCAAGGAAATACCAGTAGCTGATAGTTGGGCTGAAGTATCTACAGCATCATATCTCGACCTGAATAGGTGACTGGAGATAGAGCTGCTAGTTGACATTGTAGCCAATCATTTTTCCCTTTCTTGTGAGGGAGTTGATTTATCAGCTCAATGGCAGAGGACCCCAAGGTACAATGGTATTTAATCATATGGCCCATATAGTTTAAGATTCTGATATTCATTGTGCCTGAAGAAAAAACCTTTTTACCCAGATAGTCAATTCTTTGGGATTCCTTATCAAGAGGTAAGGAGCTCATGTGTTTATGTCTTTTAGTATGATCATGAGCGGCAGTAATGACCACAGAATCCACCTCTGGGATGGTGGATAGAAAAGGATGGTCCAGAGGAGCTTGATATAGACGATCCACTTTGCGGGGAACAGCTGTAATAGCTGAAGGTTGATGCCAGGCAGCCAGCATGGCATTCTGGTAGGTTGGGATTAGTGGGGGAACAACTAAGACAGGCTCCTCTGGTAATTCAAGATATTCTACCATATCCTTACGTTGTTTGCCATGTTCTGAATTCATGGGTTTTTGTATCTGAACTATCATTTCGTTAAAGGTTGGGTTATCTGGGAGGAAAGGCAGTGGAAGCTCTAGGCAGGTCCTCATCTAAAGAAGAGATTTCCGAATAGGGAGAGTCAGGATTTGGAAAATCCATTTCTTGGAACTCTTCTTCGTCAAGATCACCAGGGAAGTCGGCCGGTAATTCTTGTTCATCTGAGAAATAGTCCTCCATGTGAAAAGGAGGGGACGAGGGTAGTATGGGATCCTTGTCTTTATGGAAATGTTTGGGCGGAGGAGTAGGAGATTGGAGAGGATCACCCTGCTCTCCTTGGTCGGAGGGCAGAGAGGGCTGCATGGCATGCAAGACCTGTCTGACTACGTTGGAGATGTCCAATTGCTGAGAAGGGGGGCATGTTGAGAGATAAGTGGGGTGATACAGGGGATAGGATACGTAGTCTGAGCAGGTCTTGCCCCTGGGTGGTAAAGACCAGTGTCCTGATCTCTGTCTGCCTGACCCCTGTAGGTGACCACCTGGGAAGATGGAGGTGCAGTAAGCAGGGCATAAGCCACAGGTTTCCCCTGAGGAATGTGGGGTCTCCTCGATGGGCCTTCAGGAAAAAAAGAAGTAGCTTCACTTAAGTTGTCAGATGCCACTGATGGGAGAGGAGCCCCTGTCAATGGAGCAGCTGTGTATTTAACTGCATTTAAAGTGCTGGAAAGCACCCTCGATGAGAGGGTATAAACCTCCGTCGATGGGGCAGCCATATAGTGGACTGCATTTAAAGTGCTGGAAAGAGTCGTTGACGAGAGGATATAAGCCCCCGTCAATGAAAAAGTGGTGTGAAGGCATGCTGTCAATGGCGGGACACCTGAAACAGCGGCAGTCGACGGGCTTCGAAACAGGGAGTTTGAGTAGGGTTTCTCCTTCTT
This sequence comes from Neoceratodus forsteri, assembly GCA_016271365.2. Taxonomy (NCBI): domain Eukaryota; kingdom Metazoa; phylum Chordata; order Ceratodontiformes; family Ceratodontidae; genus Neoceratodus; species Neoceratodus forsteri. The sequence goes on from CM028130.1 coordinate 1,116,337,281, forward strand.
TTTTTGCCTAAAACAAGAACCAGTGGTGGTGGAGCCCTTGGTACGAGCTCCCTGGTTCTCTAAGAGAGACATTTTCTGCTCCATTAATAGGTGCTGAATTTCAAGCAACAGTCGTCGACGAGTTGCTTGACTGAATTCCTGACAGAAGCTGCAGGAACTGGTGTCATCTGTGGGTCCCAAACACCGTACACAAAAGGTGTGATTGTCAGAATGGTACATCTTCCTGCCGCAATGACAGGAATGAAATAGTGCTTGTTTGCTTCATGAGTCTTTAGACATTTGTTTAGTAATCCAAATTCTCATCAATGACTGTTGCACAGACGTTGCTCTAGTTGCTGAGCGCGAGCTGAAGACGGTAGGAAAATGAACCAAGGATACCAGGGATGCCCACACTTATACTGGAAACAGGAAGCTGATGTCATGTGTGGGCGGTCCCTGGTGAAAAAGACTGCTAGATGAGCTGCCATGCGCCACAGCGACCTCTGGCGACGACTCAAGCATATTACCTAATGCAAGAGACCACTCTGTGGAATATCTACTGTTACAGGTGAGTAACCTGTTTTTCTACGGAAGTGAACAAGGTGTCCTTATCCACACTTCTGGCAGATTTCTAGCAGTTCAACGGGAGGAGAGAAGCAAGGCGCACACCCCCTACTTAGCAAGCAGAGATTGGAGAACTGAGGCCCCAAAACCAGCATCCCAGCGTGACTTAAGGTTGATGTGGTAGCAGTGCTCCCAGACTGATTTGGCATTTTGCCTGTAGCTCCAAGACAATTTTCCTGTTGATTACATTACTTCCTATGAAAGCCATATTGCTCCATATCCCCATATAATTAATGCAAGTGTATAGGAGCTATTTTCCTGTAAAATACAGGAATCCCTGTAGGTCTGGTAGCCCTGTGGTTGTGGGAAATGAAGGTGTGTGCTGCCCTCCAGGTAGCAGCCCTGCAGATTTCCTGGATAGTGACATCCCTGGAAACAACCAACAAGGCAGCGAGTATGGCGGGTGGAATGAGCCCTAAGCCACCAAATTACAGCAGGACACTGCCAGAAGTGTGGATAGAAAGTACAGTTACATATAAAGTTACCTTAACAGTAGATCTTTGAGAGCACCTCTTGCAGCAGGTTACACCATAAAGACAGAAGCCTGCAGGTGCTAGGACCCCACGGAAACTTCTAGCTAGCGCTCTACAGCGGGGGAACACCCTCTGACATTGGTCCACCCTCAACATCAGTCAACAGTATGAATGGGCGGTCCCCCAGCCCCACCTCAGTTTATCCGCTGGAGACCCTGGCACAGGGAAGGAATGGAGAACCGAGGAGGATCCTCAAACCTGAGGATATATATGGAATTAGCAGATAATGTAGAAGCAGATGCCAGGGGGAAGGAGGGAGGGAAAGCAGCACATGCTGCAAGGGATCCTCTTGAAGAGCTACTGTTATGGTAAGTTCTTATGTAACTATCTCACTTCGTACTATGTACTATCTCACTCTGAGAGGGAGCTCTTACAGCGGGTTACACCATAAGAACGGAGTTCCAAGCAGTACAAGGACAACCCTTGACAGACAGGCAGAGGAAAAAAACAGAAACCTGGAATCTTCATGAAAGTAGGCCCTGCAGGACAGCGAGGCCGAAGCCTGTCCTGCGCTTGGAGGCAATGTCCAAACTATAGTGCTTAATGAAAGTGTGGACTGAACTCCAGGTGGCAGCTGCACAGATATCTGCCACTGACACGATACGCAAAGATGCAAAGGAAGCAGAAATTCCCCTGGCAGAATGGCCTTTAACCAGGCCTGGTAAAGGCTTGCTGTACTTCTGGTAGCAGTAAACGATGCAGTGAACCAACCACTTAGACAAAGTCTGCTTGGAAACATGCGCACCTAAAGTCTTCTGAGTGAACGAAACAAACAACTGATCAGATTTTATGAAATCCCGAAGAGTTACATAATAATGAAGAAACCGGTGAACATCCAGAGTATGCAGTAGTCTCCCTTCGATTTGAATACTCTGGATGATATGCTGGAAGATGGATGTCCTGATTGGGGGTAAATTTGGACATCAACTTAGGCATAAACTTAGGAGTTGTCCTCAAGGACACCCTGTCCTTGTGGAAAACTAAATAAGGCTCATTGCACATCAGAGTCTGAAGCTCGGAAATCCTCTGAGTGGAAGTAAAGGCAACTAAAAACAAAATCTGGTCAGAGCCGATATGGCTGTGGAGAGCTTTTGGGATGCTTTTAGCCATTATTTCTAATGAATTTGCACAATACTGATCTGTGGGGACGCAGTTTCAATGTGGTCTTCCTTTTACACATTTTTACAATGTGTTTTCCTAGAATATACCTGCTGATTACTACATATTTAGTCTGGATAGTTCACAGAAGAAATGGTATCTTATTTTCAGTGGGGCTCTATATCTACACAATATTATGCTGCATTGTATACAGTCAGAACGCACTAAAAACAATATTTTACATCTGGGGGGATACATTAAGTGCCAGATCGATGCACGAGCAAAAAGATTCATTGCACAAAGAAGGTACGCCGGTCAGCATTGATACAACATTCAAAGAGAATGCGCCACCGGTACAGGGTGTGCACAGAGTGAAGCCCACCAGGATGAAGCGCAGCATTGCAGAATTCTACAATAGAGTTACTGCAGCAAACAATGCAATTTCAAAGGGAGCTGATCCCTTTTGTCATGCAGTAAACCTGTGACACTGCACTTCATCCTGGCAGGCTTCATCGTTCTAGTTGAAAATGTGACCCTGGACGGGAGTCGCAGTGCAGGCAGCCACCAAGTCAGGTGCATCCAGGGTGACCCCGACTAAATACCTTACAGGGGGAATGCGAGGCACATACCGGCAAGCATCGCAGCCCCCATGGGCAACATTCAGCCCAGAAACGCAAATGAACTAACTGAGCATGCAGGGTGCAAAGGGGACACATGTATGCTCATTACCAACTCATTTGCATGTTGGCATGGGGATGAACGCACCGGAGCAGCTTTCGCCCCAAGCCCTGATAGCTCCCACATGGGACAGGCTCTGAAGTCTCTGGTGGTATAGTGGCACCCTCCCCACACCCGTTCCACCAGCACCGACCATACCGGAGTCCAGGCTCTATTGGGTTCCATATTATAGGAACCCCAATGCCATCCCTAATTGCACCTAAATACACCCACAGTCCATGTCCGTACTGTAGTGGCCCCCGCTCCCCCTCAACGGTGCACAGACAGCCTCCTCCCTGCCCCCCAGCCCATCCCATTGCGACAACTGGTTCTATAATAGGATCATACCACTCTATTGGCAGGTTGCAGAGCACTCACAGTACGATGCTGGAATGTGTTATACATAGGCACGAGCTGTGTGTGGGTGATAACACCCAGTGGCCATACCCCTCATGCACTTGCATGCGGATCCATCATCCCGCTGAAATTGCACTGCTCAGTGTGGGTGACAGCTGATGCGGTACCCACTCACACAGGTCCCAAAACAGGCATGTTACAGCCGATCTCCCATTCATTTGTACAACTGGGGAACTGCAAATGAACTATCTAAGCCTGAAGCGTACACTGCAAATCGCATTACAGGATACCGCACCCCATGGCACCCGGGATACTTCAGAAGTCTGGAGGGTGGCATGTTACACAGGAGAACAAGGGAGAGTGTGGACTTGTAGCAGTGTATGATAGCAGGAAGATACAGCATTGACAAGGCATGCACTGGAGGTAAGTAAATTCCCTCTTCAGTTTGCCAGGGACGTACACAAAGGTGCATACACTGGTGGATCTGCAGCTGGCATGGTGCCTCAATGCACAGTAACACACAGTTGGTCATTCCAGAGTGCACGTCCCCAGCCTGGGTTCAGTGCAGTCAATGGTTGGCCATGGCAAGGTGTGGAGGGCAGTGCCAGTCTTTGCAACAGGTTGGGTATGGGGGAGTGAGGGTGTCTGTGTACAGGGATGGTGGATGGGAATCCTCTAGACTATGGATAGGACCATGATTTTCTCTGTTGCAGTCAGGTCTGGAGGAGGCTCAACACTATGAAGCTCTTCAGGGATGGAAAGGGGGTACCTCTAGTCTACCAGGGCTGCCAGGCTGCTGTACACCTGGATGCATATCTGCAGCCTGCCTGTGGGTGGCTAGCTGGGTTAGGCCAGCTATTCATGGCCTAACTGTGGGCTGCGGTGCTCTGGACTGTGAGGGGCATATTCTCACTTAATATGCTGCAGCACGGCATGTGCATGGGATTGCCCCATTGACTTGAATGGCATACCATTTGTGTGTGCCCTGGCCCATTCCCTTGCAGCCGGTGAATCCGGCACATTTTGAGTATCGTGCTGCTGCGCATTGTTGGAGTTGTGCGGCACATCTCCCTTTTCCACTGGAATGCACTGTATATCTCCTCTGAATACAGGGGCCCTGGACTAGGTAGCCTGAATAAATACATTATAAAAATGGTAAAATCATGACCCCACTGAAAACAAGATATTGCATCTGATCTGGGACAGCCTGAGTAAATACAGTGCAAAAATGTGTAAATGAACATCCCTGTGACAATGAGAAGTAGCATTTCCCCACCCCATCCAGGATACAAAATATAGGATAAGAAATATTCAGTGCTCCCAGATCCAAATAACCATTACTCTGTAAGAAGCTCTCGTTTTTCCTGTGTTTTCCCCACAAAGGCAGAATCAAATCCCTGTATAAATCCCTGTAAATGTTCCAATAAGCCACTGGTTCTTTATTTATGACTTTGTTCTTTATTATATCAGCAGCCCTTTATTGGGAAAAGAGCTCCGATTTGCTGCTCAGTTTTAATATATGTCACGATGACTTTGGAATGATTTAGATTTATTTTATATGCTATGCATAAGGCAAAATGGGGGACTGTATAAAACAACAAATATCAAGCTCATTATTTCATGAACTATACTCAAAATTAGTAATCACAAGTCAGACAATCTTTCAAAAGATACTAGTAATGTCTGTAAATATTGCAAATAGAGACATTTATATATATACACACACACACACACATGCTATTTTTGCATCTTATAGTTGTTAGTTTTCAGACAAATTCTCATGAGACTTTCTTCTGTTCACCTGATGGAATCTTGAATGAGTTAAGTATGTTATTATTTTATCAAGGCCCTGATCCAACAACTCAGTAAATACACACTCGGTATATCATATTATAAAATGACAAAAAACAGTCTTCTGTTTGCAGTTGTTTGATCAGGGATTTTATAAATGGTATAAGTTCTTTATGTCACATTATGTTGGTTCAATAAAAGGTATCAAATCATTGATTCTGTATCACTCATGGTTTGTCAGCAGTTAATTCATTAGATGAGGTCTCCCTTGCATAGAGTTTGACTGTTTCTCTACCCCTCCCCCAAACGTGCACACACAAACACACACATACACACACTATAAAATATCTCAGTAGTTCTTATCCGTTACGTTTGGGAAGCAGGCCACAGCCATTTTCAGTCAAATTTTTTTTTTTATGTATTTAGTATGGGTAGTTCACTGAAGACCTGGCATTTTATAAGTTAAGGTCTCGAGAGTGTAAAAACAGTAAAAATCTTTACAAAATTTGCTGGGAAAGGGTAACATTTATGAGGTATGAATCTTTCTTGAAAGATATTCATCCCCAACTGAATTAGTAGCAAAAAATGTTTAAATGCTAATCATTTAAATGTGCAAGCTGTTGCATTTCGAAGGGGGTAAACAAATCTCCAGTTTAATAGGTAACCAATATTTAACAAGCTGTTTCAGTTTCCTAATGGCTCTCAGATAAGCAGCTTGGAGTTATGTCTCCAACATTCTAAACAGAAAGAAGGGATCATTTTATTTTAGTTGTCATAGTGATTTATAGACGTGGAAGAATACACTGAAATGTCCCAAAAATGAGTTCCACAAAACTCCATTTTCAAGCTAGAGATAGCAAAATGGCTATAGGCTCCACCCACAGCCATAACAATGCTTTCCACAACAGAAAATGCAGCTCGCAATCTGCGTCTGGCTCGAAGGGAGGCAAGGTAAGTTTCTCCAAAAGAAACAGAAGGTCCCATGGAGGGTGGGATCCCTGATGGGGGATTTCAGATGTAAGATATCTGGTAGGAAAGTCACTGCGGGATAAATCCAATTGGGCAAGAGCCTTGCCGTGCTTCAGTGCATGATATGCAGAAACGGCATCTTAATGGAAGAGTAGCTAAGGCCAGTGTCCAACAGAGAAAGAAGGTACTCGAGGACAGAGTTTACTGGACAGGTAAAGGGATCAAGATGACTGGCAGAAGCCCAGATACAAAACTTCACCCACTTCATAGCGCAGGTGGCCCTAGTAGAGGGCTTTCTGGCAGCAACGAGGACCTCTGCTACCCTAGGGGAAACCCCAAACCGAGTAACAGCCAAGTCTGCAAGAGCCATGCAGGCAGGTGTAGTGACCCGAGGTCTGGATGGACTACAGTCCCTCTCTCCTGAGAGAGTAAGTACGAGCTCAGAGAAAGAGGGGGTTCCACTGCCAATTGCTGAAGTAGAGGGAACCAAATCTGTTGAGGCCGGTAGGGAGCAATCAGGATCATGTCCACTCCCTCTGCTTGCAATTTGAAAAAAAACCTCTGAATCAGCGGGGAGGGTGGAAAAGCGTAAAGAAATCTCCCTATCCAGCAAAAGGACAACGTGTCTTGCCAGAAAACACCAGGCCCTGGATCTAGCGAGTAGAAACTGGGCAGTTTGGCATTGAGTGGAGACGCAAAGAGGTCCAACTCGGGACAACCCCATCTTATGAACAGCTCTTCTGCTACTGACTGCAGAAGTTCCCTCTCGTGAGCTTTGGACCGAGACCAGCTCAGGTAGTCAGCCAAGGTGTTTTGGACACCTGGAACATGCACGGCTGAGAGTTCCAGCTGGTGCTCGATGGCCCAATACCATACCCTCATGGCTTCCCTGCAGAGGGGATAAGAATTAGTTCCCCCATGCTTAGTTATGTAAAAGACTACCGACATGTTGTCAGTCTGGATAAGGAGGTGGCCTGGGGCTAGATCAGTCTGGAAGGCCTGCATGGCATACAGGATCGCCTTCATCTCCAACACACTGATGTGTAGGGTTTTCTCCAAAGCAAACCATGTACCTTGGGTCGGGTGGCCTGCAAGGTGAGCTCCCCAGCCCAGGTCGGAGGCATTCGTGGTCAGGGACTGGAGTGGAGGCATCCCTTGGAAGGGCATTTTCCCAGAGAGGCTGGTGGAAATTAATCACCACTGTAAAGTCTTCTGAACTGGCTCTGAGACTCTCACAAGTTGGTCCAAGTCGTCCAAGCGTTGATCCCACTGGACTCTCAAGTTCCACTGGGTCACCCTCATGTGCAGCCATACCAACTGAACAGTTGCGATGGCTGCTGCCACGTGACCAGGAGCCTGAGGACCACTCTGGCCGGAGCCAGGTGAGCCGAGGAGACCTCCCAAGCGTGAGCTGGGAGGTGATCTGTCCTGTCTGGAGGCAGGAAGTCTTTGCCTTGAACGGTGTCCTTTAACGCCCCTATGAACTGTAGCCATTGGCTCGGCTATGGGGAGGACTTTGGAACAAAGTAAAGATGCCTTCCAATATGTGTAAAGTAAGTTACATAAGAACTTACCGAAACAGTAGATCTTCGAAAAGATGGGTGGTGGATAAAGAAATCCATAGTAGCTCCAAAGAGAGCAGTCCCTGGAGGACGGCTAGGCCAAAACCTGCTCTACTTTTGGAAACAATGTCCAAACTGTAATGCTTGATGAATGTGTGGACAGAACTCCAAGTGGCTGCAGCACAGAGATCCGCTGCAGACAAATTATTGAGGGATGCAAACAAAGTGGCAACACCCCTACTGAAGTGACCTTTAACCGAGCCCGGCAAAGGTTCGTCATACTTTTGATAGCAGAAAACTATGCAACTGACCAACCATTTGGACAAAGTCTGCCTAGTCTCTGGCACCCCTATCATTCGCGGGGTGAAAAATACAAATAACTGACCAGATTTTCGTAAAGGCATAGTATGGTCTACGTAAAAACGAAGAACTCTGTGAGCATCCAGAGTGTGCAACAAGGCGTCCCCTCTATTCGAGTACTCTGGGTAATAAACACGGAGATGAATGTCCTGATTAAGGGTAAACTCGGACACCACGTTCGGGAGAAACTTGGGATTTTTTTTTTGTAATTTATATTTTATCCCCGCCTGGCGTTCCCACTGGAGTCGCACCATTGGGAGTCGCCAATCGAGCCTGTCTCTGCCAATGCCTTACTTGCTAGTCCTGGTCCCTTCATCCTGCCTCGGATACCCCCCGGGCGGGGTCAGGGTAGGGGTGGACCCCTGAATCTTGCATGTGTCAGGGTCCAGAGGCTGCAGGCAGGCACCGGCACATCCAGACCCCAGGCTCGGCGCTCCGTCTTCCTGGCTCCAGTGGGTGTGTTTTCCGCTTTTCTGTGGGACATTGTGGGCCCATATGTCAAGGCGCGAACGCCGGCGTCAGCAACGTCCCTCCCCCTCCTTCCTCAAAGGAGTAGCCCCTGTGGCTGATTGGTCGCTAACCTAAGCCCTTGACCAATCAAACCCCTGGGACCCCAGCTAGCCGTCACACACCCAGCCTCTGCCAGGGGTCATCGCTTGCCGGGTTGAAGAACCATCCCTCCCCCGGAGAAGGCGAGCTGTCGTTGGACGCTCCAGCCTGTCTCCGCCCGGCCAACCCCCAGAGGCCCGAGTTCGCTCCCAAACCCGGGTCGCTGTTGTGGTGCCAGGTGTGGCGTCCAGCGCCTCAACCCTCAGCAGCACCGGGCCGGCTAGAAAGAAACTTAGGATTAGTGCGCAGGGATACCCTGTCCCTGTGGAAAATCAAATAGGGCTCTTTACACATCAGAGCCTGAAGCTCGGAAATCCTCCAAACTGATGTAATGGCAACTAAAAATAACACTTTCCAAGACAGGAAGCATTGCTCACAACTGGCGGCTGGCTCAAAGGGAGGCAACGTAAGCTTCTTTAATAAAAATAAGAGATCCCATAGAGGAATAGAGTCCTAAATGGGTGGCTTAATATGCATCATACCTCGCAGGAAGGTGCAGGACAGATCCATTTGTGCCAGGTCCCTGCCATCCACTGGTACATGATAAGCTGATAGTGCAGAAAGGTGTATCTTTATGGACGAGTAGCCAAGACCTGCATTGGACAGGGAAAAAAAGATACTCGGGACCAATTTCACTGAACAGGTGAACGAGTCCAGACGATGAGCAGAAGCCCATAGGCAGAAGCGCTTCCATTTCATGGTTTAGGTGGCCCTGGTCGGGGTTTTTCTCGCAGCCACTAGGACCTCCGCCACCCCTGCCGATACCCCGTACCGGTCCTTGACGAAGTCTGCAGGAGCCATGCATGCAGGTGCACAGCCTTGAGATTTGGGTGTACAAGAGTTCCTTGCTCCTGGGACAGCAAGTGAGAGGACAGGGGCAGAGGAATTGGAGGTTCTATTGCCAATTACTGGAGCAATGGGAACCAAATCTGCCGAGGCCAGAACGGTGCTATGAGAATCATGCCTGCTCGTTCTGCTTGAAGTCTGAGCAGTACTCTCTGAAGTAGTGGGATGGGAGGGAGGGAAGGCATAAAGAAACCTGCCTGTCCAAGAGAGGGACAACGCATCTCGCCAGAAAACACCAGGCCCTGGATCTAGCGAGCAGAAACTGGGCAGTTTGGCGTTGAGCAGGAAAGCAAAGAGGTCCAGTTCTGGAATTCCCCATCTTTCGAATAGATCATCTACCACTTCCTGTAGTTCCCACTCATAGGCCTTAGACCAAGAGCAGCTGAGGCTGTCGGCTATCGTGTTTTGTACGTCTGGAACATGCACCGCTATTGAGTTCCTGATTGTGCTCCACTGCCCAGTACCAAACTCTCATGGCCTCTCTGCAAAGGGGACAGGAGTGAGTGCCCCCTTGCTTGTTGATGTAAAAGACCACTGACGTTGTCTATCTGGATCAATAAGGGGCCTGGGAGAAGGTCTGTCTGAAACGCCTGTAAGGCGACCAGAATGGCTCTCATCTCCAACACACTGAGTGGAGGCTGTGTTCCAAAGGAGTCCACATCCCTCCAGTCTGATTTTCTTTGAAATGCGTACCCCACCCCAGTCCTGAGGCATCTGTTGTCAGGATTTGCTGAGGACTGGGACTCTGAAACGGAGCCCCGGTTTCTAGTCGGGAGGGGGTGAGTCACCATTCCAAAGTCTGACGCATAGCATTGGAAATCTGAACTTGCTGCTCGAGACTGTCCAAACGCTGATCCCACTGACCCCTAAGGTTCCACTGAAGCACTCTCATGTGGAGACAAGCTAAAGGCATTGTTGCGATGGCAGCTGCCATGTGGCCTAGGAGTTGCAAAAGCATTCTGGTCGATATCTAATCTGAGGAGGTGATCTTCCAAGCCAGCACCCGCAGGCAATCTGCCCTGTCCAAGGGGAGGAAGACCTTCCCCTAGATGGTGTCCAAGACGGCACCTATGTATTGTAATCTCTGACTGGGCCAGGGGGATGACTAGGGCTTGGAACAATCGGAAAGTACTTTCCAGTGTGTGATGAAGCTGGTCCCTTGCGGGAGCTGTCAGAAGCCAGTCGTCGAGGTAGGGGTAGATGTAATGCCCCTGTCTTCTGAGAGCTGCTACTACTACCATGACCAGGTACTTGGTGAATACTCGAGGTGTTGAGGAGAGGCCGAATGGCAGCGCCTGAAACTGATAATGCTAGCCCTGGAAGGTAAAGCAAAGGTACTTTCTGTGGGACGGCAGGATTTTTATGTGCATGTATGTGTCTTGCATGTCCAGGGAGCAGAGCCAGTCCCCATGGTGTAGCATGGGCAGCAATCCTGGCAGTGTCACCATCCTGAACCTTTTGTATTCGATAAGATTGTTCAGCTGACTGAGATACAGGATGAGATGAAGGCCCCCTAACCTTTTTTAGAACTAAGAAGAAGTGGGAATAATAACCCCTTCCTCTGACTCGGTGGGACTACCTGGATTGCCTTTTTGCTCAGGAGGACTTGGATTTCTACTCGAATGAGGCCTGCGTGGGATGGGGAGCAATGATTGTAAATTGGTGGGTTGTCTGGAGGTATTTGGGTGAACTCCACAGCATAACCCCTTTCTATAATTTGAAGTACCCACTGATCTGCCGTAATGCTGAACCAACCTGTGAGGTAAAGGGAGAACCGCCCTCCTACTGCCTCCCCCTGTAGCTCCGCCAGAGGAAGGGGGAGCAGGCAGGCAGGCAGACAGTCATGCAGAGGTTGTTGGAGTGGGCAAGGGAGCTCTGGCATTTTTGACATTCCTTGGTCCCTGTGCCCCTGATAATAGAGGAGGTGCCTTTTCTTCTGTAACTCCCTCTTTGCTGCTGTCTTTTCCCCTGCTAGCCTTGTTGCCTGCAAAAGGGCCGATGCCTGGATGGGGTTGGCTCTGACATATACATCTTGTGGACTTCAGAAACTGTCCCCCCCTCCAAGTCCTGCATGCCTGTGATCATCTTTTCTGTCTCCTGGTCGAAAAAAACTGATCACTGAAAAGGGGCATCCAGGATAGCATCTTGCAGATCCTGTCAGAAGCCCGAGACCAGTGGAGTCAGGTTGTGACCGAGCCAGGTCCATAGCCTTGTTCCAGAGAGACTTCTGATACATCACATGTATGCCAGACAATTTAATGACGAACGTACAAGTTGCCGAAGAGTACACCTTCTGGCCAAATTGGTCCATCTTTTTTGACTCCTTACCTGGTGGTTGGGAGCTCATATGCTTCAGTTGTTGAGCCCTACCGTGTGCGGCTGTAAGGACCAAAGAGTCCGCTTTGGGTTGCTCGCTCAAATGTGGTTCCTCCCTAGGGGTCCTATATAAGTGGTAAGTTTTCCTAGGAACTGCCGAGGTTGTGGAAGGGTGCTTCCAGGCTAGTTTCATAATGTCCTGGAAGAGCTCCACTAATGGTGGAATGACCAAGGGTTTTGGGTCAGTGGCCCTTAAGAATTTTGCCAGACAGCGTCTCTCAGGATCTAAATCTTCTGTCTCCCACTGGTTAAGGAACTGAATGTTTCTCATCACATCTAGGAAAGTGGTACTGCCTGGAGGAGACCTTGGGGAATCCCTCCTTGAACCCAGAGATGGAAGAGACAAGTTGTCTTGTGACGAGTCGTAAGAGGAGGAGGAGGAGGAGTCTCTGGTGGACTCCTCCGATGAAGTGGACCAGTGTCCGCTAGAGTGACTCCGCCGTCTGGAGAAGGATCTGGACGATGGCTGATGACCATGCTTCTGTCGTCCGGGAGATTCTTGTCCATTGTTGCCTGGAGCCAGGCGGGCTGGCGTCCAGGGTGGCAAAAGTGATCTGCGTGGAGAAGGGGTTGGTTGCCTAGGCAGAGCTGAAATAGGGGTCCCCACGGGAGTGGGGTTCGGCTCTGGCAGTCTGGGCAACAGATTCCCTTTGATAGTGTTCCACCAACCGGTGAATAGAGCACCGACCTCAGCCAAAGGGACCATGGGGCCAGACTGTGGGTCTGGCTTTGGGGTAATGGTGTCCGTGAGGGGCCTGGCATTGGACCCTTTGGTTTACTCCCCCCCCCCCATCATCAGGGCTGACAGTACCACTGCATCGGGCATCAGGTCTGGTGGGGTCTCATCCCTGGGCGCTGGGTACCCTGGTGTCTGTCATTGGGCGAGAGGCAGTGACAAAGCGAGTGGTACCTGGTCCGTGGCTCTCTCGGAGGCAGACATCAGGTTCCCTGACGTTGGGTCCGTGGTTGGACCCTTTTTAGAGCCCTGTGGATCAGATGACAGCTTGGAGGGTGTCGTCTGCTTCAGCTCCATAGTGGAGTCAGAGGGTGTGATGGACTGTCATTGGTCCGGAGCACCGGCTGACAATGGCTTGGAAGGTGAGCATGGTTTCTTGTGGCACTCATGTTCCTGATGTCTCTTGGAGTTGTTGGACCCTGTCATCTTGTCTGATCACCCAGAGGCAACAGCCTTGCGGATGGCAGGTTCCGACCTGTCACCTGATGAAGTGGGGACTGATCCTCCTGGCTGAGACCCTAACATGAGCTTGTGGGGCCTGACAACAAGGGAAATGGGGGCCTGGGAAGGTCCTAGCCTGGAGGACTCCCAGCCGGACGTATGGATGGAGATGGGAGGCTTCCTCAACGGTAACCCAGGGAGAGCAAGGGAAACCGGAGTGGCAGAGTCCAACCTCACTCCGAAGGAAGAACTTCTGGAAGCCTTGTGTGGAGACCTGGGACAGGATTCTGACCTGGACCTATCCTTGTCTCGATGATGGTGCTTTCCACTCGATTTCTTCTTTCTAGGGGAAGAGTCCTTGGCCGAGAAAGAAGACGAGCTGTGCCCAGAGTGGGTTTTCTGCATGGCGGCCACTTGTTGTTCAAGGAGGTATGCTTTTAAAGTCTTCAGGCGGCGGATGAGGGTCCCCCTATTGAAGCTGAGGCAATGCGGGCAGGTGTCTGGCTTACAGTTGGAGCCTAGGTACAAAAGGCAGGCCGAATGGCAGTCTTCTGCCAGGATCTGCTTGCTGCACGCGCACATCAATTTCTGCCACTCTGTAGATGAAGTGGACTGGGTAGACGTACACAACGAATCTGTTCACTTTGATGAAAAAACAGTAACTGCGCGAACAGCGAAAAAATGGTGGTTGACTGGTAGCAGAAGGCATCCGTGGAGCTGAGATGCATGGGTCGATGGCGAGAAAAAATCTCAGGTGGTGCCGGGGGGACCACTCCTTTATACCATGGATGACGTTGGGGGCGGGGATGACGTCTGGGGGCGGTCCCCCAACATGGACTGCTAGCTAGAATTTTTCCGTGGGGTCCTAGTGCCTAATGGCTACTGCCTGCTGCAAGAGCTCTATCTTGAAGTGAGATCAGCTCTTCCCTGGAGGGAGCTGTGAGAAGCCAGTCATCCAGGTATGGGAAAACGTACTGGCATTTCTTCTTTAAGGCCGCAGCCTCTACCAGAACACTTCATAAAGACCCGAGAAGTCGGGGATAGACCGAATAACAGAGCTCGAAATAGGTAGTGGTGCCCCTGAAAAAGAAACCGCAAAAACCTTCTGTGGGGCTGGGTGATCAGGATGTGAAGGTATGCATCCTGCATGTCCAGCATGCAAAGCCAATCTCCCTGATGAAGAAGAAGGATCAGGCCTGCAAGGGTAACCATCCTGAACCTTTTGTACTCCATATATTTGTTCAGATTGCTGACTTCCAGGATGGGGCAGAGATTCCCAGTTTTCTTGGGAACCATGAAAAAGTGAGAGTAGTATCCCTTCCCTCTTTGGGTAGCTGGGACTGACTCTATAGCCCGTTTGCAAAGTAGCACCTGTATTTCCTCTTGGATGAGGACTGCGTGGAATGGGGAATAACAAGAGGGCGGAGGAGGACTGTCCGGTGGCACCTCTAGAAATTCTATCATATGCTCTTTCTTTATCAGCTGCATGACCAAACGGTCTGATGTGATCCTGCCTCAGCCTTCTAGATAGAGGGAGAAGTGACCCCCCACCACCTCCCCAAGAGATTCGGCTGGGGTCGGGCAGGGAGTCAGACTGAGGCGCTTGGGGTAAGCAGGGCAGCCTGGGAGGACTTGGTGGCCCTGGGAGCAGCGCCTCCTGGGTTCTAAGAGGTGGCCTTTCATTTTAAGGTGCCTCACTGTTGCTGCTGTCCTCAGAGCTGCTGACCGGAGGATCGACGAAAGGACTGACATTTAAATGGCTTTTGGTTATACCGGTACATTGTATGCATGGACCAGATAGCCTTGCCTGAGTTCTGGAGCGGAGTAATTATTTTTTCGGACTCTGCACCAAATATGACTGGGCCCTTAAACGGGGTATCCTTGATACCAGCCTGGACATCTGGGGAGAAACCGGAGACCAGGAGCCAGAAATGTCTTCTTATGCAGACACCTGTGGCTGCAGCCTGAGCTGCTGTGTCTGCTGAATCATAAGAGGAACGCAGATTGAGCAGCTCTGCCTTTTGGGGAACATCTGGTAAGGCGTGAGCCAGTTCCATGCCCTGCTCCCAGAGGATATACTATGATATCCCTAAACTCGAGATCCTGAGTCTCAGGATCCAGAGTTTAGTGGCCCGAAATGCACACTCCTGAAATCAATCAGATGCCCGACAATACAATGTTGGACATCTGACTGAAAAATACAAAATACAACTCGGGGGGGCCTCCCCCCCAACCCTCCACACCCCCGTAACTAAAGTAACCAACTCCGAGGGGGAGCAGACCTCAGAGTTAAAGAAAATTAGTTATGGGGCTAAAACAAGCAAATGGACGCAACACGGAACAGAACCTGGGTGTCCCAGGACACGCTGGCCAAGCTGCCAGAGGTTTAGCCCTCAACACCACCAGGGCAGCTCGCCAGCCTCTGGAATCAGCCAGGATTTGAATACCATCAACAGGGGTAAGGCAGCAAGCCGTCACATCTGCTACCTTACCATTCCTACTGCCGGGATTCTCACTATCCGGATACTGAACCTGTCAAGCAATACTGCACGGGCAGGTCAATGTCAGGATAGTGAGTCTCAGCAAAACATAAGGGTTCTCTTCCAGTGGGCGTTCTGATATTGGACCATATGCATTAGGAAATTCAGGGAGTGAATTGTGCAAGTGGCAGAGGAGTACACCTTCTTACTGAGTTGGTCCAGTTGTTTTGACTCCTGGTCGGGAGGCTGGGTGCTCAGGTGCCTGGGCCGTTTGGACATGTCGTGCGCAGCTGCGATAACCAAGGAATCCGCCAGGGGGTGTTCTCCCAAAAAGGGTTCATCCCTGGGGGCTCTGTAGAGACGGCCTGATTTCTTGAGGACCGTCAAAGAAGAAGAAGGGTGTTTCCAGGCAATCCTGATGACGTTCTGAAAGGTATCAACCAAGGGTGGTACCACTATGGGCTTAGGATCCTTCTGACGGAGGTATTTTGCCAAACGATGTCTTTCAGGATCCAGGTCTTCTGTGTCCCAGCCCATATTTGCCTGAATATGCACATAACGTCCATGAAAGATGAGTCATCAGGCGGGGACCTGGGGTGTCCTTAGTATCCAGAGGTGAAGGAGCACCTCCTAAAAAGGAAGTCCTGGAAGAGGAGGAAGAGCTGCGGCTAGAATCCTCAGATGAAGCAGACCTACAGGAGGTATGCTGGCACCGACATCCTATAGAACGGTGTCTGTGCCCATCTGAAGATCTAGAGGAGGAATGATGTCTCCTACCTCTATGGCCCGAACGACCCCCATCAGAGGCCTCTGGCTGTGGGATCAGTTTCCTAGGCTGGGGAGTAGGCTCCTTGTGTTTTTTTTTGTACATTCTATTTTCTTCTCCGGGGCATCTCTCAGGAGTACCCACTCGACCTTGACCTCTGCTCCCGGCCTGACACCACCCTGCCCGGGTGACATGTTGCTGAGCACCTCTGCCCGGACCCATGGACTCGTTCAGCCCCGGATCACCTCCTGGGGAAGGGCCCACCCCACCTACCTGGCGGCCTGTCTGTGATTAGAGGAACAGTCCCTGGGCCGGGTCAGGGAGTGTGGGAGAGCTGGTGGAGGGTTGGTCCAGCGATGGGATGTGGGCCTCGGCCCCTGGGGTCTCCGTCGCCTCCCTGGTCATCCAAGGTATTGTGCGATAATTGTTTCCCCCTCAGAGCATGGACATGCAATGACGCTGGTGCACCTACATGTAGGAGTCCGCCGCTGCTCAGCCCCTAAATCCTGCGTCGCTCCCTACAGTGTCCCCGATCTCTACCAAAGGCCGCTGTGGAGCGAGGCATTCCCCAATACCCACCCTGGCAGCGGAGGCAGCCCTCCGATTGCTCAATCCTCCTCCTCCCTGCCAACCCCTGATGACCCGAATCGTTCCTGAACCCAGGTCACTGGCGTGGCATCCAGCGCCTCAACCCTCAGCGCCACCGGGCTGGCTGGCTCCTTGGGTTTAGGAGAAAGCCATTTTGGAGAGGCCTCAGGACTAGGCTCTTTAATGGGGGGGGAGGATGAGAAAGGCTTCTGTGGATGAGGATCGCCCTCAATGGTGTTCCACCAGGATGAAAACAGCTCTTTGATGTCAGATAGTGGGATCCTAGGCTCAGGGGAGCACCTGGCGGAGGGCTTGACAGACCGGGCGTCGGGCCCTGAGGTGGCGCTGGCTCATGTAGAGTAGGGGTAGCCTGTGTCAGTTGCACCAGAGTGCTGTCATCTGGTGTCATCGGTTGGCTGGACGGCGGTCCCTCCAGCATCGGCAGAGGCTCTATATGACCATTGGCCAATGACGCACAAGGGTCTTATGATGCTGGCTGAGCAGTCACTGGAATGGACACCGGGGATGCCGGAGTCAAATGGACAGGCGTGTGTTGGCGCCAGTCTGGGGTTGTGGCCGGCGTAGTCTTAGGTGAGGCCCGTCGAGGGGAACTAAGCCCCGAGGAGGACAGAGGAGTTGCTCACCCAGGAGAGACGAGCTCATGCCCCCGGCGTCAGTCCAGGGAGTCAGCACTGGAAAATGTTGCTGACTTGGAGGACGTACAGGAGACATAGGAGGTGGAGGCCTCCTATAGGTCTGGTGAGGTTTGCAAACAACCAAGGTCAGATGGAGGCTCCCGAGCCCTGGGAGACTGTAGATGCCCCTGTAGCTCATGCCTTGCCCTGTGAGAGAAGAAACTGACCACTTGGAAAGGTGAGGAAAGCACCCTACGCCAGGCCAAGGGTGACAACCATGACAGGCAAAGCCATGCCATCGATCTTACTCAGACTGAGGTTCCCACCAGCCTGGAGGCCACCTCATTAGTGTCGTATCACTCTAGAAAGGTGCCATGGTGGCTCCAGGCTGCGCATGGAAAGGCTGATGACTTGCTATGTTTCCTCGCAGTCAGGCACAGAAGTTAGGAGCTGACTTGGCAATGTCCAAAGATGCCTGGCGTAGGCTACCTGGTAAGCCCAATGAGCTGAAATACAAAGGAGGAGGCACGCGGCCACAAACACTCTTCTTCCCCTCGGTCAAACTCTGCAGAGTCAGACTCTGGAGGGCGGTCGTGCCGAGGGTGCCGATGCCCGGAGGGGGTATCCAGGAGCTCTACTCTCGAAGAGGGGTGAGACATGACACCTGGAGACCCCACAGGAGCACAGTACCTGTGCATTCAGTCCCTAGGGGCAGGAGCTGGGGTAACAGGACGCTACCAGACACTGTACGAAGCATCCGCAAATGACCGGGACCAGGGAGGTATGACCAGATGGTCAGCACTGTATTCTGCCAGGAATGCCAGTGTCGAATGAGCAGGGTTGTGTCCAGCAAAGTGGAAGCTGTGCAGCTCCTCCAACATCTCCGCAAGGCAGTGCTGACAGGAGGTAAAGTCAGCATCAGCAGAACAATGAAGTGAGGAATCCTCTTCCTTTGTGGAGCAAGTGGAAGACTCGGAGGAGCTGGGTTTAGTGCGAGGCAATGTAGAGGTCTGAAGTCTATGGATGACCTCATTTAGCACTCTCCGGTACTTAGGGAACGCAGCCGCCGACCCCTGAACTGGTTCCAGGAGAAGGGCCCCCTAGGACCAAGTAGACCTGTAAGAAGGGAAGGGGAAGGAAAAGGAGAAAAGGGGTAAACATAGAAACAAAGACTGACGATTGGCTCACCCAGTCTGCCTATTTCCCTGCCTACTGGATAAGCTGCAGATCCTAGTTAACCAACAGTCTACTTCCTCCTACCCCCCCACTAGAACTGCTTTATGTCTGTCCCATGCATTCTTGAATTCCCCCACTGTTTTTGACCCCACGACCTCCTCAGGGAGGCCATTCCATGCATCCACCACCCTCTTCATGAAAAAAATCCTTCTTCACATTGCCCTTGAGTCGTCCCCTCTCTATCTTCAAATTGTGTCTCCTTGTTCTTGCACATCTCTTTTTCTGAAAGATGTTACCCTCTTGGACTTTGCTGATTCCCTTGAGGTACTTAAATGTTTCTATCAAATCCGCCCTCTCCCTCCTTTCCTCGAGGGTATACATATTAAGCTCCTTTAGTCTCTCTTTGTATGGCTTCCGGTGCAGACCCTGCACCATTTTAGTTTCCCTCCTCTGGACTGCCTCCATCCTGTCTACGTCCTTGCGGAGATGGGGTCTCCAGAACTGCACGCAGTATTCCAGGTGGGGTCTCACCAACTGTCTGCACGGAGGAATAACAACTTATTGTTTTCTACTGGTGATGTCTCTCCCTATGCATCCTAGTATCCCCCCAGCCATCCTTACTGCCTTCTCACATTGCTTGCCTACCTTTAAATCATCTGATATGACTACCCCCAGGTCCCTTTCCTTTTTTGTTGTTGTTAGTACCTCCCCCCACATTGTGTACTCTTCCCCTGGGTTTTTGTTTCCTAGGTGCATTACTTTGCACTTCTGTGCATTGAATCTAAGCTGCCATGCTTTTGACCATTCCTCCAACCTTGCCAAGTCCCTTCTCATCCTTTCCACCCCCACCCCGTGTATCAATCCTGTTGCAGATCTTGTGTCGTCTCCAAAGAGGCATACTTTCCCTTCAGTTCATCTGCAATGTCACCTATAAAGACATTAAAGAGGATCGGTCCAGTACTGAACCCTGCGGTACTCCACTAGTAACCCTCCTTTCTTCGGAGTGGACTCCATTTACTATTACCCTCTGCGTCCTGTTGTCCAGCCAATGTTTTACCCAGGTTACAACCCTGGGACCCACTCCCAGGATGGCTAACTTGTTTATTAATTGTTTGTGTGGGACTGTGTCAAATGCCTTGCTAAAGTCTAGGTAGGCCATGTCCACAGGCCCTCCCTGATCTACTACTTTGGTCACCCAGTCAAAGAAATCTATTAGATTCATCTGACATGACCTTCCCGCTGTGAATCCATGCTGCCTTGGGTCCTGTGCCCCACTGGCCTCTAGGTACTCAACAATTCTTTCCTTTAGAAGTGATTCCATCATTTTCCCTACCTCTGAGGTCAAACTAACAGGTCTATAGTTTCCTGCCTTTGTCTTGCTCCCACTTTTGTGAAGGGGAATCACATCTGCCCTCCTCCAGTCCTCAGGTACCACACCATCCACCCATAATTTGTTAAAAAGGGTAGTCAGTGGTGTCACTAGTTTTACCCTTAGTTATTTTAGAATTCTGGGATGAATCCTGTCAGGCCCCACTGCTTTGTCCGCCTTCAGTTTTAGGAGTTCTTTTAAGATCCTTTCCTCTGTGAATGGACTGGTATCGACCCCCCTATCAAGAGTGCTTCTATTCTTTGGATTAGGTAATTCCCCCTCCTCTTCTTTTGTGAATACTGAGCAGAAGTATTTGTTCAGTATCCCTGCTTTTTCACTGTCACCCTCTGCCCACCCCCCTTCCCTTTATTAAGCCTTACTATCCCTCCCTTGGTCTTGAGAAGAGCTCTGTCGAACCAGAGAAGGTCCTCTGCAAGGGCTGCGAGACCACACAGGGGACCACTCCAAAAGGAGGGGGACTGCCCATCACACAGTGCCCAACAGCAGTGGGGCGAACAAAGTGGTGCCCTTGGGAGGGAACTCCCAGGTGAGGAGAGCAGAGCTGTTCAGCACCCGTCGGACAGCCCCTGTCCCCACCAAATGCAGGATCCCTCCTTAGAGGAGGGGGAAAGCAAGGAAGAGTCAGCACAACAGCTTCTCCCCAAGCCCCTGGAGACTCCAGGGATGGACTGCGGCACCAATCCCTCCTGCCAACCCCTGCCCCAATAAAAAGGGACCTGGTCCTTGGAAGAGCCTAAAAATACTGTCCAGACTAACAGGAGAGGAAGAATTCTGTGCATCAGTGGAGATGACCCCAGACTCCTTCCTGGTACTGCCCTAGCACCGGAACCCACCTCCGCACCCAAAAAAGTGGCAGAAGCAGACCCAGTACCCAAGTCGGTGTCCCCATTGGTGTCTAGGCCTATACCAAGAGAGTCCCCAGTGCCAGAAGCTGCATCAGAGGGCTCAGGGAAGGCGGCACTGAGGAGAGAACCTGCAGGCTTCGAACTCAGAGAAGGCCACGGGCTGACCCAGGAGGCATCTAGGGGTTCCTCAGAACCAGGGAACCAGTCAGGATCATCATGATCCTCGCCCTCCGAGGTGGATGACAAGATCAGGGAGATCTCCAGGCTGGCTACCCTCTGGATCCTAGGCCCTCCAGCACCGACAGCGGTGTCGTAGGGGAGCCCAGTTGCACGATCGGCGCCACCTTGCTCACCAGCACCGGGGGGCTGAGGCGGCACCAGGCCGTGGCATGGAGGGGACAACTAGAGCAGGTTGATCGTATAGCCGCGGGACCACACCCAGGGTCGTCTGGGCCTCTGAGAAGACACCGGACTATGAGGGATGCTCAGTCGCTGCCCCCCAGAGGTGGACGACTGCCCCACTAACCCTTCAATGAGACCCCTTGTTCCAGCAAGATGAGAAACAGAGGGGGTCTGCTCTCCACTGGTCCATATTGAACTGGGCAGGGGCACGGGAGGAGCCCAGAGACCTTGTTTTGGTGTCCCAAGTGCGACGCCATCCATCAAAGAATGAAGGAATCTCCCCTCAGTCTTGCTGCACAGATAACAAGGGTGCAGTAGTCCACAGAAAAACAGGCATCCCACTCGTCCAAAGCATAGCTGGGACCCAAACAGGAAAAACAGGGGTCGTGTGGGTCCAAAATGGTCATGGAATTGTCACAGGTGAACCGACGCATGAAGGCAACTCCCACTATTTAAGGAGACTTTTTGGCCCAGAACCAGACATCGCTGCTAACAGAAATAAAAACAAACAAGAAGAAAAACTTGACGCCACACTCACAAAACAAAGGAAAAGAAAAGAAAAAAGAAAAGAATCAGTGCCATGAAGCAGTGCCCAGGAATACGGCATCGACTAGGAGTACGGTGTTGAGTGTGCCCAAAATCGGCGAGCACAGCTGACATAACCACTACACTTAAACTACTGAGGGGGGACAGTGGGCATGCAGGCCCACAGACTCAGAGAGGAGGAGGTCAGTGAACCCCCCCCCCCAACACAGTGACGGAAGAGGTCTAGAGGGAGGAGGTGGAAGGGGCAAGAACACAGTTAGCAAAGGGTGGAGGGGGTGAGGAACACATACAGTAACAAAGGGACATGGAGGGGTGCACACAGAGCGGATAAATGTGAATAGAAGAATAGAGGGAAGAGAAAGAAGGCCAGATTCTAGGTGGTGTCTTGGAAACAAGATGGAAACCCTGCAGGCCCTATTAGCGGACAGGAGGGTGGACATAGCTGCGGTAACCGAGACTTGGGCAACATCACACCATGACTGGGGCCCCTGGATATAAACTATACAGGATGGACAGGGTATTTGGGAAGGGGGAAGGGGTGGCAGTTTATATCGGGGAGGGACTTACTTGCATGAGGTAGGAGTCGGAGGAAGGGGAGGTGGAGGCTTTATGGGTTCAGTTAAGGTCCAATAGAGGGAGAAAGGTGAGGCTGGGGGTGGTTTACAGACCACCCAATCAGGATGAGGAAAGGAACAGGGAACTCAGCTCACAAATATCGGAAGCTGTGGGGAAAGGAGAGGTGGTAATTGTGGGGGACTTCAACCTGCCCAAGGTGGACTGGAGGGAGCATACCATCCACAACATGTGCTAGGAATCAGGTGATCCTGGAAGAACTGCAGAGTGGGTTCCTGATTCAGGGCATCACTGAACCAACAAGAGCGGATTCAATTCTTGATCTGGTGCTCACAAACGAGGAGCATATACAGGAAATAATGGTCAGGGAGCCACTGGGTGGAAGTGACCATTGCACAGTGTGGTTCCAGTTGGATATGGGCAGGGAAAGCATCCCGACTAAAATCAAAATCTTGGGTTTCAGGTGGGCGGATTTCAGGAAAATGGGTGAAGTGCTAAGGAGCCATCTGGCGGGCATCAGAGCAGATATGGGGTGGAACAAAGGTGGTCCATCATTAAGGAAGGAATACTGGTTGCCACAGATGAGTGCGTTAGGCTCAGGAGGAAGAACACAAGGGCCAAAGCACCCAGCTGGTTCAGTTCTAGGGTTGCCCAAGCAGTAAGAGAAACGAGGTTGGCCTATAGAAAATTCAGGAAGACCAAGTGAGAGGTGGATAGGGAAAATTATCTAAGGTTGGCTAGTGAGGCAAGTAAGAAAGTCAGGCGAGCAAAGGCACAGAAGGAGCTGCAGATAGCTGAAGGAATTAAGAAGGAGGAGAAGGCTTTCTTTTGCTAAATAAGTGAGAAAAGAGACAAGGAAGGAAGGGACTGTTAGGCTTAGGAAAGGGGTGGAGTGGGTGGAGGATAATATGGGAAAAGCAGAGATACTAAAGGAATACTTCTGTTCCGTCTTACCAGGGAGAAGGACAGACCAGTGCCTTCAGGACGGAAAAGAGGAGCGGAGGGAGGGGAACATAGATGTAGTGATAGAGGAGGAGAGAATGAGGGAGAAGCTGCTGGCTTGGAAGGTAGACAAATCACCCAGCTCAGACGGAGTACATCCAAGAGTAATAAAGGAACTGGCTGAGGAGCTGACCGGGCCACTGGCAGACCTATTTAATAGTTCACTAGAGACAGGCATAATACTGCAGGACTGGAGAACAGCACATGCAGTGCCGCTCCACAAAAGTGGTCGCAAGGATGACTCAGGGAATTACAGACCACCCAGTCTGACCTCCATTGTGGGCAAGCTCATGGAGACCATACTAAAGGAGAGGTTGGAGGAATATCTAGAGGAGCATGGTCTCCAGGATGCGAGGCAGCAAGGGTTCATGGGGTGGGGGGGAGATTGTGTCAAACAAATCTGATCTACTTCTTTGACTGTGTCATTAAGACAGTAGACAGGAGCCAAGCGGTAGACGTACTCTATTTTGATTTCAGCAAGGCCTTTGACTCTGTGCCCCACAAAAGGTTGATCAGGAAGTTGGTGGATCTCGGGGTTGGGGAAAAAGATGGCCACATGGGTGGAAAACTGGCTGAAGGACAGAACCCAG
The DNA here is from genome assembly GCA_016271365.2 of Neoceratodus forsteri. Classification (NCBI taxonomy): domain Eukaryota; kingdom Metazoa; phylum Chordata; order Ceratodontiformes; family Ceratodontidae; genus Neoceratodus; species Neoceratodus forsteri. Next base: position 1,116,361,272 of record CM028130.1, read on the forward strand.
AGGGTGGTAGTGGGGAGAGAGTTATCTGGCACCAGACAGGTAACCAGTGGGGTCCCGCAGGGCTCAGTGTTGGGGCTGGTATTGTTCAATGTTTTCATCAATGACACTGGAGATGGCATTAAGGGCAAAATTTGCCTATTCGTGGATGACACCAATCTCTGTGAGAGAGTGAACACAGCTGAAGGGATACAGGATGTACAGAAAGATCTGGAAAAGCTAGGGAGGTAGTCCAGGATATGGCAGCTTGGCTTCAATGCCAAGAAATGCAAAGTTATGCATATTGGAGCCAAGAATCCTAGGATAGAGTACTACCTGGATTCGAGTCCGAGTATCTGCATCAGAGGAGGAGGAGAAGGACCTGGGAGTGATCACAAGTGACCTGAAGAACTCCACGCAGTGCAAGAAAGCAGCAGCAAAGGCAAACAAGACGCTGGGATGCATATCTAGGGGGATCAGTAGTAGAAGAGAGGAGGTTATACTGCCCTTGCACAGGTCACTGGTAAGGCCACATCTAGAGTATGGAGTTCAGTACTGGTGCCCACACCTCAAAATGGACATTAACCTGCTGGAGAAGGTCCAGAGGAAGGCTACAAAGATGACAGCTGGTCAGCAGGGTAAGGCACATGAGGAGAGGTTGAGGGCACTGGACTTGTACTCCCTGGAAAACAGGAGAGAGAGAGGGAACATGATTGGGACCTTCAGGTACTTGAAAGGGATAAATAAGGTTGATCAGGAGAGTCTCTTTAAGCTGAGTGGCAACCATAACACGAGGGGGCACAGTCTTAAGCTGGAGGGTGGGAGGTTTAGGAGGGAGGTCAGGAAGCACTTCTTCACAGAGAAGGTGGTGGACACTTGGAATGCGCTGCCAGAAGAGGTAATCTCACTGAAGACAGTGGGCAGCTTTAAGAGAGGCTGGGATAGGCATAGGGGGGGTAAGGGTCATGGGTAGGAGTGGGGAGGGAGGCAGGGACATTAGCTCAAGCTCTGGACTCTACAATACGAGCAGACTTGATAGACCAAATGGCCTTCTTCTGCTGGCTTCCTCCCTTGTATGTATGTAGTTTTCTGAAAACTCCCTCAGAGAGATCCTTCCTCGATGGGAAAAACAGAATTGAAGAGGTTGGGGGGGCAGCGCCGTTACGGACCAGTCTGTCTCAGACATCGCCTCGCCAAACTCCAAACTTTAAAGAAACATGCTCAAGAAGAGTCCAGTCCTCCGCCTGACCCAATCATGATGAATGGTGAAGACTGACTTGGGTAAAATCTTGCTGTTCCAGGTCATTGGTGCACTGAACCCTCAGTGTCCACTGGGGAATCCACATGTGCAGCCTGGCCAAAGGCACCATGACAATGGCTGCAGCCATGAGGCCCAAGAGCCATAGAAAGTTTCTGGCCGTGACATACCGGCTGTTGTAAAGCAGCTAGACCTGAGCCATAACGTGGTCTGCCCTGTACTTTGGTAAGATCGAACAGCCCTGAGCAGTATCCAGTACTGCCCCAATGTACTGGAAGCGCAGGCAAGGGGTCAAGACTGACTTGGTCAAACTGACCATGATTCCCAATGCATGGAACAACTGTCTGGTACACTAGGGTCTGAAGCAGCTGCTCTTTGGACTGTTCTTTGAGCAACCAGTTGTCCAGGTAATGGATGACATACAGCCCCTCCCTCCTGAGGACCACTGCTACCACCACCAAGCATTTGGTAAAAACCCGTGGTGCAGTAGATAAGCCAAATGGTAATGCTTGGAACTGGTAGTGCTCCCCCAGAAACTGGAACCGGAGGTACTGTCAGTGGGAAGCACACCTTGATATGAAGGTATGCATCCTATATGTCGAGAGAGCATATCCAGTCTCCCTGGTGTTGCAGTGGCAGCAGGCCACGTAGACACCATCCTGAACTTCTTGTACTGGATATAGGAATTCAGGTTCCTCAGATCTAGCATGGGCCATAAATCCCCTGTGGATTTGGGGACTAAAAAGAAGTGGGAATAGTCCCCTGTTCCTCTGAACTGCGGGGACAGACTCTAGGACCCTTTTCTGTAGCAGTATGCAATGTCCCCCAGCAGCACTGGGATGTGGTCTGGAGGGTAGCATGAATGAACTTGAGGTTGATCCGGAGGCTACTCCAGAAGTTCTAGAGTGTGGCCTTAGTTCTGGGAGCTGTAGAACCCAAACATCTGTTGTGATCTCACTCCACCTGTCCAGGTGTATGGAGAAATTTCCCCTACCACTGCCTCCTGCAGTGCTGGAGGGTGGGGGGTCTGGCAAGGAGACATAAGGAGGTAGCCCCCATGGCTGGAGCCACGCCCCTTCCTCGGGGGTCTTCCCAGAGGCTGAGGTAGGGGCAGGCAGGGCTGATGCTGCCTGGCATTTTCCTGGGACCAGACGCCCTGCTAGGGCTTATGGAAAGCCCGACGAAAGGGCACCCTTTGGCCACTTTTTGGCTGGGTGTGGTATAGGGTGTGCATGGACTGCACAGTCCTACTCAAGGCCTGCAAGTCAGGAAGAATGTTCTGCACATCCACCCCAAACAGCTTGTATCCTTTGAAAGGGGCACGGAGGATAGACTGTTGCACATCTGAAGTAAAGCCAGACACCCTAAGCCAAGAATGCAGTCTCAAGCAGATGCCTACTGTCACTGCCTTGGCAGAAGCATCAGCACCATCATAGGCAGCCCGCAAAAGATGCTTCCCAACGTCGGCCCCAGACTGGGGGGTCTTATGCAACTCCTGCCTCTGGAAGGGACAGAGCAGAAGCCTTGGCCTTCTTCCAGAGAGCATTCTGAAGTCTGACCAGGTGGGCAACATAATTCAAGACCCTGATGGCCAGTGTAGCGAAGGCAAAGGTCCTCTTCCCCATGAGGTCCAGCTTTCTGGACTCTTTATCTCGGGTTAAGAGAGCTGAGGTGTTTAGGCTTCTGGGTCCTATCATGGGCAGCATTTACCACAAATTAATCTGCTTTTGGCTGCTCAGCAAAGTATGGGTTCCCTGAGGGAGCCTGGCACAATCTGTCTGCCTCTGTAGGCATGCTAGGGATCAAACTCAATCTGTAACAGGCAGCCAGAGTGGCATCTTTAAAGGCCGCTATGAGAGGAGGAATAATAAGGGGAAGGGAATCTGGCAATTCCAGGTAGTCAGGCAGATTCCTTCTGGTAACATTCTGCTCCTCAGCATCAAACCCCATCGCAGTTTGTAACTGACTTATCACAGAGATGAAAGAGGGGCCATCGGGGCCGGGGGGACGGACCTCAGTTTGTGTAGTTCTCGCCCCAGGAAGAAATGATGGAAGTAGAATGGGAGGGGCTAGCAGCCACGTCGCCTGTATCCTTATTTATCATCCTCATCCTCACGGGGAGAAGATCAGGATGGTATTCATACCTGTCGCAGGGCTCTGAAATGGGCACCAACGGCACTGAGGAGCAAGGATGAGCAGGACGTGGCACTGACGAAGGCACAGATGTGGAAGTAGCCCCAGTGTCGTCAGCCCTTGGTGGTGGTGGGGGGGGGGGATGATGCGTGAATTTCCAGAAGGAGTACAGCATGGCTGAGACATCAAAGAAAGGCAGCAGTGGAAAGCCCAGCAGAGCGTCGGGGAAGCCTGGACACTCAGCACTGGCAGTACTGCATGCTGTGCCGACGGGATGGGCCGAGGCCCTAACACCGATAAGGCAGCCTGGGACATCGGCAAGGGAGACTAAGACCATGATGGCGACGTGGTAGCCTGAAGCGATGCCGGAGGGGAGTTGAGTCCCGACGTCAGAGTGGTGGCCAAGGTACAGGCTGAGGACATCGTCAGGGTAGTAGGGAGCCCCGAGCACAACGTGCCAATGCCAGTCAAATCTGATTCTACAAAGCTCCCTGTCTGGTGGCCTGTGAAGAAAAGGGGCTGGAACAGCATGGGCTGAAAGGTTGGCAAGGGCAAGAGAAAGCCCAACGCTACGGAGCCACCGCCAGCCAAGGTTATACTGGTGGGAAGCGCAGCCAAAGCCGACCCTGTGAAAGATGGGGTGTGGGTGGCAGATGGGGGCACCGGCGAAAAGGACAACAACCCCACCGTGGCCAATGCCCAAAGCAGTGACTGCAAGCGAAGCTGGGGAGGACCAGTCCTTACCCCCGTCCTTATCCCAGTGTTTATGCTTCCCAGCCGACTCGTCACAAGCTTTGGAAGAGTGAGAGCCTATGGACGGTGTCAGGGAGGTGACGGAGCTTCTGGCCTGGAGCTTCTTCTCCATTTGGGTGACCTTTTTGTTGCAGCAGGAAATTCTCTAGGGTGTCCTGGCAGCACCACCAGGTAGCTTGGTTGAATCTGTGGCAGACTTCGCAGGCCTTAACGACGTGGTCCGAGGATAGGCAACGGACACAGGTGTCATGGTCATCCTTACTGAAGATCTTCTGGCCACACTTGCAGTAGCAGAAGAGTTTTTTGGGATTGGTAGGCATAAACAAAAAACCCAATATCACTTTGAAATAAAGTGATCACTAAAACTAGGGTGAGAAAAGAAAAAGTAAAAGGTAGAAAATGGCGGTCAACTGAAGCGGCGGTCCCTCCATGAAGTCCAACGTGTGAAGGTCGATGGCGGGAAAAGAACTGAGGAGGGCATGGGGCCTCCCAAGTTTATACGGAAGGGACGTCGCTGCATCGGACGTCGTTGTGGATGGCCCCTTGTAGACTGCTAGCTAGAAAAGTTTCCCTGTGGTTCTAGTGCCTGGCAACTGTAGTTCTATAGGTGTGGCCTGATGCAAAAGATACTCTTGATGAAGATGTTCCTTACCGTACTTCCTATAACACAAAATGATACAATTGGCCAACCATTTGGACAGGCACCATTTCAAAACTGGTATGCCCTCCTTTACCAAGGGCAAAAGAAACAAACAGCTATGAGGACTTCTTGCAGTCCCTTGTGTGATAAACATAATATTAGAGTATTCTATGTACATCTAAAGAATGAAGCAATGCCTCCCCTGGATTGGCATGTTCTGGGTAATACACAGGCAGGTGCATGACTTGACTCAGGGTAAATTCTGTGACAGGGCTGAATAAGGCCCTGTCCCATTTGGTATGCAGAAAGTGTTAAATGCAAGGATCTGTTCTATCCTCTCCTTTTCTGTCTCTTGTCTGTCTGGTTGCACAACCAAATGTTCTTATGAGACCTAGGAACTGATCACTCCCATGGTCTACAGGTACATGGCTCTCAGGCTTCTCACCAGATGATGCCTTTTGATATGTGGGAGGGACTGTGTACTGAATCCCAGCAGTGTCACACTGAAAAGCAAGAGGAGGGGGATGGGTGAGGTACACAAAGAGATTAACAGCAGTGTCTGTAGAGAGATAGTGAGAAGCGGAGAATCGAGAGACCATGAGAGTGATCAGCTCCTATGTCTCACAAGAAATGAAAATTACGTACCTACCGTAATTCTTGATCTTCTCTTGTATCTTCACCATTCATTACTGCTTGGGTTAGTGCCGGAGGCGCGCACCCGCTACGGGAGTTTTTTTTTTGAGTCTGCTCCACGCGCGCCTCAAGCGTTGACGTACTGCGTCATGCGCGAGGGGCCGCCGTTAGGTGCCACAGACTCCTCCTCTATCTCAGTTCTGGTAGCCGGAGAGGCGAAAATAAAGGGTAAGAAAAAAAGGAAAGCGAGGCAAGAGAGCCGAGGGACAGAAAAAGGAAAGGATATAAACTGAAAAAGGAATAAGCCGGCAGAGAATAGATAGAGGAGAGAGAATTCCTACCCTAAGGGACCGCAGGGCCTCCTTTCTGGGGCGGCTCTAGGGGAGGAACAGAGAAAAGGAAGAGAAAGTAGAAGAAGAAGAAGAAAAAGAGGCATGTTGAGAGGGAGAACAGTGCCCATCGAGCATTGGTTGAGAGGCTTACAGGCTCAAAACTGACAAGGGAGCAAGAATCCCAGTTGCTAGGACTGAGGGGAGGTTCAACCGAACCACCTGAACAGATCCGAATGAGGGCAGATTCTCTGAACTCTCAACATGCCAAGTCCCTTCATCCTAGCTGAGGGCTCCTAGACTGCCCGGGCAGAACCTGTTCCGGGTAGAGTGCCCACCCAGGAAGGGGACTAAGTCCCTTAGCACCTTGTTAAGTGCTAACACAGCAGTGTATGGGAAAGACTATGCCTTCTCGAAGGCAGCTTTGTATGAAAGATCGAGTGGAACTCAATCAGACTCCCTAAGGCAAAGCAAGCAGACGCTCAGAGCTGACAAGTTCAATCAGCAGCTAGAAGAGCTCAAATAATACCTGCCAGGAGGATTCTAGACTTTGCCGAGGCCAAGTCAGAGCACGGCCTCTTGGGCTGTGAAACTGCATAACCTGAAGAAGGTATTTAGGAATCGCACCCTAGGGGCGGTCAGAAAGAGTTCCCTCAGAATTAGAGAAAAGTATAACCGTACTCGTTCCTCTTTACCCTGAGGAAAAAAGGAACCGTTCATAAGAATGGAAAACAAAGTTTTTTTGCATAAAGGCCAAAGGAAGGAAGAGGAACGAGACGGGAGGGGGAGACGCCACAGAAGGAGGCCACTGAGGGGAAGGTGGGTGGGTATCAGTAATGAATGGTGAAGACACAAGAGAAGATCAAGAATTACGGTAGGTACGTAATTTTCATATCTTCCCTTGTCAATCTTCACCATTCATTACTGCTTGGGTGAGTACCAAGCCCTCCCCCATAGAAAAAAGGGGGTAGAACCCTGAGGGAACAAGACCCCCATCCTCCTGCTGGTGAGAAACAGAGGGGAAGACCCTGGGCTAATCAAAAGAGAAGCCTATGGGGGAGAAGAGCTAGGAGGCACCCCGAGGACGGGGAGACGGAGGAAGCCCCTGCAGTAATCTCCTAGCTCTGGAGGAAAAGAGACGGGTCCCCCGGAAAGCGGAGCAAATCAATCTACGCCAGGCCAGGGGTGACAACCTTGATAGACGAAGCCATGCCGTCCGCTTAATGCAGATCTCTGTCCCTGCAAGCCTGGAAGCCACCTCACTGGCGTCATAAGATGACCTTGCATGGTGTCTTGCCAGCTCCAGGCCTATAGCAGAGAGGGCAATAGCTTGTCTGGTTTGCTCCGTATCAGGCATTGATGCTAAGATCTGAGAGAGCATCGACCACAAATGCCTACTGTAGGCAGCGTGATAAGCCTGATGAGACGCAATGCAAGCCATCGCACGAGAGGAAGAGAACACTCTTCGCCCCCACCAGTCGAATTGTAGGGAATCCGAATCCGGTGGACGGTCGTGCGCCAGGCAGCGGCGCCCCGAGGGAGTCTCCAGGTATACCAAACCCGAGGGCGGGTTGGGGAGAGTACCCAGGGATTCCGAAGGGGCACAATACCTTTGTCGACGGTCTGCCGGGGCTGGAGAAGGGGCGGCTGGCGACTGCCAGGAATGGATAGACGCCCTGGAAGGGATAGGCCAGGAAGGTACCACCAGGTGCTGGGCACTGAATTCTCCAAGGAATTCACGCTGCCTCCGTTCGGGTATTGTCTCGCCTAACATAGGAGATTCAAAGATCCCTCACCATCCTCGAAAGGAATCACTGATATTCAGTGAAATCAGCATCAGAGGAGATATGAGCAGAGGGTTCCTCTCCCTCAGAGGAGGGAGACGAGGATGATGGAGAGCTCAAGTGTCCAGAAGATTCTTGCGGCGGTGGGGATAGGCGAAAGACCCGCTCATTCATACACCTGACATATGAGGGGAAGGCCGCCGCAGAACCTCTGAACTGCTCCCAGGATAACGGGCCCGTAGGACCGACATGGCCTGGAAGAGCGGGGGGTGGCTGCAGAGGAACAGGAGATGGGCACCTACGAAGAGGCAACTGTCCTCTGCTAGGGCTCTGAAATCCAGAAAACTGAGCCCGAGCTGGCGGGATTTCGGACAACAGACCAGGTCACAAAACGGAACCCTGGGAAAGTGAAACCTGGAAGAGCCCAGAAGGGGATCCTCCCCTGTGACGAACCTGGGACTGCATGGATCCAGAAGGGCAGTCCACAGCAACGCCACCGCAGGGGACCCGGGTCCAAGAGGGAAAGGCGGGGCCCAGCGCCTTGCCCTAGCCACCCCTGAGGGGTGGCCGGCAGAATCATGACGACTGCACTCTCGCCTCGACCTCGGACTCGAGGGCGCCCTCCTCCTCGACCCCAGTGTTCTCCCACCCCAAGTGGCTGCAACAGCACCAGGGAGGGTAGCTGTCACGAGCCCCCCAGGAGGGAGAGCCCCTCCCTCCGCCCCCACTCCATCGCCTCCCAGGGACCCAGGACCACCCCAGCCCGAGGCCCTCAGGGAAGACAGCAGCTGGGACGGGCGAGAGGCCCGCCAGCCGCCTAGCACCACGCAGCATCGGGGCCCCTCGATCGAAGAGTCAGGATGCCAGGACGGGTCCACGTCTGAGTCATCGACCTCCGAAGAGGAAGAGACCAGCTGGACCACAATACTAGCAACCCAGGGGGTCCCCGGAGAAATGGCGCCACAAACGGCGCCAGTGCCAGAGGCGGGCGCTGACCTACTCCTGGCCCACCCACGATCCGCCAGGCCCGCCCCGGCCCCCAGCAGTGCCAGTAGGCCCACGGTGCCGCCCGCGCTGAACCCAACCCGCGCCCGAGGGAGCGAACTGGCCTGCGGTGCCACGAGCGTAAGGAAGGTTAGGAGCTGCGCCGCCAACGGTGCTATCTTCGGATCACTGGCGCCACAAGCGGCGCTGGGATTCAAACGCGCCGAGGGCGGGCGCCAGGGTCCACCGGTGCCGGGCCCAGCAGGCACGGGCCTCGACACTGGGGGAGCCTGCACCTCCGAGGAGGTAACTGCCAAGGCGGTGTCCCCACCGCAGCCCCGGGAGGGACCACGACGTTCCTCCGACACCGCAAAAGAAGCTTCCTCTTCGGCAAGAGAAGAGGAGGAAGCCTCCTCCTCCATGGACCGTATAGGCCCGGAGGAAGGGCCTAGAGACTTTACCTGGAATCCTTGAGCGACGCCCGTCTTCAAGGTCGGCGCGCCTTGCCGATCTTGAACGCGGGACTTCGAGAGGACACGATGGTCCATGGAGAAACAGGGCGTCGCACGCCGCTCCATATCGTGGTTGGGTCCCAGGCAACGGAGACAGACATCATGCCGGTCCGAGACGGAGAAATGCCGGCCACAGGAGCACAGACGCATAGGGGCATGGCCCACCTTTGACTTACGTTTTGCCCCCGAACCTGACATGATGCAAACTAAATAAGGCAAAAAACAGCAATAAAGCACTCGGCGCCGTCGACAGAAAATAAAGGAACGGTCTTACTGGGAGACGGCGTCGAGCGAGTGTCACTGGAGAAAAAACAAGGAGTCTTGACGCAGAAACAGCTGAACTACCGCACAGCAGGTGTAGCCTCGACGGCGGGAGAAACAGAACTGAGATAGAGGAGTCTACGGCACCTAACGGCCGCCCCTTGCGCATGAAGCAGTATGTCGCGCTCAGGGCGCCTGAGCAGACCAAAAAAAAAACTCACGAAGAAGCACGCCCCGCACTAACTCAAGCAGTAATGAATGGTGAAGATTGATAAGGGAAGATCATTTGGTTGCGCAACCAGACAGGTGAGACAGAAAAGGAGAGGATAGAGATCCTTGCATTTAACTCTTTCTGCATAACAAATGGGACAGGACCTTATTCAAGCCTGTCACATACTCCAACACCACCTTCGGTAAAAAACTTACGATTGTTACACAAAGACACCCTGTCTTTATGGAAAACCAAATAAGGAGACTCACACATCAGAGCTGGAAGCTCGGAAATCCGTCATAGTAGCAACAAAAAATAATGCTTTCCACGGCAGAAAGCATAGCTTGCATGTCACGGCCAGCACAAAAGGAGCTAAAATAAGTTTCTCTAACATGAAATTAAATTCCAAGGCAGGACTGGATTGTGAATGGGAGGCTTCAGATAAAGGATGCCTCTCAAAAATGTACAGGACACCTCCACTTGTGCCACTGTATGGCCATCAACAAGCACATGGAAGGCTGAAATAGCAGCCAGGTGCACTTTAATAGAGGAGTATTGCAGGCCAAAATCTGTGAGGGACAGCAAGTACTCCAGAATCTGATTCACTGGACAAGTGAAAGGATCCAAATGATGGGAAGCAGCCCACTGAGCAAAGCACTTCCACTTCATGGAATAAGTGGCCCGGGCAGCAGGCTTCCTAGCAGCCACCAAGACATCAGTCACCTTTTGGGATATCATATATCTAGCCATGTCTTTGTCCTCAGAAGCCTGGCATGAAGGTGTAGGGACTTGAGGTCCTGATTGACAAGGGTGCCCTGCTTCTGGGAGAACAAGCCTTTGCACAGGGGCAGCGGCATGGAGCTTCCACTGCCAACTGCTGCAGCAAGGGGAATCAGATCTGATGAGGCCAGAAGGGAGCAGCGAGAATCACAGTCACTCCTTCTATATGTAGTTTGATCACCACCTTTTGAATTAGCACGAAGGGAGGGAAGGCGTAAAGGAACCTTCCTTTCCAAGAGAGGGACAATGCATCTCACCAGAAAACTCCAGGCCCTGGAGTGAACAAGCAGAAAAAAAAAAGGTTACTCACCTTTAACAGTAGTTCTAAAGAGTGGTATATGATGTACATCCACACTTTCAGCAGTGTTCCTTTCCTTTTAAAGCTTCCCAAAACATCTTCAAGCTCGCTCCTCCCACCCACCTGGATGGTAACTCCATCAGCACCACCCCATGATGTCAGATCTTGCCCACTGGAAGCAAGACCAGTGTGCCACTTGTCAGGGGAGGTCAGGTGGGTCAGTGTGGATGTACATCATATACCACTCCTAGACCTACTGTTACAGGTGAGTAAGAAAAAATTACTAACCTGTAGTAATTTTATTTCTTCCTAAGGGATCCACTAATATTACTCTTGCAGTGCTCCCTCAAGCCAGCACTGCCTGGGAGAAAACAGAATGCTATGCTAATCATGGAAATGTTTAGCTCGTGCATCTATTTTCAAACTGCCCAGTGTCAACTGCCTACATTCTACCTCAGATTTATTAGAAGCCTGCAAAGAGGCCATAACAACATGTGAATCACTATTTAAATAATCATAGAAAAATAATGCCCGACTGGGCAAATAACATTAACCAAAGGACTAGTATAAACAAATGTCCCCTTTTTTTCTGAAGTCAGATATGCCTTTAGAAAAGACCCTACAAGTTAAGAAATTACTAGAAGGTGCCAACAGGTGGCATGCCACTCCAACTAGACAGCTTATCAGCTGTGGAGAAGATTTTTCTTGTTACTGATTCTGAAAGGGGAGGCAAGGGCGGGGAGTAACAATATTAGTGGATCCCTTTAGAAGAAACAAGATTACTACAGGTGAGTAATTTTTTCTTCTAACCCCAGGAATCCACTAATATTATTACTTTTGCAAACTATGCAGCAGTACCTCAAGGAGGTGGGCCAGAATCTATTTAGGAAAAAGACTCTGCAAGATTGCTGCGCCAAATCTGGCATCACTTCTGGACTGGGTGTCCAGGCTATAATGCTTAGTGAAGGTGTGGACTGACCTCCAGGTAGCTGCTTTATATATTTCCATTAGAGGTACCTATTGGGCAGCTGCAATAGTGGCAGCTGTGCCCCTTGTAGAGTGGGCCCTAAGATCAGAGGGAGGAACCTTGCCTGCCTTTGAGTAGCAAAACTGAATACACTGGACTATCCATTGATAGTCCTCTTTGAAGCAGGAGTACCTTTACCTGCTTCCCCACAGGTGAGAAACAGTTGTCTGTCCTGCCTATGATCTTTGGTATGAGTCATGTAATAACTCAGTGCTCTTTTTACATCCAAGCTATGCAATCTATACTCACCTGAGCTACAGTGTTCAGTAAAGAAAACTGGCAATGTTATAGACTGGTTCAAATGGAAGTCAGAAACCACCTTGGGGAGAAACTTCATATTAGTTCTCAACACTACCTTGTCCCTGTGGAAAGAAACATAGTCCTTTTCCACACAGAAGGCCTGTAGCTCGCTTATCCTTCTGGCAGAAGTGATTGCTACCAGAAAAACTACCTTCCAGGTAAGAAATTTAAGCTCTGCAGATGCCATAGGCTCAAAGGGTGGAAGCATAAGCTAGGCAATGAAAATATTAAGGTCCCATGCTGGCAGTGGTTCCCTGTGAGGGGGGAAACAAATGAGAGAGCCCTTTAAAGAATCTTCTGAATATAGGATTTGATGCCAGGGAGGTATCATTTCTAGCTGAAAGATATGCTGAAACTGAAGCCAAGTGCACCTTCAGAGTTGAGTGCTGCAACCCCAGGGAGTGCAGGTGAGACAAATATTCAAGAAGAGTTGGGATTCCGGCCTTGGCTGGGACTATACCTTTGTCACTGCACCAAATGGAAAACCTTTTCCATTTTGAGGCATAGGTTTTCTTGGTGGAAGGCTTCCTGTAACCCTTAAGGACTTCTAAAACTGCTTCAGAGAATTGGCAATCTGCAAATTCTAAGTCCTCAAGAGCCAGGCCTTGAGCTTCAGAGACCTGAGACGGGGGTACACTACCCTCCCCTGAAAGGAAGTCGGTAGATTGTACCTCTGAGGGAGGTGAATCGGTTTGCTCACAGACATTGAGAGCAGCAGGGAGTACCAAAGCTGTCTTACCCAATCCAGGGCTACCAGAATCATCGAAGCTGGTTGTGACCCGAGCTTGATGAGCACCCCGAGTATCAGAGGAAAAGGAGGAAAGGCATAGCGGTACCTGCCTGTCCAATCCAGAATCAGGGCATCCATTGGAATTGTCTCCTTCACTGGGGCCCTGCAGCAATAAAGAGGTAAGTGGTGATTTTGGTGGGAAGCAAAAAGATCTATTTCTGGGGTCCCCCACCTCCTGAATACAGCATTCACCACTGGCTTGTTCAATGCCCATTTGTGATGGGCCTGGTTTATCCTGCTCAAGGCATCTGCCAAGGTGTTGTCCTTGCCTGGCAGATGAATTGACTGTAGAGAGGCATTTAGAGAGTAAGTGAGGCTCCATATCTTCATTGCCTCTGTACACAAAGGAGTGGACCTTGTCCTTCCTTGTTTGTTAATGTAATACATTGTTGTGGTATTGTCTGTTCTGACTTGTACCACCTTTCCCTGTATGAGATGAGAGAAACCCTGGAAGGACAGATAAACAGCTCTTAACTCCAGCAGGTTTATGTGCAGGAGTGATTCTGCACTCTCCCAGGTACCATGGATGGTATGATCCCCTAAGTGAGCACCCCAACCAAGCAGGGAAGCATCGGCTGTGAGAACCAGGGAGGGAGGCTCCTGCAGACATGGAACCCCTTCCCTTAAATTTTCTGGTTCTCTCCACCACTGGAGGGCCTGTAGTCACGTTTGTGTGACTGGTACTGCCTTTGAGAGGGAATCCCACCTTTGGCACCAGTGTGCTCTGAGGTGGAACTGAATATCTTTCATCTGAAACCTGGCACCTATGACTGTGCTTGTTGCTGCAGCCATGTGCCCTAACAACTGAAGAAACCGCTTTGCTGGCTTTGGCCTGCCCAGGGCAAATGAGCCTGCCAGAAGCTGAATGCTTTCTGCCCTCTCCTGAGGGAGAAAAGCTCTTCCCACTACTGTATTCAGTTCTGCACCTATGACCTGCAAAACCTGCACAGGGGTCAGGACTGACTTTTTGGTACTGAGAAGAAATCCCAGGGAGTGCAGCATATCCTGGGTTACCTGAAGGTGGTCTGACACCTGTTGGTGGAATTTCCCTACAATTAGCCAATTGCCCAGATAAGGAAAAATTGTGACACCCAGTCTTCTGAGGTGTGCCACTACTACTGCTATGCACTTGGTAAAGACCCTTGGTGCAGAGGTAAGGCCAAAGGGAAATGTTGAGAACTGGTAGTGGCCTGAGGAGAGTCTGAATCTGAGATACTTTCTGTGCGACTCCCTTATGGGAATATGGACATATGCATCCTTTAGATCCAAGGAGGCTAGCCAGTCCCCTTTTTGCAGAGTTGGCAGAATCATGGCCATTGTGACCATTTCGAACTTGGGCTTTACCAGGTACCTGTTTAGAAGTTTGAGGTCTAGTTATAAGCCACCACTCTCCATTCTTTGTTGTTAGGAAATATCTGGAATAAAACCCTTGCCCTCTTTGGATGTGGGGGACAGGCTCCACTGCTTTTGCCAGCAGTAGGGCCTGTACCCTCCTGCTCCAGTAGTTTCCTTTCTGAGAAGGGAGCTGGTGCAAAATGTTTTAACCTTGGAGGAGGAAGGGACTTGAAGCAAAGGGAGAGACCCTGACTCACTATTTCCAGGACCCAATTGTCTATGGTTATTTTTAACCATTCCTGGAAATAGTGGTTGAGTCTGCCCCCTACAGGATGTGGAGAGGCAGCCTGAAGGGAAAAGTCAGGGGTTCTGTTTTGCTTGCTGCTGAGGCTGAGCAGATTGGGATCCTCTCCGAGAACCCCTTCTACCGCTAGCAATGTAAAATCCAGTCTGCTGTGGTTGGTACTGCTGCTGGGAAACAGCCTGTACCTGAAAGAAAGGCCTCCTAAAAGAGGACCTGCCCCAGTCTCCCCTAGAATAAGATGAAGTTGAAGTAGAGGGCCTGTCTCTGGTCGAGTTGATCCTAAAAGTAGCTTTATATTCATCTACTTCTTTCATATATGCCTCAGTCTAGGCACCAAAAAGAGAGTGGCCTTCAACAGGAAAGTCCATTGCTTTAGCTAGGGTGTCCTGGGTGAGGCTGGTAGCCCTCAACCACGTAAATCTTATTAGCGCAATGGTACCAGCCATCCACCTTGCAGTTGTATCATTGGTGTCAGCTGCCATCTGAAACTGGTATTTGGAAGCCTCCAAGCCCAATTTTGCTCTGTCTAGCAGCTCTGACACTGTTAAAGATGGGTTAGCCTCAGCATTATCCACTACTGACTGCCATAGAGCTTTTTGATAAAGGGCTGCATAGGCCTGGTAGTTGGCTTGATGAATTGCCAGGGATGCCGAAAGGTACCCTTTTTTGCCATGCTGTCCACCTTTCTTGAATCCTTCTCGGGGTGAAAGGATAAGGGAGTTTTGGCTTTCTCACACGCAGCCTGCTGTACAATACTCTGATGGTCTGGGTGACTAAAATGAAACTCAGCACTAGAGCTTTCTAACTTCTTGTCACACTTTTTGTCTGTGCATGTGACTGTACTGGTAGCCTTTAAAATTTCTACAACATCCTTCTTAAAGAATTTGTAGATAGGCAGAAGGAGCCTTTTTCAAGGTGTCAGACCCATAAACTCCATGTATCGTGCCTCCTCTTCATCCTGGATCTCTTCAGCTATTTGCAGATCCAGGGTCTCTACCATTTTCTTAACAAAAGAAAAATGGGAAGAGAAATCCTCTGAGGGTCTGGGAGGGGAGCCAAAATCCTGTTCTTGTGACACCTCAGGTTCATCTCTCTTCATCTTGGTCATCCTCCTCATATGCCACTGTAGCAGTAGACAAAAGAGGGGTAACAACAGTTGCTTTTTCAGCAGTAGTAATCACAGGCTGCTGAGGGGGTAATAAACCCAGCACAACCTGGAGTAAGGTGAAAGCCTGTGTCAACTCAGCAGGAGGAGGAGGAGCATTATTAGGCACCTGAGGGACCCCTTGAGGCATTTCAGCCAGGGTGTCAGTGTGTTTGGTTTTCTTTAATTTTTTGGCAGGCACCAGGGAGTCAGCCGGTTGATTGCCTCTCTAGCCAGAGCCCTCACCCACATCAGGGGTGGATTTAAAGGCTCTGGAAGGAACTGCCATAGTCTTAGAGCGGGTGGACTGGTTAGAGCCCATGGACCCCTCCTCTACTTTTTTTTAAGCCTCTCCCTGCATTTTTCCACTGTCTTAACAGGGAAAGACTTACAAATATCACAGTCTTCACTGAAGTGCTATTGCCCAAGGCAGATCAAGCAAAGATTGTGCTTGTCTGCCTTTGCAAAAACCTCTGCACACTTCAAGCAATTATTGAACCCAGGGGGTCCTGTTTTCTTTTTAAGCTTGTCTGACATCATAGAAAACAGGAACCAGTAACCACCCAAAAAATAGACTAAATTTAAATATTTGTGGTTGGTGTGAACAGAGTAACAGTTGGTTCAGGAACCGATAGTGAAAAAACTATCGGTTCCAATTGGATCCGGAACCGAGAAACCGCTGAGGAAAACCGATAAACCTCAGTTCAAAAGCAGTTAAAATTAAATAAAATTAAAGAATAAAGTAACCGGAACCCTCTAAAAAGGTTCTGATTAAAATAAAAAATGAAGGTCGGTTGCCACTTGGTTCAAAGGAACCGCGAGGAACTGATAAACAAGTTTAAATTTAAAACTAATGCGGTATAAAACAGTAAGAAAAAATTACTCACCTTAGTAATGTTGTTTCTTCTAATGGAGTCTTGCTATATTATAGACATTAGCAGTTTGATCCAGCTCTAGAACTGCCCCAGAGTGAAATGGTTAAAACCATTCCAAAATAGAATTTTGGCACGAGAGCAGCTCTATCTGTGTCATTTCAAACTTGAACTGTCAGATCTTTACGAGCCAAACTCACTAAGGTCTGTGTGGAAGCTGTAACCTACACTAGCCAAATGGCTACCTAAATAATAAGAACCATTGATGGTCCCAACACCCAAGACTCAAGTCAGGGGACCAGAAATACTAACACCATTCTAATAATATGAAAATGGAACATAAGTATAATAAAACACACACACGCGTACACATACACACACCCAAAGTCCCAAAGGGGACAAAATGCTAACAGGACATAAATAGTGCCCACACCCCACCAAGTAGAGGTTCTGAGAGGGGCAGGTTGGGGGGGAGGTCTATAATATAGCAAGACTCCATTAGAAGAAACAACATTACTAAGGTGAGTAATTTTTTCTTCAAACAACATGAAGTCTTGCTATATTATAGACATTAGCAGAATACAGCAGTACCTCCATGGAGGAGGGCAGAACCTACTTAGGAATAGGCTCTGAGGAACAGCTGTGCAAACCGAGCATCTCTCCTGGCCTGGACATCCAGGAGTAATGTTGTAAAAGTGTGTGCCGTTTTCAAGTAGCAGCCTGGCAAATCTCTAATAAAGGGATATCTCTGGCAGCAGCTAGAGACGCAGCTGTACCCCGGGTAGAATGAGCCCTCAAACCAGGGGGGGAGGCTCTGCCCACTTTCTGATAACAAAATTGGATACAAGAGACAATCCACCTGGCTATTGATCTCTTAGTGGCAGGTTTGCCTTTCCCAACTTCACCACAGGTAAGGAAAGTTGGAGGATTGAACCTGTGACCTTTGGTACACTCTATATAATAACTAAGAGCTCTCTTAACATCCAGGCTGTGCAACCTCTCACCGAAGAGGAGTGATCAGTGAAAATACTGGAAGGAGACAGATTGATTAAGATGGAAATCTGAAACCACCTTAGGCAAAAACTTCCTATTAGTCCTAAGGACTACCTTATCCCTGTGGAAAGAAATAAAGTCAGTTTCCACTGACAAGGCTTGCAATTCACTTATCGTGCTGGCAGAAGTGATAGCCACTAGAAAACAGTTTTCCAAGTTAGGTACTTAAGCTCTGCAGAAGACAGAGGTTCAAAGGGTTGCATTAACTGGGCAATGCAAACATTAAGGTCCCAAGCAGGGCCGGTTCCCGAAAAGGGAGGATTAGTATGGAGTAATCCTTACAAAACTTGGAAAACACAGGATGAGAGGAAAGAGGGATGACTTTCCTGCTGACACAAAAGCAGACACAGCTGCCAAATGAACTCTCAGGGTAGCTGGTCTGAGACCCAAGGAATTAAGATGTACCATGTAATCTAACAAAATGGGCAATTCAGCAGATTCTGGGAAATATTTTCCCAGCACACCAAATGGAAAACCTTTTCCATTTAGAACTATAAGTAGCCCTAGTGGAAGGCTTTCTGGAAGCCTTTAGGATCTCAAGAACACCCTGAGAGAGGTGTAAATCAGCAAACTCTAACTCCTCAAGAGCCAGGCCTTGAGGTTGAGGGATTTGAGGTCCGATCACCAAACCCTTCCCTGAGCACAAGTCAACAGATTATGATTCCTGGGAGGCACAGGGAAGATGGACTGTCAGAGACAGAAGGAGGGGTACCAGGGCTGCCTGGCCCAATCTGGGGCAATCAGAATCACCCTGCAAGGCTGAGATCTGATTTTGACTAGTACTTTGAATAGGAGAGGAAAGGGAAGCATAGAGAACTTCCCTCCCAATCAGAGAAGAAGGGCATCCAGGGAACTGAGCCCAGCACTGGAGGCCTGCAACAGAACAGAGGAAGTTTGTGATTGTCTGGGCTGCAAAAGATCTCTGAGGGATGCCCCACCTGGCAAAAACTATCCCAGCACTTGAGGATCCAGGGACCATTCGTGATGGCCCTGGGAAATCCTGCTGAGGGCATCCGCTAGGACATTTTCCTTCCCTGGAAGATGAACTGCTATGAGGGAAGTGTTCAGGGAATAGGCCAGAGACCACAACTTCATTGCCTCGGTGCACAAGGCCGAAGACCGAGTGACCCCGTTTGTTGATGTACCACATTGTTGTGGTGTTGTCTGTTCTGACTTGTATCACCTTGTCGTGGACAGATGCAGAAAAAGCTTGAAGAGCTAAAAAGACAGCTCTGAGTTCCAGCAAATTGATGTGGAGCAGAGATTCCTGGGGGACCAAACTCCCTGAGGGAAAGGTCGCCCATGTGGCTCCCAACCCAGAAGGGAAGCATCTGTAGTGAGAGTCAAGTCGCGAGAAGGGAAATGAAGGGACCCCGCCTTAATTGCTCTGATCCTGCCACCACTGGAGAGCTAGGATCAAGGTTCGAGTCACTGGGACCAACTTGGAAAGGGTCTCTTTCTGAGACCAAAAGGTTCTCAAGTGAAACTGAATGTCTTTCATCTGAAATCTGGCTCCCTGCACAACAGCTGTGGATGCAGCCATGTGCCCCAGGAGCTGCAGAAAGTGTCTTGCTGGTCGAGAGACCTGCAGAGTGAAGGAAGAGGCCAGAGCCACTAAATTCCTTACCCTTTCTGGGGAAGAAAGGCTCTGGCTAGCTTTGTGTCCAATTCTGCCCTATAAAGGTGAGTACCTGGACTGGTTCCAGAACCGACTTTGGTAGGTTTAGCAGAAACCCAGGAGGTGAGAAGCTGCTGGGTGACCTGCAGGTGAGATTTTACCTGTTCTGGGGACTGGCCTACAATGAGCCAGTCATCTAGATAGGGAAAAACAGCAATCCTCTGCCTCCTTAAGTGGGCCACTGCCACTGCTAGACACTTTGTGAATACCTTGGAGCAGAGGTAAGGCCGAAGGGCATTGCTCTGAACTGGTAATGACCTGAGGGCAGTTCGAATCTGAGGTACTTTCGATGGGATCTTCTGATTAGGACATGGAAATAGGCATCCTTGAGGTCCAGGGAGGCTAGCCAGTCCCTGGCCTTAGGGAAGGTAAAATCATTGCCAGAGTTACCATTTTGAACTTTGGTTTCAAAAGATGCTTTGTTCAGATATCTGAGATCTAAAATGGGCCGCCACTCTCCTGTCTTTTTGGGGTAAGGAAGTATCTGAATACAGACCCTGCCCTGATGCAGGGAGGAACCCTTCTACTGCTCTGAGAGCTAACAGGGATGAGACCTCTGTTTCCAGAGCGAGGGTCTCTGAAGCATTTGTAGAAAAAGTCTGCTTCTCAACTTGGGAAACTTTTGAAGCTGAGAACCAGACCCCTGGCTTACTACTTCCAGAACCCGCTTGTCTGAGGTTAAAGAAGCCCAATTCTGACTGAAGTAAGCCAGCCTGCCCCACTGGTACAGGAGAATCGCCCTGGGCACCCCATCAGGGTGCTCTGTTTCGCAGAGTTTAGGCTGGGGGAAGGAGCAGGTCTGCCCACCCCTCGCCTGCCCCTCGCTCTCTGAAGAAGCCCTCTGAGCATAGACAGAGGAGGCCTGAGTCTGGTAGAAGGCCTGTGAAAGGCCTACCCCTACCCCTGGGGGCATGCCTTTGAGGAGTGGCTTGCCGCCCTTAGCCTGGGCACTCTTGTAAGTAGTCCTATATTCATCCATCTTCTTCATGTAGTTCTCTGTCTGCTCTCCAAACAGAATTTCCCACCACAGGAAAATCCATAGCCTTAGTCTGGGTATCCTGTGACAAACTAGTACACCTGAGCCAGGCCAACCTACGAAAAGCTACAGATGTGGCCATGACCCTAGAGGAAACATCAGTAACAGCCACAGCAGCAGCATGAAACTGAACCTTAGAGGCTTCAATGCCATCAGCAGCCACCTGTTCTAGTTCACTAGCCAGCTGGCCATGGGCCTGCTTGGCCAACTGCATAACAGTATCCCATCTAGATTTCTGATACCTAGCTACATAAGCCATATAATTTGCTTGCCTGAGTCCCAGAGAGGCTGCCATATACTGTTTTTTTGCCATGGCATCAATCTTCCTGGAATCCTTGTCAGGAGGATGTGAAGCCAAGGGAATATTAGTTTATCATGGCAGCAGCCTGAACTATTCTAACATGACTGCATTGCTGAGAAAGGAATTCTGTATCAGGGCCTGACAATGTATACCTTCTGTCCATCTTTTTCTACAGGAGGCACAGAATTAGGAGCTTTTAAAATTTTAATTGTTTGTTTCCTAAAAGACTTATGTAAAGGAATAGACAATCTCCTAGACTCTGGAATATCCATCATTTCTACAAAATCAGGCTCCTCTTGCTCATCCACAGCCTCTTCTAAAGGAAGCTGGAGGGTTTCAGCAACTTTTTATAAAACATAAAATGAGATGGGGACTCAGACAGCATAGGGGAGATTCTAAAGGTCTGTCTGGGAGATGTCCGTTCAATGGGCACACCCAGACCTTCCCAGCCACATTCATACTGTTCATAATCCTCCTCCCTCCTCTGGTTCATAAAATTCCTCAATATCATAATCCTGAACCACTCGGACCGGACGAACCGACCTTTTACCAGATAATGGTGGTTGGACGGACCTGAGACAGTGACTGGACAATTTGTATGGCTTTTGCTATCTCTGCAGCAGTTGGAAGAGGAATTTTGGACTCCAGACCTGCTGATTTTCTTGTTTTCTTTACTGGAATTGGTTCCTCAGAACCACCTTTTCTTTGCCGAGGAAGTCTGGCCCTGGTCAGAGGGCACTCCTCTGTTCGGTTGGCACGAACCGGGCTGGCCATCGGGTCAGCGGACTTTTGGCCTCTCGTTCCTGAGCCTGCCCAATCTTTTTCCAGGGTGGCTGCAGGAAATTTCATTACCTGGCAGTCCGACTGGAGGTGGTCAAACCTCAGACAATAAACACATAGTGGGTGGGTCAGCCTTGGCAAAGACTTCCCCACAAACATCACAGTGTTGAAACCCAGTGGGCCGTTTTTCTTTTGGGTTTCTCAGACATAATGCCAGCCTAACCAAAAAACTTGCCTTTAGCAGCGGTGCCAGGCAAGACACCCTTATCGGTTCCTAACCGTGTCCGCGGAGTATTGGAAAAACCATAATAAATCGTTTTTAGAACCGATAAGAACGGAACCGCACTCTAAAATAGTAACTTTAGTTTTAAATGAGTTTTAAACCCACTGATCGGTTCAAAACCGAACCGATAACCACAAGTTCCACACAGACGAAACCTTCATTTACTTACGGTTACCACAGATGAAGCTTGAACCGAACGGTTTTGCGGTTAAAATAAAACTATTCTCGGTTAAATCCAACCGAGAAAACACTTTTAAACCGAGAATGAACCGAGTAGAAGGAGAAGTCTCCGAGCGACTGTTCACTGAGGCGGAGTAAAGAATCTGACAGTTCAAGTTTGAAATGACACAGATAGAGCTGCTCTCGTGCCAAAATTCTATTTTGGAATGGTTTTAACCATTTCACTCCGGGGCAGTTCTAGAGCTGGATCAAACTGCTAATGTCTATAATATAGCAAGACTTCATGTTGTTTGAAAGAACAATGACACTAGGCAGTAATGAAAAATAAAACAAAAATACTTAAGTTTTCTTGCTCTATGCACTACAGGAATCTGTCTTGATTGAGAGAGATCTCCAGGGTATCTGAACTTTGCAGCAGAGAGAAGAAATCTGAGGTACAATGTAGGCAGTTGACACTGGGCAGTTTGAAAATAGATGCACAAGCCAAACATTCCATGATTAGCATAGCATTCTATTCTCTCTTGGGTAGTGTTGGCTTAAGGGAGCACTGCAAAAGTAATAATATTAGTAGATTCTTGGGGTTAGAACCTGTTTTTCTAGGGATGTGGATATAATGTACTATCCACACTTCTGGCAGACTCCTAGCAGTTCTCCAGGAGGGCAGGGCAAGGCACACACACCCTATTTAGAGAATGGAGAACTGAGACCCCAAAATCAGCATCCAAGCGTGACTCAAGGTCAATGTGGTAGTGGGAAATGAAGGTGTGTGCTGACTTCCAGGTAGCAGCCCTGCAGATTTTATGAATAGGGACATCCCGGGAAGCAGTCACCGAGGCAGCAGTATGACAGGTGGAATGATCCCTTAGCCCTACGGGAGGCTCCCTACCCGCCAGCCTATAGCAAAGGTTGACGCAGGATACAATCCACCTACCAATCATCCACTTAGCAGCTCGTCTGCCAGGTGCGGCTTCAGCATAGGTGACAAACAGCTGGCGAACCTCTCCCCAAAGTCTAGCCGTGCACTCCTTGTTATAGGTGAGCACTTGCCACAGGTCCGAAGTATGGAGCCTGTGCTTGGCCTCCTTAGTGTGGTTGGTGAAGTACACTGGGAGACTGATCCTCTGGTTAAGGTGAAACTCAGACACAACCTTCAGAAGAAACTTTGGGTTGGGATGAAGGACAACCCTGTCCCTGTGGAAGACCAGGTAAGGGGATTCTACCGAGAGCGCCTGAAGCTCTCTGATCCTTCTGGCTGACGTGATAACCACCAGGAAGGCAGTCTTCCACAACAGGTGAGACATTTCACACCTGTGCACTGGATCGAAAGGCTTGTCCATGAGCTTTGCCAACACCAGCAACAAGTCCCAAGGTAGTGGGGGTTCATGCACCGGAGGGGAAACGTGATCTAGGCCTTTGAAAAAGTGCCAGACCACCTTCTCCTGTGCCACCGATGGCATACCAGCCTGAGCCCAGTATGCCGAGATGGTTGCCAGGTCCACCTTAAGGGTTGCTGACCGGAGGCCTGACAGAGAAGGACCAAAGGTAGTCGAGAATGCAAGCCACTGGACAAGATAAAGGGTCAAGCCCCTTGCCCAGGCACCAAATGGAGAACCTCTTCCATTTGAAGGCATAGCATTTTTGGGTCGATTCCTTCAGAGAAGCCTTGACCATGGTGAGGACATCTTCAGAGAGACCCAAAGCCTGGAATTCTAGCTGCTCAGGAACCAGGCTGTCAGGTGCAGTTACTGAAGGTCTGGATGGAGTACCTTCCCCATATTGCAAAAGAGCAGGTCCGGGTGGAAAGTAAAACGCCACGGGAGCCTGCTGCTGAGGCTGATGAGATCGGGGTACCAGAACTGGCGGGGTCAGTATGAAGCCACCAGGATCATCCGTGCCTTGTCCCTCCTGGCTTTGACCAGCACTTTGTGGACCAGAGGAAATGGAGGGAAGGCATAGAGGCCACCCAGGGTTAAGGGCCTCGAAAAGGCATCCCCCTGCAGCCGGGGGTGGTCACAATACAGCCTCAGCTTTGCATTCTCCCTGGAGGTGAACAGGTCCACCAGAGGGGTGTCCCATCGGAAGAGCAGGCTGTGTACTACCTCCGGATGGAGAGACCACTATTGAGATGCCTAGCCCAAATGGCTGAGGGCATCCATCAGCCAGCTGGAGATGCTGGCCACATAGATGACTAGGAGATCTGTGCCCAGGCTGTGCACGAGGGTCCAGATGCACACAGCTTCCCTGCGCAGAGGAAGGGAATGTTTGTTGAGGTAGTACATGGTCGTGGTGTTGTCTGTCTGGACCTGAATGACCTGACCCCGAATGTGTGAAGCAACGTCTGTCAGCATCAACCAAATTGCCCAAAGCTCCAGCAGGTTGATATGGCATGGAGACTCCTCGGGGGTCCAGAGTCCGTGGACTCTGTGGTCCATCAGGTGGGCATCCCAGTCGATCAGGGAGGCATCGGTCATTATGGTGACCGTCAGCTCTGGGTGGACAAAAGGGATCCTTTTCTGCAGATGTTCCGGGACCAACCACCACTGGAGGATGTCCCACATCAGCTGGGTCACAGTGACTGGCTGGTTGAAGTGGCCCTGGCACTGAGACCATTGGTGGGCAAGCTTGCACTGCAGAGAGCGAATTCCCACCAAGCCCAACGGACCACGCTGGTGCATGCCACCATGTATCCCAGGAGGTGCAGGAAGTCCCGAGCAGGGCACAACTGCCCAACCTGAAATGACTGGGCAAAGGAGAAAAGAGCTTCCGCCAGATCACCAGAAGCTGGAGTCCTGGCTCTGCAAGAGTCTAGCTCTGCCCCAATGAAATGTATCACCTGTGAAGGTACAAGTTCCTACTTGGCCTCGTTGACCAGGAGGCCAAGGGACAAGCAGGTCTGGAGGGCCAGGTCCCTGGACCGCTCCATCTCCTCCCTGGAGGGACCAGCTATAAACCAGTCATCCAGGTAGGGGTACACCTGGACCCATCAGCGCCTCAGGTAGGCTGCCACCACTGCAATGCATTTGGTGAAGACCCTGGGAGCCGAGGAAGGGCCAAAGGGCATGCCTGGAACTCAAGAGAATCCCCTCTGTACGGAACCAGAGGAATCGGCAGTGGTATGGACAGGTTGTGATGTGGAAGAATGTGTCCTGAAGATCTAGAGAGCAGATCCACAGGTTCTGCTCCAGAGATGGTATGATCTGAGACAGACTGACCATCCTGAAAGTGTGCAGCTGAAGGAATTTTTTCAGGTCATGCGGATCTAAGATGGGGCACCAGCCCCCTGTCCGTTTTGGCACCAGGAAGTACCTGGAGACAAACCTTGGGTGCACTATAGGGTCCGAGACAGGAGCCACTACCTCCTTCTGGGGGAGCCGGACAATGTCTTCCTAAAGGGCTGACAGTATGTTGGCAGACACTGTGTCCTCCCATGGGGCATGGGCTCAGCAAAGCAGGTAAGCCTCAAACTCTAGAGGCAGACCCTGACCGACACTTGAGGACCCACCCTGTCAGTGGTGACAGCGGACCTGGCAGAAAGAAAGTGGCAGCGCTGGCCCCCCCAAAGGACGACCCAGAGGAGCAAGGATGGGCATGGGGGAGGCACCCCCCCCATCACATCACTAGGCAGGCTTGGAGGTGGAGGAGGGACCAGCTGAGGAAGCAGCGGAACCGTAACCTCCTGTTTTCTGGACCGATGCCACAAACTTGGGCCGGGAACATCAAGCCTGGGCCTGCAGCCCAGCTGGGGACTGGGACAGCTTGGCTGCAGGGGCAGAGAGGGGCCCAAAGGGCCTTTCCTTTGGAGCTTAGAGCCCTTGGGATCCCTCTGGGCAGAGGCAACAGAGTCCAGGGTGGCACTAGACTTCTCAATGCGAGTGGTGTGTCCTTTCACCTCTGGCCCGAACAAGTCAGTACCAAGGAAGGGGACTTCCACCAACTTGTGTTGGGTATCTGCCGTAAAAGTTGAGAACCTCAGCCAAGCCCTGCGGTGCATGGCCACCGCAGCAGCCACAGACTGGGCACAGGAGTCTCCGATGTCCATGGTTATCTGGAGCTGCTGCTTAGCCACCACTCGGCCCTGGTCCCGGACATGCTTGACTGTGGTCTGCAAGTCAGCCAGGAACTGGGGAAGCACCTCATCCAGGGAACCCATAAGGGCGTGCGAGAAATGTGCCATCAGTACAGCCGAGTTAGGCTGTCGAAGGCCTGGGGAGGAAGCAGAGTAAACCTTCCGTCCCGAATAATCCAGCTTTTTGGATTCTTTATTGGGTGGTTTGTCCATGTCCCTAGAATTCTCGGAATGCCGGAAAACACTGTCGGTCACCAGCCCCTCTGCAGAGGGGTGCTCCGAGAAACTGGAGAGTTAACCAGTGGGGATCGCGTACTTGCGAGCCATCCTGGCCGAAGGCACAGGACAAGAAGCAGGCCGCTGCCACAACTCCAGGGCCGGGCCAACAATGGCTTCGGCCACCGGGAAGGCCTCCGTAGGGGAATCTCCTCGGTCCAGTATCTCCGTGAGGGGATACCTGGCCCATTTCTAAACAGGTTTGAGCTGCATCCCAGTGGACTCTGAGATGAGTCGAAGTATACCCAAGAACGAGGATGGGCTCTTGTCCACCGACTGACCCCCTGTAGATTCCAGGTCAATGGCCTGGAGTACAGGAAGGAGTCGTCGTCAGACTCCGAGGAGTCTGCGAATAGCTGCTGAGCACCTGAGCTACCCTCCACCTGCCGAAGTCGATCGGGAGTGAGGGTGACAGACAACCTGTGGGGCAAGCCCTGACCCGACCGAGAATCCTTGGTCGAGGCACCAGTCTTCGGTTGGGGAGGCAGTGGTTCCATCACAATGGGCAGAGCAGCCGGCTTCAGCCGAACAACTGGCGCCGGGGTTGGCTACTCGACAACTATGAGGGGTTGCTTCGGTCACTCCGGTGACAGCCACGTAATGGCTGGAGAAGGCAATGGAGTCGGCTTGTTACCGGTCAAGAAAAGTTGCTGCCACATCATATCCTTGTAGCGCCAGCATAACTTACATCGGAGACTATCCTCTGAAGAGGACGAAGAGGATGAGCGGCGATGCCGCTTTCCATGGTGCCAAGACCAAGACCGACGATGTTGGCTGGACCTACTCGACCTGGAAGAGGACTGAGACAGAGACCTCCGGGGTCGCCGAGGGTGGGTCAAAGAGGGGCCGGGGGAAACCCACTCATCCCTTGGTTCAGGTCCTTGACCGGGGACTTCGGCACAGGAAGGTCCTCCATTACTACCGGGGGAACTGGTGAAGAAGAGTTGTCGGTTTCTCCAGTTGACAAACCGTCCAATGGGTTGAGAAAAATCTAGACCGCGTCGGCGGACGGCTCAGCTGGCTGACCTGAGGGGACACCGTGAAGCCAGCGGCACTAGCTGCAACCTTGACCAAAGTTGAGAGCCGACGGTCCGGTGAAGGGGATCTCTCCCACCCCCATGAACATCGACGGTGGGACTTACCTTTTGGTTCTTTTTTCTTGGACCTACTAGTATGTCCCGATGGCCCTTCTCCCTTGGTGGAGAGGGACTGGCAAAGCTCCATGAAAGAATCAGTGTAGGAGGAGCCCAAGGAGAGTGGGATAAACGCCTCAGCCAAGGAGGAAGATGAAGCGGCCTGGGCCCCCTCCTCCTCCTCGAGGGCGATCAACTGCTCCAGCTGTTCTGCAGAGCCCGCAGCCAAGGACACCGCCCAACGGGCCTCCTTTGATTTCACCCGCGGGTACTGTTTCTCGGGACGCCCAAGTTGTAGTCTGGCAGCGCGGTCCTCTAAAACCGAAACCAAGAAGGACTTGCACAGATCGCAGGCCTGCGGATCGTGAGCAAGACTCAGGCAGTAAACGCACGTGGAGTGCGGATCGGTCTGGGACATCATTTGCCCGCAAGGGCACCGACGGAAGCCGGGAGTAGATTTATCCATCGCAGCCACGAGGGAAGATGAAGACTGTAGTCTAGTAAACTTTAAAATAATTCTCGGAAAACCCGAAGAATTTGGATCCAGGCCTAAAACGCAGAGCGCTAAGGAGGGGAACCTGAGCTTCCAAGCGGTAAGGAAGATCTGATGTCATGGGGCGGAGCCAAGGGTTTTACCACCCGAGTGGGAGGGAGGAGCCAGCTTGAAGATCTTCTCGCAAGAATTAAAGCGGCAAGGAACCTGCCATAAAGTGTGGATTGAACAACATATCCACGTCCCTAGAACTGTTCCTTTTGAATCACCAGTTCTATGTTATGAAGCACTATTCTTCGGCATTTGGAGTATTTACAAATGTTGGGTGAGTACTGGTACTCATTAAAAAAAATTTCTGAAGAGTATTTCCTAAAATGAGGTGAGTAAAATAGGCCGGTACACACCTCATCTGGAGCCCTGGCCGAGCAGCTTTATTTTTTTTCTCTGTCCGCTTTGATAGGGACTGCTTGTGTTTATAAAGAGATGGACCCTCTGGTGTGTGCTTTCCACCATCAATAGGAACTCCTCAGAGCCTTTTTTGTGTTTTGGTGACACAGAGGCAGACTGCGAAGCCATAAATTCTTCTCTTCTCTTGTATTTTAGGGCAAAATGTTTTGCAGAGTTCACAACTGGTAAAATCGTGATCTGGACCTAGGCACCTTAAATAGAGCGTGTGGCAGTCTGCCCTTGCCAGGAGCTAAAAACACTTAATACAATTTTTAAAGCCTGTTGGTCCTTTTTTTAACCCCCTTAGGTCTATCCATTATGGCAAACACTGAAGACTTAGTTAAAAAAAACCAAAAAAAACACCATCAGGTCTCAGACATGGTGAAGTTGAACCTGAGGAAAACAAAAGCGATTCTTCAGAGAAATTTATTAGAAATGTGGTTCCCCTTACTAGGAAATGCGAGTACTATGACTAAAACCTCAAGTTACTGAAGAAATAAAGTGGTTTGGCTAGCAAAAGCCAGTAGCCTTTTTCAATATTTGGTCCAGTTCCCTAAAGACAGGAACTGCAACTGTTAAAAAAAAAAAAAAAAAAAAAGTATAAAATGACAAAACAATTGTTTTAAAGTAAGTCGTAAAGGCTTTTTAGATACTAGCAGTTCCCTAAAGGCAGGAACCACACTGAGCTGCAGCCTTCACCAGTTCCTGGGAATTGATCGGGAACCAGAGAAGCCACAGTGAAAAACAGCGAAGTATATGATATTATAAATAAATCAGTTATAAAACTCTATCGAACACAGAGTTATAGAAAACTAACTACAGCTCTCAAACAGTAAATAAAAAAACAAGTAAAGTCCATCTGGAGGCCAGAGCTGACTTTGGGCCAACTGCTCTCTTCAGTGGAGAAACAAATCTGACCCCGTTAGGGCTAGAGTGGGAACATGCAGAGTTTGAACCTTAGTTCTAAATTCTCTAATTAGCATAAGGTTCCATCTCTGAGGCATCACTCTCTGCCAGGAGGATGATGCTTGCTGTAAAGCATCTGTGATGGATTCCGGTGTTGGAAAGGAGGGTTAAGCAATTTTGCCCATTTTGAGCCTCACCTGGATGATGATTGGGGGAGGGGCAGAGACAGTGGCGCAAAGTGCCATACTGAATCAGATTAAGCTGCTGGTGGTATTTTCAGTGAATTGTTGTATGACAATTAAAAGGTATTAAAGGGACAAGTGCAGGGGAGGGGATATAAAATCATACTTAATGCAGACAATGTTTTTTTTGACTATGAAACAGCTCAGCATTTCAGCACCCAATACTTTGTCCATAATCTCCAAATTGTCTACTGTTTTCAGTTACAGAACTAACAAAAGTCTGCCAGCAGCTCTCTGCAAGAGGGGCAGAGGCCCACTGGGAATCCCACAGGAGGCAGCCCAAAGAGTTCAGCCTGTCCTCTTAAATGGTCAGCACTCGTTTCACAACACTAACCTTTTAAAATTACAGTTGCTAGTGAACCTGGCTCCGCACACGGCACAGTTGGACAGCTGGTCCTCTGAGTGGATGAGGAGGTGTCGACCCAGGGACCCCGGGGAGCTGAGTGCCCGTCCACAGACTGGGCAGATGTAACTTTTGGCACTGATGACCATCGCTGTGTGCTGAAACAGACAGACAGAAGGAAAGGAAAGCAAAATCAGAGGTGAGCAACTTTAAAGGTGACCCAACCACTAACGTGTGAAACAGCATTTCCGTCTGAAAACCTGGGTAAAGTTATATCAGGATAGCTGCTGCCACTGATAACCTTGCTTCAACCCCCACCTCCACCCCATCACATGCAAACACACACACCTACAACAGTGAAGCCTACAGACTTCACAGCTTTCTAAGAAATGGCTTATAACTGAAGATGGAAAGGGAAGGGATATGAAACAATGTACTGGAACGAACAGCATCAGTCAGAGCCAGCTGATGTGATTGATCCCAGTGCTTGCATTTATTTTACAGCTCACTTTTGATATACTCCCTGAAGGGATTACATAGACATCATGCAACCAACTGAAGTAATGAAGGTCATCAACCCGATATCCAATCACAGGACTGGAACCACCATGACCAACTGACTTCCCTCTTTACCCAAAGGTACACAACCAACCTGCCCCAGACACCTGATGGCATACAGCAATCAACCTGCCCTGAATACCTGAAGGCACATACCAAACAACCTGCCGTATGTACCGGAGGAGACACACCAACCAGCGTTCCCCCTGTAGCCAAAGACATACCAACAGTCGGTCCCCCTACATACCTGTGAGAAATGCACTGATCTGCTCCTGTACTTGTGGGCTTATAAAAAATAACCTAGCCCAGTACCTAAAGGCAAACACCAACCAACTTGCCCCCTGTACAAGACGGCAAACACCAAGTACCCCCACCACTGTACAGCATGCAACCCCTGCTCCCCCAAAAGAAACACAATGTAGAAACAGGAGGGGGAAAATCTGGTGTTCAGGAGTCAGTACCAAGAGCGAAATGAATAGTAAACAAAGACGTATTAACTTTGTTAAATGGAAAGGTTAGGCCACCTGGGGCCAGATATTGATAAAAGCGCAACAACGGGGCACAAAGGATTGCGCTGCATTTACACCTGACCTGGAGGTTGCTGTATTCAGTCAGACAGCACACCGGTGCTATCAGACTGAATATCAACCCGTGTTAGTGCAGTGCTAAGTCAGTTTGTACTGTCCCAACATGGACCCGGGCTGTGGCCAACCCATAGTGAAATGCAGCCCCAGACCAGATAGCGTCAGGAGTCATGGAGCAATATTCAGCTGCATAATGCAAATGAACCCACTGGGTATGCAGTGCACAAAGGGGCATATGCGTGCCCATTATGGACTTATTTGCATGGGAAGCAGCGGCATGTCTGCCCCAGAACTGCGGTTGCCCGAAACCTCCCACCTCCCAAATGCCAGCTCCAAGATGGGAATTTAGTGGCACTCTGTGGCACTCCTCATAAAATCGCCCACTAACTAGAGGGATACAACTACCACTGTTTGGCATCCTGCAGTGCTGGATGGTACCCACATTTCCCAACTACGACCATTAAACTCAAAACAATACCTCATAATGTGTACAGGTATGGGACTTGGGTAAATATTTGTTCAGCTTACCAAGACGTGATAATGGAAGAAAGCACATTCTTTGGATGTTATGTCTATGAGCATATTACAGACAGAGGCAAGAGAAGTATTTGCTTGCATGGAAAACACACAGAATAATATAGGATGTACATCATCAAATGCAGGGCTACATGTCAAATGCAATTTCTCCAGGTCACAGTTGACTGGTGACTAGTGGCATCCCCTGCCCCCAATCACCCATCCCGGTGCCTGCAAACAGACCCCGGTGTCTAGTGGCACCCCATACAGCAGAGAGCCAAAAAGGTGACAGGCGAGTTGTGCCAGTCTTCATATCGGGCTCCCTGCATGGCCCCACAATCACAGCTATTGGGGGGGGGGTTGGCTGCATGGAGTGCTGGGTGCGGCAGGTGGAGGCCTACAGACATGCCAGTGTTTGCTGGTACGGCTGGTGACCAGCAGTTTGGGGAGGGTTCCATCAGACACCAGGGATCGCTCGGCTACATGGGCCAGGAGCTTAGAGGGGATGCCCCTTGACACCTGGGAGGCAGGGGACTGTATGGGCTGAGTGGCCGGAGCAAGGAAGAGGGGTCTGCTAGTGCTCTTTGTCATCCACTACAGTGGCCACCAAGGAGGGCTGTGCTGGTCATCATATCAGGCTCTCTTGCATGGCCCCAACACCACAGGTATGGGGGAAGGGGGTTGGCTTGGTGGAGTTCTGGGTGTGGCAGAGCAGGTAGGGGTCCACAGACATGCCAGTGTTCACCGATCCAGTTGGTGGCTGGCAGTCGGGGGGGGAAGGTTGTGACTAGATGCCAGTTATCGCTTGGATACACAGGCCAGGAATTGGGAAGTGGGATGCCTCTTGACACCTGGGAGGCACGAGACTATACAGGCCAGAGTGGGGGGTGCTAGCAACAGAGGACTCAGCAGTAACACCAGGTCGGGTGCTCAAACAGCAGGGCATAGATCGGCATGCTGGGCACGGGCGTTGAAGGGTGGAAGGTGCAACTACTCACCAGTGACCTTGGACTTGGTGATACTGCATTTCACATTTAGCCCTGTTTCTGACAATTTATAGCCTATAGTATTCTGTATGTTTCCATGAAAACCAATACTTCACATGCCTCTTTCTGCATTATGTTAACAGACAACATCCACGGAATGTGCTTCCTTCTGTTGTCAAGTCTTGACAAGCTGCACAAATATTTACCCAAGTTCCATACCTACACACATTATGAGGCATTATTTATTTTAATGATTTTATTTATTCTGATGTTTCTGTCCCTCCCCCCATTCTTTCACCCAGACAATTGGAGTCACCACAGCTACATAAGTCATAGCCGACACAGATGGGCAATGTCATTCCTTGGTGTGCCAGCAAGGGAGCAGGAACACCAGACAGCCTGTGCCTTCTCTCCCTCGGAGCAGCACACCTCACCAACTCCAAGTGACAGTGTCCTAGGCCAGCAAGGAGTGTGCAAAGGCTAGATGACAGACCCCTTCCTCACTGGGAGCTACACACCCTGCAAGCCCCACTGTAGGATTCTGAAGTTCAGTGTCACTCCAGTCTTCCAGGCGATAGTGCTCTAACGAAAATGGTAGTGTGTGACTGCTAGGCAACCTACACTATGCCTCTCTAGGAGCTGCACACCTTATGGGCCCCAATGTGGGATCTGAAACTTGCATGTGACCACAGTCCCCCAGGTGACAGCACTCAAGGCCAGCAGGGGGAGCGCAAATCATCATCATCATCATCATCATCAAATCTTTATTTATTCAGGTGATCATTGAGCAAAGGTCAAGGTTCAATAGTTGATACACAACAGATACATCATACACTTATATGACAGTTATACATACAGGGGAAAATAACGTTTATAAACACAGTGATGTACAGTAAATTCACATGATAAAAATCGGTTACAGGAATGTTAAGCTAATATTTACAGTATGTACAGTACATACATATCCCAGTGGGGGGGCCATGGCAGACACTCAACATAATGTAATACTAGGATGGTGAAGGTATTACTGGGTGCCATAAGATGGGGTGTCTGTCTGGAAGGAATATGCCATATATGGTTTGGAAGGGAGATTTGTGAGATGACAATGCTAGCTCTAGCGGTAGCAACTGCATTTCTCTTTGAAGAAGACTGTACAATGCTGTTTAAAGGATGCAAATGGAATGATATTGGACAGTTTTAGGGATTTTTGTAGGATGTTATGCTGCGGAGCGCACACTATCTCTCCCTGGAAGCTATGCACCTTACTGGCACCAATGTGGGATTCAAGAGCTTGCAAGCAACCTCAGTCTTCCAGGTGACGGCACTCTATCCGAGAGTGTAACAGTGTTGGCCAGCCTACACTAACCCTACTGGGAGCTACGCATTTTAGGGACATCAATGTGGGATTCCAAGGCTTGCATGCTACTCCAGTCTCCCAGTCAACAGCACTCTATGCCAGCATGAAGTGTGCAAATGCTTTGCAACCTACTCCTTACTACCTATGTGGGATTCCAAAACTTGCATTCAAACCCATTTCCAAGAAAACAGAGCATTTACTAGGTCAGACCCTTGCTGCAGGAATATCTACTTCCTTCACAACTTTCACATGAATACTGCTCTATGAGCTGGCAGAGTTTAGACTAATACATTTCTTTTTTCCCCCCACTTTACCCCAGGGCTCATCCTGTCATAAGGTTCTTCTTGCAAGGGGCTACCCTGTTCTGTTCAATTGCCTTCCCCCAATTAGGGATACATATGGACCAGGGACCTGGGAGTATCAGTAACTGTCCTTCTGAGGGCCAATGGTTTGCATTTTCTCCCCTTTGTGCCCCCTTCACTCTCCCTCCTTTCAGGATTGAGTTTGCGGATTTCTGTGGCAGTCGAGCACACATAAGAAACTGCCTGACAGAGAAGCAAGCTACCCAGCTCACGGCTGGGGGTCTCTGTGGTGGCAAAATGTGCCATTGGCCCTCCCCTGGCTGGGACATGCTGCCTTGGTCAGCACTCTCTCAGCCTAGTCACCACTCTCTCAGCCTAGTCACCTGATCATCAATAACCCAGGTCTGGGTCACCGCCCGAGATGGTGCCTTAAGCGAGGAGCTCCTCAACCCCTCGAGAAATAATCTACCTTAATCGCTCTTCAACAATGGCATCCCCAGCGAAACAAAAGAGAAACAAACCGGGAAAGCCTCCAGGCACTCCATGCAAAAATTAAGGGAACTGATACAGGCTGACAGAGGCTCTCCCGAGTCAAGTGGGACACTAACAGATCTGCAGCAGGCCTCGCCCCACCGCGACTCTCCACAAACTGACATCGTGGAAATGATCAAGCAGACAGCGAGGACGGTCGCCAAAATAGACCATACGCTTACCGATCTCCAAGCAGATTTGAACCACATAGATCACAAAATGGAGCAGCTCGAATTGGGGCTTACACAAGCATTAGAACAAACCGACAGACAGGACTGGCTCATCCTTTACCGTTTAGCCAGAGATTGAGAACTCAACCGTAGAATAGACGATCTTGAGGGGAGATCGAGAAGACAGAATATCCGGATTTACGGGGTTCCTGAGGGCTTGGAGGAAAAGCAGCCAGACATCATTTCCTTCATTCAGGCACTCCTGCGTGAGACGCTTAAACTACCTGGAGAGTTGGACCTGGAGATAGATCGAGCTCATCGATCCTTGGTCCCGCGCCCCAGGAACCCAGATGCGAGGCCTCGATCTTTTGTGGTGAGGTTAACCTCATACAGGCGGAAGGAGGACATCCTCAGATGGGCCTTCCAGCAGAATACTCTCAGCTTCAAAGGCCACAGAATATCACTTGATAATAATCACATGACGGAGGTGCAGGAGGCGAGAAAGACCCTCTCGCCCATAATTAAACAGCTGAGAGCCAAAGGGCACAGAGCACAGATCCTGTACCCTGCTAAAATTAAAGTCAGTACCCAGCAAGGCAACAAAATTTTTAAAGATCTTTTGGCTGTGACACCCTACCTGGAGGGTCTTGGCATCTCTACTCCCCATTGGCGAAAGAAAGGATGAAGAAAGACCTCCTCGCATCGGCCTGGGCACTAGCGCAGAAAGGAATGGCTAGAAGAGGCTCCACACAACAAAACACACAAACAACCCTCCGTGCGGACATCGCGATAATGATCAAGAAATACGGGGATGCTGCAACAGTGAATAAGGCGGCCAGACACCTTCAACAAGCAGACCGAGCAGAAGAGAAGGGCGAGTTGTCCGGTGCTGAAGAGATACAATCGGAACCACAAAAAAGCCCCAGATGACTTAATAATGCCTCAGGGTCTTACTGAACTCCCCACAGCCCCCGCACCTCCCCTGGGAGTTCCCTTCCAAAGATGGCAACCTACCTTGAGGCTGCCGAGTGAGGGGATCCGTGTTCACCCACGCAGTGAGTACAGAAAGCAGGGACTGGAAACTACTACACCCAACGGTCCTGTGCACTAGTAACTTTTGAAAATATTTTTTTTTCCTAAAATGTGACAGTCTGAAAAATGGGCTACTACTGTCATTTGACAAGCCTTGGATTAGGGGTGAGCAGGGGGAGGGGGGAAGGGAAGTAAAGGAAAATATAGCCGTCTGACACATAGGCTCACCGAGGGAACCCCCTAGCCGTGAAGTTTCCCACGCTAAAGCAACACGAGTGCTGACAGTGCATTCCGCAGACTCCCAACCCTTCTCTTCTGTCTATATTTGATACCCGAAATGAATATTGCTTTAGATTGGTTTTTCAGCAGGACCTATTCAGACTGTCTCCAGGGAAAAGAAGCCAGGGGAATAGGCCGTTTTGGAAAGTCCGAGGCAGCAGACTGATTGATGGTCTCTGGGGAGGGGGGGGGAATGCAGCGGTCCGGACCGTGCCAATGAAGTGCGGTGATCTGGATCGAGTTCCCCCAGAAGAAATAAAGGGGGGGTGTGACCCGCTGAAACCGGGAGTGGGACTTGGAGTCTGAGGCAGCGTCTGGGTCCTGCTCAGATTGAGCTGACTCTGACCACCCTTGAGCCCTCGGCCACCCAGAGATCTACCCACTGGAGTAATGAAACAGGCGGGGGATAATCGGGAATGGGCCGGGAACACTTGCCGGTTAGAATGATGTTACTCCTGTGAGCACTATCATGAATCGCGCTCCATCAACCTATTACCAGGTTGACAGTTTAACTAAAATGGTTGCACTATGGGGACCGAATTTGACACTGGACGGGGTGCTCCCCTCTCTCATATAGACAATCAGTTGAGAGTGTCTGTTGGTCTAAAGATCCTCTCTCTCTTGCTTAGGAAATATTAAACATCTGCTGTTTTTAAGAGAGTGGATGGGTAAGGGATTAATACTTGGTACATACATAGCAATTAAGAGGCTGGGGAGTCTCCGTTGAGTGCACGCGAACCTCCTACTGTAAGGGGACCGGAGGGCCCAAATCACAGTGGGGTACCCCATAAAATAACGCGGTTTCCGCAGATGGAGGGGTCCCATGAGAAGCAGTTAATTAGTGGACCTGTGATTAATGGTGGGAGCGGAATACTGGGTACTGTGGAGGTTTTTTTTTTTCATTCAACCATTTATCTAGAGAGCGAATAATGACATTTTGGCCCCTTCCCCTCCTTTCCCAGCCCGGTTGAGCAGGGGAAGTGGGACAGGATACAAACGCGAGGAGGGGGGGAGGGGAGGGTTGTGCCTGGCGTGGTGCTATCTGGGAGAGGTGACATGGGAGACGACGGCCATCCCAGAGATTCTCTGACAAGGCCGAAGGGAGATCTCATTGCACTCCTGAGCTCCCTTAAAGGTCCAATAGGGACAACTCCTCCTATTTTGAGGGTCACCATTCATATACACCTAGGAAGAATGTTAGTAGAGAATGGAGCCTCTTGGCCCAGTGGACTCGGGCCTTGGGGCATTAATTCACTTGTGCAGCTTATGGCTCGATTTTGGATGAGGCCTAAGCAAAAGTTCACTAGTTTACTGCAAGTTTTGTTGACGTTAACAATAAGTTTGTTAAGTTATGAAGTTCTCTGTTATAAACTTTGGCAAGGTACTTATAATGATTACAAATGTCAAGAAATTTACACACTGTCTCTGAAGTTAGCAGCTAGGACAAGGATATATATAAATGACTAACTATCTATCTATCACAGGTAGTCTCCTTTAATATAAATGGATGTACGAGTCCCATTAAAAGGAAAAGATTGCAAAGATATCTTTCGAGCCAAAAATGCGAAATAGCATTCCTACAGGAGACACATCTCGCCCCAGCGGAAGCCCAGAAACTAAAATGCAGGGCGTTGCCCCATCTGTTTCATTCCTCTCTTTTAGGAGGTAGGAAGAGAGGGGTGGCTATTCTCCTCTCAGCCACAGTACCTTTTCAGAGATTAGAGGTGGTTGAGGACCCTGGGGCGAGATATCTTATAGTAATAGGAACAATACAAGACCAACTGATCACTTTGGCCAATGTGTACGCCCCGCCGGGGTCTCCGGTTTCCTTCTATTCAGCCGTACTACAATTAGTAGCGGAGAAGGCAAAGGGTGCCCTGGTTATGGGTGGAGACTGGAACATAATACTCAACAGAGAGATGGATACTACATCTCGAATACCTAGACCAGATCTCAATAGAGCTAGAGCGTTTAAGCTTCTCCTACAGCAGTTGGGGATGGTGGACATATGGAGAGAAAAATACCCCAACAGCAAAGAATACACCTGCTACTCCCCCAGGTTTGCTATCTACTCAAGGTTAGATATGTTTTTTACTTTTGTAAGGGACCTATCTGTCATCTCATCAATGTGGGTGGGTACTACTGTCTTGTCGGATCACAGCCCTCTATTTTTAGAGATAAATCTGGGCCTAACCAAGAAAAAAACTCTTTGGAGGCTGAATACTTCACTTCTCCAGGATAAAGACACAGTTAAGGAACTTAAACAGTTCTTTAAAAGATCCCTGGAGGAGAATGCCACCCCGGGAATCTCCCCCCGAAACACTATGGGACTCCCTGAAGGCAATGATAAGGGGTAGACTGGATCCAATTAGCCAATTTCAGAAGAAAAAACAGAGAACCCAGAAGCAACAGGAACTGACACTCCAAATTAAAGCTTGGGAGATGGAACAGAAAGCTAGGTGGGACGCAGAGAGGGAGAAGAAATTGAAAGAGAGTAGACAACAATTACAAAAATTACAACAAATAGAGATAGAGAAGGCCTTACACTATCTGAAGCAAAAATATTATGAAGGGGGCCCTAGGGGGACTAAAATACTAGCCTATAGACTCAGGCAAAACATAGCTAAGGCGACTATTACCACAATTATCTCCCCAGATAACAAACGGAAATTCACCCAAGCTGCGGAAATAACAAAAACCTTTGTGGCCTATTATACCAAGTTGTATTCCTCACAGGAAGCTACCTCCACTCAAGAGAAAAGGTCTTATCTGGACTCCGTTCCCCTTCTCCCCCTCCCCCGCCTGGTAGCACAAACCCTCATAAACCCCATCACTCCACAAGAACTAAAACATACAATAAAAAACTTAAAAACAGCCAAATGTCCGGGTCCCGATGGATTTGGTGCAGAATTTTATAAGACTTTTGAGGCAGAAGTTTCCCCGGTCCTTATGGATGTATTTGCAACAGTGTGGTCTGGAATGGAGCAAGTCTCCCCCTCCTGGCAATACGCCACAATCTCAGTCATACTCAAAGAAGGGAAAGACCTGACACGATGTGAATCTTACCGCCCCATATCCCTATTAAACGTGGACTACAAGATTTTCACGGCAATAATAGCCTCCAGATTAAACCCCATATTACCAAACCTAATACATATGGATCAAACAGGCTTTGTCACCGGTCGCCAGGCACCTGACAGCGTCAGATCAGTGATAAATATAATAGATACTATCCAAAGAACTGGTGCACCAGCTTGTTTATTGAGCCTGGACGCTGAGAAAGCCTTTGATAAAGTATAATGGAGCTTCCTATTTGCCATTTTGGAACATAGGGGCTTCCCCCAAACATTTATTAATGTCATTAGAGCAATATACTCAAACCCACAGGCTTATGTTCGAGTGAATGGCGGCATCTCAGAAAGGTTTAGACTGGGCAGAGGCACACATCAGGGATGCCCCCATCCCCACTATTTTTTGCCCTATACATCGAACCGCTAGCAGAGGGAATAAGGAGGGCCGGGGAAGTAAAAGGAGTTATGCTGGGGGACCTTCACAAGAAAATCTCGCTTTACGCAGATGATGTTCTCCTGACTCTTACACAACCTCATCAATCCATAAAGCAGGCATGGACAATACTGATGGAATTTGGCAGACATGCAGGGTACTGCCTTAATAAAAATAAGACTGAAGTGCTCGCCTTCTTTTACAAACCTAACACAGAAATAAATAATCTGCTGCCATTAAATTGGACGGCTAACAGAATGAAATAGCTGGGGGCATACATCACAAAACATTACTCCCAGTTATTTGCTGCAAATTACCTCCCATTAATCAATAACTTACAAAAAGACCTTGAGAGATGGTCCCTGCTGAATTTCCCAATGTATTCCAAAATACACACCTTGAGAATGAATGTACTCCCTAGACTTTTATACTTGTTTCAATGTATCCCATTTTACATACACAAATCGATCTTTCAAACTTGGAATAAACTGGTAACTAAGTTTACATGGGGCCCCAAGAAACCTAGAATTAATTTAAAAATACTCCAAACACAGAGGGAGAGAGGGGGCCAATCCCTTCCTGACCCTGAGGATTACTTCTTGGAGGCTCAATTAAAGATAGCATTACTGTGGTCTAACCCAGCCACCTCCACATGCTGGCAAACCATGGAGAGGGAGGAGGAGAGTGGGCCGGGGTCACAACCCCTCGAAGTCAGGCTCCTAAGCTCCCAGCATAAACAGACATACGCACCCGAAACTGGCCTCAATCAGGGACACAACTAGAGCCATCCATAGAATATGGCAGAAATATAATATTAAAAACTCCACCTGGCCAATGGGGAGACTGGCCTGGGACCCGGATTTTCACCCGGGACGTCTGGACAATAGATTTCATATATGGAAGGGGAAGGGCCTAAAATATATCTTGCAATTCTGGCAGGGAGAGACCTTTCTGGACTTTGGAACTCTCAAAACTATATATGAACTCCAAAATTCAGACCATTTCAGGTACTTACCAGCTAGGAGTTACATCTTCCAGCTAATGAAGAGGGATACCGAAATAGTCAGGGCCCAACAGTTCCTACGAGCTTTTGAGCAAAATAAGAGAGCTAACACCCAAAAAGGGATGATTTCCTCCCTCTACAAAGAGTTAATGACATTAAGAGGGGATTCACTTGCTAAAATAAAAAGAAAATGGGGAGAGGGTGCTTCTCAAGAAATAGAGGAACTGGACTAGGACCACATTTTTCTCCTTACTAAAAGAACGACCCAGTCGCCACATTGGCAGGAATTTTCCTGGCGAATTAAAGTCCGATATTTCTTAACTCCGCAGTTAATCAACGGAAGGAACCCGGAGACCCTGGCACACTGTTGGAGGGGATGTGGCGCATTAAACGCATATCATTTGCATATTTTCTGAGCCTGTGGGGACCTCCACACTTTCTGGAATGATATTATTAAGGCAATTAGGGAGATCCTTTCGGTCCGGGGTGCATTAGATTGGCCTTCGATCATTCTGGGGCTCCCACCAAAGGAAGTGGAGGGTGTGGATTCGATATACCTTTGGGCAATTCTGGTAACTGCAGCACATAAAGCCATCACAAAGCGATGGCTTTGCTCTAACCCTCCCACCATTTCTGACTGGATAAAAACAATTATTTCCATTGCAGAACTCGAAGAGCTTACTTATAAATTAACAATAAAATCCATACTTATCTGAGAAGGTGGACAAGATGGGAAATCTGGCGAGCGACCAGAGAAATAAGCATAAGATGACCATTACTCAGTTAAAGAATGGGAATAGTATGAACCATTAACAAAAAGGATAACATCTGGAGGATGGGGAAATCGTAACTGAGTTTTGACAGATGGGCTGTGATCCGACATATAATAGAAGGAAAGAGTAATTGAAGTTATTAGTGACTACAGGAACGAGGGAGGTTTGCTAGTTAGGGCAAACTTCTATTAATGTTTAAAGAACTATTGTAATTAAGATAATTAACACAGAGCAATGAATGAAATATTCTGTTTCATCAAGAGTCAGTTGTGAAAGTCAAGCTATGATGTGAAAACGATGTACCTGAAAGATATCAATAAACTTGAATTAAAAAAAAAAATAACCCAGGTCTGCTCCCAAACGCAGGTCCCTGGCAAGATATCTCGACGCACTGTATCTTGGCCCACAGATGGACAATCAATATCTTTAATTGGGGTAACTCCAAGATGTCACTCACAGAAGTGAAGTTTTTCAGTGATGTCCTGGAAACAGAGAAACTGAAAGTTTCATATTTAAACAGCAAGCCCAGAATACAACAAGCCATCACAGAGTCTACAAAACACCTTCCTAGTGCATATAAACAAATGGGTGGGAAGGTGGTGAAGGGTGATCACAGAAGTTAGCTGAAGAAACTGGTTTACAGACAGTGTGAGGCTATGTGTTACACTCTGCTCAAAAAATACTGATGCCGTCATTCTAGTCTGTGCAGGTACGCAACACAACCCAAGACAGCCCTGGACAAGGAGCCTGCTAACTGTGTAATTCATGATCACCACCACTGCAATAGGTGCAGTCTGTGGCTGAACACTAGAAAGGAAAAATCGGACAATTAAAGTTTTATTTATTTATTTTTTTTTAGTTAGTTTTTGTTGACCGAGTAAGTGCACTAGACAAATCCTGCCTATTTTCAGGCACGACCTGGGGGAGGGGGATACAGATGAATGCCAACTGACCTTGAACCAGATTAAGCTTTATTAGGTGTCAAAAGATGCCCTGCATGCTATCTCTCTCTCTCCCTCTCTCTCTGCAAGGCCAGCTGTTAGATGCAGAGCCTCTGTGAAATTCTAATGTATTCCTGTAGCAGGGTTGCTCCCAATGTTTTCCCATTCTTACCAGTAGCGCTATATGGAGTAGGAACCATCCATTGCTTAACCTGTCCCAAAATTGCGGCACAAGATAGAATGAGTTAACATCTGTTCTTTTAAAGGGGGCTACAGCCTCCAGCAACATTATTAAGTAAGTAATTAAGAAAGCAAGTGTTTGTTTATTAAGCACCCAATCCTGGAGGCTCTGGGCACTTTACAAAAAATAACAGACATACACAACATCAACAAAGCAGTTAATGGCTTATGATCAGGTCAGCAGATACAATAAATAAATATCAATAAAACAACAATATAGCAATAAAATAAACTACAGCTAGTTTCCAAAGGCTTCTCTAAGTAGATGGGCCTTCAGACTCCGCTTAAAAGCCTCCACCGATGTAGCCTCCCTCAAAGATCTTGGTCACGAGTTCCACAGGTCCGGGCCAGCCACCTCAAATGCTCAGTCTCCCGATGTTTTCAGCCTGGCCCTGGGAACCACTAGGAGGCCCTCAGTGGAGGAGCGAAGGGAGCGCACAGGGCAGACAAGGGACAAGAGGTCACTCAAGTAACCAGGGCCTGAACCACATAGGGCTTTATAGGTGAGCAAGCCCACCTTGACGGGCAATCCTCCACTTCACCAGCAGCCAGTGCAGGTCACGCAGGACCGGGGTCACATGGCAGGTCCTCAGAAAGCCTGTCAGCAACCTGGCCACTGCATTCTGAACTAGCTGCAGTCGGAGAATCCCCCCCACTGATCCTGAAATATAGGGCATTACAGTAGTCCAGCCCTGACGTAACAAAGGCATGCACCAGTGAGGACACGTCACCAGGCAGAATCAAGGCTTTGACCCGGGCAACATCCCTTAAGGGGTAGAAACCACTCTGGACGACTAATGACACCTGAGGCTCAAGTGTCAATCTGTCGTCAAGGATAACGCCCAGATTTTTCACCTTGGTGGAGCCCAAAAACAACCCCGTTCCCAATCCGGCAACAACCACACCACGCCTATGACCAGGCTCAATCACTAGTACCTCCATCTTGTCGAGGTCAAGTCTCAACCAGTTAGAGGACATCCAGTCCTGGATCTTGGCCAGATATTCGTTTAGCACCTCCACTGCGCCACTTATCCCGGGTGCAAAAAACATATACAGCTGGATATCATCTGCGTAGCTGTGAAAACCTAAGCTGTAACATCTAATAATCTCACCCAGGAGAAGCATGTATGTAAGCAATAAGGCATGAAGGGGTATGTGTAAAACATATTTTACAGCACGGCCAGGGACGTAGTAAGGTCAAAGGCCGAGTGACTTCAGCCACTGGACGTGCTATAAAATATGTTTTACACACATC
Source organism: Neoceratodus forsteri (assembly GCA_016271365.2). Lineage (NCBI taxonomy): Eukaryota > Metazoa > Chordata > Ceratodontiformes > Ceratodontidae > Neoceratodus > Neoceratodus forsteri. The sequence continues at coordinate 1,116,404,844 of CM028130.1, forward strand.
CCTGAGTGCCTTATTGCACTTATAAAACTGGCTTTTTTTTTTTTTTTTTTAATTTTTACTGTTTGGAAAAGCATGTTTATATGTAGAAACAATAGATTTACTTGTGTGCATTTGTGATAAAATAGTCCTTCTGCCAAGTGATGTTACTGATGATGTCATTGCACTATTGCCTACTTTCTTCTTCCTGTTTTTTCCTTTACTTTCAAGATATGGAATGTTTAGCATGGTATACAGGGATTCAAAATTCTGCTCAGTTCCACTGGCAGAATGTTTCTCTCCTGAGTCCTAACACACTGTACACACAGACAATAAAGGCCTTTGTTACAGCCAGAGACTCAATTATCTCACTGTCAGGGCAAGAAGAAGAGAGTTCCCTGATGAGTAGGTAAAGATAGAAGGGGATATTTTCACTGTCAGCAAAGAAACAGTTGTAGTGAAAACTATAAACAATACTTATTGTTTCTAATTTGTTTATGTATGCAAGGAGAATGTAATAATCAGGGAAACAACATTTAATATATATTTTTTTTTTATTTAAGGTAGTTTTATTTTTAGGGTCCAGTTGAAGTTTTTTTTACAGTGTAAAGGTAGCAGCCATGTTTGTGGCGGAAGATCAGTTCTGGCTGTAGGGGGCTAACTGAAATCCGTGTTTCAAATGCCCATTGATCTGGGTTCCAGACTCTTCACTGCTAAGCATTTTTTTTTTTTTTTTTTTTAAACCATGTGTAAACCATATTTTACACATAAATAAGAGCCAATCAGATTACTGGATTTTACCCTGCCATTTTATAAACTACGAACAACATAGGCGACAGGATCAAACATTAGGGAACTCCACAAGGCAGGGGCTTCGGGCAGTAGGAGAAATTCCCCATCACTACCCGTCGCATCCTGCCCGTGAGAAAGGACTGACACCAGCTGATAACAGTGCCGGTGAGTCCACAGATGTCCCTAAGGTGACCCAGTGGCACTATGTGGTCCACAGTGTCAAATGCTGAAGAGAGATCGAGGAGAACAAGAACTGACTGGTATCCTCTATCTCCAGCCCTGAAATCATTTTGCACCCTGACTAACACAGTTTCAGTGCTATGCCTTGACCAAAATCCAGACTGGAATGGCTCGTAGATGTCATAGGCTGCAAGGTGCACCTCGAGCTGCAGAGACACCACTTTCTCGACAACCTTCCCCAGGAATGGGAAGTTGGAGATTGGTCGATAATTACTGTGTTACTATAGATCCTGCTCTGTATTAGCATTGTATTGTAACTGTGGTTCTACTCAGCAAATTTATTTGTACTCCTGTACCTGGCTGTTACCTGCCGTTCTGGGTATTGTAACCATGACCCACGACTTGCTTACTTAACAAATTTGTTTTATGTCAGCTATCCCTATGTAACCCTTTCCCCGGGTTGCACCTGGAAACGGACCTCGGCTCATTGGTGCCTTTCCCAGTTATCAACTTTTAAATAAATAAATAAAAAGATGTCACGGTCTAGTGATGGTCTCTTGAGGAGAGGCTTCACCAATGCCTCTTTCAAGGCACCGGGAAAAGACCCCTTTGAGGGCAAACACTGGACTATCTCGGCGAACACTGGACCAACAAACTCAACACATCCCATTAAGAGATAAGTCAGGCCCAGGTCCAGTTCACAAAAGGTGGGCCGCAGCTATGAGATTACCTCAATGACCTCAGCCACCCACACCGGCCTAAACTCACCCCAGACAATAGGAGTGCCTCTGACTGCATAAGGACCACACTGTGGGGCTAGTTAAGCCCCACTGGAGAGATCCCGATCCTAATGGAGGACAAGGTGTCAGAAAAGGACTGAGCGAACTCCTCACACTGGGTGACTGAAACTGCTCTTTTTGGCTGCAAACAGGCAGAATGAAGTAGCCTATCTACAGTCCAAAACAGCAGAGCCAGTCTTGTTCCTCCCTGCCTCAATCTCCCTGGACAGGAACTCTGCCTTCTTATGGCTGATTGCCTTTTGATATTCACCATAGTGAATTCTCAAAGCCAGCTTGTCCTCCTTGGATTGGTCCCTCCTCCAGCAGTGCTCTAACATCCGACCCCTGGTCTTCATCTCCTTGAGAGCCCCATCAAACCACAGGGGTCTCAAGCGAAAAGAACTGGGTCATATACAGATTGGTGCAATGGCATCGAGCACTTTGGAGACAGCACCATTATAGGCTGCCACCGCCCCGCCCACACCCACCACACACGCAGCACTCACACTAGAAAAATCCACTACCGCCAGCAGTCCCTCTGGGCACAGCCCCTCGATTGGGCAGTAGTGGACGATCTCAACAGGGGGGAGGAACTAATGTGGGGGACCAGAACGAGAATTCCACCGTGCAATGATCAGACAAGGAGACCAGATCAATCTGGAGATCAGTGACCTCAAGCCACAGTGAGAATACTAAATCCAAGGCATGGCCATGGCTGTGGGTCGCAGAAGCAACAGCTTGTGCAAGGCCTAGCAAAGTCACCAACTGGAGGAAGTCATGACCAAAAAGCGAGGGTTCATCCTCGACCCAGGCATTAAAATTCCTCAGAATCAACCATCTGGGTGACTCCAACACCCTGTCGGCAACGAAGTCTGCAACTTCCTGCAGGAATTTCCCCTCATGACCAGGACGCCGGTACAAGAGAAGGATCATGTAACCTGCGCCTAGACCGCCACGCACAGCCATGCTTTCAAACGACGAAGCAGAACCCACTGAGTGGACAGCGAAGTTCTAGTCAGATCTAAAACAGATGGCCACACTCCCTGTATTCCCTCTTCAGGCAGTGCACTATGAGGAATCCGGCCAGGAATGATGCCTCCAATACTGGATCTGCGTCATCCCCTAGCCAGGTCTCCATGATGCAAGCCAGGTTGACTGAGGATATCAAGTCCACGATAACTGCAGTCTTGTTCCTAATTGATCTGGCATTGCACAGCACCACCCGAAGGCTACCTGCCCATTCGGTCTGGTGGGAACCCTGGGAATGGGCACCAACCACGTCTGGCCTCTCTCAAGGTCCCATTTATTCCCAGGGCGCATCCTAGACCTGAACACCCTGCTATGGCTTACCCCCGCTATACCCCCACCGCTCCACCTACCACCCCGACTAATACCAATCCCGACCCCTCCCTACAATGCTTACCACTGCTGCTGGTAAAGGGGGGGGGCAGAAAAGGGGTGGAGGTCATGCAGCAGAGACGCCGATTAGGTAATACACTGGGATCCGAAGCCCAGACACATTTTCCAGCTACAGCTAAAACTAATAAAATACAATTATATAAAATTACCCCCACCCTTAAACTATCCCACTACCCTTAAAACAAACAAAACAGTTCATTTCCCACCAATAAAATGTAGACCCCACTTACCCAAAATCCCCAATCATCCACCCAACTTACTCGGCATTTAATGCATAAACTACCACCATACACAATCACCATTCACTCACTAACCTACAACCACGCATACCAACCCCTCCCAAAAAAACCTACACTTCAAATGAACAACTGTTAAAACTATAAAATATGAAACACAGGAGAATCCTTGCAATGGGCTGTGGAGGAAATCCCCAAAAAGTTATAGCATATATGGAAGTGAAGCTCTAAAATAGACCAATGTCCAAGTCTTTTTAAGCACATATAGCAGTGCTCTCAACACTACTCAGGTTGATACAGTTACCACGAGAGAGGAAAATTTAACACAGAAAAGGTGCTCTCACCACAAAGTCCTGAGCATAGATTCCAAGAACGTGCTCTCTAAAGTTGCCATCAGCACAACTCGGTCACAAAACGTTCCAAAACCTATTTGAATGTCAATTCATTCTGTCCTTTAATGAGGACAGTTACATAAAAACTGGAATTTTGTCCCATATAGTTCACTTACAGCAGAGTCAGAGACAGAAACGAATCCCCAACTTGTCACATCATAGCCAGCTGCTGTGGAAACGACTGATATAATTCTGACATAAGCTCCAGAACAAGCACCAGCTGTAGACCAACCCCAAGGGGGGAATTTCCTGTTTCCATACAAATACCCTTAGTAACCAAGAATGGAATAACTTGCCATTCACATTTCCATTTCCACCCTATTCTAAGTTTTTTATCACTAGTATTTGAGGGACAGTGTGTTTACATTTGGGTGATGAAAAGTCGACAGGTATGCCAAACTCCATCTTGTGTTATTTCCGACTTACAATTTTAGTGGAGCCATGAACTGGCATTTGGAATCCTGGAAGTAGCAGCACTACAAAACATACATACAGAGTTACAAAACATGCACACAGTATCCCAGGCAAACAGATATTACATGGTAAGCAGCTGCTGAGCAAGAATATATCTGACAAACATTCTGACTTCATTGTCAGAGGATTCTAGAGGAGGCGAGTTTCAAACTACTAAAACAGCAACTCTATACTGTAGAATGTATCTTCATAAATATAATACTACACATACAAGCCTTTGAGTAGCTTACATATAATTTACAGAATAGGATGGAAGTCTACCTGAACAGATGGTCTACGTGTAAGCATTAATCACCGACAGAGGAGGGCTCTACCGGTGGATTAATGCCCTGCTGGGGGGAGGGGGGTGGTGCATGAGGGTGAAGCCCAAGGGCTTCCAACCACCCAGCGGGCATTAATCCCCGGTAGAGCCCGACGCTGGAGGCGATTAATGCGCTTGTAACATAGCAAGCACGACGGGGACATTGTGCGAGCCGTGAATTACTCGGAAATACACAAGAGTTGCCAAAAGTCATACTGCTGCTTCCTATTGTATGATAGTTTTGCTTGATCTGAGAGCATGTGCGCTCACGATTCACGGAGGACAATCTTTTAGATAGTGGCGCCTATTTCTCACCGGACATGAACAGAATATTGCTGTGTAAAAGACTCAAGAACGGCAGATTTTTTGAATTCGTCGCGACTTGTTCTATGGATTTCCCTTAGACGTGTATATAGCGATCGCCGATGGAAGCAGTGCACTATGGGAATCCTATTGACTCCCAGTAACAACTATTCAGACTCTTATGGCTTTACTGCGCTTCTGTGGCTTCCCTTTGTGTGCAACGATATCTGCATGTTTCCCATTTCTTTCCTTTTTTGCCACAGTTCTATAAGTGATTTAGCGTGTGTGAGATCGTGCGACTCGGTGGGGGGGAACTCCACCGAAGATTTGCTCGGTGCTTGATGACTGCTGCCATCTACAGGCTTGTCCGGATATCTACTGGTACTGCCTGTGTGTACCACTGCTGCCTGGCATGCTCCCGATTGTTGCCTTCGCTCTCTCGCCTCTTCATTGCAGGCCCAGTGCTGCACCCTCTGCCTGAAGGACAGTCTAGGTACTAACGCAGCGGGCATTAATGAACGATTTCCCTGTGGAGACTTGAGGTACTGACCTAGCAGGCGGTACTGCTGGGTTAATCACCGCTGCCAGTCAGTCAGAGGACGCAGCTGCGCCAATCGGTGAGCTGTATTTCACTACTGTGTCCAGAGCCATGTTACAAGGGAGCTTTATCTACCCAAAGTGAAGATTACACCCCACCTGGTGGAGATGAGACTCCAGTGCAACAAACAGACTTCATTCTTTAAATGGGTGTAGGGAAGAGACTGCTGTACCCCTTGCTTATAACTAAACTGATATCAAATTTTGATCAGAATGTTCTCCAGACATAGAGAGGAGACCCTAGTGCTATCTACCCCCTTTGATTGCCTCCACCTAGATGCAATTAATTTCCTTTGCCCAGGTAGAACAAACCTAACCTATACCTAGATAAAATTTAAAGATATACATCTCTGTTTTTAGTTACGGAAGTAAAAGATCAATAGCTGGTATAACCTGTATTTTAATAGTTTTCTGTTTTTAAATGTTATTTGATGTGTTAGTATGTGTTCTTTCTATCTAAATTTAACAGATTAAATGAATAATAGATTTAATCTTGAATATGCTATTACAGAACATGGAAAGTACCTGTTATTTGATAGTAGAAATTACTAAAAAACTGGATAAGATGTATACAAATATGTAATAAGAATGGAAATAACATCTGTACTTCAAACTTCAATAAAAGAATATAAAAAAATGTATCTTCATAAACATAATGTTTCAGCTGTTACAATCTGCTAGAGAATACATCTTCTGAATTCTTGGTTTTCCTTTCAAGTTTTTTAGTGCATCATTTTTATTGAACATTATTCAGAAGAAGAAATATGGGATAATAAACAATCATGACAATCATAATCTAGTTATTTAGTTATTTTGAAAACATATCAGTAGCCTACTCAAGAATTTGCATAAAAAGCACTTGTGTCCCCAGCTGACCTCATAGTGCTCTTATGACATCATAGTGCTTACCATGAAAACAGAATATGATGTCACTAACAACACATGTGAGCTCAGTTGAAGACATCATCATACTTTTGAAATATATAGAAATAAATAATGCAGTTTCTTAAATATTTAGTAGACCAAATAGCAGCAGTTAAAAAAAAACAAAAAACTGGAAAACACTAAAATTAGACATGACCACAGCTCATGTTAATGTTCTGGTAATCACCCCCTGGGGTGCACCTCTTGCCACATGCCCTAGTGATTGATTAACTGAACAGTAGTAACAGAACCCCATGGAGTACTTTATTACTATGATAAAAATATAAAAACAATAACTTTCTGCAGTGTTCCTTTTTCTTATTTATTTACCTCGACATTAAGATTGGACCTCAAACAGTCCATCTGCCAGCTGTTAAATGTATCCCAAGCTGTGCTGTACACTGCCAATGTGAATCAGTGTGGGTCTGTGCATAAGCTTGCCTCATGCCTCCACGGTGACAGGATTCCATGTCTCTGAACGTACCCAGTCAAGGATATTTCAATAACAAACAGTAGCCCCACAGTTCATTTGCACATTCCCATTTGTAAACCAGTTTTTTTTGGTTTTTTTTAATTAAAAAAATTATTGGTGGCATATTTAAAATGGTCTGTAAATGGCACAGGTTGGCGAGCCAGGCACATCACTACCATGGCAACACCTAGCAATCAGAGTGAGTTGTTTTCACCTTACTCAGGCGTTGGAATTCTTCTGTGGGAAAGCTGAGCAACAGGAAGCAGAGGCTGGTAATAAATGGTATCAAATCCAAGGAAAATAGTGTGACCAGTGGGGTGCCTCAGGGATCGGTCCTGGGGCCAGTCCTTTTCACCGTCTTCATCGGTGATATTGCTGAAGGGCTAGATGGGATGGTTTGCCTATTTGCAGATGATACCAAGATCTGCCACAGAGTAGACACTCCAGAGGGGTCGAAAGAATGAAGAGGGATCTGGGAAAGCTGAAAAAATGGTCAAAGGTGTGGCTGTTGAAATTTTTTTTTTTTTTTTTTTAACTTTATTTATCTCCATTCCTGGAAAACTCCTTCCAGCATCCTCTGGCTCCCAGCCTCTACCCTCCTCCATGACCAATCCCTTCCCCTCGTGCAACCAAGCACCACCTCCGGGTCTGAACCCTCCGGAGGTAGGGCCGCCCTATCCGACCAGGATGCTCTATCTATAGGGCAAGGTGCCCGGTACACAAGTCGGTCTGCAGAGAGGAAATGGCCCGGAAATGGAGGTGTGGACTTAGGGAGGTCGAGGTGTCTTCATCTAACCCCAGGAAATGGGGTTTTTATCTTCTTTATTTCCATGTTTCTTGACCCCCTCGGAGTGCGGCTCAACAAGGTAATGCAATGCCACAACTCCGCCCCCTGGCATTTGCAGTGTCGCTATTGCCGGGCACCCTGATTTGCCAGAGGCCGCCCGCCGAGCGGACGTCTCCCCACACCCTCCCTGGAAGAGAGAGCAGTCCCACGGACACTCAATCTCTTCCCCTGCCGACCCCAGCTGCCCGGCTCGCTCCTCAACCCGGTCGCTGCATGGTACCAGGTGTGGTGTTCAGCGGCCAACCCTCTGCGCCCACTGGGCCGGTTTGTGGCTGTTGAAATTTAAAGCAAAAAGTGCAAAATCATGCACCTAAGCAAAGAAACCCAGCAGAGAGCTACAGAATGGGGGGGGGGGGAGATTGCTGACAGTCACCAGGGAAGAGAGGGATATAGGGATAATCATCTCTGATGACCTAAGGGTGGCCAGTGTACCAAGGCTGTGGAGAGTGCCAGTGGGATGTTGGGGTGCATAGGAAGGGGTATCACTAGCAGAAGAAGGGAGGTGGTGATATCATTGTACAAAATGCTCATGAGGCCTCATCTAGAATACTGTGTTCAGTTCTGGAGGCCCCACCTTTGCAAAGATATAAACAGGGTGGAGGCAGTCCAGAGAAGGGCAACCAAGACTGTGCAGGGCTTACATCAGAACACACACATGATAACAGATTAAAATACCTCAATATGTATACACTTAAAGAGAAGAGGGAATGGGGGGATATGATAGAGACCTTCAAATATCTTAAAGGCTTGAACAAAGTGCAGGGGGATGACATCTTTCAGTACAAGAATTGTACAAGGACGAAGGGGCACAATATGAGATTGAAGGGGGCAGGATTAGGGGAAATGTGAGGAAGTTCGTCTTCACAAAGAGGGTGGTGGATGCTTAGAATAGCCTACCCGAGGAAGTGGTGGGTGCTAACGCAGTAGGGGGATTCAAACATGCATGGGATAGACATAAGGGAACCCAAGATGTGGGGAAGAGAGGTAAAAGCCATTGACTAAGTAGGGTCAGTGGCCACTGATGCAGGCAGGGAATATGGGCAGACTAGGTGGGCCTAGCAGTCCTTATTTGCCGTCAACTACTATGTTACTATGTTAAGGGGACATATTGATACCCAGTGGCCATCATAGTTTGAAAGCCTATTAAAAGCTCTTTCAAATGAGATACTGGACTCCTTTGTATCTGGAAGCATTAATACTATACTGCAGCCATTTTTAGAACACTAACGTTATTGAGGAACAAGCTGTGCCTACACTGAAGTAAGCACAGCGTGTTCCTCGAAGACATCCCAATATTCTATAAAAGGTTATAATGTCATATTTATACTGAACAGAGTCCTCTGTATCTTCGTAGTAGTTCCAGCTGCAGGTGAGCCCAATACCTCATTTGAAAGAGCTTTTCATGAGCTTTCAAACCGCCAGTCACTGTACATGAATGTTTCCCTTCAAATACCACACGCTGCGGGGCTGTGAATACTGTACTTCTGAACCCATCTATGATATAAAATGGGCTTCTGAAAACTTCAGAATCTTCGCAACTGTTGGTCTTAATACTTTACCTTACTGATCATTAATAGCTGGCATACAGTTTGTAACAAATATGTCCGAATCCACCTAGCAACACCCTAACTACATGAAAAAAAATGTTTTTCTCATACAGAAATTCCACTTTCCTAAACCCACAACAGAGCACAGGTTTCTTCACTGTAAATGTACTTCCAGAGTTCATTTAAAGGCACTCAGCCTTTATTATTAAACTCACATACTCTACCTAGCAACAACCTAACTAAAAAAAAATAAAACCTTTTTCCATGAAACAAAAAAAAAAAAAAAAAGACTATTCTCATTTTCTAAGTGCAATAACCCACTTCAGGGCATGGGTTTCTTGAGAATTAATATACTTCCCAAGTGCACTAAAAGTCACTCTGCCATTGGCCTCGTGCCTCCTATTCACACAGGGCATGCATTAATTATTTAGAAACGCATGCCCTGTTTTGGGCTACTGCTTAAGTGTATCTCTCCCTCTCTGTCTTTCACTTTATCAGTGTAGCTCCAGGCTCCACTACCAGTACCTTCCCATCCCTGGCATGTCCTAAAGCAAGGCTGAGACTTGGACCACACTTGCTCTGCCCTGCCAGGTGGTAAACTACTTTAGAGGATCAGAGATGGGCTCTGACCTGGATGTGTCTAACATTTCAGTGATGTTTTTTATTTGTGTTCTCAGGATAAGAAGATTTCCGTTTGATGGGCCATGGTGGCTACGGTAGCTGTAATAGCAGATCCTAACAAACAGAGACTTGATTCACAGGATTGCTGCACTGGTAAAATGGCTCTGGTGGCATATTAATTACAGATTAATGCCTAAGCACCGTGGCAAGGATTACCCAAAAAGGGCACTGAAACAAAGCCAGGTTTCAAAGAAATCTAAAATCACACATACCCCCAGAATGCAAAGCATCATGGGATGTACATGCAAATCACCATCACCATAAATATTTAGGCTGGTTCTGCTTTAGGCAGGAATGCATGGTGCCAAAGGGCCTCTCACACAATCTGCAAAGGCTAGGAACAGAAGACATTCTCAGCCTTTGCAGACTGTGAAAGGCCATGCATTCCTGCTGAAAGCAGAACCTGCCTAAATTGTCATAGTAATTTACAACTACATCTCATGATGCTCTGCATTATGGGTGTGTGTGATTTTAGAATGTCACTAACCAATCAATTTGCTCCATTTTGACAACCCTTTTTAAAACTGTTGTAAGTATAACAGTGTTAAGCCTTTTTGTTTAGTAGATACTTGCTCTTTCCTCCCTCATTCTCATATCCCCTCAGCCACTCAAACCTAGTCACAGCACACAGGCATAACTTCATGTGGCTGTACTAGTTTGCTGCCGAAATAAGTGTTTTCTACAAAAGATGGGAAATGCAGGATTTGCCACCAACAGGAAAACAGACGTAAATGGGAAGTAAACGAAGCTTGGCAGCTGGCACAGATTCTTGGAACTTGTATCTTTAACCCTGCAGCTCAACCTCCAATCGTGAAGAGGAGTTATATGTCTCACTAACTCCAAAAAGAATAAAGGGGAGGGGGCTTACTCTACACATTTAAAATAAAAGTGCCTCAAAGGGATCACTCCGATAGCCCAGAATTGATGTACTATGAAAATACACAAGCAACCTAGGTTTGGGAGCAAGCCCAGGCTCCTCAACATCTAGTGCCTCATGGTAATAGCAGCATTTTCTGGCTGGGGAGGGGGATGCCACCATCTGCCACTGGTGCTCTGGCTGATCTCTTTCTCCTGTGATGGGTGAAGTAGATCAGCTTCCTCCACACGGACACTGCCCTCCTTGCATCGACTGCAGTGCTACAGAGAGGTTAGTGAGAAAAAGTGGTCACTGTGATGAACAACGGCTACTCTCCAGCCCTGTGCTACAAGTGGGGCTGTGCCATGTGAAGTATGTGGTCAGAGAAGAGGCAGGCAGGGTCCAGTTTCGAGATGAACCCTTGATTGCTGTGGTTAACCAGTCTATAATTATTCTGTGTATTCTCCACTGCTGCAAAGATGTTGTTAAGATTGTTAAAATTGTCATAATAACTGGTCAGCAATTTCTATCAATGTACTGACCAGGTTGATATTTTCCATAACAACCGACTGGTTGTTATGACATTCATGAGCCATGCCAGTCAAACTATGCTGCTGCCTCATTGGCCAACATTCTATATGTGGGCAGGGCCAAACAGTCCCACAAACTGCTGGAGAAAAATTGCTGGCCTTTTATTATAAAAAATAAAAGATGGAGAGGGTGCTTCATATGAGAATTTAATGGACAGCTTGTTGTGGGATGCTTTCATAAACCCCTTGGGCTTCGCCCTCGGGATTTATGTAGCATCCCACAACTCGGGAGTGCATTAAATTCTCATATCAACCCCTTCCCCATCCATTATTCTCTATATACTTAACCCCTTATTTTTCTCCCCAGGTCATGTGATACCACCTATATGAGGCTATGTAATCTAAACATATCCTCCAAATTACCAATGGTAAGTGAATGATGTCTTATATGGATGTAACACATTTTAAATGCCTTTTTATGAAAAGCAATAAAATACAAATAAACATGATACAGAAAATAAGCACCACAGCCTTCTGGACATTAGAGGTAAACATCATAAGGAGGAATACAAATATAGGACTTGATTTGATCTCACATCTTTCATGCACACTGTAGCTCTCCTTTCCTGGCCACTACAAACTATACAAATAAAATTTAGGAGAAGGACAGGAAGGAGAAAGGACAGTCAAACAGCATAGAGATAGATCAGCAAGAAGAAAAAATTACTCACCTTAGTAATGTTGTTTCTTCTAATGGAGTCTTGCTATATTATGACAATTGCAGTGAGTCCCCATCTTCGAACTGCCCCGGAGGTGAAATAGTTAACTTTCCATGCAAGCATGGAACTCTGAGCGCGAGCTCGGTTAGAAGGCTCTGTCTGCTGATCTTCAAACATAAACTGTCAGATCTTTACGAGCAAAAACTCACTAAGGCTCTGTGTGGAAGCTGTAAACCTACACTAGCCGACTGGCTACTAACATAAACACATACTTCTTGGTCTCCAACAAAGACTCAAGTCATGAGACCCAAAAGAAATGAAAATATAACACCAATTCACCCCAAAGGAAGGGTGAAACAACAAAGTGGCATAAAGAAAACGCTCACTGTAATGCCCACCCACATCCCAAAACAGAGGTTCTAGAGAGGCAGGAGGGAGGTCATAATATAGCAAGACTCCATTAGAAGAAACAACATTACTAAGGTGAGTAATTTTTTCTTCAAACAACATGAAGTCTTGCTATATTATGACAATTGCAGACTACACAGCAGTACCCCCATGGAGGAGGGACAGAACCTACTTAGGGAATAGGTTCTGAAGGACAGCTGTGCCAAACCGAGCATCACTCCGAGCCTGGATGTCCAGGGAGTAATGCTTGGTAAAAGTGTGAACTGTTTTCCAAGTGGCTGCTTGACATATCTCTAGAATAGGGATGTCTCTGGCAGCAGCCAGAGAAGCAGCTGTACCTCTGGTAGAGTGAGCCCTCAGGCATGAGGGAGGAACCTTACCCAGTTTTTCATAGCAGAATTGGATACAAGAGACAATCCACCTGGCAATGGATCTTTTAGTGGCAGGCTTCCCTTTACCAACCTCACCATAAGTAAGGAACAGTTGGAGGGAGTCAATCCTGTGACCCTTGGTACGCTCTATGTAGTAACTAAGGGCTCTCTTCACATCTAGGCTGTGCAGCCTCCTGTCACCAGAGGAAGAATGGTCAGTGAAGTACACTGGAAGAGATATAGATTGATTAAGGTGGAAATCTGAAACCACCTTAGGCAGAAACTTTCTATTAGTCCGGAGGACTACCTTATCTCTGTGAAAGGAGATAAAATCCGGCTCCACTGACAAAGCTTGTAATTCACTTATGGCCTGGCAGAGGTGATGGCTACTAGAAACACAGTTTTCCAAGTCAAGTACTTAAGCTCAGCTGAAGACAAGGCTCAAAGTGGGGTTGCATAAGCTGAGCAATACAAACATTAAGATCCCAGGCAGGGCAGGATCCCTGAATGGAGGGTTGGTGTGAAGCAATCCCTTAAAAAACTTGGAAAATACAGGGTGAGTTGAAAAAGAAGAGGATTTACCAGCCGAAATAAAAGCAGACACAGCTGCCAAATGCACTCTCAGGGTAGCTGGTCTCAGCCCCAAAGTGTTCAGATGGACCAAATAATCCAGGACTGTGGGTAAATCAGCAGAGTCTGGGGAAATATGCTTCTCTGAGCACCATATGGAAAACCTTTTCCATTTGGAGTTGTAAGTAGCCCTGGTGGAAGGCTTCCTAGAAGCCTTCAATATATCCATTACGCCTTGTGAGAGGTGTAAGTCAGCAAACTCTAACTCTTCAAGAACCAGGCCTTGAGATTGAGAGATTTGAGATTCGGGTACCAAACCCTTCCCTGGGCACAGGTTAACAGATTGTGATTCCTGGGAAGGCACAGGGGAGGATGGACTGCTAAGGACAGTAGGAGTGGATACCAAGGTTGTCTGGCCCAATCCGGGGCAATCAGAATGACCGTGCAGTAAGCCAGCCCTTGGGCGCGGCAGTTGGATTTCCGCTTGCGGCATAGCGACCGGGTTGAGAGCGAGCCGGGAGCTGGAAGGGCGCCGGCGAGAGGCTTCGTCGCCCTAAGGACTGCTCATCCTCTCCGGGGAGGGGACAGAGCTCGTTTCTGTCTGACCCCGGTGGAGACCCGAGGTGTAACCAAGACCGAGGAATGACAAGGGGAGGTGACGTGCCAGACGTCGGCGCTTAAGCGCCTTGACGTCAGGGGACACGGCACGTCGCAAGAGGAACACCGGAAAAAGCACCTTGCAGCCTCCCGGTAGACGGAGCACTAGGCCCCGACCCTCAATGCCCCAGCCTGCCCAGAGACAGCATCCCGACGAAACACAGTGTGTCTCGGGGTGAATGGGCCCCCACCCCGTACCCCGCCTGGGGGGATAACCAAGGCTCCATGGGGGATAGACTGCTCTGGTCCACAGGCAGGTGAGCGAGGGCTGAAAAGGCCGTGGGGTGTCTCCCGAAGAGAGGGGAGCCGCAGGGGAGGGGGAGTAAAAAAAAAAAAAAAAAAGAATGACCGTGCAGGATTGGGATCTGATTTTGACTAGCACTTTGAACAGGAGAGGAAAGGGAGGGAAGGCATAGAGAAACTTCCCTTCCCAACTGAGGACTAAGGCATCCAGAGGGACTGAGCCCAAGACTGGGGGCCTGCAGCAAAAGAGGGGAAGTTGGTGATTGTCTGGGGCTGCAAAAAGATCCATCTGCGGGGTGCCCCATCTGGCAAATACCACTCCCAAAACCAGGGGATCCAGGGACCACTCGTGATGGCCCTGAGAAATTCTGCTGAGAGCATCTGCCAGGACATTGTCCTTGCTGGGAGGTGAACTGCCATAAGGGAGGTGTTCAGGGAGTAAGCCAGAGACCACAACTTCATGGCTTCGGTGCACAAGGCCATAGACCTAGTGCCCCCTTGCTTGTTGATGTACCACATTGTAGTGGTGTTGTCTGTTCTGACCTGTACAATTTTGTTCTGAACAGATTTGGAGAAAGCTTGAAGTGCCAGAAAAACTGCTCTGAGCTCCAACAGGTTGATGTGGAGCAGAGTTTCCTGGGGGGACCACAGTCCTTGGGCAGTAAGGTCACCCATGTGAGCCCCCCACCCCAAGAGGGATGCATCCATAGTAAGGATTAAGGAGTAAGACTGAGTGACAAAAGGGACTCCTTGTCTCAGGTTGCTCTGATCCTGCCACCACTGTAGGGCTTGGATCAGGGTTCGAGTTACTGGGATCAACTTGGTAAGAGAATCCTTTCTTTGAGACCAAAAGCTCTCAAATGGAACTGAATGTCCCTCATCTGAAATCTTGCTCCTTGCACTACTGCTATGGAAGCAGCCATGTGTCCTAGGAGCTGCAGAAAATGCCTTGCTGGTCGAGAGACCTGCAGGGTGAATTAAGAGGCCACGGAGACTAAGGTCTTTGCCCTGTCCAGAGGGAGGAAGGCCCTGGCTTCCTGTGTGTTCAGTTCTGCGCCTATGAAGGTTAGGAGCTGGACAGGCTCTAGATCTGACTTTGAGAGATTCAGAAGGAAACCTAGGGAGGTAAGCAGTTGCTGAGTTACCTGAAGGTGTAAGCTGACCTGTTCTGGGGACTGGCCTATTATGAGCCAATCGTCCAGGTAAGGAAAGATGGCAATTTTTTGCCTTCTTAGGCATGCAACTGCTACTGCCAGGCATTTGGTGAATACCCTTGGAGAAGAGGTGAGGCCAAAGGGCATTGCTCTGAACTGCCTGAGGTACTTTCGATGGGAGCTTCTGATGAGAATCTGGAAGTAGGCATCCTTGCGGTCCAGGGACGCTAGCCAGTCCCCTGGCCTTAGAGAGGGTAAAATAATTCCCAGGGTCACCATTTTGAACTTTGGTTTTAAAAGGTGCTTGTTTAAGTATCTGAGATCCAGGATGGGCCGCCATTCTCCTATCTTTTTTGGGGTAAGGAAGTACCTGGAGTACAAACCTTTGCCCTGGTGTAGGGGTGGAACCCTTTCCACGGCTCTGAGAGCGAGGAGGGTAGAGACCTCTGCCTCTAGGGCAAGTGCTTCTGACGGAGATGCAGGTGGAAAAGATCTGGTTCTCATCTTTGGAAATTTTTTGAAGCTGAGAACCAGTCCCTGGCTTACTACTTCCAGGACCCACTTGTCTGACGTTAGAGACTTCCAGTCCTGGACAAAGTAAGCCAGCCTGCCCCCTACAGGTAGAGAAGAATCGGCCCTGGCTACCACATCAGGGTGCCTGCTTGGCAGGGACTTTAGGTTGAGGGGTGGAAGCAGGCCTGCTTGAACCCCTGCCTGCCTCTCCTCTAAAGAACCCTCTGGGCATAAGCAGAAGAGGAGGCTTGGGATTGGTAAAAGGCCTATGAAAGGCCTGCCCCTGCCCTTGGAAGCTGCTTCTGAGGAGTGACCTGCCTTTCTTGGCCTGTGCACTCCTATAGGTGGTCCTATATTCATCCACCTTCTTCATGTAATTTCTGTTTGCCCCCAAACAGAGAGTTGCCCACAACAGGAAAATCCATGGCCTTAGACTGGGTATCCTGGACAGGGTAGTACATCTGAGCCAAGCCATTCTTCGAAGTGCCACAGATGTAGCCATGACTCTTGATGACACATCATTAGAGTCTACTGCAGCATGAAATTGCACCTTAGATGCCTCAACACTATCTCTAGCCACCTGTTCCAGCTCTCTGGCCAGCTGGTCAGGGACTTGTTTTGCTAGAGCCAGCACAGTATGCCATCTGGATTTCTGGTATCTAGCAGCATAAGCCATATAATTTGCCTGTCTGAGTCCCAAGGATGCTGCCATGTACTGTTTCTTTGCCATAGCATCAATCTTCCTGGAGTCCTTCTCAGGAGGGTGTGAAGCTAGGGGAATATTTGCCTTGTCACAGGCTGCAGCCTGCACTACTCCCACATGGCTGCATTGCTGTGTGAGGAACTCCATATCAGAGCCTGATAAAGTATACCTCTTGTCCATCCTTTTATCTACAGGAGGTATAGTGTGAGGAGTTTTTAAAACTTTTACTGTCTGCTTCCGAAAAGATTTATGCAAAGGAATAGACAGTCTCTTAGATTCTGGAATATCCATCATTTCTACATAATCAGGCTCCTCTTGGTCATCAACAGCTTCCTCAACAGGGAGCTGGAGAGTTTCAGCAACCTTCTTATAAAACATAAATGAGAAGGGACTCAGAGAGCCTTGGAGGAGAAACCCTCAAGGGTCTGTCTGGAGAGGTGTCCGGTTCAATGGGCACATCCAGACCTTCAAAACCACATTCACTCTCCTCATACTCTTCCCTCCCACGGTTCATAAAATTCCTCAAAATCTTGAACCGGTGGAACCGGCCGAACCGAGCGCCTCCCTGATGGTGCCGGTTCAGTCGGAACCGGGTAAAGAGACTGGACAATTTGGATTGCTTTAGCTATTTCTTCAGCGATTGGAGAGAGAACTTTTGGCTCCGCACCAGCTGACTTTCTAGTCCTTTTTGCAGGAACTGGCTCCTCAGAGCCAGCTCTTCGTTTGCCTGAGGAAGTATCGCCTCGGTCAGAGGGCACTCCTCTGGTTCGTTGAACAGAACCGGCCAGCCATCCGGTCAGCGGACTTTTGGCCTCCCTTTCCTGAGCCTACCAACTCTCTTTTCTATGGTGGCAGCAGGGAAATTCTTACAAATCTGGCAGTCTGCATTGAGGTGGTCAAACCCCAGACACTAGACACAGGTGGTGTGAGGGTCAGCCTTAGCAAAGGCTTCCCCACAGACACTACAGTGTTGAAACCCAGTGGGCCCGGTTTTTCTTGTGGGTTTCTCAGACATAATGCCAGCCTAACCAAACTTGCCTGTTTATGGCAATCCGCCAAGCAAGACTCTCTTATCGGTTCCCAACCGTGTCACGGGTCGCGGAAAAAAAACGTAATGAAATCAGTTTTTTTTAGAACCGATAAGAACCGGGAACGGCACTCTAAAAAAGGACTAGCAATTTTAAAACACAATCTGATCGATTCAACCGAACCGATAAATGTTTACATATTCCACACAGAGAAAACGAATGTAAAACCTATCTATTACTTACATTACCACAGACAGAGCTTGAACCGATCGTTATGGTATAATCGTTGAAACTGATAAAATAATATTTTGAACCGACAAAATGAACCGAGCAGCAGGAGAAATCTCCGAGCGACTGTTCAGTGAGGTGGAGTAAAGAATCTGACAGTTTATGTTTGAAGATCAGCAGACAGAGCCTTCTAACCGAGCTCGCGCTCAGAGTTCCATGCTTGCATGGAAAGTTAACTATTTCACCTCCGGGGCAGTTCGAAGATGGGGACTCACTGCAATTGTCATAATATAGCAAGACTTCATGTTGTTTGAAATTAAATAGACAGGGGAAGCACAGCCTTGCTCAGGATCACATAGTATGCAAGTGGAAGATGTGGGATTCAAACGCAGGTTTCCAGGTTCACCACTCTGAACTCTAGCCACTAGGCTACACTATGACAGAGTGTCCCCTTTCCTTCAGGACATATTTGGAAATGTGCGGTATAGCTCAGTGTGTCTACCTGGTCAACTCTTATAAACAAACATAAATTCTATGGGAGTAAACTGTACTAATAAGTTTAATGGCTCCATGATACAATGGCCTTTATTCACGCTTTGGTATTCATGAAACACTTAGTATTTTATCTTTATTATAATACATGAATGGGAACTCGTCCCCATAGAAAAGGTCATTTATTTCACTGTACATCTGTGACTAATCTATCAATTATTTGTTTATTTACTTAGTTCTTCATAACCAGGTAGGGTGCACTAGACAAACATTTGCCTATTTTCAGGCATGACCTGGAAGAGTACAACCAGTAAACAACACAATGCATGGCAATGACAGCTTCAGAAAACTATTACGACAAGGTAATACACAGGGTACGAACAGGTGTACAATCTGCTAAGCATATATGCAAAATAAAAAGTGCAGGAGTATTATACACATAGGCAAATGGTTTACCACAATACAAAGATAAGGAACCGGGGCATATTGCCAACTGTACCATTTTCTGAAGGTGCTGGTTATGTGACAGTGCCTGATATTGACTGGTATGGTGTTCTATAATCTGGGACCAGAGACTGAGCAAGCTATCTCTCCTAATTTAGTCCTGATTTGGTGGTGATGTGGGGTGTTATCAAGGTCAGAGTATTTGAGTGAACAGGCATTTAAGTAAAGTACTAGGAAGGAGGCAAATGATAATGGAACCTGATTATGAATGGCACTATGTATGATACCTCCCAGAGAGAAAACATCATGTTGGGCCGATGGGAGGAACTGGCCAAGTTTAGTATACAGTGTGCAGTGGTGGGCTAGGCGGTTACCTGCAAGGGGAAACTACAGGTGTTGTTATATGCCACATCCCATTTATGAAGCGCTGAATTCAAGGCTTCTAAGAAGACAGGCTAAGTAGGATAATTTGGGAAGCAGAATACCCTGGCCTATGGCAATATGGGCACAGGGAGAGAGGCTGCAGCTAGCTCTCTAGGAAAGCCCAAGACTGACATGGACAGCTCTACAAGTTACCACCATGTTGAGTGCAAAATCAAGGGAGGGATCAAGTGCAACACCCATGTAACTAAAGGTTGGGACAGTGACCAAGTGTGTACCATTTTTCGCAAACCAGAGAGAGAGAGGAGATTGGATTTTCTTTAAACGGGGGACAGATCCAAATGGCATGGCCTGAGATTTGGTAGCGTTCATTAACAGCCTATTTTCATAGAATCATTTTTGTACAGACTGTAGGTCAGCTGACAATGGACTGTTGATCTGTTCAATGTTCTGGGAACTAAACACCAGATCATCAGTAAGCAATAAGACACGACAGGGTGTGCGTTAGACACTTTAACACACGGCTAGGAGGCGTAGTGAGGCACGAGGCCACTGGCCGAGTGCGTCCAGCCTCCTAGCCGTGTGTTAAAGTGTCTAACGCACACCCTGGAGTGGCTTATTGCGCTTATGAAATGCCCATCTTTAGTGGAAATTGCATTTGGTAGGTTAAATTTGCAATTTAAAGTAGGGAAAAACATGTGTTTGTGTAATTTTTAATAAAATAGTTCCTCCGCTTAAGTGTCCTGTGGGTTTTTTGCACTTAAGGACTTTTGTCCTAGAAAGGCTTCTGTACTTTAGGTCTGGTTGTCATGGCAGTATTCACCTCCCCCACACACACACCGTTGTGTGTACACAAGTAAAATTCATCTGTTTTGTTTTTTTATAATAATTTTATGTTAAAACTTGAAGATCAGGTGGGCTGGTACAGACAGAGACACACAGAGAGCAGGGCGGCAGGTACAGTGAGTGGGCTGGTAGCGTCGATTGCGCTCATTTTTAAACACATTGGGGCTGTACATTCATCGTGAGTCAGCGAAGCGGCTACGTAGATCGCATTATTTAATGTTAAAATTGAAGATCAGGTGGAGACACACAGAGCAAGCAGGACGGCAGGTACAGTGAGTGGGCTGGTAGCGCAATTGCAGTTTGGTTTTAAAGAGATCGTGGCTGTACATTCTCTGCTCCGAGGAACGATCGTTAGTGAGCGAGCGGGTAGCGAGATCGCGGTTCAGTATAAAAAAATAAAAAAAAATTCGTATGCAGTTCATGGGAAAACAGTGGCCCAATCTGAACAGGAGGTCACATGTATTTCTTTTATTTGTTACAGTTAGGCTGGCACCACTTATGGCACAAACAAGATGGCTGCTTTTTTTTTTTTAAGGTTCTGAGTGGGCAGCATCACTTATATCAATGCCCACTGCCCAGTTTTGGACCTTTTTCCTGTGCATCAGACAGAATATCACATCCCTAGCAGCCAATCATAGCTCCTATTTCATGATGCCCATTTCATAAGTGTGTATATACAGGATGGGTATAATACAGAGATGCAGAGGTGAACAGAATTTATGTGGAGGGAGAAGAACAAGGGTCCACGTATAGAGCCTTAAGGGACACCAATGGTGATGGCAGATGGATTAGAGAGGGAGGATCCAAACTTGACTCATTGTTGCCTATTGGCAAGAACATCTGAAGCAGGGGAGAGCACGTCAGATATACCATGGAATGCCAATCTGTGATAAAGCAGGGTATGAGGGACCATCTCAAAGGCCTTAGTGAGATGATGAAAATGGTGCCATGAGCTCCCCTTTATCAAATGTGTTAAAAATGCTATTAGTAAAGGAAGGCAGTGCAGTGGTGGTACTATGGTTCCAGCAGAAACCATGCTGAGCAGGAGAGAGGAGATCATAGGTGGAGAAATAGTCAGAAAGTTGGGCGACAACAATTGTTTTCCCCAAGAGTTTACTAAGAGTCAGAAGGAGGACAGTGGGTCTGTAGTTGCAAGTATTTTTCTTATTACTTTTTTTTTTTTTTTTTTAAACACAGGTACTATATGAAACATCTTCCAGAGGTTAGGAACGATGCCAGAGAAGAGAGACAGGTTAAGGATTCTTGCTATAGGGAAGGCCAGTTCACTGACAGCAAGTTTGACGAGACAGGGCTCGACGTCATCAGAGCTGGCAGATTCAGAATCTGGGATCTCCCTCAGGAGTTTGCAGACCTCTGAGACCTGGACTTCTTTTAAATAAAATTGGGGGTGTGACACTGCATTAGGATAAGGGGAGGATGCTGGATTAGGTGAAGAGACAGGAAAAGCCCCAGTGTAAGATGGAAGATCAGTAAAATTTTTTTATTGAAAACATCTAAGATGGTGGAGGGGTTGTTACAAGTTACTCCCACAACCTCAATATCTGTGGGGGTAGGGGTACCGTCCTGACCTGCGGTTTTCTTAATACAGTTTCATAATTGACATGGGCTGCCTATGGAGGAATCGGACTGGGTTTTACAATAATTACTTCTGCTCCAATGGATGGTCTGTTTGCATTCCTTTCTGAGCTTTCAATAGCTTATCCAGTCAGAAACTGAGCTGGATGCCTTGTAGGAAGTCAACATTCATCTCTCCATTTGAGGAGGGATAAAAGAGGACGAACCAATCATTTTGTAATAGGACCAAGAACTCTCCTGGTGGTATGGGGAGCATAATGTCCTGGAGCCCAGCAAAGATTGTACAGAAATGTGAGACAGCCAGGCTGACATCAGTAGTGGCCCACAGATGAGACCAGTTTTAATCGGCTACTTCATTTTTTAACTAGTTAGGGTCTAAGTGTGAGAAGTCCTGAAAGTGAATCAGTCTAGTGGGGACCTTAGGAGGTTTCACACACCATACTCAGTAGACTGGGGCATGATCGTTGATGAAATTGGGTAATACCCTAGAGCAGACTACTCTATCTAGCTTTGGTACCAGCACCCAGTCAATAAGGGTGGCACACTGCCCACTGTTACAGACCTTAGTAGGGCTGGATATAATCTGAGTGAGCAGCAATTTATTTATAGACTCAAACAAATTTTTTAGCATTTTAACCAGTCAATGCTGAAGTCCCTAAAGAGGGCAAATTAAAGGTACAAACCTGCATTAATTAACAATTACAGCTATATACCTATACTAAAATATACCTACACTAGATCAAACAATTTTAAGTATATACCTATAGTAACAAAAAATATATACCTGCACTACATTAAACCCTATGTCGGACAATACTCTTCATAATCAACACATCATTAGGAAGCTAGCTAAACCAGTTAACAAGCTGCAAAAGAACCGGAGGAAAAAACACACAAAGTTCTCCCAAATCCAGAAATCTCCCAAACTCCTCCCTGCGCCCACTACACACCATTCCCTCCTTGTTGCAAGTGACATTCAGGAGCCATTTATGTTTAATACTGTTGTGTATCATTTTACCTACCTGCACAGCACTTAGAGCCTCTGAGATGGGGCACTATATACATAAACTCTACTTACTGATTTACTTACTTACATACCGTGATCGCAAATGCAAGCTCCATAACAATAACCATCCTAATGTATTATATTCAATGAACTGGTTAGGGTCTAAGTGGAGGTTTTTCAAGACGGCATGGGACAAACACAAGGGGCTGTCTAAGGTATGGGGGTTCTATGGCAGAGGGGGAGCAAGTAAAGAGGGGTGGAATGGGCAGACTCAATGGGCCAAGAAGGTCCTTTTCCAACGTCACATATTTATGAATCTATGAAACAATGGGTAAGGGTAGAACACTCGGAAGTATACCCATCTTGGGGGCTAATTAGGAAAAAAAAACACTTGCCATTTGGGGTCATGGCCTTATTATAGCTCTAATTAGCCCATCTGATGGGTATACATCCTTGTATAGCACCCTAACCCATTATTTATTTTATATTTATCCCACTATTCACAAAGCACTTTTACAGTGGTACTTTTATATTATTTGTCCCGACACTGGAACAGGTATTTGAAACAAAACAAGGCTGGGTATAATTACACCATTAGAAAGCATTTTAGTTCTACTAAAAAGGAAGCAGATAAAGCAGCCAGCGACATTAATGAATTTTAGAGAAGGTAAGCAATCGTAAAATGTGGGAGTTTTAAACTAGAAATAATACGATGCAAGAAGGCCAAGGATGGAAGAAAAAATTACTCACCTTAGTAATTGCTTTTCTTCTCATGGAGTCTTGCTATATTATAACAATAGCAGTCAGCCACTGCAGCTGAACTGCCCCGGAGAGGAAGGAGTTAACCCAGAAGATCTGAGTTCCCACAGCGCGAGATGGCCAGTCTAAAGTTCTATCTGGCAAGCTTAAATGAAACTGTCAGATCTTTTACGCCAACATCAAAGGACGGAAAAAGTCTGTGTGGAAAACTACACTAGCCTATGGCTACCTACTAGTAGTAATAACAACAATATAAACAACAAAGAAACACCCGAACCATAATAACAAAGATTGATGGTATTATGGTTCGGGTTTACCACCCTTGACAAGCACATATGAACCCCCTTCCCCCAAGACCAAGTCCAAGAAGGGGCAATAAAAATAACCTAAAAGAACATCTGATCCCAACCCAAAGGAAAACAGGGTTAGGGAAAACTAAAATGGCATGACACAGTGTTGCACCAATTTGCCACCTCACCCAAGTAGGAGTTCTGAGAGGGCAGGAGGGAGGGTGGTTAGAATAGCAAGACTCCATGAGAAGAAAAGCACTACTAAGGTGAGTAATTTTTTCTTCAAACACCATGAAGTCTTGCTATATTATAACAATAGCAGATTACACAGCAGTACCTCCATGGAGGAGGGTCAGAACCTACTTAGAAATAGGCTCTGAAGCACTAGCTGTGCCAAACCGAGCATCTCTCCTGGACTGGATATCCAGGGAATAATGCTTGGTAAGGTGTGAACTGTCTTCCAGGAAGCAGCTTGACAAATCTCCAGAATAGGAATGTCTCTAGCAGCCGCTAGAGGCGCAGCTGTACCCCTGGTGGAGTGGCCTCAATCCTGAGGGGGTATCTACACAGTTTCTGATAACAAAATTGGGATACAAGAGACAATCCACTTTGCAATTGTTCTCTTTAGCGGCAGGTTTCCCTACAACCGCCAGGTAAGAAACAGTTGAGGATTCGAACCCATGACCTTGGTGCGCCTAGATAGTAACTAATGCCCTTTGACATCCAAGCTGTGCAGTCTCCTCTCCCTGAGGAAGAATGCCAGTGAAAATACTGGGAGGAGATAGATTGATTCAGGTGGAAATCAGAAACCACCTTAGGCAAAACTTTCTATTAGTCCTAAGGACTACCTTATCTCTGTGGAAAGAGATAAAATCTTCCTTCCACTGACAGGGCCTGTAACTCACTTATGCCTGGCAGAGGTGATAGCTACTAGAAAAACGGTTTTCCAAGTTAAATACTTGAGTTCTGCTGAAGACAGAGGCTCAAAAGGAGGTTGCATTAACTGAGCAATGCAAATATTCAGGTCCCAGGCGAAGCTGGTTCCCGAAGGAGGGTTAGTGTGAAGTAACCCTTTAAAAACTTGGAGAACACAGGGTGAGAAGAAAGGGAGGCAGGCTTCCTGCTGACACAAAAAGCAGAGACAGCTGCCAGATGAACCTTCAGGGTAGCTGGTCTAAGGCCTAAGGAATTCAGATGGACCAAATAGTCCAAAAGAATGGGAAGATCAGCAGATTCTGGGGTAATCTGCCTCTCAGAGCACCAGATGGAAAACCTCTTCCACTTAGAATTATAAGTGGTTCTAGTGGAAGGCTTCCTTGAAGCCTTTAAAATATCCATAACACCTTGAGAAAGGTGTAAATCAGCAACTTAGCTCCTCAAGAGCCAAGCCTTGAGGTGGAGGGACTTGAGGTCCGGATACCTACACTCTCCCTGTGCACAGGCCAGTAGTCGTGAACTCTGGGCAGGCTCAGGCAGGGTGGACTGCCAGGGACAGGAGCAGAGGGTACCAGGGCTGTCTGGCCCAATCTGGGGCAATCAGAATAACTCTGCAAGGTTGAGATCTGATTTTCACTAGTACCCTGAAAAGGAGAGGAAGGGGAAAGCATACAGGAACTTCCTTTCAATCCAATAGAAAGGCATCCAGAGGACTGGAGCCCAGTACTGGAGGCCTGCAGCAAGAAGGAAGTTAGTGGTTGTCTGGGGCCGCTAAAAGATCTATCTGAGGAGGCCCCAACTGGCAAAGACGGACCCCTAGTACTTGTGGATTCAGAGCCCATCTGTGATGGCCCTGAGAAATTCTGCTGAGGCGGCCGCCAGCACATTGTCCTTCCCTGGGAGATGAACCGCTATCAGGGAGGTGTCTAGGGAATAAGCCAGAGACCACAACTTCATTGCTCGTGCACAAGGCTGAAGACCGAGTGCCCCCTTGCTTGTTGATGTACCACATTGTGGTGGTATTGTCTGTCCTGACTTGAACCACTTTTGTTCTGGACAGAATCTGAAAAGATCCAAGAGCTAAAAAGACAGCTCTGAGTTCCAGAAGATTGATGTGGAGAGATTCCTGAGGAGACCACACCCTGAGTGGTAAGGTCGCCTAGGTGGAGCCCCCCACCCCAACAGGGAGGCATCCGTGGTGAGGGTGAGGGAGGGAGAAATGGGAATGAAGGGAACCCCTTGTTTCAGATTGCTTTGATCCTGCCACCAGTGTAGCCAGGATCAGGGATTGAGTAACTGGGACCAATTTGCAGGTCCTTCCTCTGAGACCAATAGGCCTCAAATGGAACTGAATGTCCCTCATCTGAATCTTGCTCCTGCACAACAGCTGTGGAAGCAGCCATGTGTCCGAGGAGTTGCAGGAAATGCCTTGCTGGTCGAGAGACCCGTAGGGTAAAGCGAGGATGCCAGGGCGATGAGTCTGTCCACCCTTTCCGAGGGAAGAAAGGCCCTGGCTAACCTTGTGTCTAATTCTGCGCCTATGAAAGTTAGGGGCCTGAACTGGTTCCAGAACTGACTTTGGTAAGTTTAGCAGAAATCCCAGAGAAGTGAGAAGCTGCTGGGTGACTTGTAAGTGGGATTTCACCTGACCTGGAGACTGACCCACAATGAGCCAGTCGTCCAGGTAGGGAAACACAGCAACCCCTTGCCTTCTTAAATGAGCCACTACTACAGCGAGACATTTTGTGAATACTCTTGGGCAGAGGTAAGGTCAAGGGCATTGCCCTGAACTGGTAGTGGCCTGAGGGCAGTTCAACCTGAGGTACTTCGGGTGGAAGGCCTGATCAGAACATGAAAATAGGCATCCTTGAGGTCCAGGGAAGCTAGCCAGTCCCTGGCTTTAGGGAGGGCAATATCATTGCCAGGGTTAACATTTTGAACTTTGGTTTCAACAGATGCTTGTTCAAGTATCTTAAATCCAGAATGGGCGCCATTCTCCTGTCTTCTTGGGGTAAGAAGTATCTTGAATAAAGCCCTTGCCCTGATGGCAAGGAGGAACCCTTCCACTGCTTTGCAGACCAGAAGAGAAGAAACCTCTGCTTCCAAAGCAAGGGCTTCTGAAGGACTTGCAGGTGGGAAATGCCTGGCTCTCATCTTTGGAAAATATTTGAAGTTGAGAACTGTGACCCTGGCCTATTACCTCCAGAACCCATCTGTCCGGGTTAGGGACAGCCAGCTCTGGCTGAAATAGGCCAACCTGCCTCCCACTGGTACAGGAGAATCGGCCCTGGGCACCCATCAGGGTGCCTGCTTAGCAGCAGCTTAGGGCTGAGGGAGGAGAGCGTCTACTAGCGCCACGCCTACCCCTGCCTCTGAAGAAACCCTCTCAAGTAGACAGCAGAGGAGGCTTGAAATTGGTAAAAGGTCTGGAAAAGGGTCTGCCCTTACCTCTGGGAGCATGCCTTGTGGCATGGCATGCTTCTCCTTAGCCTGGGCACTTTTGTAGGTAGTTCTGTATTCATCCATCTTTTCATATAATTTTCTGTTTGCTCCCAAACAGAGAATTTCCCACTACAGGAAAATCCATAGCCTTGACTGAGTATCTTGGGACAGATTAGTGCATCTGAGCCATGCCAACTCACGGAAGTTGCAGAAGTGGCCATGACCCTAGAGGAAACATCATTAACATCAACAGCAGTATGAAATTGAACTTTAGAGGCTTCAATGCCATCAGCAGCCACCTGTTCCAACTCACTAGCCAGCTGGCCATGGGCCTGCTTGGCTAACTGCAATACTGTGTCCCACCTAGATTTCTGATATCTAGCCATAAGCCATATAATTTGCCTGCCTGAGTCCCACAAAGAAGCTGCCATATACTGTTTCTTCGCCATGGCATCAATCTTCCTAGAATCCTTATCAGGAGGATGTGAGGCCAGAGGAATATTAGCCTTGTCACAGGCTGCAGCTTGTACCACACCTACATGACTACACTGCTCAATAAGGAAGTCTGTATCCGAGCCTGACAAAGTATACCTTCTGTCCATTTTTTATCTACAGGAGGGACAGAATGAGGATTTTTAAAATCTTTGTTGTTTGCTTCCTAAATGACTTATGCAAAGGAATAGACAACCTCCTAGACTCTGGAATATCCATCATCTCCACATAATCAGGCTCCTCTTGCTCATCCACAGCCTCCTCTAAAGGAAGCTGGAGGGTTTCTGCAACCTTTTGTAAAAATAAAGAAAGAAGGGACTCAGACAGAATAGGGGAGATTCTAAAGGTCTGTCTGGAGAAATGCCCGTCTGACGATGGGCAATCCCAGACCCCTCCCAGCCACACATATATTGATCAAATCTCCTCCTCTCCTGTGGTTCATAAAATCTCAACTTCAAAATCCTGAACCACTGGGACTGAACGTAACCAACCTTTTACCAACTGTTGGTGGTTCTATAGATCCCTGAGACAGTGACTGGACAATCTGAATGGCTTTAGCTACTCTGCAGCAGTTGG
Source organism: Neoceratodus forsteri (assembly GCA_016271365.2). Classification (NCBI taxonomy): domain Eukaryota; kingdom Metazoa; phylum Chordata; order Ceratodontiformes; family Ceratodontidae; genus Neoceratodus; species Neoceratodus forsteri. The sequence continues at coordinate 1,116,433,004 of CM028130.1, forward strand.
AGACACAATTCTGGACTCAAACCTCCTGATTTCTTTGTCTTTTTACTTGGGACTGGTTCCTCTGAGCCAGTCTTCCTTGCCCGAGGAAGTCTCGCCTGGTCAGAGGGCACTCCCTCTGGTCCAGTGGGTACTGAACCGGCTGGCCATCCGGTCAGCGGACTTCTTGGCTCCTCTCGCCCTGAGCCGCCCAATCTCTTCTCCAGGGTGGCTGCAGGGAAATTTTACACACCTGGCAGTCTGACAGGAGGTGGTCAGCCTCAGACAATAGACATTAGTGGTGTGTGGGTCAGCCTTGCAAAGGCGCCCCCACAGACATCACAGTGTTGAAACCCAGTGGGCCCGGTTTTTCTTTTGGGCTTCTAGACATAATGCTAGCCTAACCAAAAACTTGCCTTTGATGGCAGTGCAGGCAAAGACACCTTATCGGTTCCTAACTGTCACGGGTATTTGAAAACTGTAATAATTTCCGGTTTTTTTAGAACTGATAAGAACCGAACCGACTTCAAAACCCACAGTATAATTTTAAAGACAGAAAAGTCTAAGCGATGGTTCAAAACCGAATCGATAATTAATTTTCCACACAGACTTGAATTTTTGTACTTACGGTTACCAGATAGAGCTTTAGAACCGAAATGGTAAAAATAATGATTTTGCCGTCAAATGAACAAAACTACTCTTTAAACCGAGAATGAACCGAGCTGAAGGAGCTGATCTCGGAGCGACTGTTCAGTGAAGCGAGAAAGAATCTGACAGTTTCATTTGAAACTGCCAGATAGAGTTTTGGGCACAGCGTCATATTGTAGAACTCAGATCTTCTGGAGTTAACTCCTTCCTCTCCGGGGCAGTTCAGCTGCAGTGGCTGACTGCTATTGTTATAATATAGCAAGACTTCATGGTGTTTGAAAGTGTCTAAGTGATAGAAAGAAGTAGGCTGCTGGTTAACTAGGATTTGCAGCTTATCCATTAGGCAGGGAAATGGGCAGACTGGGTGAGTGGTCCTTATCTGCTGTCAAATTCTGTTTCTTTAAAGTAAGGCAGAAGCACTTAAACAGCTCCTACTTATTTCTTCGCCGTTTTTCCCCCTGTGTAAATATGTACATTTTTCATTTAAACATTTGTTTATCCATTACCTAAGGCAAATCCTTTATTGATAACGTGTAAGAGAAAGCAGTTTAATGTTTGCTTACTGTGCTGGACATGCAGCTTGCTGAGTCAAGCGAAATCTCCAGTCGGCTACGTTCGGAAAGGCCGAATGTTGGCTACATAAATAGGGTAATCCTCAAGCGTAACAGGCAGTCAGGTTTCAGTAGTTTTTAACTCCTGTGATCATGGTGCTGTTTGTGTGCTTCGTTGCCGAAATCAATGTCATCGTGCTCTAATATTCATTATCAGTGAATGTTTATATGACCCTCTGTGTTGTATGGATGCCAATCCTTTTTTTTCTCTCCTGTGGTTCTTAGTGTAGAAATGTCAATTTGATCTATTTCTACTATTTCTATTTTGAACACTTGAGTATAGGAACTGTACTTGCAGTTTAATTCAGCTTTCACTTGCACCCCCTTTAATTAGTGGTGTCCTGATTGCAGCAGTGAATGTCTGCTGCATATTATAATGCTCTTTTTGCATCGAAACACTGCCTTCCTTCCTTCAATGGTTATTTAAATAAATCGCCCTACATGTAGTAATCTGCACATAGAGAGCATATACCATCAGTATGTGAGATGCATTTTACTGATATTAAACATTGCCGTCAAAACAAAAGTACGTATAAAAAAGGGACTACTTGTAAAATTCTGTAAATAAGTTATTTGAGCTCAAAGGTATATTTCTGATTGAATAAATAATAAAATTCAATCTCTACTGAAATTAACAGTTACAACGATGTTAATAAAGGCTAACAGCAGTTGTATCCTTTTAAATAGACAACTGTTTTACACAAATTTATTTAAATCACATGCTATCAAATATGCAAAAAGAAACATCTCCCCTTATCTTATTATTGTCATAATGAACACTTTTTTGCACAAGTATTAATTTAAAAAATGTAAATGTTGTAATTTTTTTCCCCACGGAACAACTCCGTGACTCTGTACGGTTAGGTTTGAACAATTCATTAAATATGAACATCTCATATACAATAATTAATGTCAAAGCACAGACAACAAACATTTCAGTCATTATCTTGCAAACATAAGGAAACACTCTTCATTTACATGCAGCAGTCTCACTTTGTTTGTGATCAATTACAAAAAGGTCAGATCCATTTCTCATACAGTTATCTGCTGCATTTTAAAATGTGAATACCACAGTGAACATGCTTTACAACTGCAAACAAAAGATTAAAATAAGGACTTTGGGTGAGAGGGTTTTCACCTACACAATGATCCCATTCAAGAATAGTATTAAATGCCCCAAAATGCATCACTGGGCAACTGACAGCTGGCAACGATTAGCGTTTCACTGCAAGCCAGTAAAGAAAACTATGAAAGAAAAAAAAAACAAAAAAAAAACCGCTGAAGCAAAAACCTAAAAGAAACAAACAAGACTAGACAAGAGTTTAATTCACGGTGTATGAGATTTTCTCTTATCAGCATCTCGGGTACTTTGCCAAAACTTTTGAATTATGCAATAAACTTACTCAGTACATAAATAGATGAGCAGAACCTTTACACAAATTAGCAGTCAGAGTGCTAAGATTTATTTTAAAATGCATCATGACAATAAACTGGATTAATTCCGAGTGAAATATGAAACCTCTGACAATTATCTTTTCTTCTTTTTGATCTGTTCTGAGTAAAAACATTCCAGTCAGCTGAAGTAACGTGCTGACACACAGTTGATTGACTGATTGACAGTTTTTTGGGGATGTGCTATACAAATTACCACTATCTACGTCACTTCTGGTGCAGTATCCCAAATAGCTTCTCAGTGAATCGCTCAGCAATAATTGGAGACACTGGCAAACAGAATCAAAACAGATCAAAATAAAGTCAATGAAAAAAAGTACACAACACACAGGCAAGGTATGCAGATATTTTTTTATTTGCAAGTCCCCATGCAGTTACTCAATACCAGCTCTTTGTTTTATTTTATACAGAACTGTTATCTAGCACTGTTCGGATGTGTTTCACTAAACCTCAAACTCCTTCACGTCCATGTGAGTAGAGTGTGAACTGTGGTTTAGGCCATGTTTTCCCGAACCATTTGGAAACAGTGAAAAAGATGGAAAACAACTCCTTTCATACAAAACTCCAGTGCAGGGACAAAGAGCACTTATAAGTATATAACAAATTAAAAAAAAAGGAACAAATTTTAGTGAGTTAGCCACAAAATAACAGGAACACCAATCCAGGGTGACCACTCTTTATCGGAAACCAAAGATCTACTATTGGAATGCTAGAAGGTTCCAAACCAACACAGTACGACAGCAATCTGTGAAAAAACATTCTAGGTTCCAGGGTATCATGCATCGTCTGCAGACGATGCACAACTCTGACAGTTCTTATTCATGTTGTCAGAAAAGAATAGGTTGCTTACCTGTAACCGTGGTTCTAGGACTTGTATATGGTTCACATCCACACACTGGCTGTTCCACTGGAATGCAGTGATTTTCCAGAATGTCTTTAAGCTAAGCTCCTTCCACCACCTGGGCGAATCTATCCCGACTCCACCCCGTGATGTCACATCTCGCATGCTGGAAGCAGGATCAGGTGCAGCACCACATGCCAGAGGAGGCCAGGTGGGTTGTGTGGATGTGAATCAACCCACTCTTCTTGGAGCGTGGATATGGCTCACTTATCCACAGTCTGGCAGACTCCTAATAGTTCTCCAGGAGGAGGGGTCAAGGACATACATTTGAGAACCGAGGTCTCAAAACATGCATCCGAGGTGTGTGCTGACCACCAGGTAGCAGCCCTACAGATTTCCTGTATGTGTATATCCCTGAAAGCTGCCAAAGAGGCAGTGGTATGTCTCGTGGAATGAGCCCTAATCGCAAAGGAAAGCTCTTGACCAGCCAACCTATAGCAGAGGTCAATGCAAGAAGGAAACAACTCCTGGTGGGGGACTCCATTGTTAGGAAGGTCGAACTGGGGGAGGAAGGGGAGAGGGAGGTAAGGTGCCTGCCTGGCGCCATGGCTTGGAGGGACAGGGAGCGAATCGTCAGGATTGCCGGAGCAGCTGCATAGGGGAGGGAGCTGGATGTCATTGTCCACCTAGGGACAAATGACCTGGCTAAGAAAGGGATTAGAGAAGTGCAGGAAGAGTTTGTGAAATTGGGAGGGCCTTAGACAAGCAGCATGCACGGTAACCTTCTCGGAGGTGCTGCCCATTCATGGCGAGGAAAGGTTAGGGTGTTCCCACCATGGATTCAATCAGTGGTTGAAAAACTGGTGTGGAGCCCAGAGATTTGGCTTCATTGGGACTGGGGGTCCACTCTGGAGTGATGCAAGCCTATACTGGCATGATAGGCTGCATCTGTCCAGGAGGAACCAGGATCCTAGGTGATAGGTTTAAATGCTTCATTGGCAAGCATTTAAACTAGCCAAGGGAGGCACTAGAAAGGAGCAGGGAAGTCCTAGCCCCCTCCCAAAAAATCACGGTAGTAAGTGCAGTAAACACTAACATAGAGGTGTCGATAGGGAGAAGGTCAGGGGTAAATGGAGAACGTGACAAAGGCAAGAAGGACAGGGATGGGGCAAAAAGGAGTAAGGCCATCAGGAAATGGAGGGTAATGTGTAACAATGCCCGTAGTCTGGGCAACAAGCTCCCTGAGTTGGTGGCCTTGACAGAAGAGGGATGCCTGGATATCGTAGCAGTCACAGAAACATGGTACACAGAGAACCATGACTAGGATGTTAACATACCAGGGTACATAACCTACAGGAGAGACAGGCAGGGAGAAGGGGGAGTAGTTTCATGTAAAGGAAGGGATAAAAGCAACTGAACAAAAGAGTAAACAGGGAGGAGAGGAGGCACTGTGGGTCACCTTGAGACTGGAAAGGGCACCACAATCCGCACAGGGGTTGTGTACAGACCCCCATGTCAGGGGGAGGGAATGGACAAGGATATGGTAGAAGGCATTCTTAGAATGGCAGAGAAAGGGGAGATACTGCTGATGGGAGACCTGAATATGCCAGATGTTAACTGGAGCACATTTGCTGCAGCCACATCCAAGAGCAGGGCCATTCTTGATGCCCTACAGGTGGCAGGCCTCAGACAGCTAGTTTCGGAACCCATTCGTGAGGGAGCAATCTTAGACCCCGTGGCTGTCAAACGGAGCAGGAGAGGATCTCAGATCTAGAAGTGGGTTGCCATCTGGGAACAAGTGACCATCAAACAGTGTGGTTCACGTTAAACCTGCTACAGAGTCAAGTCACAAAAGTGAAGGTACTGGACTTTAGGAGGGCTGACTTTGGCAAGATGAGAGAGTGCCTCAGAAAAGCACTAGCAAACAGGCTAGAAGGAGGTGGAGCAACAATGGGGAATCATCAAACTGCCATCACAGAGGCAACAAGCCTTTGTGTGAAGCAAATAAACAAATCAAAATGAAAGAAAAAGCCACTATGGTTCTCAAAAGAGGTGGCTGTGAAAGTCAGGAAGAAAAAGATAGCATTCCGGAAGTATAAGGAAACACATAAGGAGCAGGACAGAGAGCTGTACCAGTTAAGGCAGAAGGAAGCAGGGAGGGAAGTCAGAATAGCAAAGGCCCAAACTGAGGAAAAGATAGCCAACTCGGTTAAGAAGGGGGATAAAACCTTTTATAGGTACATCAGCGAGCGTAGAAAGACAAAGGGAGGGATAGTGAGGCTGAATAGAAGGAACGGTGGGTGGGCAGAGGGGGACAGTGAAAAAGCAGGGATACTGAATGAATATTTCTGCTCAGTATTCACAAAAGAGGAGGGGGAAGTGCCTAATCCAATTAACAGAAGCACTCTTGAGAGGGGGTCGATCCCAGTCCTTTCACAGAAGAAAGGGTTCTGCAAGAACTCCTAAAACTGAAGGTGGACAAAGCAATGGGGCCTGATGGAATTCACCCAGAATTCTAAAAGAATTAAGGGGGAACTAGTGAAACCACTGGCTTCTTTTAATAAATCATGGGAGGATGGTGTGGTACCTGAGGACTAGAGGAAGGCGGATGTGATTCCCCTTCACAAAAGTGGGACCAAGGCAGAGGCAGGAAACTACAGACCTGTCAGTCTGACCTCTGTGGTAGGGAAAGTGATGGAGTCACTTCTGAAGGAAAGGATAGTTGAGTACCTAGAGGCCAGTGGGGCACAGGACCCAAGACAGCATGGGTTCACAGCGGGAAGGTCATGTCAGATGAATCTAATGACCAAAGTAGTAGACCAGGGAGGGGCTGTGGACATGGCCTACCTAGACTTTAGCAAAGCATTTGACACAGTCCCACGCAAATGATTAATAGTCAAATTAACCAGCCTGGGAGTGGGTCCCAGGGTGGTAGCCTGGGTAAAACATTGGCTGGACAACAGGACACAGAAGGTAATTGTAAATGGAGTCCACTCTGAAGAAAGAGGGGTTACTAGTGGGGTACCACAGGGTTCAGTAGTGGGTCCAGTCCTTTTAATGTCTTCATAAGTGACATTGCAGAGGACTGGAAGGAAAGTATGCCTCTTGCAGATGACACAAAGATCTGCAACAGGGTTGATACACAAGGAGGCGGAAAGGATGAGAAGGGACTTGGCAAGGTTGTAGGAATGGTCAGAAGTATGGCAGCTACGATTCAATGCAAAGAAGTGCAAATAATGCACCTGGGAAACAAGAACCCAGGGAAGAATACACAATGGGGGAGGTAGTAACAACAACAAAAAAGGAAAGGGACCTGGGGTAATCATATCAGATGACCTTAGAGGTTAGCAAGCAATTGAGAAGGCAGTAGGGAGGGTCATGGGTATACTGGGATGCAGGGAGAGGGGCATCAGCAACAGAAAACAGGAAGTTGTCATCCCTCTGTATAGACAGTTGTGAGACCCCATCTGAGTACTGTCCAGTTCTGGAGACCCCATCTCCGCAAGGACATAGACAGGATAGAGGCAGTCCAGAGAGGGCAACTAAAATGGTGCAGGGTCTGCAAGAGAAGCCGTGATGAGGAGAGACTAAAGGAGCTTAATATGTATACCCTTGAGGAAAGAAGGGAGAGGGGGACATGATAGAAACTTTAAGTACCTCAGTGGAATCAACAAAGTCCAAGAGGGTAGCATCTTTCAGAAAAAGAGATGTGCAAGAACAAGGGGACACAATTTAAAGATGGGGCGCGGTTCAGGAGCAATGTGAGGAAGTATTATTTCACAGAGAGGGTAGTGGATGCATGGAACAGCCTTCCTGAGGAGGTTGTGGGGTCTAAAACTGTGGGAGAATTCAAGAATGCATGGGACAGACATAAGGCAATTCTTGTGGGGGGGTAGGAAGAAATAGGCTGCTGGTTACCTAGGATCTGCGGCCTATCCTGTAGGTAGGGAAATGGGCAGACTAGATGGGCCAAGCGGTCCTTATCTGCCGTCAAAGTCTATGTTTCTATGTTTCTAAGATGTAACCCATCATGCAACAGTCCACTATGTTGGCAGTCAAACAGGCACGGTTTCAGTGTAGGTGATGAACAGCTGGTGGGAATGTCCCCGAACTCCAGCCGTACGTGCCACATAATAGGACAGTGCTCTCCGCAGGCCAAGGGTATGGAGCCTGTGATCAGCCTCCGAAGAAGGGTTGTTAAAGTATACTGGTAAGTTAAACACTTGGTTAAGGTGAAACTCCGATACCACCTTGGGGAGGAACTTCAGGATGGGGTGAAGGATGACTCTGCCCCTGTGGAAGACCATGTAAGGAGAGTCCACTGGGAGCACCCTAATCCTTCAGGCAGACATAACGGCCACCAGGAAGGCAGTTTTCCATGACAGGTGTGACAATTCACACCTGTACATCAACTCAAAATGCTTGCCCATGACCACAGCCAGGACCAGCAGCAAGTCCCACGGGGGAGGTGGATCATGCATAAGAGGGGACAAGTGGTCAATGCCCTTGAAAAAGCACCATACCACCTTCTTGTTGGTGACCGCCAACATACCAGGGCGTGCCTGGTAAGCAAAGATGGGTGCCAGGTGCACCTTAGGGTCACTGCTCATAGTCTCAACTGCGAAAGGGACCAGAGGTAGACCAGGATGCTGGCATGAAGTTGCCCAATCTTTCTGGCAGACATAAAGACCACCAGGAAGGATGTCTTCAACAGGTGAGACAGGTCACACCTGTGCATCGTCTCAAAAGACTTACCCATAAGCACAGCCAGGACCAGCAGTAAGTCCTACAGTGGAGGTGCATCACGCACTGAAAGAAACAAGTGGTCGAAGCCCTTGAAAAAGCACTAGATCACCTTCTCCTGGGCCATCGTCAGCAAACCAGTCAGCACCCGCTAAGCAGAGATGATTGCCAGGTGCACCTTAAGGGTCATCACTTGTAGTCCCAACTGGGAAAGGGATCAGAGGTAGTCCAGGAGGCAAGCCACAGGGCAGGCAAGGGGATCAAGACCCTTGCTCTGGCACCAAATGGAAAATCTTATCCATTTCAAGGCACAGTACACTTCAAGGTGACTCCTTCCTGGAGGCCTGCACAATGTGGAGGACATCTTTGAAAAGACCCAAGGCCTAGAACTCTAACCACTCAGGAACCAAGCCGTGAGGTGTAGGGACTGAAGGTCCGGGTGCAGGAACATCCCTCCGAAGTCTGGCCAGCAGGTATGGGCAGAAAGGCAGTCACCACGGAGACTAGCTGTTGAGGCTGAGAAGATCTGGAGCTATCAGGATGATCAGCACCTTGTCCTTCCTGACCTCGGCCAGTACTCCGTGGATTAAGGGGAAGGAAGGAAAAGCACATGAGGCCCCGAGGTCCTATGCCTCGTGAAGGCATCCACAGTCAGTGTCCTGTACTGTGGGCGGGGGGGCAATTAACAGTCTCAGTTTGGCATTCTCCCAGGAGGCAAGCAGATCCACTGAGGATAAGCCCCACAGGGAGAACAGGTGGTTCACCACCTCCTGATTCAGCGACCACTCGTGCAACATCTCTTCTATCCAGCTGATTTTTCTCACCTGTGATATGACTTGCCAGGAGATCGGCACCCAGGCTGAGCACAAGGGTCCAGGTGGTGAGTGCCTCCCAACACGAAGGGAGTGTGTGCCACCCTGTCTGTTCATGTAAAACATGGTCATGGTGTCGTCCATCTGGACCAGAATGATCTGGTTCCAACAAGCAGAATGAATTCTGTCAGAGCCAAGTGCACTGCACTGAGCTTCAGCATGTTTATGTGGTGACAGGAATCCCTGGGCGACCAAAACCTGTGGGCCATGTGGCCTCCCGGGGTGTGCTCCCCACCCTAACAGAGATGTATCCATCATCAACATGATGGCTGGCTCTGGGTGAACAAACAGGATTCCTTTCTCCAGGTGTTCCAGGACCAGCAACCACTGGATGGCATACCACCTCAGCTGGGCCACTGTGACTGACTAGTCCAAGTGGCCTAGAAGCTGGGTCCACTGACAGCCCAGCTCCCACTGAAGGTGGCACATCTGCCAGCAGATCCAGTAGACTATGCTGGTGCAGGATGCCATGTACTCCTGCAGCTGTAGAAAATCCCAGGCAAGGCGCAAAAGCCCAACCTGAAATGATCGGGCAAAGGAGAGGAGATCCTGTGCCTGGAGGCAGGCCCTGGCCTACATGGGGTCTAATTCTGCCCCGATAAACTTGATCGCCTGCTTCAGTACCAGTATGGACTTGTCTAAGCTGACCAACAGGCCTAAGTATCAGCAGGTCTGGAAGGCCAGGTCTGTAGATCTTGCCATAGCCTCTCTGCATGGAGCAGCTTCCAGTCAACTGTCCAGAAAGGGGCACACCTGGACCCCTAGGCACCTCAGGTGGGCCACCACCACTACCATGCATTTATTGAAGACCCTCAGAGCAGAGGAGAGGCCGAATGGTATGACTAGGAACTGGCACAGGACCCCATCTGCTTGGAACTGGAGGTACCGGCAGTGGGATCTGTGAACAGGAATGTGGAAGAACGCATCCTGGAGGTCCAAGGAGCAAAATCACACATTCGGCTCCAGGGACAGTATTATCTGGCTCAGAGTGGCCATCCGGAACTTGCGTGTCTGCATGTACTGATTGAGAGTGTGTAGATCCAGTACGAGGTGCTAGCACTCTGTCCCTTTTGGGACCAGTAAGTACCAGGACACGTACCCCCAGACTGGCCAGGGTGTCTGGGACACAGCCTTTTAGCCCCTTTCACAAGAAGCTGAGCAATGTCCTCCCTGAGGGAGGACAATGTGTTCTGAGACACCCTGGACTCTAGGCGTGTGGAGGTGGTAGGGTGGGAGACCCTCGAAATCTAGAGGCAGTCAACTGCTCACTACATCCAGCATCCACTTGTCCGTTGTGATAGCAGACCAACATGGCAAGTGACGTACCCAGTCTCTGACGGGGAAAGCAGTTGCGGACAGGACAGGTGGAGGGGTGACAACTCCCAACTTGTCACTGGGCAGCTTTTGCAGGGATGCCAGCGTCTGCTGTAGGAGGGGCACCACTACCCCTGCCTCCCCCTTAGTACCTTGGACAGTGGCACCTCCCAATCGAATGGTATGGAGAGCATAAATGCCTCAACTGTGATCTGGACCATGATCTCAACCATGACCTCGACCGTTTACCACACAATTGATGGCAAAAGGGGTCTTCCTGACGTTGGTGCAAGCCTACCCACATTAAGCAAAAAGGGCATTAACAGCCCTATCACAGGTGGAGGCTGGTCCCTGGAAGGACTGACCAGGGTCACTAATCGGTCCACATCCTCCTAAGTAAGGATGGGGAGCGCCAAGGTTTGTGAGGCAGACTCCTTGGCCTCGTCCAACAACCAGTTGACTGGGTTGAGAAAAATCTCAGTGGCTTAGTCGACTAGACCCGAACAGCCTTCAACCTGCCTGACCAGCCCCTCAGCCAAGGGGTGCTCAACTACTGATTAGTCGGGTGAGTCACGGAACTGGGAGGACTGTGATCTCTCCCCATCCCATGACAGGTGACGGCAGTAGGAAGATTTGACTTTGAATTTAGAGCCATGATGGGCAGGGTTTTCTCCCATGGTCTGGAGGGACCTGCACATGTCACAGAACTGGTCCGTAAAAGTCCTGACAGTGCTGGCTCTGGGTGGAAACAGTGCTGAGACTGAGGAGGTGCCCACTGCAGCAGCTGCCACATGTGCCTCAAGGGCTGCAAGTTCAGCAGCAGACACAGCTGCAGTCAAGGCCTTTCTATGGCCCCTAGGGCAATCTTCTTGATCCCATTCTGAAGGCCAATTCAGTGCGAGATGGAGCTTCCTGTCCTCAAGGGACTCAGGAAGCATGGAAACGCACAAGCCGCACCCAGCCCCATTGTGTTGCCTGCCCAGGCAGTACACACACAAGTCGTGTGTATCAATGACTGATATCTGGTGGCAATGAACACAAAATTTAATCCCGGTTTCTTGTGTTCCATCATTGGTCCAGAGATGGAGTCGAAAGAACCACGACACTGCACTGAAATAACACTAAAAACTTCGAAAAGAAAGGTTCACCAGTGGTGCAGAGACAATCCTAAAAAGCGCATAAGAGGTGACCTGTTCTTTCAGCAGAAAGAAAGATCTGACGTCAAGGGGCAGAGCTTAGTTTAAAGATGTTCCGGCCTATCGTCACATTTCAGTGGCACTGCCAGAGTGTGGATAAGTGAACTGTATTCATTTTCAATTCTCTATGAAGAGACTCACATATATGCTTCTGTTTATTACAGCTAGACCTCAGGTACTTTACAATGACATATAAAGGCATAGGTCAAAAAGAAGGCTTTATTTTCATTACACTTCACTTATTAAACAGATTCACTGAAGACAATCTGTTTAAAGGAAACATGCGATTTTCTTATGGTTTTCGTCACAGACACCAAGGAACACGTGCTAATGAGAATACTGCAAAGAAGATTCGGAGTCGGACTCACTTGCTGGTGCCTTACTCTTGCTGCCTCCACACTGTCCTTTGTCTGGGCTGTGGAGGCTCCTCTATGTCCCAGTTATCTTCTCCCACAGGTGCAGCTGCATAGCTGTTCCCCTTGTATGAGCAGTATTCCTCGGCAGAGCTGAACATGTTTGACTTGTGACCAGCCCTCCTTAGAGTTGCAACCACCACCGAGACCAACAGAAAGCTGGTGTCTGCTGCTTCTTGTTTCAAGTCATGCCCTAACAAAAAAGTAAAACAACCTAATTAAAAATTAAGGCAGTCATTTCTTTGACAGGATTTCTAACCACAGAAACAGTGAGTGGCCAAAATGATACCATGTGCTGACCCAGCAGCCATACCTCTTCTACCACCCAACTGTTTGACACACTCCCTGAAAATATGGGGAAAAGAGGCAAACTGTGATCAAATCTTGGAGTCGAGATTCAGATCATTGTTGGAATTTGTGCTTTTTTGTTCGTAAAGTCTGCTGTTTCATGAGCAATACCTTTTTTACATTCATTATTCTAAATCTGTGTTCCAAAATCTTAGCACAGAATGTGGAACAGTAGTGCCCTCTTAATGTGGGGTTGAGGGCCCCAAGTGCTAAAATAAGGGACTGCCTGTTGTAATTTATTTATTTGTTTTAAAAGTTTCACCAAGAAAGACATACTGAGCTGATAACAGCTCGTTTCCAGATGTGTCCTGGGGGAAAGGGTAAGGGAAAAATCATATACAAAACAATAAAACAGAAGCATCATCAACATTATAAGAGATATGCACATCAGATATAAATTGAGTGTTTGTGGTGAGGGTAATACATTTCAGGTAAAGGAGCAGTGTAATAGAATAAGCCAAAACTATTGGGGAGGGTGAGTACAGAGTGCAATATAGAGTAAAAGGGTCAATGAAAGTTGCAAAAGGGAGGAAAAAAAATCATGAAGAAGAGACTTTAATGAGAAAACAGAAAAAGTAGAGCAAATTGACAGGAGAAGAGAGGACCAGAGCTTAGGGAAACAATAAGAAAAAGCAGCTTGGACAGCATTACTTTTTCTGGAGGGAATAAGGAGAGAATGTGAAGTACTAATGTGGAGGGGGTAGCTGGAGACAGGGAGAGAGGATAAGAAGGATGTAAGGCAAGAGGAAAGGGCCCTAACCCAGAATTTAGAAATAATGGAAACTCAATGGGAAAAGCGCCTGGCATCAAGAGACAGGAAAGAAAGGGCAGAGCAGAGTGAGCGGCGGTGGTTATGAGGGAAACAGTCTAAAGCAAAACGACAGAAAGGGTGAAAGAGGGGGTCCAGTTCGGCAAGGGAGGATTTGGGTGCACCACTATAGACCAAGTCACCATAATCAAAGATAGAATCATCTTTAGAACACTTCACGGCGGACAGGAAGCAGGATACTCACTTTGTTCCTGTACAGAGCAATAAGTTTCGGATGAAGCTTTTGGTGAATGGCATCAATATGAACTGAAAAAAATAAGATGACAGTCAAGCCAAAGTCCAAGGTACTTAAAAAAGTAAATATCCTCGATCCAGGTGTGGAACACAGGGAGAGGGGAGAGTCTGGAAAGCTTCTGACATGTGCCACATGTCATAGAAACTATTTTTCTTTTTGGCATTGAGGGTTAACTGGTCAGACTGGAACCTGTGCTGAATATTGTCAATATCCAGCTGCAATTTTGAGGTAAGATCACAAGAAGAGGGGCCAGATGCAAAAGTACTGTATCATCAGCGTACATATGAATGAACCAGAACAACAGATGGAGGGGAGGTCATTTAAGAATATGGAAAAGCGAACACGACCCAGGGCAGACCCTTGAGGGACACCTGAGCAGATAGGGAGCAGAAATGACATAGAGTTACTTATCCAGACAGGTTGAGACCTACCCACAAGGTAAGAATGTATCCAGATGACAGCAGAGTCAGAAAGGCCCATTGCTTTAAGCTTATCCAGCAGAAGGGGGTGTTCCACTGTGTAAAACGTTTTAGCGAGATCAACAAAAATGGCAGACATGATCAGACCTTAATCTGTACCTGAGAGTATGGAGTCAAAGAGCTGAAGGAGGAAAGTGGAGTGAGATTTCCTAAAACTAGACTGAAAGGGGTTGAAGATAGAGATTGGTGAAGTGGATAAAATTCATTTTGCGAATTAGTCCACAAAGTTGGTGAAATTTGCAAACTGGAAAGTACAGACTCTGCAAAGTTTTTGCAAGGCAAATTTGCCCTTTTTCTAGGCTAATTGACTTAAATTCATCCATCTTTGCCCAACTTCACCTAACTTTGCCGCCTTTACATGTGAAGTTAGGCGAAGTTGTGAAGTGGGAACTTCGTGAAGTAATCTGCAAAGGCAAATTTTGCAACTTCGCCAACAAAGTAAAACTTCACAACATCTCTAGTTGAAGAAAGAGGAGGGAGGAAGGAAGAGAGCTGAGATAGAAAAAAAACACTCACCTGTAATAATCTTGTTTCTTCCAAAGGGATCCACTAATATCATTACTCTTGCAGTGCTCCCTTAAGCCAGCACTGCCCGAGAGAGAATAGAATGCTATGCTAATCATGGAATGTTTAGCTCGTGCATCTATTTTCAAACTGCCCAGTGTCAACTGCCTACATTCTACCTCAGATTTCTTAGAACCTACAAAGAGGCCATAACAACATGTGAATCACTATTTAAATAATTATAGAAAAATAATGCCCAACTGGGCAAATAACATTAACCAAAGGACTAGTATAAACAAATGTCCCCTTTTTTTCTGAAGTCAAATATGCATTTAGAAAAAAAAAAAACTACCAGTTAAGACATTACTAGAAGGTGCCAGCAGGTGGCATGCCACTCCAACTATACATCTTATCAGCTATGGAGAGGATTTTTCTTGTTACTGATTCTGAAAGTGGAGGCAAGGGCGGGGAGTAATAATATTAGTGGATCCCTTTGGAAGAAACAAGATTACTACAGGTGAGTAATTTTTTCTTCTAACCCCAGGAATCCACTAATATTATTACTCTTGCAGACTATGCAGCAGTACCTCAAGGAGGTGGGCCAGAATCTATTTAGGAGACTCTGCAAGACTGCTGTGCCAAATCTGGCATCACTCTTGGACTGGGTGTCCAGGCTATAATGCTTAGTGAAGGTGTGGACTGACCTCCAGGTAGCTGTGAGGGGAAAACAAATGAGAGAGCCCTTTAAAAAATCTTCTGAATATAGGGTTTGATGCCAGGGAGGTATCCTTTCTTGCTGAAAGATATGATGAAAATGAAGCCAGGTGCATTTTCAGAGCTGAGTGCTGCAATCCCAGGGAGTGCAGGTGAGACAAATAATCAAGAAGGGTTGGAATCTCGGCCTGCGCTAGGACTATACCCTTGTCACTGTACCAAATGGAAAATGTTTTCCATTTTGAGGCATAGGTTTTCTTGGTGGAAGGCTTCCTGTAACCCTTAAGGACTTCTAAAACTGCTTCAATCTGCATATTCTAAGTCCTCAAGAGCCAGGCCTTGAGCTTGAGAGACCTGAGATTGGGGTACACTATCCACCCCTGAAAGGAAGTTAGTAGACTGTACCTCTGAAGAAGATGAATCAATTTGCTCACAGACATTGAGAGCAGCAGGGAGTACCAAGGCTGTCTTGCCCAATCCAGGGCTACCAGAATCATCAAAGCTGGTTATGACCTGAGCTTGTTCAGCACCCTGAGTATCAGAGGAAAAGAAGGAAAGGCATAGAAGTACCTGCCTGTCCAATCCAGAATCAGGGCATCCATTGGAACTGTCCCCTTCACTGGGACCCTGAAGCAATAAAGAGGTAAGTGGTGATTTTGGTGAGAAGCAAAAAGGTCTATTGCTGGGGTCCCTCACCTCCTGAACAGAGCATTTACCACTTGCTTGTTCAATGCCCATTCATTATGGGCCTAGTTTATCCTGCTCAAGGCATCTGCCAAGGTGCTGTTTGTGCCTGGCAGATGAATTGACTGTAGAGAGGCATTTAGAGAGTAAGCGAGGTTCCATATCTTCATTGCCTCTGTACACAGAGGAGTGGACCTTGTCCTGCCTTGTTTGTTGATTTAATATATTGTTGTAGTATTGTCTGCTCTGACTTGTACCACCTTTCCCTGTATGAGATGAGAGAAACCCTGAAGGGCCAGATAAACAGCTCTTAACTCCAGCAGGTTTATGTGCAGGAGTGAGCCTGCACTCTCTCAAGTACCATGGATGATGTGATCCTCTAAGTGAGCACCCCAACCAAGCAGGGTAGCATCGGTTGTGAGAACCAGGGAGGGAGGGAGGCTCCTGCAGAAACAGAACCCCTTCCCTTAAATTTTCCGGTTCCCTCCAGCATTGGAGGGCCTGTAGTAATGTTTGTATGACTGGTACAGGCTTTGAGACGGGGGTCCCGCCTTTGGCACCAGTGTGCTCTGAGGTGGAACTGAATATCTCTCATCTGAAACCTGGCACCTATGACTGTGCTTGTTGCTGCAGCCACGTGCCCTAACAGTTGAAGAAACTGTTCTGTTGGCTTTGGCCTGCCCAGGGCAAATGAGCCTGCCAGAGGCTGAATGCTTTCTGCCCTCTCCTGAGGGAGAAAAGCTCTTCCCACTATTGTATTCAGTTCTGCACCTATGACCTGCAAAACCTGCACAGGGGTCAGGACTGACTTTTTGGTGTTGAGAAGGAATCCCAGGGAGAGCAGCATATCCTGGGTTACCTGAAGGTGGTCTGACACCTGCTGGTGGAATTTCCCTATGATTAGCCAATCGTCCAGATAAGGAAAAATTGTGACACCCAGTCTTCTGAGGTGTGCCACTACTACAGCTTTGCACTTGGTAAAGACCCTTGGTGCAGAGGTAAGGCCGAAGGGAAGTGTTGAGAACTGGTAGTGGCCTGAGTGGAGTCTCAATCTGAGATACTTTTCTGTGTGACTCCCTTATGGGAATATGGAAACATGCGTCCCTTAGATCCAAGGAGGCTAGCCAGTCCCCTTTTTGCAGAGTTGGCAAAATCATGGCCATTGTGACCATTTTGAACCTGGGCTTTACCAGGTACCTGTTTAGCAGTCTGAGGTCTAGTACAGGCCACCACTCTCCATTCTATTTTGTTGTTAGGAAATATCTGGACTAGAACCCTTGCCCTCTTTGGTTGTGGGGGACAGGCTCCACTGCTTTTGCCAGCAGTAGGGCCTGTACCTCCTGCTCCAGTAGTCTTCTTTCTGAGAAGGGAGCTGGTGCAAAATTTTTAATCTTGGAGGAGGAAGTGACTTGAAGCAAATTGAGAGACCTTGACTCACTATTTCCAGGACCCACTTGTCTGTGGTTATTTTTAACCCTTCCTGGAAACAGTGGGCGAGTCTGACCCCTACAGGATGTGCAGAGGCAGCCTGAAGGGAAAAGTCAGGGGTTCTGTTTTGCTTGCTGCTGAGGCTGAGCAGACTGGGATCCTCTCTGAAAACCCCTTCTACCTCTAGCTCTGTAAAATCCAGTCTGCTGTGGTTGGTACTGCTGCTGGAAAACAGCCTGTACCTGAAAGAAAGGCCTCCTAAAAGAGGACCTGCCCCTGCCTCCCCTAGAATAAAATGAAGCTGAAGTAGACGCCTGTCTCTGGTCAAGTTGCTCCTAAAAGTAGCTTCATATTCGTCTACTTTTTTCATATATGCCTCAGTCTGGGCACCAAAAAGAGAGTGGCCTTCGACAGGAAAGTCCATTGCCTTAGTTTGGGTGTCCTGGGTGAGGCTAGTAGCCCTCAGTCAAGCAAATCTTCTTAGAGCAATGGTACCAGCCATCCACCTTGCAGCTGTTTCATTGGTGTCAGCTGCCATCTGAAATTGGTATTTGGAAGCCTCCAAGCCCAATTTTGTTGTATCTAGCAGCTCTGACACTGTTAAAGAGGGGTTAGCCTCAGCACTGTGCACCACTGACTGCCAAAGAGCTTTCTGATTAAGGGCTGCATAGGCCTGGTGGCTGGCTTGACGAACTGCCAGGGATGCTGAAAGGAACCCCTTTTTTGCCATGCTGTCCACCTTTCTCGAATCCTTCTCAGGGGGATGAGAAGATAAGAAGTTTTGGCATTCTCACAGGCAGCCTGCTGTACAATACCCTGGTGGTCTGGGTGACTAAAAAGAAACTCAGCACCAGATCTTTCTAACTGATACTTCTTGTCACACTTTTTGTCTGTGGGTATGACGTATCGGGAGCCTTTAGGATTTCTAAAACATCCTTCTTAAAGAATTTGTAGATAGGCAGAAGGAGTGTTTTTAAGGGTGTTAGACCCATAAGCTCCATCTATTGTGCCTCCTCTTCATCCTGGATCTCTTCAGATGTTTGCAGATCCAGAGTCTCTACCATTTTCTTAACAAAAGAAAAATGGGAAGAGAAATCCTCTGAAGGTCTGGGAGGGGAGCCAAAATCCTGTTCTGGTGACACCTCAGGTTCAATTCCCTCTTCATCTTGGTCATCCTCCTCATATGCCACTGTAGCAGTAGGCAAAAGAAGGGTAACAATTGCTTTTTCAGCAGTAGTAATCACAGGCTGCTGAGGGGGTAATAAACCCTGCAGCACCTGGAGTAAGGCGAAAGCCTGTGTCAACTCAGCAGGAGAAGGAGCATTAATAGGCACCTGAGGGACCCCTTGAGATGCTTCAGCTGGGGTGTCGGTGTGTTTGGTTTTCTTTAATTTCTTGGCAGGCACCGGGGAGTCAGCCAGTTGATTGCCTCTCTTGCCAGAGCCCTCACCCGTATCAGGGGTGGATTTAGAGGCTCTGGAAGGAAATGCCACAGTCTCAGAGGGGGTGGACTGGTTAGAACCCATGGATCCCTCCTCTGGTTGTCTTTTAAGCCTTTCTCTGCATTTTTCCACTGTCTTAACAGGGAAACAATTACAAATATCACAGTCTTCTCTGAAGTGCTGTTGCCCAAGGCAGATCAAGCTCGTCTGCCTTTGTCCAACATCTCTGCACACTTAAAGCAATTCTTGAACCAAGGGGGTCCTGTTTTCTTTTTAGGCTTGTCTGACATTACAGAAAACAGGAACCAGTAACTGACAAAAAAAAAAAACAGAATTTAAATATTTGCAGTCAGTTTCAATACAATAATGGTCGGTTCAGGAACTGATAGTGAAAAAACAATCTGTTCTAATCAGATCCTGAACCGAGAAACTGCTGAGGAAAACCGATAAGCCTCGGTTCAAAAGCGGTTAAAATAAAATAAAATTAAAGAATAAAGTAATTGGAACCCTCTAAAAAGTTTCCGATTAAATAAAAAAAGGTGGTCAGTTGCCCCTCGGTTCAAAGGAACTGCGAGAAACCGATAAATGAGTTGAAATTTAAAAAACTAATAAGGTATATACCACTAAAGAACAATGACATTAGACAGTAATGAAAAATAAAACAAAAATACTTACCTTTTTCTGCTCTATGCACTACAGGAATCTGTCTCGATTCAGAGAGATCTACAGGACATCTGAACTTTGCAGCAGAGAGAAGAAATCTGAGGTAGAATGTAGGCAGTTGACACTGGGCAGTTTGAAAACAGATGAAAAAGCTAAACATTCCATGATTAGCACAGCATTCTGTTCTCTCTGGGGCAGTGCTGGCTTAAGGGAGCACTGCAAGAGTAATAATATTAGTGGATTCCTGGGGTTAGAACGCAGTGTTTCTGTAACTTAGCTAGGACAGGAAGGAGAGAGATAGGATGGTTGTTAACAGGAGAAGAGAGATCACCGCCTTTAGGGAGAAGAATGGCAGTAGTCTGTTTCCAGGCATCAAGTATAGTAGCAGAAGAAAAGGAAAGGTTGAGGAGAAGGGTGATAGGTAGAGTGATAGCAGGGGCTGAGAGAAGTTTGGGATCCAGGACATCAGGGCTACCACCTTTGTGAGGATTAAGGGCAAGTGAGGACTTAAAGAGCAACTGATGCCTCAAAGAAAACTTTGAAAAACCTAATAAAGTACAATTCAGCTTGCATTCTATATATATTCCATATAGTTCTTTTTCCCATTATTTATTACTGAGTACATTTGCATGAATAAATGATCTCTATCCTTAGAGTCCATCTGCCTCTACAGCTTACTCCCTATTTCAAGTCACAATCATCTGTTATGACATCACAATCTGTTGCCATAGGAGTAACTGTGATGCCACAAGCAATGCATTATGACCTCAGGTAAGGATAAAGCAACAGGAACAGATGAACTCTTCAGGAGTAAAGATCCTGTTTTCATGCAAATAACTTCAGAAATACATAATGGGGAGGAAGAACACAGGAGTGATGTGAAAACAAGCTGAACTGTGTCTAAATATTACATTTTGTTAAAGTTCTCCGAAAGGAGTCAGCTGCTCTTTAAGGGTATCAGAGTTGGTGATAGAAGAGAAGAGAAGAGAAGGAAAAAAAAGAGATTTAAAGGGGGAGGAGGTGGGGGGGAGAAATGGAAAAGGGGGAGGAAGAGATGAGAGAAAGGACACAGGTGGTAAAGTAGGAATTAAAGAAAGATACAACAGTAGAAGAATCAAAGATGAGGGAGTCATCCACCTTAAGAATAGGGGAGGAAGACTGAGTCGGAGTGGAGAAGAGAGAAATACAGGTTACTCACCTGTAACAGGAGTTCTAGGAATGGTATATGTTGTTCATCCACACTCATTGGCAGTATCCTTGCCGCTTTAAATCTTGCCGGAAGGTCTTCAAGCTTGCTCCTCCCACCCACCCAGGTGGTATAACTCTCGGCTCCGCCCCATGACGCCAGATCTGGCCCGCTGGAAGCTCAGGTTGTGCGTCCGGGCCGGGAGGTTGAGGTCGTGGATGAACATGATACCATTCCTAGAACTCCCATGGTAGGTGAGTAACCTGTATTTCTAGGGACATGATATGTTGTTCATCCACACTCATTGGCAGACTCCTAGCAGTTCTCCGGGAGGAGGGAGGCAAGACACCCCACATATACTTACTTGGGAAAGAGAGACTGAGAACCGAGGCCCCAAAACCAGCATCCCGCGTGACTCAAGGTCGATGTGGTAGTGGGTAATGAAGGTGTTTGCTGACTTCCAGGTAGCAGCCCTGCAGATTTCCTGATAGGGACGCCCCTGAAGCAGCCACCTGCAGCAGTATGGCGGGTAGAATGAGCTTATCCCTCTGGAGGCTCCATGCCTGCTAACTTATAGCAGAGATCTATGCAGGAGGTTACCCACCTGCTTATCGTCCGCTTAGGTGCAGGTCTGCCAGATGCGGCTTCAGCGTAGGTGACAACAGCTGGCGAACCTCTCCCGCCTCTCAGCCGAGGCGCTCCTTATAATAAGCGAGCGCCTCTCTAGGGTCCAGAGTATGGAGCCCATATTCGCCTCCGAGGTGTGATTGGGGTAGAACACCGCAGAGTCAACACCTGGTTAAGGTGAAACTCCCACACCACCTTCGGAAGGAATTTCGGTAGGGCAGGGACAACCTTGTCCCTGTGGAAGACCAGGTAAGGAGACTCGATGAAAGCGCCTGGAGCTCTCCCATCCTTCTGGCTGACGTGATAGCCACCAAGAAGGCGGTCTTCCACGACAGGTGAGAGAGAGCACACCTGCATAGGTTCAATGGCTTGCCCATGAGCTTTGCCAGTACCAGCAGTAGATCCCACTGAGTGGGGGGTTCCCTCAGACTGGAGGGGGAATGTGATCAAGGCCTTTGAAAGCTAGCCAGACCACCTTCTCCTCTGCTAATCGACTGCTTCCCTCGCCCGCCTGTAAGCAGAGACTGCTAGGCACCCTTAGGGTCGCCGACCTAAGCCCTTGACTAGAAGGGACCAGCAAATAGTCCAAGATGCTTGCAAAGGAACAGGAGGAAGGGTCCAAGCCCTGCCCTGACACCAAATGGAAAACCTTTTCCATTTGAAGGCATAGCATTTTCTGGTCGACTCCTTACGGACGCCTCAACTACATTGAGGACCTCGCCGGAAAGACTCAGAAGCCTGGAACTCTAGCCGCGCTTCAGGAACCAGGCCATCAGTGCAGGGATTGAAGGTCCGGATGGAACACCTTCCTGATTGACTGAGAGCAGGTCCGGGCGAGCTGGAAGCTGTCAAGGAGTCCTGGAGCTGAGACTGAGGAGATCTGGGTACCAGAACTGGCGAGGCCAGTCTGGGGCTATCAGAATCACCTGCCTTGTCCCTCCTGCCTTGAGAAGCACCTTGTGGATCAAGGGAAATGGGGAAAGGCGAAAGAGCGCCGGGGTCCACTGCCCGAGAAGGCATCCCCTGCAGCGAGCCCTGCTGAGGGGCGGGCATGAACAGACTCAGCTTCGCTCTCCATGGAGGCAAACAGGTCCACCCGGGTGTGCCCCAAAGGGAGAACAGATGCTGTACTACCTCCGGTAGGAGAGACCACTGTGGGATGCAGCCCTATCCGCTCAGGGCATCGGCCAGGTGTTGGAGGCTCCTGCAGCGTGAATGGCTAGGAGATCCGCCTCCAGGCTGTCGCATACAGTGACCATCAGGGGAGAGCTTCCTTGCATAGAAGCATGGAGTGGCGTCCGCCCTGGCGTGTTGAGATAGTACATGGTCGCGTGGTATTGTCCGTCTGACTCGACCACTGACCCCGAGGAACGGAGCAAAGGCGAGTGCGAGGCAGGCGGACTGCCGGAGCTCCAGCAGGCTGATGTGGGCATCGGGACTCCCGCTGGGACCAGAGGCCATGAGTCCGTGTTCCCCAAGTAGGGAACCCCAACCCATCAGAGAGGCATCGGTCGACAGAGACCGGCTGCTCGGGCGGACTAACGGGATGCCTCCTGCAAATGATCTGGAACGTCCACCACTGGAGAGCGCTCCACATCCCCTGTGTCACCGGCTCAAGCTGGTCCAAGGGATCGGAGCGCCAGACCAGTGGCTGGCCAGTCCCCACTGAAGGGGACGTGATGTTCCAGCGTGGGCCCAACGGACCACGCCTGGTACAGGCCGCCATGAGACCCAGGAGGCGCAGGGAAGTCCCGGGCGCAATTGCCCAACCAGAAATGATCGGGCAAAGGAGGAAAGAACCTCGCCCTGTCCGGCGAGCCGCTGGCTCGAAGAGAGTCGAGCCATTCTCGATGAATAAAATCACCTGCTTCGCTCGAGTTCGACTTGGCCTCGTGATAAGGGAGGCCCAGTTGAGAGCAGACCTGGAGGGCCAGATCTCTGACCACTCGCCTCCTTCCTGGAGGAGTGCTATCAGCCAGTCGTCCAGGTAAGGGTACACCGACCCCTCGGGCGTCAGGAGGAATGCTGTCACCACTGCCATGCATTTGGTGAAGACCTTGGAGCTGGAGACAAGCCAAGGGCATGGCTTTGAATCGAAGAGAGATCCTTCCGCCGGAAGGTGGAGGGAATCTCTGTGAGACGGACGGATAGGGACGCGAAAAACGCTGCCCTGCAAGTCCAGAGAGCAGAACCACACGCTGGCTCCAAGGATGGTATTATTCTGAGCCAGAGTGACCATCCTGAAGGTTCGAGACCTTAGGAACTTGTTTAGGTCGTGTAGGTCGAGAATGGGCGCCAGCCCCGTCTGCTTGGAACCAGGAAGTACCTGGACACAAACCCTGGGTCTGAAGGAGGGTCCACCACCTTCTTACCACCTCCTTCTGGAGGAGGAGAGCGACGTCGGTCGACGAGCCGCCAGTGAGGCTGGGATCCTGCCCCCGAGGGCGACGGCTCTGGAAGGGTGGTGCCTGCTCGACTCCAGAGACAGGCTCTCTTCCCACCACCTCTCCAAGACCCACCGTCCGTGGTATCAGCGGACCAGGCGGAACGGGAAGGCGGAGCCGCTCTACGGGGGACCCAGGGTAAGGTGACGGGATGGGGGCGACACCCTTCAGCCCGCCACTGGGCAGGCTTGAGGAGGGACCGCCAGGACCCCTGGGCCCTTTCTCCTGCCTCCTGTTAGAGGAAGCCGCGTTTGGGTTTGGGATGCCAAGGCCGAGCCCGCGGGCCCTGACGTTGCTGGGCCGGGCGCCGGGCACAGAAGGACGAAAGGGCTTAGGCTGTGGTTTGATGCCTTGGTCCCTTCTGAGCGGAAGAGACCGGTCCAAGGTGGCATTGGACTCTCGATCCTCTGCAGGTGACCCTTCCACCCCAGGGTCGAAGAGGTCAGTCCCCAAAAAGGAACATCCGCCAACTTGTGCTGGGTATCCGGCAAAGGTGGATATCCTCAGCCAAGCCCGCCGACGCATAGCCACCGCGTCGCCACCGATCTGGCACATGAGTCCCCACATCCAAAGCAGTCTGAGCTGCTGTTGGCCACTGCTCCGTCCTCTGGTCCCGCACCTGCTTAACCGTAGTCTGCAGATCGGCCGGAAGATGAGGGATGACCTCATCCAGGAGCCCAACAGGGCATGAGAAAATGTGCCATGAGGACGTCAACCGGCCTGGACGGTCGTCGAGAGGACGCAGCGTAGACTTTTCGCCCGGCTATAGTCCAATTTCTTGACCCCTTGTCAGAGGTTTGTCCATCCCTGGCGCTGTTACGCGACCGAAAACGCTGTCGGTAACCAACCCCCAGCAGAGGGTGTTCAAAACCGACAAGGAACCGGTACCGTATACTTCCTGGCCATCCTGGCCGGGCGAGGGCAGGAAGCAGGGCGCCAAAGTTCCAGTGCCGACCCACTCATGGCCTCGCCACCGGAAAGGCCTCCCGTCGGAGAATCCTCTGCGTCCAGAATCTCCGAGGGGATACCTGCCCGCTTTGGAACGTGGTTCGAGCCCATCCCGTAGACTCCGATGAGCCAAGCAGTCCTAGGAAGGACGACGGCTATCGCCCATTGACTGACCTCCTGAAGACCCAAGTCCAGTCGCTTGGAGAAGAAGGAGGAATCATCTTCGGACTGGAAGAGTCCCTCGAAGAGCTGCCTGGCCTGAGCCACCCTTCACCGCCGGTACGGTCGGGAGTGAGGTAACTGACAGCCGATGGGGTAAAACCCCAGCCGAATCGAGAATCCTTGGTCGGAGCCCCAATTGGTGGCTGTGGAGGCGGAGGTTCCACCGAATCGGTGGAGCAGCTGGTTTTGGCCAACAACCGCCTGGTATAGGCTCGGACAAGTCGAGGGGTTGTGTCGGCCGCCCGTGACAGCTTAATGGCCGGGGCCGAGTCGCTTATTCCCGGCCAGGAGGAGCTGTTGTGGCATAAGGTCTCGCACGGCGGACGCACTTCTACGCTCGGCCCTCATCCGGTGAGAGGAGGACGAGGACGCAGCGCGACGCCGCCATCAGCGTGCCGAGACCGACCGCTTATGACGGTGGGATCGCTGGACCGCCAAGAGGTCCGAGACCGAGACCGAGAGTCCCGGAATTTCCGGGTCGGTGCGGAGGTGTCGCCGGAACCGCACTCCTTCGCTCGGAAGGTCCATCCGAGGGCTCCGGAACCGGAGGCACAGGCGAGCCCACGATCCTCAACTCCTCCGGGGAACCGGGAGAGGGGAATTCGCTGCTAAAGGCGATAGCCTCTCTAATGGGTCGAGAAAATCTCGACTTCATCAGTGGGAGTTCGTCATCTGACCTGACGGGACACCGTGAGGCCAGTGGGTCAAGCCGAGCGGTGACCGGGCCGACGGCCGACGGCCCGGGAGGGGACCTTCCGCTCCCAAGAGCGCCGGACGGAGGGACTTACCTTGTCCTCTTTGGACCGAGAATAAGGTCCAGCAGACGCAGGCCCTTCTCCTTTAGTGGAGAGGACAGACAAAGCTCCTTAAAGGAAGCCGTGTAGGAAGAACCCAGAGAGAGCGGGATAAATGCAGCGTCGAGAATACGGCCCGCCGCCTCCCTTCTTCGAGGGCGCACCATCCGCCGAGCTGATCCGCCGAACACTACCGCCTGGACACCGCCAACCGGGCCTTTGGACTTCACCGAGGGAACGCTCGGACGGCCCAGTTGTAATCGGGCACGGTCTTCGAGGACGAGGGCCGGAAAGATGAGCACAGTCGTAAGCCCGCGGTCGTGCTCAAGGCCTAGCGGCAGACACACGCGGAGTGTGGATCCGTCCGGACATCTTCTGCCCGCATGGGCATCTCCAAACCGGGAGTCGATTTGTCCATCGCAGCCGCGAGGGATCAAGACTGAAGTCTTTGCAAAATTTTATTTTAAACCGCAAACGGAGAAATAGGAACTAGTCGGAAACGCAGAGCGTTAAGGAGGAACCTGAGCTTCAAGCTGTAAGGAAGATCTGGCGCCATGGGGCGGAGCCGAGTTATACCTACCCGGTGGGTGGATGAGTAAGCTGGAAGACCTTCTGGCAAGATTTAAAGCGGCAAGGATACTGCCAATGAGTGTGGATGAACAACATATCCATGTCCCTAGAATGGATAATTTTCCAGAACTTGGGAGAGATGATTAAAGTTGTTCTAAAGTGTATGCAAAATACTCAGACTTAGCAAGTCTTGCGGCTTTGGTGCAGGTGTCAGAAAGGAAATGGTAGTGTTGCCAAAGCAGTTTGGGATCTAGTGATCATAACAGAAAGCCAGGCAAGGTCTCTAGAACCGAAGCAAGTCATCCTCTCACCTGTAATCCAGGGAAAATGAGAGCCCCGTACTCTAGATTTTCTCAGGAGAGTATGATGATCCCAAAGTACCATAAATTTGGAATCAAAGTATTGCAGGGCAGAATTAATATCATCAGCAGTTGAGACTGGAATTCAATCAATAGTAGCCTTGATGTCGGCTAGGAGAGCAGACAAGTCCAGAGACCTAAAAGACCTGAGATGGATAAATTTAGATGTGGTCATAGACTATGAATTTTGCACACTCAGTAAATCATATGATGGTCACTGAGGGTATCAGGAAGGATTCCTGCATCCACAACATGGTGTGGATGAGATGAGACAACTCAGACAATCAGAGAGTGATTTAAAGATTTAAAATTTAGATGAGTGGGGTCTGAAATAAAGTGTGTTAACTGAAGTGACTTTATATTTTGAACAATTTTCTTTGTGCTAAGGGAGTGTCAATTTTTATTAAAGTCACCAACACAGAAAAACAGAAATTGACAGCAGACAAGGACTGCCAGGCCCATCCAGTCTGCCTTTTTACCTTAACTTAAAATTAGCTGCTGCTGACCCTACTTGGTCATCGGCTGTAGTCTCTCATTCCCTTCCCTCTAGGGTTCTCTTATGCCTATTCCCATGCATGCTTAAATTCCCCACCATGCTTGTTCCCACTACCTCCTGGAGCAGGCCATTCCAAACATCCTCCACTCTTTCCGTGAAAGAGTACTTTCTCACACTGCCCCTCTGTCTACCCCCTTCCAGTCTCATATCATGCCCTCTTGTTTTAGAACATTTTCCCTTCTGAAAGATGCTACCCTCCTGTACCTTATTGAGCCCCTTGAGATACTTGAAGGTCTCTATCATGTCTCCCCTCTCTCTCCCCTTTCCTCCAGGATATACATATTGAGTTCCTCTAATCTCTCCTTTTATGATCCTTGGTGCAGGCCTGCACCATTTTTTCCTGCCCATCTTTGAACCGCCTCCACTCTGTCTATGTCCTTCCAGAGATGTGGCCTCCAGAACTGGATGCAGCATTCCAAATGAGGTCTCACCAATGACCTGTACAGTGGCATTATGACCTCTTTTCTTCTGCTGGTACTCCTTCTCCCTATCCACCCCAGCATCCCACTGGCTCTCCCCACTGCCTTGGCACATTGTTTGGACACCTTCAGGTAATCAGATATGATGACCCCCAGATCTCTTTCCTGTTTTGTACGTGCCAATATTTCCCCACTCATGTAATCCTCCCCTGGGTTCCTGCACCCCAAGTGGATGATTTTGCACTTCTTCGCATTGAATCCCAGCTGCCACACTCTGGACCATTCTTCCATTTTAGCTAGGTCCCTTCTCATTTTCTCCACCTCTCTTGGACTGTCTATTGCAGATCTCTGTGTCATCTGCAAAGAGGCACACGTTCCTCTCCAGCTCCTCTGCAATGTCGCTGATGTAGATATTAAACAGTACTGGCCAAAGAACTGAACATCATGGCACCCCCCTGGTCACCCTCCCTACTTTGGATTTAGCCCCGTTTACCACCACCCTCTGCATTCTATCCTTCAACCAGTTTCCTACCCAGTTCACCAGCTTGTGTCCCAATCCCAGGCTGCCCAGCTTGTTCACAAGCATTCTATGTGGAACGGTGTCGAATGCCTTGCTGAAGTCAAGGTAGGCTACATCCACCGCTCCCCCCGATCCACTTCCTTAGTGACAGAGTCAAAGAAATCAATAAGATTAGTTTGACTTGACTTTCCTGCCATGAACCCGTGCTGCCTCAGATGTTATGCTCTGCTTGATTCAAGGTACTCTACTATCCTTTCCTTTAGCAGCGATTCCATAATTTTCCCACCACCGAGGTCAGGCTGACAGGCATATACTGTAGTTTCCAGCCTCTTCCCTGCTCCCACTTTTGTGGAGAGGGACCACATCAGCCATTCTCCAGTCCTCCGGAACCTCTCCTATTTCCACTGACTCGTTCAATAGGGCTGTCAGCGGTGCTGCCAGTTCCTCCTCCAACCCCTTTAATATTCTAGGGTGTATCCAGACTGGTCCCATTGCCTTATCCGCCTTTAGTTTAGAATACAAAGCTCACCTCTGGAAGGATTAGAACATATAGTCAACAGAAACTCAGTAAGTAAGGCAGGGGAAATACCGGGACAATAGTAAACCCCAGCAATAAAGATGGGAACAGAAAAAGCGAGAGAGAGTTCAAGAAGCAGCAGTTCATAGGCAGAGGGGGAATATATAGCAAGAACAGTCACATATTGGATTTCGGTGGAAATGTAAACTGAAACACCACCGCCCTTCTTTGTGCGATCTTACCTGGCCACAGAATAGCCAGGTATAGTTACAGCAGAGTCCTGTACCTTGAAGGACAGCCAGGATTCAGATATAACTAGAACATTTGGCCATAAATTAAGCATGATATATGTAGGTGGTCTATTTTAGGAAGAAGGCTCCAGATGTTTAAATGGGCAATTGTTAAACCTTTATTTATTTAAGAGTTTTACCAGGAAGGCATACTGAGCGGAGTACCGGCCGATTCCAGATGCACTTGGGGAGGGGATTATAAATGTATACACAGAAGAAACATACATAAATATGAAACTGTAGGGATGAAGTAGTGATAGAGCCAGGATTAAGTTCAATGTCACCTGCTAGCAGTAGTAACAAGGTGAAACAGAGCTTAAAAGAACTAGGATGATGCATGGAGGAGGGGGTTAGAAGGGAAGTAGAGGAGGCAGAAGAGGGGGGGGAGAGAAGAGCTGAAAAGCACCACAAAGATTCAAGGTGTGGCCAAGGAGGAGGGCGAGTTAAGACACCAAGGACGCCATGGGAAATGGAGGAGAATACGAAGTGAAGAAGAGGGGAAAATAGGGGGAATAGCTAAAAAAGGAGGAGGAGGAGAGCACAGTAGATTGTTGATACAGGAGCACTCAGCAAAAGGTAAAAATCAAAAGACTGACACAACCCAAAACATAAAGAACATTAAGAACAATAGCAAAACATAAATAACAGGGGAGACAGGAATGGTATAGTTAGATAAATAAAAACTTGGATACTAATTCAAGCTACAACAAAATAAAACTAAGTTACAAACAGATATAATTGCATAAATTAATAGAAAAGAATTATATTGAGGTATACCTACTAGCACAAATAAAGAACTAATTACTATTAAAAACTAGGAGCAAGTTAGCTAACAGTTAAGGCATTGATACTACGACAAGATATACAGTATCTAACTAGCAAACAGAGCAGTAAATGTAATGTGGGATAGTAGTGAGATATGCAATTAGCACTGCCATCAGGGAGTTCAATGGTTTCACAAACAGACCTACGTGTCTGTCTGGGGGCAGTAGGGGGTGGGGCATAACCAGCTAAGGGAGGATGCGGGCTACCCAACAGCTATGTATACCCTACCAGCCGAAGAGACAGATACCCACTGACATCAACTGCTAAGCGGAAATCCACCCTCCTGGTCAGCAGACAGCATGCTGCCGCAGTGGCTTCCATATCGGGATGGGGGACAGGGAAAAAAACAAGGGGAAAAGGTAGGGTATCTGCTCACAAAAAAATCACCAATATAAAAAATAAATACTAACAGAAATTATTTCCTGGGGAAGCAAGTACAACATACAGTATGCCATTCCAGGAAATCTTATTCTTTATTTAACCGGCTGGGGAAAAGAAAAAAAAATCACATTAGCCGGCCCGGTGGCGCAGAGGACTGAGGCGCTGAACACCTTACCTTGTGTCATACTGGCAACCCAGGTCTGGAAATGAGCCCGGGTTGTCAGAGAGCTGGGGGGCAGGATCAAGCAACTAACTCTCCTCTCCTAGGGAGGACTCTGTCGCCCGTCGTAGTTCCACTGCCCCCAGGTGAAGGTCCATGGGCAGTGCAGGTGAACGGGTGGCAAACATAGTGGGAGGGTGTCCCAGTAACACGCGGCATGCGCATGCCTCCATATGAGTGAGGCTGGGCAACGGGCTGGGAGAAAATAGGGTTAAAAAAATATTTTTTTTCCCCCCACATTGGTTTATCCCCGTGTTGCTGGCCCCACCTGAAAAGCCCTCCCCACCCCAGTCACCCACCTTCTCTGGGACTTACCCAAACACCCCACGACTTGCCTTCCATGGTGGACTAAAAGGTGGAAAACTTGCACATGCCCTCCCTCACCCATGATCCAGTGGTGTCCAGTCAGTGAAACCAGGCCTGCAGGTTTCTTCTTCATCCTCCTTTGGCAAGGTAATGTCCTCCATTTTTTTCTTGTGCCCTACGGACATCGACATGCAATGAGGAGTAGTATCTGTTGACATCCCTCACCCTACTGGCCTCCCGTCTACCAAGAAACCTAGTCTCCAGTATGTGTCAGGCATACTGTGGAAGGTGAAACCCACCCATCGCAGAAGAAGAGAGTAGTCTTCCAGACGCTTAATCCTCTCTCCCATGGCCAACCCCTGGCAACCCCACTTTGCTCCCAACCCCAGGTCACTAGTGTGGCACATGGTAATGCTACCACTGTGCCACCGGGCCAGCACAAGTTACTGATTTTATTTATTTAAACTATTAAGTACAAGAACACCTTTGAAACTGTCTGGTTATGCAGAAATATTTAGACTGCTTCAGTGGTTGAAGACACCAGATAAACACATCTAAGGTGTCTGTATATTTCAGCATGTTCAGACACCTCATTCAGTGCTTACACATTCTAGCCCATATGCTTTTACCCCTAACACATCTCATTCATCTCAGTGTTGATACATTGTTTAAGTTACGGTGTCCCACCTTGACACACCTGTTATATCCTCTCTCTTCCACAGACTGCTTTAAAAGGTTCTACAAAGTATTGCCATTTAAGATGTCCTGGACTCTGAAATAAAACAAACAAAAAAACCTGGGGGTCTCGGTCCAGTATCCAGGTGTCCTGCTGGTCCTCTGCAGCAGTGGCAGTGTTGCCATTTGCAGTGTCTGTGACCTAGGTTTGTGGTGAGACTTGGAGGGCTGGTGGGGGAGGAAGCCTGAGAACCCTGGAAGACACTCTCTTCCACTGAGAAGCGCAAGCAGCAAGCCACACTGCTTTACCTAACTAGGTCACCACAGGTAGCAGCACAGTTGGAAGCTCAGTCTGAGGGAGGCGGGGATGGGACTCTGTGCTGTCACACTGGGCAAGCATGCACCTGGAGCTCATAATATTGGTGTTTGCTAAGGAAACGAAGGAGAAAATACCCCAGCTTGCAGGATGATGCTCAAGGTGCTCTCGATCTCCGTGGATTCCCCCAACTGAACTGGAACTCCAGAGAAGACACTGACCCAAAGCCTCTTCCAATGGGGGTAAGTCATGGGAGAACGAGGGCTCCAGGTAAGAAGATGTTAGGGTTGAGAGGCTGTCAATAGACTAAGTGCAAGGTTCCCGTGAAGGAGCAGAAAAAATCCAGGTGTCCAGCTTCAATTTTTGGCACGTCCCATATATACACAAGGCCAGTGACAGGCAACAGCACTCATGCCCTCATTTTGACCATGTGTTACCTGGCTAAAGCACCTTTTTTAACTCATATTTGTTTTCTGACAAAAACAATAAATATAGCACATTCTCAAAGGCTTACAGTCAAGTACAGACAGAACACACATATGTCTAGCTCATAACAGTTGATATACACAGTGCATATCCAAACAAAGTCAGAATGGGCAAGCCTTCTTGTCATCATGCTTTGCATGCAACATATGACTCAGTAGACTCAGTGGCTAGGGCAGCAGCCACAGGGATCTGCATCCACTGCCTTTCTTGGCTCAGGATTGCAGGTTTGGCACAAGACGTCCAGTCCTCCCTCCTGGACACCCCTTTTAGGGTCTCCGTCCTTTTTGGCGGCGACGCCAAAGATATAATTACCGGGCTGCAAGAGAGCAGACGCTCCCCTCTGGATGTATGCTCCATGCAACGACGGCAGAAGAAATACAGGTTACTCACCTGTAACAGGAGTTCTAGGAATGGTATATGTTGTTCATCCACACTCATTGGCAGTATCCTGCCGCTTTAAATCTTGCCGGAAGGTCTTCAAGCTTGCTCCTCCCACCCACCCGGTGGTATAACTCTCGGCCCGCCCCATGACGCCAGATCTGGCCCGGCTTGAAGCTCAGGTTGTATGTCAAGCCGGAGGTCAGGGTCAGGTGATGAACAATACATGCCATTCCTAGAACTCCTGTTACAGGTGAGTAACCTGTATTTCTAGGGACATGGATATGTTGTTCATCCACACTCATTGGCAGACTCTAGCAGTTCTCCGGGAGGAGGGAGGCAAGACGACACCCCCATATACTTACTTGGGAAAGAGAGACTGAGAACCGAGGCCCCAAAACCAGCATCCCGGCGTGACTCAAGGTCGATGTGGTAGTGGTAATGAAGGTGTTTGCTGACTCTGCAGCAGCCCTGCAGATTTCCTGGATAGGGGACGTCCCTGGAAGCAGCCACCAAGCAGAGCAGTGGGGCGGTAGAATGAGCCTCTATCCCTCTGGGAGGCTCCATGCCCGCTAACTTATAGCAGAGATCTATGCAGGAGGTTACCCACCTGCTTATCGTCCGCTTGGCTGCAGGTCTGCCAGATGCGGCTTCAGCGTGAGGTGACAAACAGCTGGCTAACTCTTCCCAATTTCCAGCCGCAGGCCTTATAATAAGCGAAGCGCCTTCTAGGATCCAGAGTATGGAGCCTATATTCGGCCCCTCGAGGTGTGATTGGGTAGAACACCGCAGAGTCAACACCTGGTTAAGGTGAAACTCGACACCACCTTCGGAAGGAATTTCGGTGGAGGGGCAGGACAACCTTGTCCCTGTGGAAGACCAGGTAAGGAGACTCGATGGAAAGCGCCTGGAGCTCTCCCATCCTTCTGGCTGACGTATAGCCACCAAGAAGGCGTGTCTCCACTTACATGTGAGAGAGAGCACACCCAGCATAGGTTCAATGGCTTGCCCATGAGCTCGGCTAGTACCAGCAGTAGATCCCAGGACGGAGGTGGGGGTTCCCAGACTGGAGGGGAAATGTGATCAAGGCCTTGAAAAGCGCCGACCACTCCTCTCCCTCATGCCATCGACTGCTTCCCGCCCGCGCCCGTAAGCAGGAGATGGCTGCCAGTGCACCCTTAGGTCGCCGACCCAAGCTCCTTGACTAGAAAGGGACCATGATAGTCCAAGATGCTTTGCCAGGAACAGGAGGAAGGTCCAAGCTCTTGCTTGGACACCAAATGGAAAACCTTTCCATTTGAAGGCATAGCATTTTCTGGTCGACTTACGGGACGCCTCAACTACATTGAGGACCCTCGCGGAAAGACCAAAGCCTGGAACTCTAGCCGTACCAGGAACCAGGCCGCCAGGTGCAGGGATTGAAGGTCCGGATGGAACACCTTCCCTGATTGACTGAGAGCAGGTCCGGCGAGCTGGAAGCTGCCGCTGAGTCCTGGAGCTGGGAGACTGAGGAGATCTGTACCAGAACTAGCAGAAGGTAGTCTTTCGGGGCTATCAGAATCACTCAGCGCCTGTCCCTCCCGCTTGGAGAAGCACCTTGTGGATCAAGGGAAATGGGGAAAGGCGTAAAGAGGCCCGGGTCCATTGCCTCAGAAGGCATCCCCTGCAGCGAGCCCTGCTGAGGGGGCGGGCATGGAACAGACTAGCTCGCTCTGTGAGGCAAACAGGGTCCACCTGAGTGCCCCAAAGGGAGAACAGATGCTGTACTACCTCCGCAGGGAGAGACCACTTGGGATGCAGCCCCTATCCGCTCAGGGCATCGGGCCAGGGTGTTGGAGGCCCTGCCACGTGAATGGCTAGGAGATCCGCCCAGGCTGCGAGCGAGTGACCAAATGCGGAGAGCTTTGCTAGAAGCATGGAGCCGGGCCCGCCTCTGGCGGTTTAGATAGTACATGGTCGTGGTATTGTCCGCCTGACCGGACCACTTGACCCCGGAGGAACGGAGCAAAGGCGTGTGAGAGCTAGGCGGACCGCCGAGCTCCAGCAGGTTGATGTGGCATCGACTTCATGGGGACCAGAGGCCATGAGTCCGGTGTTCCCCAGACGGGCACCCCAACCCATCAGAGAGGCATCGGTCGACAGAGAGACTGCCGCTCGGGCGGACGAACGGGATGCCCTCCTGCAATTGATTTGGAACGGTCCACCACTGGAGAGCATTCCACATCCCTGTGCACCCACACAAGCTGGTCCAAGGGATCGCAGCTGCCAGGACCACTGGCTGGCCAGTCCCCACTGAAGGGGACGCATGTTCCAGCGGCCCAACGGACCACGCTGGTACAGGCCGCCATGAGACCCAGGAGGCGCAGGAAGTCCCGGGCAGGCTTAATTGCCCAACCAGAAATGATCGGGCAAAGGAGGAAAGAACTCGCCCTGTCCGGCTGGAGCCAAGCCTGGTCAAGAGAAAGTCAGCGCCCGATGAATAAAAACCTGCCTGCTCGAAACTCGGACTTGGCCTCATTGGACAAGGAGGCCCAGTTGAGAGCAGACCTGGAGGGCCAGATCTCTGACCACTCCGCCTTTTCCTGGAGGGAGCTGTATCAGCCAGTCGCCCAGGTAAGGGTACACCCGACCGGGCACTCAGAGAATGCTGTCACCACTGCCATGCATTTGGTGAAGACCCTGGGAGCTGGAGACAGTCGAAGGGTATGGCTTGAACTCTAAGAGATCCTTCCGCCGAAGCAAAGGAATCTTGAGACGGACGGATAGGGACGTGAAAAACGCTGCCCTGCAAGTCTAGAGAGCAGAACCACACGCTGCTCCAAGGATGGTATTATCTGAGCCAGAGTGACCATCCTGAAGGTTCGAGACCTTAGGAACTTGTTTAGGTCGTAGGTCGGAATGGGGCGCCAGCCCCCGTCTGCTTCGGAACCAGGAAGTACCTGGACACAAACCCTGGGTCTGAAGGAGGGTCCACTCTTCTTACCACCTCCTTCTGGAGGAGAGAGGATGTCGGCTCGACGAGCCGCCAGTGAGGCTGGGATCCCGTGCTCTCCGAGGGGCTAACGGCTCTGAAGGGTGGTGCCTGCTCGAATTCCAGAGGCAGGCCTCTTCCCACCACTCCAAGACCCACCCGTCCGTGGTAACAGCGGACCAGGCGGAACGGAAGGGAGCCGCCCTCACGGGGGACCCAGGGGCAGTGTGATGGGATGAGGCACCTCAGCCCGCCACTGGGCAGGCTTGGAGAGGACCGCCGAGGGACCTCCTGGGCCCTTTTCTCCTGGCCTCCTGTTAGAGGAAGCCGGCGGCTTGGGTTTGGGATGCTAAGGCCGAGCCTGCTGGCCCTGACGTTGCTGGGCCGGGCGCTGCTGGGGCACACAGAAGGACTAAAGGGCTTAGGCTGTGGTTTGTGCCTTGTCCTTCTGAGCGGAAGAGACCGAGTCCAAGGTGGCATTGGACCTCTCGATCCTCTGCAGGTGACCTTCCACCCCAGGGTCAAGAGGTCAGTCCTCCAAAGGAACATCCGCCAACCTGTGCTGTATCCAAGTAAAGGTGGATATCCTCAGCTGGCCGACGACAAGCCACTGCGCCGCCACCGATCTGGCACATGAGTCCCTACATCCAAAGCAGTCTGAGCTGCTGTTTGGCCACTGCTCCTGCCCTGGTCCCGCACCTGCTTAACCGTAGTCTGCAGATCGGGCGGGAAGATGAGGATGACTCATCCAGGAGCCCAACAGGGCATGAGAAAAATGTGCCATGAGGACGGCCGAACTGGCCTGACGTATAGGCCGAGAGAGACGAAGCGTGAGACTTTTCGCCCGACATAGTCCAATTTCTTGGACTCCTTGTCAGGAGGTTTGTCCACATCCTGGCGCAGCCGCTACCGAAAACGCTGTCGGTAACCAACCCTCAGCAGAGGGGTGTTCCAAACCGACAAGGAACCGGTAGGGACCAGACACTTCCTGGCCATCCTGGCCGGGCGAGGGCAGGAAGCAGGGCGCCGCCAAAGTTCCAGTGCTGGACTCACTCATGGCCTCGGCCACCGGAAAGGCTCCGTCGAGAATCCCTCGTCCAGAATCTCCGTGAGGATACCTGGGTCTGCTTGAAACGGGTTCGGTGCCCATCCCGTAGATTCGAGATGAGCCAAGCAGTCCTAGGAAGGACGACGGCTATCGCCCATTGGCTGACTCCTGAAGACTCCAAGTCCAGTCGCTTGAGAAGAAGGAGGAATCATCTTCGGACTCGAAGAGTCCTCAGAGCTGCTCTACCTGAGCCACCCTTCACCTGCCGAGGTCGGTCGAGTGAGGGTAACTGACAGCCGGCGGTAAACCTCAGCCGACCGAGAATCTTGGTCGGAGCCCCAATTGGTGGCTGGAGGCGGAGGTTCCACCGCAATCGGTGGAGCAGCTGGTTTGGCCGAACAACCGCCTGGGTATAGGCCTCGGCAAGTCGAGGTTGTGTCGGCCGCCCGGTGACAGCTACTAATGGCCGGGAAGGCTTGATCGCTTATTCTCGCCAGGAGGAGCTGTTTAAACATAAGGTCTCGCACTGGCCGACGAGAATTTACGCCGGCCTCCTCATCCGAGGGAGGAGGATGAGACGGCGCGACGCTACCGCTATCAAGGTGCCGAGACCGAGACCGCCTATGACGGTGGAACGGGTTGACCGCTAAGAGGTCCGAGACCGAGACCGAGAGTCCCGAATTTCCGGGTCGGTGCAGGGAGGTGTCGGCCGGAACCGACACTCCCTTCGCTCGAAGGTCCATCCGAGGGCTCCGAACCGAGGCACAGGCGAGCCCACGGATCTCAACTCCTCCCGGGGAACCGGGAGAGGGGATCTCGCTGCTAAAGGCACAGCCTGCCCAATGGGTCGAGAAAATCTTGACTTCATCAGTGGAGTCTCCGTCAACTGACCTGGACGGGACACCGTGAGGCCAGTGGTCAAGCCGAGCCGTCGACCGGCCGACGGTCGACGTCTGGGAGAGGGACCTTTCCGCCCCCAAGAGCGCCGGACGGAGGGACTTACCCTGTCCCTCTTTTTGGACCGAGAAAGGTCCAGCAGACGCAGGCCCTTCCCTTTAGTGGAGAGGGACAGACAAAGCTCTTAAAGGAAGCCGTGTAGGAAGAACCCAGAGAGAGGGATAAATGCCGCTGTCGAGGAAGATACGCCCGCGCCGCTTCCTTCTTCGAGGGCTACCATCCGCCGAGCTGATCCGCCGATCTCGCCGGCCATGACACCGCCAACCGGCCTCCTGAATTTCACACGGAGGGAACGCTCGGGACGGCCCAGTTGCAATCGGGCAGCACGGTTCTCGAGGACGTAGGGCCGAGAAGATGAGCACAGGTCGCAAGCCTGCGGGTCGGCTCAAGGCCTCACAGTAGACACACGTGAGTGTGATCCGTCCGAGACATCTTCTGCCCGCATGGGCATCTCCGAACCGGAGTCGATTTATCCATCGCAGTCGCGAGGATCGAAGACTGAAGTCTTTTGCAAAATATTATTTTTAATCCGCAAAGCGGAGAAATAGGAACCAGTCACAAGCGCGAGGCGTTAAGGAGAGAACCTGAGCTTCCAGCGGTAAGGAAGATCTGGCGTCATGAGTGAGCCGAGGTTATACCACCGGGTGGGTGGGAGGAGCAAGCTTGAAGACCTTCCGCAAGATTTAAAGCGGCAAGGATACTGCCAATGAGTGTGGATGACAACATATCCATGTCCCTAGAAGTGGCCTTTATTAAGCCAAAGGAGATGGAATAAAAACCAGAGCAAGAGCGAGCCCCTGGTTGGAGCCCAACCCCCGGCCAAATTCTCTAAGCTGACCTCCGGGCTAAAGCTCCTCCCTCGACATCCTGACTCCTTTCCCTCCCCGCTACCTCCAGCAGTCAAGAAGGAACCGTCAGGAGGGAGGTTCGACCTCCACCTGGAGGGGTGGAGGTTCGTCACCGCAGAATCATGGATGTTACAACTCATCCAGCGAGGTCACTCAGAGTTTACAGAGATTCCTGCCCCTCATCCTCCGGGATGGTCTTCTTATCCAAGGGATCAGATTCCCATAGTCTTCCAGGACATTCAGGCCCTCCTGTTAAAAGTGGCCATAGAACCCGTCCCTCAAAACCAGCTAGGAAGGGGATTTTACTCCCACTTCTTCCTAGTTCCAAAGAAGACTGGCGATCTGAGACCGATCCTGAACCTCAGCATGCTCAACCTCTTCGTCGAGTACAAGAGGTTTTGCATGCTGACCCTTCAGGGGCTTCTTTCCCTGCTCCAAACAAATTCTTGGCTGTGCTCCCTGGACATGCAGGATGCCTACCTGCATATCCCTATCTTCCCGGCCCACCGCCACTTCCTCAGTTTTACTTTTCAGGAGAACCAGTTTCAATTCTGAGCACTTCCTTTGGCCCTTCCTCTGCCCCGCAGGTGTTCACCAAGCTTTTAGCAGTGGTTACGGCTTTTCTTCGCTGCCAGGGCATTTACGTGTTCCCGTACCTGGATAACTGGCTCCTTGTAGCGCCCTCTCCGAATAGCCTGAAAGGGTCTCTCTCTTTCACTCTGAGCTTATTTGCTCTTCTCTGGGTATCATGGTCAATTTTCCCCGAGTCCCAGCTAGTACCATCACAATGGCTCCAATTCATTGGAGCAGTACTAGACACAGTTCAGAGCAAGGCTTTTCTGCCATCAGATAGAGCCGAGACCTTAGTTTCTCAAGCCACTCTCGTGGCCCAGGCTCGGTGGATTGCAGCACACGCTGTGCTTTGTCTTTTGAGACTGATGGTAGCGGCCATTTCAATGGTCCCCCTGGCCAGACTTCACATGAGGGTCACCCAATGGTCTCTTCAAGTCCAATGGGATCAGAGGACGGACGACATGAACCAGAAGGTCATGATCTCCAACAGCCTACAGAGAGATCTTCGCTGGTGGCAAGGGCTTTCCAATCTTTTACGGGGAGCCCTTTTTCATCCCCCTATCCCTACCCAGATCCTTACCACGGACGCCTCAGACTTGGGCTGGGAAGCCCATCTAGGGGTTCACAAGACACAAGGGTCTTGGT
The DNA here is from genome assembly GCA_016271365.2 of Neoceratodus forsteri. Taxonomy (NCBI): domain Eukaryota; kingdom Metazoa; phylum Chordata; order Ceratodontiformes; family Ceratodontidae; genus Neoceratodus; species Neoceratodus forsteri. Next base: position 1,116,472,477 of record CM028130.1, read on the forward strand.
CCGACCAGGAGCTTCTGCTCCATATCAACGTTCTGGAGACCAGAGCAGTTCAGTACGCCCTCCTGGCGTTCTAGTCCCTCCTTTTACCGGGATCACTTCTTATCCAAACGGACAACATGTCCACAGTCTGGTACATCAACAAACACGGAGGAACTCGCTCGTACCCTCTCTGCAGAGAAGCAATGAGGGTCTGGTACTCAGTGATTCAGCACAGCTTTTTCTTGACAGCAGTCCACGCTCCAGGCGTAAGCAATGTCCTGTCGGACAGTCTCAGTCGATCAACAGCCAGGGATCACAAGTGGGAGTTAAAGCTAGAAGTGGTCGAAGACCTCTTTCTTCGATGGGGTCGGCCAGAGCTACATTTGTTCACCTCCCCATTCAATGCAAAACTACCCAACTTTTGCTCACTCATTCCCAGGCATGGTGCGTTCTGGCAAGACGCACTGTCTCTCTCTTGGACAGGGAGATTTCTTTACGCTTTTCCTCCCTTTCCTCTCATTCAGAAGGTTCTGGTGAAACTTCAAGACAAAGGAGCACATTCAATTCTGATCGCTCCTTTCTGGCCACGCCAGATTTGGTACCCTCTCTTGCAGCATCTAGCACTAGAACCTCCGGTTCCCCTGCTGTTATCCCACGACCTTCTGACTCAGGAGCAGGGCACCCTGGTGCATCTGAGCCTTCAGTCTCTCCACCTTCATGCGTGGCACCTGTGGACAAAGCGGCCTCTCGCAATGGTGTTTCTTCACAGGTTGCTCATAGCTTGGTGGAAGCCAGAAAACCGTCTATCAGATGCACCTACGCCATGAAGTGGAAAAGATTCTTGATCTGGGCCCTAGCCAGGAGCTGGGATCCCTTTTCGTGTTCAGCTGCTCAGGTGTTAGAGTACCTCGCACATTTATCAGAGACGGGCCTTAGTTATTCCTTCATTAAGGTCCATCTCTCTATGGTGTCGGCCTACCACCTCCCGGTGGAGGGTAAAACTTTGGCTTAACTGGAGGTCGCCAATACGTTTTTGAAAGGCATCCTCCACATGAAACCTCTGGTCCAGAATCCCTGTCTCCCCCCCCGGATGCCTCCTTTTGAACCAGCCTCTAGCTGTGACATGCGCTTCCTTTCTTGGAAGACTGTTTTAGTTGCAGTCACTTCCGCCAGAAGGGTTTCAGAATGTCAGGCGTTTGTCTGTAAGGAACCCTATTTGATTTTCCATAGGGACAGAGTAGTCATTCGGACTAACTCTAAATTTCTTCCCAAGGTAGTTTCAGAAACCACTCTCAAGCAGAGTGTCGAACTGCTAGTCTCTTATCCACAGCATTCTAACAGGGTGGAATACCTTCTGCACACTCTTGATGTGCATAGGATTCTGAGGTATTACACAAAATGGACTAAAGAGGTCCGCAAGACAAATCAGCTCTTTGTGGCCTTTGCTCCCCAGTGCCAGGGCAAGGCCATTTTCAAACAGACCATTTCTAGGTGGTTGGCTAACTGCATCCACTTCACTTACCAAAAGCATGGGAAATCCCATCTGGGGGCGGTTAAGGGTCACTCCACTAGGAGTGTTGCTACTTCTACTGCCTTTTTCAGGAAAGTGTCACTGCAGAGATCTGTGCAGCGGCCATCTGGTCGTCAGTCCACACCTTCACTAAGCATTACAGTCTGGACATTGCCTCTAGGCGCAGAACTGGCTTTGGTCTTGTGGTTCTGCAAGGCCTCCTGTCGTAACTAGCAGCTGGCGACTTCTCCTCCTCCCAGATATACCTCTGTATTATTTCTTTTGGACTGCTTGGTATTCAGTCCTATATGTGAAGACCTACTGTAGGAACCCTCTTGAAGTAAGATATTGCAGTTACATAAGAACTTACCGTAACAGTAGATCTTCGAGAGAGGTTCCTGCAGTAGGTCTAGTTTCCCACCCACCTTCCCTCTACTCCTGGATCATTTCCTTCATTTTCATCCTGCCTAGCCCTTGGGTCTAGAGAGGAAACAAGGTCCTAGGAGTCTTCACTCCTATTTTTTCTACTTATCTTTCTCTAGCTCCCCGGTGGAAAAGAACTGGAGGGCGGGCACGGGACCGCCCCTTTTATAGTCGGGCTGAGATCGCATCACCTGACGCTGGGGGTGGTCCCCACTGATGACTGCTATCTACAAGTTTGCCGATGGAACCTGACGCCAGGGGGCGCAGTCCTATACGTGAAGACTTACTGCAGGAACCTCTCTCGAAGATCTACTGTTACGGTAAGTTGTTACGTAACTGCAATTTCTAAGAGTGGTATATAATGTTCATCCACACTTCTGGCAGTGTCCTTTCCCCTTAAAGGAAAACACTAGAAAAGACACAGCTTTCCCCAGACACTACAGAAACTCTTGACTGATGCTTTCAAACAGTAACAACTTTTTTAATGATTTAAAACAGCTACCCACAACTTCTACTTTCTGTTGCTGGCAGCCACCATCTCATGAGCAGCAGTGAGATTCCTGAGCGTACTGTGTGCTAATATGTCTGTGACTTCTGCTACTGGTTGGCAGGACATATTAACATAAAGTGAGCTCTGGAAGCTGTCTACTGCTCATGAGATGGTGGCTGCCAGCAATAGAAAGTAAAGTTGAGGGTCACTTTTTAAATCACTAGAAAAGCATTTAGAGGTAATTTTTAAAAAAAGTTACTATCTCAAAGCACTAATCAAGCATTTTTGTAGTGACTGGAGAAAGCTGTGCCTTTTCCAGTGTTTCCCTTTAAGAGCTTGCCAGAAAGTCTTCAAGCTGGCTCCTCCCACACATCCAGGTGTTAACTCCCTCGGCTCAACCCCACGACACCAGATCTTGCCTGCTGGAAGCAGAAGTGTGCACCCAAGCCAGGGGAGGTCAGGTGAGTTCATGTGGATGAACATCATATACCACTCCTAGAACTACTGTTACAGGTAAGTAACCTGTTTTTCTAGGGATGTGATGTGTATATGATGGTCTATCCACATTTCTGGCAGACTCCTAGCAGTTCTCTGGGAGAAGGGAGGCAAGGCTCACACCCCCTACTTAGGGAAAAGAGACTGGAGAACTGAGGCCCCAAAACCAACATCCCAGCGTGACTCTAGGTCAATGTGCTAATGGGAAATGAAGGTGTGTGCTGACCTCCAGGTAGCAGCCCTGCAGATTTCCTGGATGGGGACGTCCCTCGAAGCAGCCACCAACGCAGCAGTATGGTGGGTGGAATGAGCCCTCAGCCCTCAAGAGAGGCTCCCTACCCACCAACCTATAGCAGAGATCAATGCAGGATGTGATCCACCTGCCAGTCGTCTGCTTGGCTGCAGGTCTGCCAGGTGCGGCTTCAGCATACGTGACAAACAGCTGGCAAACTTCTCCCCGAACTCCAGCCGTGCGCTCCTTATAATAAGTGAGTGTTCGCTTAAGGTCCAGAGTATGGAGCTTGTGCTCTGCCTCCGAGGTGTGACTGGTGAAGTACACCGGGAGACTAATCACCTGGTTAAGGAGATACTCTGACACAAACTTCGGGAGGAACTTTGGGTTGGGGCGCAGGGCAAACTTGTCCCTGTGGAAGATCAAGTAAGGAGACTCCACCGATAAGTGACTGGAGCTCACTGATCCTTCTGGCTGACATGATAGCCACCAAGAAGGTGGTCTTCCACAACAGGTGAGACATGTCACACCTGTGCATCTGTTTGAATGGCTTGCCCATGGGCTTTGCCAAAACCAGCAACAAGTCCCACGGTGGTACTGGTTAACACACCAGAGGGGAAATGTGGTTGAGGCCCCTGAAGAAGCACCAGACCACCTTCTCCTGTGCCACTGACTGCTGACCAGCCCTCGCCCGCTAAGCAGAGATGGCTGCCAGGTGCACCTTAACAGGCACAGGATTTGACTGACAACAGGAACTTCCTGTTTGGGAGCAGGGAGTGATCGCCAGAGGTGCAAAACACTCACCATCCTAGAAGGAAAAGAGTAGCTCTCCATCCCCCCCAGCAGCTGGAGGTCTCACTCTAAGCAAGTAAGAAGGGGACTACTGAGGAACATAGGAACTTCCTCTCCTAGAGCAGGAGTTTTAAGGGCACAGAGACAGTTGGAAAATAGGGAGAAAAAAATATATGTGTATATATAACATAAAAAAAACTAAATAACCAAACAGGGAGAGGAAAGCGCATACAAAACAACAGTTGAGGGGCCACAAATAAGATATGATGGGAGTGGTGAAGTGCAGTGCCTGTGCAGCGACAGTCTTCTGGGAGACGTTCTGGAGGATGCGGTGTTGTACCATCTGCAGGCACCTCTCTGGGCTGAGGGAGGAGGCTGCTCATCTCCAGGCAGAGCTGGCCACGATTCGGGGGACCTCCTCTCCCACCCAGGGACCACCAGGGCTGCCGCCGCTGCCGCAGAGGTTGCCAAGAAAGAGGAGTGGCTGGACCACAGTGGGCTCAGGGAGGGTTAGGGTGGTGGAACAGAGTCGCATCCCTCCAGCTGTACCTCTCCACAATTCATATGCCATTCTGGCAAAGTGTGGTTCCTCTATGGAAGCACCCGCAGTGGAGACTAAGGAGGATGCTGCGAACCTCCTCAAAGGAGACCCATAGGAGGGTGGCATGGGACCCCACAGGGGAAGGAAACAACTCTTGTTGGGGGACTCCATTGTTAGGAGGGTAGAACTGGGGGAGGGGGGAGGGAGTTAAGGTGCCTGCCTGGTGCCACGGCTTTAAGGGACAGGGAGCAAATCCTCAGGATCGCGGGAGCAGCTGCATGGGGGAGTGAGCTGGATGTCACTGTCCACCTAGGGACAAATGACCTAGCTGGGAAAGGGATCAGAGCAGTGCAGGAGGAGTCTGTGGGGTTGGAGAGGGGCCTTAGACAAGCAGTACACACAGTAACCTTCTCGGAGGTGCTGCCTGTCTATGGCATGGGTGAGGCTACGGTGCTCCGCACCAAGAGATTCACTCAATGGTTGAAAAACTGGTGCAGACATCAGGGTTTTGGCTTCACTGGGGACTGGAGGTCCACCTGGAGGGACGCAGGCCTATACTGGCGCGATGGTCTGCATCTGTCCAGGAAGGGAACCAAGATCCTAGGTGATAGGTTTAAATGCTTCATTGGCAAGCATTTAAACTAGCCAAGGGGGGGAGTCACTGAAAAGGAGCAGGGAAATCCTAGCCCCCCACCCCCTAAAAAAATCAGGGTAGTTCGTGAGGTAAACACCAGGATAGAGAAGTTGAAAATAGAGAAGGGCAGGGGTAAATGGAGAAAAAGGCAAAAGCAGTAAGGACAGGGATGGGGCAAAAAAGGGGTAAGGCCATCAAAAAGTGGAGGGTAGTGAGTACCAATGAGTGTAGTCTAGGTAACAAGCTCCCTGAACTGGTGGCCTTGATGGAAGAGCCTGGACATTGTGGCAGTCACAGAAACATGGTACACAGAGAACCATGACTGGGATGTCAACATGCCAAGGTACAAAATCTACAGGAGGATCAGGGAGGGTAGAAGGGGAGGAGGAGGAGGAGGAGGAGGAGTAGCTCTCTACATAAGGGAAGGGATCAAAGCAACGGAACTAAAGGGTAAACAGGGAGGATAGGAGGCACTGTGGGTCACCCTGGAGACTGGAAATGGCACCACAATCCATACAGGGGTTGTATACAGACCCCTATCTCAGGGGAAAGAAATGGACAAGGAAATGATAGAAGGCATCCTTAGGATGACAGAGAAAGGGGAGATATTGTTGACAGGGAACATGAATATGCTAGATGTTAACTGGAGCACCTTTGCTGCAGCCACATCCAAGAGCAGGGTCATTCTCGATGCCCTATAAAGGGCATGCCTCAGTCAGCTAGTGTTGGAACCCACTCGAGAGAAAGCAATCTTAGACCTGTTACTCACAAATGGGGACAGAGAGAGGATCTCAGATCTAGTCGTGGGGAGCCATCTGGGAACAAGTGACCACCAAACAGTGTGGTTCACGATAAGCATAGCAGCAGAGTCAAGCCATACAAAAGTGAGGGTACTGGACTTTAAGAGGGCTGACTTTGTCAAATTGGGAGAGTGCCTCAGAAAAGCACTAGCACACAGGCAAGAAGAAGGGGTGGAGAAACAATGGGAAAAACATCAGAACTGCCATCACAGAGGCAACAAGCCTTTGTATGAAGCAAATAAACAAATCAAAATGAAAGAAAAAACCACTATGGTTCTCAAAAGAGGAGGCGGGGAAGGTTAGGGAGAAAAAGATAGCATTCAGGAAGTATAATGAAACACAAAAAGAGCAGGACAGAGAACTGTACCAGTTAAAGCAGAAGGAAGCATGGAGGGCAGTCAGAATAGCAAAGGCCCAAACCGAGGAAAAGATAGAAAACTCAGTTAAGAAGACGGATAAAACCTTTTATAGGTACATTAGCGAGCAAAGAAAGACCAAGGGAGGGATAGTGAGGCTTAATAAAGGGGAGGTGGGTGGGCAGAGAGGGACAGTGAAAAAGCAGCGATACTGAACGAATACTTCTGCTCAGTATTCACAAAAGAAGAGGAGGGGGAGGTACCTAATCCAATCAATAGAAGCACTCTGGATAGGGGGTCGATCCCAGTCCTTTCACAGAAGAAAGGGTTCTGAAAGAACTCACAAAACTGAAGGTGGACAAAGCAATGGGACTTGATGGGATTCACGCCAGAATTCTAAAAGAACTAAGGGAGAGCTAGTGACACCACTGACTACCCATTTTAACAAATCATGGGAGGATGGTATAGTTCCTAAGGACTGGAGAAGGGCGGATGTGATTCCCCTTCACAAAAGAAGGCGCAAAGCAGAGGCAGGAAACTACAGACCTGTTAGCTTGACCTCAGTGGTAGGGAAAATGATGGAATCACTTCTGAAAGAATTGTTGAGTACCAAAGGCCAGTGGGGCACAGGACCCAAGGCAACATGGATTCACAGTGGGAAGGTCACATCAGACAAATGTAATAGATTTCTTTGACTCGGTGACCAAAGTAGTAGACCAGAGAAGGGCTGTGGACATGGCCTACCCAGACTTTAGCAAGACATCTGACACAGTCCCACAAAAAAGATTAATAAACAAATCAGCCAGCCTGGGAGTGGGTCCCAGGATGGTAGCCTGGGTAAAACATTGGCTGAATAACAGCACACAGAGGGTACAAGTAAATAGAGTCCGCTCCGAAGAAAGGGGGGGTTACTAGTGGGATACCACAGGGTTCAGTATTGGGTCAGGTCCTTTTTAATGTCTTTATAAGTGACATTGCAGAGGGACTGAAAGGAAAAGTATGCCTCTCTGCAGACGACACAAAGATCTGCAACAGGGTTGATACACAAGGAGGGGGTGAAAAGGATGAGGGGGGGTAGTAACAACAACAAAAATGGAAAGGGACCTGGGGGTAGTCATAGCAGATGACCTAAAGGTAAGCAAGCAATGTGAGAAGGTAGTAGGGATGGCTGGAGGGATACTGGGATGTAAAGAGAGAGGAATCATCAGTAGAAAACAGAAAGTTGTTATCCCTTTGTACAGACAGTTGGTGAGTCCCCATCTGGAGTACTGTGTGCAGCTCTGGAGACCCCATCTCCACAAGGACATAGACAGGATGGAGGCAGTCCAGAAGAGGTTAACTAAAATGGTGCAGGGTCTGCAACAGAAGCCATACAAAGAGAGACTAAAGGAGCTTAATATGTATACCCTTGAGGAAAGAAGGGGGGGGTGATAAAAACATTTAAGTACCTCAAGGGAATAAACAAAGTCCAAGAGGGTAGCATCTTTCAGAAAAAAATAGATCTGCAACAACAAGGGGACACACCTTGAAGATAAGAGGGGTGACGGCTCAAGGGGGCAATGTGAGGAAGTATTTCTTCACAGAGAGGGTGGTGGCTGCATGGAATGGCCTACCTGAGGAGGTTGTGGGGTCAAAAACAGTGGGGGAATTCAAGAATGCATGGGAAAGATATAAGGTAATTCTAGTGGGGGAGTAGGAAGAAGCAGGCTGTTGGTTAATTAGGATCTGCAGCTTATCCAATATGTAGGGAAATGGGCAGACTAGGTGGGCCAAGCGGTCCTTATCTGCCGTCAAAGTCTATGCTTCTAAGAGTCGTCGACCAAAAGCCCAACTGAGAGAGGGACCAGAGGTAATCGAGAATGCTAGCCACAGGACAGGACAGGACAAAGGGTCCAACCCCTTGCCCTGACACCAAAAGGAGAATCTCTTCCATTTGAAGGCATAGCACTTCCTAGTTGACTCCATCCGAGATGCCTCCACCACGGTGAAGACGGCTTCAGAGAGACCCAAAGCCTGGAACTCTAAACGCTCAGGAACCAGGCTGTCAGGTACAGAGACTGAAGGTCTGGGTGGAGTACCTTCCCCGAGAGATGGAAAGCAAGTCCGGGTGTAAGGGAAGATGCCTCAGGAGCCTGCTGCTGAGGCTGAGGAGATCGGGGTACCAGAACTGGTGTGGCCAGTCTGGAACTGCCAGGCTCAACTGTACCTTGTCCCTCCTCGCCTTGAGAAGCACCTTGTGGATCAAGGGAAGAGGAAGGAAGGCACAGACGAGGCCTGGGGTCCAGGGCCTCATGAAAGCATCCTCCTGCAGCATTCCCTGCTGAGGGGGGTGGGCACAAAACAGCCTCAGCTTTGTGTTCTCCTTGGAGGCAAACAGGTCCACCTGAGGGGTGCCCCAATGGGAGAACAGACTGAGAACTACCTCTGGGTGGAGAGTCCACTCGTGAGACGCCTCTCCTCACATCCACCAGCTGATTGGAGGCTCCTGCCACATAGATGGCTAGGAGATCCGTCTCCAGGCTGTGCATAAGAGTCCAGACACAGAGAGCTTCCTTGCACAATGGCAGAGAGTGCATCCTGCCATGTTTCTTGAGGTAGTACATCTAGACTTGGACCATCTGACCCCCAAATGTGCGGAGTGAATGCAGTCTGTGCTAGTCCAACTGCCCAGAGCTCCAGAAGATTGATGTGGCATTGGGACTCCTCGGGGGTCCAGAGCCCGTGGACTCTGTGTTCCCCCAGGTGGGTACCCCAGCTTATGAAAGAGGCATTGGTCGTCAGGATGACCGTCGGCGCTGGGTGGACAAATGGGATCCCTTCCTGCAGATATGCTGGGACTAACTACCATTGGATGGCATCCCACATCCTCTGCATCCCAGCGACCAGCTGGTCGAAAGTGACCCTTGCACTGAGACCACTGGCTGGCCAGCTCCCACTGCAGGGAGCGCATTCTCCAGCGGGCCCACTGGACCACGCTGGTGCAGGTTGCCATGTAGCCCAGCAAGTGCAGGAAGTCATGGGCAGGGCACAACTGCCCAACCTGAAATGGTCGGGCAGAGGAGGAGACAGACGGTCCCCTGTCCATCAGGAGCCAGGTTCTGGCTCTGCAAGAGTCGAGCCCTGCTCCAATGAAGATAATCACCCACAAGAGCACGAGTTCCAACTTGGTCTCATTGACCAGGAGGCCAAGGGACAGGCAGGTCTGGAGGACCAGGTCCCTACACCACTCCACCTCCTGCCTTTAGGAACCTGCAATCAGCCAGCTGTCCAGGTACGGGTAAACCCGGATTCCTTGGCACCTCAATTAAGCTGCCACTACTGCAATGTACTTGGTGAAGACCCTGGGGGCCGAGAAGATGTCGAAAGGCATGGCCTGGAACTCATAGAGGGCTCCCTCTGCTCGAAAGCGGAGGAAACTTTGATGAGACAGATGGATCGGGACATGAAAGAATGTGTCTTGAAGATCCAGGGAGCAAAACCACATGTTTCGCTCTAAAGATGGTATGACAGAGTTACCATCCTGAAGGTTCAGGTCATGCAGATCTAGATCCGCTCTGGCACCAGGAAGTACCTGTAGACAAACCCTGGGTGCTCTGGAGGATCCGCGACAGGAACCATGACCTCCCTGCAGAGGAGCTGGGCTATGTCGTCTCTGAGAACTGACAGCATGTCTGCGGAAACCAAGTCCTCCTGTGGGGTGCGGGCTCAGCAAGGAGGATACTGCTCGAATGCCAGGGGCAGGCCCTGACCCACCACTTCTAGAACCCCACCTGTCCATGGTGACAGCAGACCAGGTAGAAAAGAAGTGGTGGAGCCAGCCCCCCACGGGAGGACCCAGGGGAGATGCGATGGGCATGAAGGAGGCACTCCTCATCCCATCACTAGGCAGGCTTGTAGGAGGAGGAGGAGTAGGGGGAGGGCCCAGCTGAAGGGCCACTAGAGCCTCTCCCTCCTGGCTTATGGACCACCGAGGCCACTGACTTGGGCCAAGGTTGCCAAGGCTGAGCCTGCAGGCCAGCCTGTTGCTGGGCTGGCTTGCCCTCAGGAGTAGAGGTGGACCAAAAGGGTTTCAGTTTCTGCTGCTGCTTGGAGCCCTTGGGGTCCCTCTGGGCAGATGTCATGGAGTCTAAGGTGGCACTGGAGTTCTCAATATGAGTGAGGTGACCCTCGACCCTGAGCCCGAACAGGTCAGTGCCCAGAAAAGGGACATAGAAACATAGACTTTGATGACAGATAAGGACCGCTTGGGCCCACCAAGTCTGCCCATTTCCCTATCTAGTGGATATGCTGCAGATCCTAGTTAACCAACAGCATATTTCCTCCTACCCCCCACTAGAATTGCTTTATATCTGTCCCATGCATTCTTGAATTTCCCCACTGTTTATGACACCATGGCCTCTTCAGGAAGGCCACTCCTTGCATCCACCACCCTCTTCATGAAAAAATACTTCCTCACATTGCCCCTGAGCTGCCCCCCTGCCTTCAAATTGTGCCCTTGTTCTTACACATCTCTTTTCTTAAAAATATTACCCTCCTGGACTTTGTTGATTTCTTGAGGTACTTAAATGTTTCTATCATGTCCCCCCTCTCCCTCCTTTCCTCAAGGGTATACACATTAAGCTTCTTTAGTCTCTCTTCATAAGGCTTCTGGTGCAGACCCTGCACTATTTTAGCTGCCCTCCTCTGGACTGCCTCCATCCTGTCTATGTCCTTGCGGAGATGGGGTCTCAGAACTGCATGCAGCATTCCAGATGGGGACATCTGCCAGCTTGTGCCGAGTGTCCTCCTTCTTTGATTTGTGCTCTGAGGGTCACTGACCATGGGTGGGCAGAGACTGGCATTTAATTCTCTAAAGGAACCTGTAAACATCAAGCCCAGCTGAAGCGGCACGAAGGCAGAAGCCGAAGAGGAGACAACAGCAGCCTGGGCCACTTCCTCTTCAAAGGCCGCAAGCTGTTTGGCGGACCCCGCAGCCATGGAGACCACCCAACGGGCATCTCTAGATTTTACCAGCGGGTTCCAATGCACCGAGTGGTCCAGTTTAAGGCAGGTGAGATGGTCTTCCAGAACATTCAGATGGAATGAACGACAGAAGTCGCAAGCCTGGGGTCTTGTGATCATGCCCCAGGCAGTAGACACACGTGGCGTGTGGGTTGGTCCTGGACATCTTCTGCCCACAAGGGCACTGGTGGAACCTGGGATTGGACTTATCGTCCATGGCGGTTGTGATCGATAATCAAGCTGAAGATGAACTCATAAGAATTTTGGTTTGGAAGTAAATCCGAAGATTTGAACACTAGGACTTACTCAACGTGGGAGTGGTATGGAGGGAACCTGCTTCTTCCAGTGGAAAGGAAGATCTGACGTTACGGGGCATAGTCAAGGGAGTTACCACCCGGGCGGGTGGGAGGAGCCAGCTTGAAGACTTTCCAGCAAGCTCTTAAAGGGAAAGTACAGTGCCTGAAGCGTGGCTAGAACATCATATCTATGTCCCTAGAAGGAACAAGTCTATCTTACCCAGACATTAGCAAAGATAATAACAGTCTCTTCAGTAGCTCAGATAGTAACTATTAGGTAGAACACACAGGAATGTGACAGTCTGCGTTTATCCAACCCCCATAAACCGAACCTCCCTATATAATGGATGTCATGACTATCCTCCACCCTCATAATCACTAAGTACTAACTGCTGAGACACCCTACTGTAACTGCTTCAGAAATACTAGTAGCTCTGGTTAATGCTGATCGCACTTAATTAGCAAGCCTATAACCAGGACAGTAAACTCAGTTCAAACCCATTCTGCCTCTTATGTTGCAAAATGGCGTGTAAAAGAAAGAGGGTTGTTGTTTGGGAGGCCTACCAAGAGATGCTGACCCAACTCTGCTAGATGTGTTGCAGGCAGTCTGGGAACTAACAGAGATGCTCAGGTCTTGGACAAGACAGTGGACTCATTAGATCACAAGTTGGAAGGATTTAAAGAAGACAGGAAATATTTTCTAATTGGCAGCTGTTTATTAGGTCATTAGAATGATATAGTATTTCTTAAATTATTCATATAATCAGATTCTGAAGAAAAGTGATAAAACAATGTAAGATACAGTTTTTGTATTTTTATGGGCAACATTTTGTTACAGTTCTTTTCAGAGAATCTGATTTGGAGTTTTAATTATGTCACGGTTTGTGAACAGAATGCTAATTATGATCTGTTGACCTATCAAAACTATGCTTAAGAGTTCTGTGCACAAACAGTGACATAGTTAATACTCCAAATTATTGGTTCCATGAAAAGAACTGTAATAGAATGCTGCCTATAAAAACAAAATAATGCAAAATACAGTTTTTGTAACACTTTTTATTCAGTGACAGTTAAATATAGATAATTTAGAGGAATGCATATAATTTCTGAGAATAACCACATCACAAACAGCTGCCAATTAGAAATTATTTCCTGTCCTCTTTAACCAGCAGCTGACCCTTTTAGAAACTTCAATGGATACTGTTAAAGCCAACCTGGTGCAGGCGGTCACAAAACAAAACAGCCACAGCCATTGCAGGAGCCCGGCAGGAAAACCAAATTCTTCGTCTATGGCTTGAGCATTTAGAAAATTCAGCTCGACAAATAAACATTCGTCTACTGTGTCTCCCTGAAGGGACTGAAGGGTTGGAACCGATTCAGTATCTTGGGTCGCTTCTGGTTGCACTACTTGAAATGGAACTGCAAGGTTCTATTCACAAAACATACCAAATAACACCCCGGAAATGTTCAGATCCAGCAGAATTACCCCGTACTTTAATGTTGGTTACAGTGGGAGTGCATATCAAAGATCAAATCCTCAACTACGTGGGCAAGATTTATTTATTGAAATGTTTCACCAGGAAGGTACGCTGAGCAACAAGTTGCTCGTCTCCCAGTGCAACCTGGGGGGTAGAAAACAATGAGATAGAATACAGAGAAATGTTACAATGTTGGAATACAATTTGCTTACTTGCATACAATGAAAGCAGGAGGGATTACAGGTGGATAACACTGGCTAACAATGCAACAGTTAAGTATAGCAGATACGAAGACACATATAGCAAATTGGCAACAGTTGGTAACACTGGAACACATATAATAACTTGGCAACAGTATGCAGCACTAGATGGTAAGATGACCCAATAGTAATTGGTAGCCATTAGTGTAACATATATATTCAAGATTTACAGTGATTGGATTAAAGAGAGGAAGAAAGGAAGGAGGAAATGAAAAATTGCAGAGGGTAGAATGGAAGAAGGGAAAGGAAATTTATGGAGAGATGCAGACAGAACACGATTTTCGAGGCAAACACAGATGACAGGGTGGACTAAAGTGCATATAAGAGGGTTATAGGGGTAGGTTTTAAGTGCTTAATTGAGTGTAGAGGTAGGCCAGTGTTAGGTTATGTTAACTAGAAAGGGGGTAGGAGGAGAGGAGAGGAGAGGTAGTGTGTGGCAGGGTAATGAGAGAGAGAGATGTTGTAGGTGGGGGGCGGTATCCAAGGGGGGAGAAGGGGAGTTGAAATTCAACAGTGTCCTGTTATCCCTATCTGGGCAGGGCAGTGGACAGCCCTACTACTATTAGGACACCGGTTACAGGCGATGAGAGTTATTTATATATAGTGATACAAGAGAGGGGGGGTGTTGGGGGAGGGATGTTGTGGGAGGGGGTAGCAGAGGTCAACTATAGTAGGGGGGTAGTACCCCACCAGTGTGCTGCGTGACCCTGCATGCACAAGGCGGTGATCTAACAGTGACTGAGGGGTGCAATAAAAGGAGAAATAGAGGTAAAGTGTAAAGTTGTTGCCCACCGTGTGCTATGGATCCTGCCTGCACAAGGCAGTGCTCGAGCTCACAGGAGGGAGATAGATTAAGGGTAGAGAAAGCAGGGGGAGGAACACTTTAGGAGGAGGGAGGGTAGGAGACAAGGAGGAGCATGATCAGAGGGAAATAGGAGTGTTGGGGAGTAGACATTTGAACCTGAGCAGAGGTCAACTTTAGTAAGGAGGGTAGTACCCCAAACCAGTGTGCTGGGTGACCATGCCTGCACAAGGCTAGTGATCTAGCAGTGACTGAAGGGGTGCAGTAAAAGGAAAATAGGGGAAAGGGGGTTAAGTTGTTGCCCACCGTGCACTATGGATCCAGCCTGCACAAGGCAGTGATCGAGCTCATGGGAGGGAGATAGATTAAGGGTAGAGAAAGAAGGGGAAGAAACACTTTAGGAGGAGGAAGAGTAGGGGACAAGGAGGAGCACGATCAGAGGGAAATAGGAGTGTTGGATACTTGTTGTATAATATAATATAAAACTGATTTCTGAATATATTATTTATCCACTTACTTCTATTTATAATTTATCTTTGCTTACTGGATGTTTCCCTGATGTATGGAAACAGACAGTAATCAAACCTATTTATAAATCTGGTGATAGAATGGATATGGACAATTATCGTCCTATTTCCCTTTTGCCACCTTTGGGTAAGATTTTTGAGAGACTTGTGAACGAGCAGTTTACTGCCTATTTACAGGATAATGGTCTCAGGACTCATGATCAGCACGGGTTTCGTAAGAATCATGGGATGGGAACGGCCTTGGTCAGGTTCACGAACCACACCAGTGTAGCTATGGATGAGGGTTTGCTCACTGGTGCTGTGTTCTGTGACCTGTCCAAGGCCTTTGATTTAGTAAGCCATCCTTTGCTGATCAGAACGCTACCGGGTTATGGTATGACGGAGATTGCTGTTGATTGGTTTCACAGTACTTGTGTAATCGCTCACTTTAAAGTAGGACTAAATGGAGCATTTTCAACTAGTAAAATTTTGTTACGGGGGTGCCCCAGGGGTCCGTTCTGGGCCCTCTTTTGTTTACTGTATTTGTAGATGTTGTTCCATCTCTACTGAATGATACACATTGCCTGATTTATGCAGATGATATTATTTTGTATAAAAGTTCAATCTCAGTTGAACTTATAAATTAAGGACTTCGCTATTCTTTGTAGGTGATTAAAAGGGGATTGTTTAGCATTAAATAATACAAAAACAAAATGTATGCTTTTTGGATCCAGAATTAGACTTGATAGATCTCAGAATTTGTCCATCTCTGATTTATTGGGTAATGGGATGGAGCAGGTAAAACAATTTAAATATCCTGGAGTCCTGTTGGACCAACACTTAAAATTTTCTGATCATGTAAAATCTATTTCTCGTCAGATAAATCAGAGACTAGGTGTATTATTCAAGTTCCAATCTCTGTTGACTTTACCAGCAAGACGTGCAATAGCTGAGAGTGTCATATTACCTCAGTTAAATTACAATGCATTTCTGTTTACTAACTTGTCTAATAGATAGTTATCTCTTCTTACTCTTACTAATATGTTTCATGGTATTTGTAGATTTACTTTTAAGTTGTCCTATTCTACTCATCATTGTGAGCTGTATAGACTATCTGCCTGGCTTCCTCCTAGGATGGGTTGTCTATACAGTTCATGTTTATTAACAGACAAAAGTTCTTCATCAAGGTATAGATTCTCCATTATACTCATTACTACACATTAAAATAAATTCACAGAAACTTCGTTCAGTCATCAAATTAAGTTAAAGGTCCCAAAGACTAAGACTAAAATGGGGGATGGTTCTTTTACTTATTCTGCTGCTAAAAATTGGAATGAGCTTCCTATTGTTTTATATGAGAAAGTTTGTCATCAAACTTTTAAAATTAGGTTAAGAAATAATTTTCTTGACAAACTGCATTGCTGTTGTTTTCAATGATTATATTATATATATTTATTTTTGTGTATTGTAATTTGTGTGATGTATGTTTAATGTTGTGTTGTATTGTATTGTGATGTGAGTTTCTGTTAATTGTAAACATCTTGACTGTATATGTATTCGGTCCCCGGGTCGTACTTGAAAATGGGCCTTTGGCTCATTGTACTTACCCGGTAAACAAATGTTTAAAATAAAAAAAATTAATAAAAAGTTGGGGAGTAGGCATATGATAATATGGGCTTAGGGAAGATGGTGGGGGATTAGGAAGGGTCATGGCAGGCACAGGAAGGGGCAAGGAAGTTCTTGAGGGCAGAGTTAATGGAGTAGCAAGAGGATGAGTGGTGAGTTTGAGGAGGAAGGTGAATTCCAGATTTTTGGAGGCGATAAGAATAACCTGATTGGCCAACAAGGGTGGAGCGGTGTGGGACCACCAGGGTTTGTGAGTTAGTAGAACGTAGGTAGTGGGAAGGAGAGGGGGTGGTTGTAAAGGTAGGGGAGCGATAGGAGGGAAATTCACCCAGACAGTGTTTGGAGATGAATTTTGCGCAGTGAGAGAGATGTCAGTTTGTCAGGGAAGGGAAGGATAGGCCATGGTAGAGATCACAATGATGACTGTGTGTGTGTGTGGGGGGGCGCATCAAGGGAAAGACGGCAAAAGGAGCTGAAGAGGGTATCTAGTCTGGCCAGGGAGGACTTAGCAGCAGCACCGTAGACTACGTCACAGTAGTCGAAGATAGGTAGATCATCTTCTGGACAATCTCACGCCTAGCCATGGGTGGGATGCAGGCACGGTTCCTGAATAAGGCACCGAGCCTGGGACGCAATTTTTTCTGAATGGTGTAGATATGACCAGAGAAGTTTAGGTGTTGGTCCAGCCAGACACCTAAATACCTGAAGGAGGATGTGTCCTCGAGTAAAGTCCTACCAAGGGTGTTATCTCTTCAGCGATCCTCAGGAAGTTGGTAAGAGACTAGATGAAATTAAAGAGGACTTCAACAAAGCGTCAATTTCCCTGGAGGAGACAACTGAAGATGGCTGAGTTGGCGGACAATAGCTATTGGGCATAAACACCTGTTTCTTAAATACTGTTCATTTCTATAAACCAGTAAGCCCTTCTACTAGCTTTTGATTTGAGTCCATGATCTAAAACACAGCTCTGCCAGACTCCTTAAAAATACTACATGATTATGTTTATATCAAAATGTTGGCTATCGGGCATAGTGAAGCCTTGACTACTGCAATGTAGTTTTATGAGGAGCTGATGCCATAATGCAGGGCTTGGGATTGTTTAGCTATACTTAACTGAGGAATACCTTATTCCTGCTTATGTGCCTTGTTCAGATGTCTATACAACGACACAATACTACTTTTGTATTAATTGACAAAGGGCTCAGTGTTATATTCTGCTTATACTAACATACTAAAAAACAGCAGAATAGGCCAAATGTCCTGTCTTGTCTGCTCGAAAGCCAGCAACCTAGTGGCTGCTCGCCTCACCACCACCCCTAGCCCCCAAGAGGGTCCTCCCTAGGTTCAGTTTCCCCTTGTACCTATCCCACCCCTTCTTGAAGACCTCCACTGTGCCCTCCTCCACCAGCCTCCTGGGCAGCGCATTCCACGGCTCCACCACCCTCTCAGTGCAAAAATGCTTCCATTGCTCCCTCCTGTAATTTCCCCCCCTCCAGCTTCCACTCATGGCCCCTGGTTGTTCCCCCCCTTCTTTAGCCTAAACAACTCCCTGGTTCCACTCCTGGTTATTCCCCTTACATACCTGAAAACCTCTATCATGTCTCCCCTATCCTCCTCTCCTCTCCTCCAGTGAGTAAAGCCCAAGCTCTTCCAGTCTCTCCTCATAAGGCCTCCCCTCCATGCCCTGAATCATCCTGGTCGCTCTCCTCTGGACCCTCTCCAGCAGTGCTATGTCATTCTTCAGATGAGGTCTCCAGAACTGTACACAGTACTCGAGCTGCAGCCTGACCAAAGCAATATATAGAGGGAGGATGTAATTCCCCCCTGGCTATGCAACCCAATATTCTGTTTGCTTTGGCCGATGTTCTTCTACAGTTTTCAGAGTTATTCATTTTGACGTCTACCACCACCCCTAAATCCCTTTCTCCCAATGTGGCATGCAGTGTGACCCCCCCCCCCCACAGTGTATACATGGCCCGGGTTGTTGACCCCCAAATGAAGTACCTTGCATTTCCCAGCACTATATTTCAGTCCCCACCTCCCTGATCACCCCTCCAGGGGATCCAGATCCCCCTGGACAATTTCCCTTGCTTCCTCACAATCCACCAGTGCTCCCAGTTTTGAATCATCCGCAAAGAAACTCAACCTATTCCTAACCCCACCCCACCCCCATATCCGAGACGTAGGCATTAAACAAGAGTGGCTCAGATATGCTTCACTTATGCTTCTGCTGCTGTTAAAATCTAAGCTGGGAGGGCAGTTTGGTGCAGACATCTTTTTTTTTTTTTTTTCACGAACTGATTTTCGTCTTTTGAATACACGGTCAATAAAACCACAGAGTGGTTGAATGAGTGTACAAACACATGGATATTATCGGCTTACAGATATAGCAATAAGCCCATGGTCATGGTGTCTAGAGGCCTTCTTATACTGATGTTGAATGCTGAATGCTATACGTTGTACTACTGTACTTGCAGAGTAATACCCCCATATGGGTGACAATGGATGATAGGAAAATACTCCTTTGATGAAATTACTTTATGATACTGATTTCTATGCCCTGGAACCAAGTATATTATATGTACTTGCATTGTTTTATGTGAATGTATAAAAATAAAGTTAAAAAAAAGAAAAGAAAGAGGGTTGTATTGACCTTGTTCCAGAAGTTGTGTATTGTTGAACAGCTCGAGAATGGAGAATTGGCTGAAGTGTTTGTTGGCAAGTATGGAGTGGGAAATCAACAATAAGTGATGATCCAACTCACCAAGGAACAGCTTTGTGAGTTTGTACTCACTGTGGGGACAACTTCTGGCTTAGTGGATCGTAAGAACATGAAGTACTGCCCCAACAAGCAGTACGACTCTGCCATTTAAATGTGGTTCAGGCAGGAGCATGAGAAGGGGACTCCGATTTTGGGTCCCCTTCTCAAAGAGATTGCTCTTATGTTCCACCACAGGCTCAGTAATACAAGCCCTTTTGTAGCCAGTGAGGGATGACCTGATCGTTTTAAGCATTGGCATGGGATCCGACAGCTGCGGCTATGCCGGAAAAGGCTCAGTGCAGCTGAGGATGGGATCTCTCCTTTTATTGACCAGCTTCTTGAAATAATCAAAGCAGATGGTCTTGTCTGTAAGCAGCTATAAAATGCCAACTAGACACGGCTGTATTGCTGTTACTTACCTGATTGAACCGTAGCACACGGCAGTAAGAAAGATGCAACCAGGTTCAAAAAACAAAAAATATGGTGACAATTCTGGAGTGTGTGAATATTTTTGGTTGCCACAAGCTGTAGCTGGTGCTAGTAGGAAAATCATGGGAACCTCTGTGTCTTAAACATATTAACATGTCCAGCTTATCTGTGCAGTATGAGGCACAGCATAGAACATGGGCAGACAGTGAGATTTTGATCAGGTGGTTCTCCAAAGTTTGTACACAAGCGCAACAGTGTCTACACTTGAAGGGTTTGCCTTAAAAAGCAGTCCTGCTAGTTGATAATTTCCCATCCCACCCAGACATAATGGGTGTTAGGACGAGAGATGGCTTTATTACGTGCATGTTCTCCCTGCTAACACTAAACGTTTTACAGCCCTGAGATCAGGACATCCTGGAAATCTTCAAAAGGACACACAAACAAACACCTCTTACAGACTCTGCTGTCTGAAGAAAATGAGTACTCCCAGTATGTGGTGATAAAATCAGTTATTCGAGTGGTGACCTTCACTAATCTCTAGCTGGACATTCTTAAGCTTAACAATGTAAGAGAAATCTAGCCCCATTCATTTCAATGGGGCGCCCTCGCGCTCTCCCTAGTCACACTTTATTACGTGCTAAAGCACGGGGGAATGTCAATATCACCAGGGCTCTCTGAAAGGATTGGGCTGACTACATTAATACTAAAATTATGATGCAAACAACTAAAGTATGGGCTGTTATTAATTAGTGAAACCAGGCTGGAATGACTGTCGCTGAGGGCAGCTACCACAATATGTGAGTAGCTGCCTTACATCAGAGACATCCTTTAAGCAATACTTTATATGGGATTGTGATGGCCGAGTTAAAGATCATGTGCAAAGGTTTTTTACAGGTTACATAGACTTTGACGGCAGATAAGGACCGCTTGGTCCACCTAGTCTGCCCATTTCCCTACCTACAGGATAAGCTGCAGATCCTAGTTAACCAACAGCCTATTTCTTCTAACCCCCCCCCCAAAAGAATTGCCTTATGTCTGTCCCATGTCTTCTTGAATTCTCCCACAGTTTTAGACCCCACAACCTCTTCAGGAAGGCTGTTCCATGCGTCCACCACCCTCTCTGTGAAAAAATACTTCCTCACATTGCCCCTGAACCAACCCCCCATCTTTAAATTGTGTCCCCTTGTTCTTGCGCAACTCTTTTTCTGAAAGATGCTACCCTCTTGGACTTTGTTGATTCCACTGAGGTACTTAAAAGTTTCTATCATGTCCCCTCTCCTCCTTTCCTCAAGAGTATACATATTAAGCTCCTTTAGTCTCTCCTCGTATGGCTTCTCTTGCAGACCCTGCATCATTTTAGCTGCCCTCCTCTGGACTGCCTCTATCCCGTATATGTCCTTGTGGAGATGGGGTCTCCAGAACTGGATGCAGTACTCCAGATGGGGTCTCACCAACTACCTGTACAAAGGGATAACAACTTCCTGTTTTCTGCTGGTGATGCCTCTCCCTATACATCCCAGTATACCCCCAGCCCTCCCTACTGCCTTCTCACATTGTTTGCTAACCTTAAGGTCATCTGATATGATTACCCCCAGGTCCCTTTCCATTTGTTTGTTGTTACTACCCCCCATTGTGTAATCTTCCCCTGGGTTTTTGTTTCCCAGGTGCATTATTCTGCACTTCTTTGCATTGAATCCAAGTTGCCATACTTCTGACCATTCCTCCAACCTTGCCAAGTCCCTTCTCATCCTTTCCACACCTCCTTGTGTATCAACCCTGTTGCAGATCTCTGTGTCATCTGCAAAGAGGCATACTTTTCCTTCCAGTCCCTCTGCAACATCACTTATAAAGACATTAAAAAGGACTGGACCCAGTACTGAACCGTGCGGTACCCCACTAGTAAATACAGATTACTCACCTGTAACAGGAGTTCTAGGAATGGTATATGTTGTTCATCCACACTGTCTGGCAGGTTCCTTGCCGCTTTAAATCTTGCTGGAAGGTCTTCAAGCTGGCTCCTCCCACCTGGGTGGTAAAACTCTCGGCTCCGCCCCATGATGCCAGATCTAGCCTGCTGGAAGCCAGGTTGTGCGTCGAAGCCGGGGAGGCCAGGTGGGTCGTGTGGATAAACAACATATACCATTCCTAGAATTCCTGTTACAGGTGAGTAACCTGTATTTCTAGAGACATGGTTATGTTGTTCATCCACACTGTCTGGCAGACTCCTAGCAGTTCTCCGTGAGGAGGGAGGCAAGGCGCACACCCCCTACTTAGGAAATAAAGACTGGAGAACAGAGGCCCCAAAACCAGCATCCCGGCGTGACTCAAGGTCGATGTGGTAGTGAGTGATGAAGGTGTGTGCTGACTTCCAGGTAGCAGCCCTGAAGATTTCCTGGATAGGGACGTCCCTTTGGGAGGCTCCATGCCCGCCAACCTATAGCAGAGATCTATGCAGGAGGTGACCCACCTGCCTGTCGTCCGCTTGGCTGCAGGTCTGCCAGGTGCGGCTTCAGTGTAGGTGACAAACAGCTGGCGAACCTCTCCCCGAACTTCAGCCGTCCATTCCTTATAGTAAGCGAGCGCTCTTCTAGGGTCCAAAGTATGGAGCCTATATTTGGCCTCCGAGGTGTGACTGGGTAGAACACCGCAGAGTCAACACCTGGTTAAAGTGAAACTCAGACACCACCTTTGAAAGAATTTCGGTGGGGCGAGGACAACCTTGTCCCTCATGGAAGACCAGACAAGGAGACTCCATGAAAGCACCTGAGCTCTCCCATCCTTCTGGCTGATGGATAGCCACCAAGAAGGCAGTCTTTCATGACAGGTGAGAGATGTCACACCTGTGCATCGGTTCGAATGGCTTGCCCATGAGCTTAGCCAATACCAGCAGTAGATCCCACGGAGGTGGAGGTTCTCGCACCGAAGGGGATATGTGATCAAGGCCTTTGAAAAAGCACCCGACCACCTTCTCCTGTGCCACCGACTGCTTGCCGGCCCACGCCCAGTATGCAGAGATGGCTGCCAGGTGTAACTTAAGGGTCGTCGACCGAAGCCCTTGCTGTGAAAGGGTCCACAGGTAGTCCAAAATGCTTGCCGAGGAGCAGGAGGAAGGGTCCAGGCCCTTGCCCTGACACCAAATGGAAAATCTCTTCCATTTGAAGGCATAGCATTTCCTGGTTGACTCCTCACGGGACGCCTCAACAACGTTGAGGACCTCGTCGGAAAGACCCAAGGCCTGGAACTCTAGCCGCTCAAGAACCAGGCTGTCAGGTGCAGGGATGGAATACCTTCCCCTGATTGACTGAGATCAGGTCCGGGTGGGCTGGAAGCCGCCTCGGGAGCCTGTAGCTGAGACTGAGAAGATCTGGATACCAGAACTGGTGGGGCCAGTCTGGGGCTACCAGAATCACCTGCGCCTTGTCCCTCCTCGCCTTGAGAAGCACCTTGTGGATCAAGGGAAATGGGGGAAAGGCGTAGAAGAGGCCCGGGGTCCACGGCCTCGAGAAGGCATCCCCCTGCAGCGAGCCCTGCTGAGGGGGGGCATGAAACAGTCTCAGCTTCGCATTCTCCCTGGAGGCAAACAGGTCCACCTGAGGCATGCCCCAGTGGGAGAACAGATCTTGTACTACCTCCGGCAGGACAGACCACTCGTGGGACGCAGCCCCTATCCGGCTTAGGGCATCGGCCAGAATGTTGGAGGCTCCTGCCACATGGATGGCAAGGAGATCCGCCTCCAGGCTGCACACGAGTGACCAAATGCAGAGCTTCCTTGCACAGAGGCATGGAGCGCGTCCCGCCCTGGCGGTTTAGGTAGTACATGGTTGTGTTATTGTCCGTCTGGACTTGGATCACTTGACCCCGTAGAAATGGAGCGAAGGCGGTGAGGGCTAGATGAACCGCTCGAAGCTCCAGCAGGTTGTTGTGACATCAGGACTCCCGAGGGGACCAGAGGCCATGCACTCTGTGCTCCCTCAGATGGGCACCCCAACCCATCAGAGAGGCATCGGTCAATAAAGAGACCGTCGGCTCGAGGACGACGAACGGGATGCCCTCCTGCAGATGTGCTGGAATGGTCCACCACTGAAGGACGTTCCACATCCCCTGGGTCACTGTCACTAGCTGATCCAAAGGATCGGAGTGCTGTGACCACTGGCTGGCCAGCCCCCATTGAAGAGGACACATGTACCAACAGGCCCAATGGACCACGCTGGTGCAGGCCACCATGAGGCCCAGGAGGCGGAGGAAGTCCCGGACAGGGCACAATTGCCCAACCTGAAATGATTGGGCAAAGGAGGAAAGAACCTCGGCCCTGTCTGCCGGGAGCCATGCTCTGGCTTGTAGAGAGTCAAGCTCTGCCCCGATGAATTGTATCACCTGTTTTGGCATGAGTTCCGACTTGGCCTTGTTGATGAAGAGGCCAACCTGAGAGGCAAACCTGGAGGGCCAGATCTCTGGACTGCTCCACCTCCATTCTGGAGGAGGCTGCAATCAGCCAGTCGTCCAGGTAGGGGTACACTCGGACTCTTTGGCGCCGCAGGAATGCTGTCACCACTGCCATGCATTTGGTGAAGACCCTGGGAGCTAGGGAAAGGCCGAAGGGCATGGCCTGGAACTCATAGAGGGATCCCTCTGCCCTGAAGCGGAGGAATCTCTGGTGGGACGGACAGATTGGGACGTGAAATAACGCGTCCTGGAGGTCCAGAGAACAGAACCACACGCCTCGTTCCAAGGATGGAATGATCTGAGCCAGAGTGACCATCCTGAAGGTTTGAGACCTTAGGAACCTGTTCAGGTTGTGCAGGTCTAGAATGGGGCGCCAGCCCCCTGTCCATTTCGGGACCAGGAAGTACCTGGACACAAACTCCGGGACTGGTGGAGGATCCGCCACCTTCCTGATCACCTCTTTTTCGAGGAGCAGGGCGATGTCGGCTCGGCGAGCAGACAGAGAGGCTGTGGACCCTGTAGCCCCCCGAGGGGCGACGGCTCAGAAGGGCGGGGCCTGCTCGAACTCCAGGGGCAGGCCCTTTCCTACCACCTCCAACATCCAGCGGTCTGTGGTGATAGCGGACCAGGCAGAAAGGAAGTGGCAGAGCCGTCCCCCCACGGGGGAACTCAGCAGGGGAGTGACGAGGCTGGGGATGACACCCCTCAACCCGTCGCTGGGCAGGCTTGGAGGAGGGACCGGCAGAGGGACCTCCTGGGCCTTTTCCTCCTTGCTTCCTGTTGGAGAAAGCCGCAGGCTTGGCTTTGGGATGTCAAGCGTAAGCCTGCTGGCCCTGATGCTGGTGCTGTTGGGCCGGACGTTCCACAGGCGCAGAAGGGCGAAAGGACCTATGTTGCTGATGATGGCCCTTGTCCTTCCGGGCGGAGGTGACCGAGTCCAGGGTAGTGTCAGACTTTTCGATCCGCTGGAGGTGGCCTTCCACTCCAGGGCGGAAGAGGTCAGTCCCCAGGAAGGGGACATCTGCCAGTTTATGCTTGGTATCTGCCGTGAAAGTGGATATCCTCAGCCATGCCCTGCGGCGCATGGCCACTGCGGCCACCACTGATCTGGCACAGAAGTCTCCAATGTCCAGAGCCGTTTCGAGCTACTGCTTTGTCACCGCTCTTCCCTGATCCCGACCTGCTTGACCGTGGTCTGCAGGTCGGCCGGGAGATGATGGATCACCTCATCCAGGGAGCCCATGAGGGTGTGGGAGAAGTGTGCCATCAGCATGGCTGAGCTGGCCTGGCGTAGGCCAAGGGAGAACGCAGCGTATACCCTTGCGCCCGGCATAGTCCAGCTTTTTGACCTCTGTCGGGGCTTATCCACATTCCTAGCGCTCCCGAACGCGGAAAATGCTATCGGTGACCAATCCTCCGCAGAGGGTGCTCAAAACCAGACAAAGAGCCTGTGGGGACCGTGATACTTCCTGGCCATCCTGGGTCAAGGCGAGGGCAGGAAGCCGGCCGCTGCCAAAGCTCCAAGGCTGGGCCAAATATGGCTTCAGCCACCGGAAAGGCCTCCGTGGGAGAACTGCACAGTATTCCATCAGGGATACTGGCCTCGTTTGGATACGGGCTCGAGCTGCATCCCGGTGGACTCCGAGATGAGCCAAAGCAAACCCATAAAAGATGATGGGTTCTCATCCATCGACTGCCCCCCAGAGGACTCCAGGTCAAGGGGCCTGGAAAACAGGGAGGAGTCGTCATCAGACTCCGAGGAGTCCGCGAAGAGCTGCCTGGGGCCTGAGCCAACCTCCACCTGCCGAGGACGGTCGGGAGTGAGGGTGACCGACAACCTGTGGGGCAGACCCTGACCCGACAGAGTCCTTGGTCAGCGCACCTGATTTCGGTTGTGGAGGCGGAGGTCCCACCACAATCGGTGGGGCAGCAGGCTTCGGCCGAACAACCGGCCCAGGCTTGGGCACCTCGACTACCACAAGGGGTTGTTTCGGCCGTTCGGGTGACAGCCACTTCATGGCCGGAAGGCGAGTGTCGGCTTGTTCCGGACAGAAGTAACTGCTGCCACATTAGATCCTCGTAGTATCGACGTAATTTGCGCTCGGGTTTCCTCTTCCGGAGAAGGAAGACAAGGACGAAAGCGGGCGCTGCCGACTACTGGGTGCCGAGACCGCCCGATGTCGGCAGGATCAGCTGGACCGAGACAAGGTCCGAGACCAAGACCTCAGTGTTTCCGAGGGCGGGTCTGGGAAGGGGCGCGGGACACCCGCTCTTCCCTCGGCTCGGGAGCCTTGGCCAGGGACTCCGGCAGGCAAGTCCTTGGTCTCCACCGGGGGAACAGATGAAGAAGGGTTGTCGGCTTCACCAGTCGACAGCCCATCCGACGGGTAAAGAAAAATCTCAACCGCGTCGACAGGATTCTCAGCCGGCTGACCTGATGGGGATACCGTGAAGCCAGCGGCCTTACATGTAACTCTAATCAAGTCGAGTGTCGACTGTCTAGGAAGGGACCTCCCGCCCTAAGCAAAGCTGACAGTGGGACTTACCTTTCAATCCTTCTTTTGACTGAGAAGAATGTCCCGATGGCCCTCTCCTTCGTGGAAAGGGATTGGCAAAGCTCCTTAAAGGAAGCTGTGTAGGAGGATCCCAGAGAGAGTGGGATAAATGCCGCGACCGAGGAAGATGAAGATGCAGCCTGGGCCACCTCCTCCTCGAGGGCGATCATCTGCTCGAGTTGCTCAGCCTAGCCCGCCGCCGGACACCGCCCAACGGGCCTCCTTGGACTTAACCAGCGGGTAGCGCTTCTCGGGGTGCCCAAGCTGTAATTGGGCAGTGCGGTCTTTCAGGACGTTGGCCGAAAACGAACGGCATAACTCGCAGGCCTGCGGGTCATGATCTAGGCTGAGGCAGTAGACGCACGTGGAGTGCGGATCCGTCCTGGACATTTTCTGCCCACATGGGCACCGCCGAAATCTGGGAGTTGATTTGTCCATCGCAGCCATGAGGGAGTAATTAGACCAAGTCTTGAAAACTTAAGAATTAGTTTCGGGCGAACTGAAGAATTAGGATCCAGTCTATACGCAGAGTGTTAAGGAGGGAACCTGAGCTTCCAAGCGGCAAGGAAGATCTAGCATCATGGGGCGGAGCCGAGAGTTTTACCACCAGGGCGGGTGGGAGGAGCCAGCTTGACGACCTTCTGGCAAGATTTAAAGCGGCAAGGAACCTGCCAGACAGTGTGGATGAACAACATATCCATGTCCCTAGAACCCCTCTTTCTTCAGAGTGGACTCCATTTACAAATACCTTCTGTGTCTTGTTGTCCAGCCAGTGTTTTACCCAGGCTACCACCCTGGGACCCACTCCCAGGCTGGTTAATTTGACTATTAATCTTTTGCTTGGGACTGTGTCAAATGCCTTACTAAAGCCTAAGTAGGCCATGTCCACAGCCCCTCCCTGATCTACTGCTTGGTCACCCAGTCAAAGAAATCAATTAGATTTGTCTGACATGATCTTCCCGCTGTGAACCCATGCTGCCTTGTGTCCTGTGCCCCACTGGCCTCTAGGTACTCAACAATTCTTTCCTTCAGAAGTGATTCTATCACTTTCCCTACCACAGAGGTCAAACTGACAGGTCTGTAGTTTCCTGCCTCTGTCTTGGTCCCACTTTTGTGAAGGGGAATCACATCCACCTTCCTCCAGTCCTCAGGTACCACACCATCCTCCCATGATTTGTTAAAAGGGTAGTCAGTGGTTTCACTAGTTCTCCCTAATTCTTTAGAATACTGGGGTGAATTCATAGGCCCCACTGCTTTGTCCACCTTCAGTTTTAGGAGTTCTTTCAGAACCCTTTTTCTGTGAAAGGACTGGGATTGACCCCTATCAAGAGTGCTCCTGTTAATTGGATTAGGCACCTCCCTCTCTTTTGTGAATACTGAGCAGAAATATTCGTTCAGTATCCCTGCTTTTTCACTGTCCCTCTCTGCCCACCCACCATCCATTCTATTCGGCCTCACTATCCCTCCCTTTGTCTTTCTACGCTCCCTGACGTACCTATAAAAGGTTTTATCCCCCTTCTTAACCGAGTTGGCTATCCTTTCCTCAGTTTGGGCCTTTGCTATTCTGACTTCCTTCCCTGCTTCCTTCTGCCTTAACTGGTACAGCTCTCTGTCCTGCTTACATCGGTTGTTGTCTGTATCACAGCTCTCCGTTTCTCATCAACACTGATTTTTTCAAACTGTATAACACAGGGTTGTTTAGTGAATATAAAAGAAATCTAAATTGTGTTCATTCATAGAAATAGTTTGTCTTTCATGTAGCCTTCATAAATACATTCATGTAAGAAATTTTTTTTTCATGTCACATTGACAAACAGGTACCCGTCACACACTATTTCAAGCACATGTACTGTCTGAACTCACAAATTTCAGTTCTGTGGTGGTTTCTGTGTGAAAATACATCATGTGTGTGTATAAACAGAAACACTATATGGCATCCCAATGCATTGTGTCTCTTCCCCACAGCTGAGGCAGCTGTACTCTGCTGCCACCTGTCCCCTGCCTTCTGCTCAACATTCGAGGCTGCTACACCCTGCTGCCTACTGTCTTCTCCCACACAGTCAGGGATTGTGCACCCTGCTGCCTCCATCCCCTGCGTAAAGAATCAGAGCTGCTGCACTCTGCCCAAACAGTAGGGACTGCTGCACCCTGCTGCCCTCCCCCCCTGCCCCAGTCAGGGATGCTGCACCTGTTGCCCCTGTTCCTGTCTCCACAGTCAGGGCTGCTGTACTCTGCTAAACCGTACAGTCCTAGGTCCCCTGCCTCCACAGTTGGGGCTGCTGCATGATACAGCCCTATGCCACCTGAGGTGGGACTTTTGATGCACCCTGCTGCCCACTTCCATTGCCCCAAATGGGCAGGGCGGCTGCTCCACACACACCCTGTCTCAGGGCTGCTGCACCCTGATGCCTGTCTACACAGTTGGGGTTGCTGTGGCCTGCTGTGTCCTACAGCCCCATGCCTCCACAGTTAGGGTTGCTGCACCATGCCGCCATTTGCCACAAGAGCCAGGGCATTTGCTGCACCCTGTTGTATGCCTCCACAGTTGAGGCAGTTGCATCTTGCTGCCCCCTTGCCACCTGAGTCAGATCCTTTGCTACATCCTTCGCCCACATCCCTTGTCACAAATTGGCATGGCTGCTGCACCCTGTCCCACAGTTTGGGCTGCTGTACCTGATGATACCCCTATCTCCTGGCTGAACAGTCAGGGCTGCTGCACACCCTGCTGCCTTCTATCTTCACCCCCACAGTCATGGCCATGGCACCCTGTTGCTCCCTGTTCCTGTAGGAGGGAGCAGCACAGTGCAATAACTCTAACTGTGGCGGCAAGGGGTTCCACAGTGCAGCAGGGCACAGTGGCAGGGGACAGAGGACAGCATGGTGCAGGGGCAATGGAAGTACTTAGCAGGGTTCTGCAGCCCCAACTTTGGAGGCAGAGGGAATGGGACTATAGGGTGTAGAACAGCACAGTAGCCCTGACTGTGGAGACAGGAACAGGGGGAAACCAGGTGCTGTGACTGTGGGGACAGAGAGCAGCATAGTGCAGCAGCACCAACTGTTCGGGTAGGAGATAGGGGTGGCATCAGGGTACAGAAGTTCAAAATGAGGGACAGAGTGCAGCAGCCATGCCTGTTTAGGACAAGGGATGGGGGGTGGCAGGGTATAGCAAAGGATCTGACACTGGTAACAGGAAGGTGCAACTGCCTCAACTGTGGAGGCATGCAACAGAGTACAGAAAATGCCCTGACTCTTGTGGCAAATGGCAGCATGGTGCAGCAGCCCTACCAGCAGAGGCATGGGGCTCTGGGGCACAGCAGGCCACAGCAACCCCAACTGTATAGACAGGAGCAGGGTGCAGCAGCCCTGGCTGTGGTGACAGGGGACAGAGCACAGCATGTTGCAGAAGCCTCAACTCTGGGGCAGGAAACAGGGGGGCATCAGGGTGCAGCAGCCCTGACTGTAAGACTGTAAGCCAATTTGGGGCAATGGAAGTGGGTATCAGGGTGCAGCAAAAGTCCCTCCTCAGGTGGTCTAGAGCAGCATGGTGCAGCAGCCCCAACTGTGGAGGCAGGGGACCTAGAACTCTAGGGTTTAGCAGAGCACAGCAGCCCTGACTGTGGAGACAGGAACAGGGGGCAACAGGTGCAGCGTCACTGACTGTGGAGGGGGGGCAGCAGGGTGCAGCATCCCCAACTGTTTGGGCAGGGTGCAGCAGCCCTGATTCTTTAAGCAGAGGATGGAGGCAGCAGGGTGCACAATCCCTGACTGTGTGGAAGAAGACAGTGAGCAGCAGAGTACAGCAGCCTCGAATGTGGAGCAGAAGGCAGGGGGCTTGTGGGGCAGGGGTAGGTGGCAGCAGAGTGCATCTGCCTCACCTGTGGGGAACAGACACAGTATCGGGACGCCATATGGTGTTTCTATTAATACACATACGTGATGTATTTTCACACAGAAATCACCAAAGAGCTGAAATTTGTGAGTTCAGACAGCACATGTGCTTGAAACAGCAGGGTGTGACAGGAACTTGTTTGTCAGTCTGACATGAAACAGTTTCTTTCATGAATGTATTCAGGGCCAGGCTTAACCATTCTGGGCCCCTGTGCAGCTCCCTGCCAGGACCCACCATTCAATTCCCTGTGGGCTCCCTCCCCCCATCCATCATTTACACCTAACTAATCCTCCTGTCCTGTCCTGTACTAATAAAGCCATTGACTGCATTGAATTATTTGACTTCACCATTGGAAATTAATCGGACTGAGCCTGGAGCAAGAACTTAAAGCAGCTGTACTATGAAATCAGGAAGTGATCTATCAAAATTCTGTTTTTCGGCTGTAAGCATGCAGTCAAAGTTCCAATTTTCATACCTGTAAATGTTTTTTTTTCCAGTTGTCTTTAGTTTTTTTTTTTTAGATATTTGCAATTTATTTGAAGTGTTGTAACGCTACAACAAATATGGCGGCTGACTAATTTCAGCTGCGCTTTTTCTACCAGTCACATCACGTCTTTTGACAACAGCAGAGGGACCCTCTGCTGACCATTCCCGATGTCCCTGCAAGTCATTCACATGTGCAGTTGGCAGCAGAGGGGGTTCCAGTGCAACATGCTTAGTAGCAGAAATGTAAACAAAAGCAGAGAATAACTGAGCAAATTACCCAGCCATAGTACAATGCCGGTGAGAAAGATCACCAGATATATGATTAGCAGGGCACAGGGAATAAACTGTCAAAAAAGCGCAATTTTTTTCCCCGTAGTACTGCTGCTTTAAGTACAGTAATACTACCGTATTAATTTCTATAAGGACAGGGACATCATCAGTGGACACTCACACCTCCGATAATCCAATTTGCAAACAAGTTAAACAACTTAACTTTTCTGGAGGTGTGAGAGATAGAGAATGGAGAGGATTATCATGGGACACCACGTAAGGTTGCCACCTGTCAGACTTTTTACCTGGTGATCAGGTTTTCAGGGTCCCCATCAGGAAATCCAGTTTTGCTCTGTGCTGGTCAGGTTTTTGAGCCATTGTGAGTGCTCACATACTTTTGAAACAGATTTTGTCATATCATTCATTGTTTCAGCTACATGTCCAGGTTACAAACAAGTTCTTTTTGTCAATATAGCCCTTTTTTTGTGAAAGCAGTCAACCTGGAAGGTGTAAAGTATGGCCATTAGCACTTAACCTAATTTTTTCCACTGCATCTTTAAATGGCATAGCAGCAAAGCTGCCCCCCACCTTTTGTAACAGTAACAGAGCCAGCCGCCTTCCACTTTCATTTGTTGGTAAACATTTTAATCTCTAACAAAATTTAGGCATTTTTAAATGTTTTACATGATTTTCTTTCCTTCAAGAAAAAAGTATGGGCCCCCAAGGTGCAGGGGCACAGTTTGCACCTAGCTAAGGCTGGCCATGAATGTATTTATGAAGGCTACATCAAAGACAAACTATTTCTATGAATAAACATTTCGATTTTATATTCATTAAACAACGTTATATAGTTAGAAAAAACAGAGTTTTGATGAGAAAGAATAGAGAGATGTGATACAGACAAGCTGATCTCTCACACAGAAAGATTTACACTGCTTCAATTCGGCACTGAAATGCAAATGATCAACTTCTGATAAGAAGAGAATAATAGATTTTAATTAAGCTAATCTATCTAAACACACACCATAGACTTAAGTTTGTAAGAAACCTGATGCGCAAACCATCAACTATAAAGCCTAAAGTCTGCTGAGATTTGAAATCTGAAGCAGCAAGTTACTGTACTCCAAAATGATGTCATCACTCTCCAAGCCTGACTGAGAGAAACAGAAATAACTCCACAGTTTTCAGCCACTGTAGAGCAAGTTAACAAATGCTGATTTAGAGAAAACCATAAAACCAAACAGCATGACATTTTCAGGAAGCTCTAATCATGACACAGGGACTTGAATTCAAGCTTTATTAACAATATGCAAAAACCTTTGCACATGATCTTTAACAAATTTGATAACTTGGAATGTGATCTGAAGGATCACAATCACCGCATTAAGTGGAAAAAGAAAAATCTTAAATCATCTAAAAAAGGAAATGTGGATTTGGCGTACTTGTAAGAGACCCACCTCAATGATTCAGAACATCAAAAACTGAAAAGAGGGCAGACCTTTAACCCCTCTTTTACTTCCCACGCCCAAGGCATAGTCATACTAGTTCATAAAAGACTACCATTTAAGAGCACAAAAAGCACTTCAGGTGATGCTGGGAGACTGCTTTCAGTGCAAGAGCATTGTTTAATAGCCCAGTAGCGCTGCTTAAAATATACAGTCTAAATTATTTCAAGATTTATTGCTGATGCTGAGTCAAACCCAGGGCACAATTATCTAAGGCAGTGACTTCAATATGTTGCTAGATGCAACAATCAATCTTCTACCCACCCCATTCCAGCTCCATAGGAAGGTTAATGTACTGAAACAACATGCAGGGGATCTGGGTCGACATGAAATATGGAGAGTCCTACATGCTACAAGAAAAAATTACCACAGTAATCTTGTTTCTTCCAGGGATACTCCAGTATTCATAACTCTTATGCAGTATGCCTTTAAGTCAGATCTGCCGAAGATGTAACGGTATGCTAATGATGAAATCATTGACTCGTGCCACTTTTTCAAATGCTGCCACCTATCAACTGCCTACATTCTAACCCTCAGATTTCGTTGACACCTGACAAGACAGGACCCAAGAGGAATTGAATGATTATGTATAATAATAACAAGACACCCAGAAAACCTACAACTGGAGGGAAAAAACATTAACAAAACACCCCCCAATGTCAGAATCACCTGGAGAGGGGGAAAACCACTAAAACACAGTTACAAATATAAAAGCCAGAGTGTGGCACACATACCCGTGGTATTACAGCATGGAGTGCAGAGGCCACTAGTTCTAGCAGGGGAAGCATGGTGGAAGAATTATGAATATTGGAGTATCCTCTGGAAGAAACAAGACTACTGTGGTAATTAATTTCTTCTTCTAACCGCAGGAATACTCCAATATTCCCAACTCTTATGCAGACTAAGAAGCAGTATCTTTGGAGGTGGGCACAGAACCTACTTTGGATATAGGCTCTGCAGGACAGCTGTGCCAAACCTGACATCACCTCTAGCCTGTGTATCCAGGCTATAATGCTTGGTAAAGGTGTGCACTGTTCTCCAGGTAGCTGCTTTACAGATGTCCACCAAGGAACATCCCTGGAAGCTGCTACAGTAGCACATGTACCCCTTGTGGAATGGGCTCTCAGCCCTGCTGGGGCGGCCTTCCCAGCTTTTGAATAGCAAAACTGAATACACTGGACTATCCAGCGAGAAATGGACCTCTTAAATGCTGGATTTCCTTTTCCCACATCCCCATAAGTCAGGAACAGTTGTTTTCTGTCCAGTCTATGATCCCTGGTGACTATCATGTAGTAGCCAAGAATTCTCTTGACATCAAGACTGTGCAGTCTATGCTCCCCAGAGCTTGAATGCTCAGTAAAGAAAACAGGTAAGGTGATGGACTGGTTCAAATGAAAGTCCGAGACCACCTCTGGAAGAAATTTTCTGTTAGTTCGCAGGACCACTTTGTCCCTGTGAAATGAAATGTAGTCCTGCTCCATACAGAGAGTCTGGAGCTCACTGATTCTACTAGCAGAAGTGATTGCCACTAGGAAAACCGTTTTCCATGTGACGTATTTCAAAGGAGCTGAAGACATGGATTCAAAGGGGGGACCTATGAGCTTTGCAATACAGACATTTAAGTCCCAAGCTGGCACCGGTTCCTTATTTTTTGGGGTGCAGATGGGCCAGGCCTTTAAAGAACCTTTTAAAGATAGAATTTGATGCCACAGAGACATTCTTCCCAGCTGAAGTGTAACCAGACACTGAAGCTAGAAGAACTTTTAAAGTAGTGGGCTCCAAGCCCAATGAATGCAAATGAGTAAGGATAGTCTAGCATAGCTGGAACCCCTGCCTGAGTTGGCACCATATTCCTGGTGGAGAACCAGATAGAAAACCTTTTCCATTTAGAGGCACAAGTTTTCTTGGTGGAAGGTTTCCTGTACCCCCTTAAAATATCCAGAACACTTTCACAGAAATGCAGGCCTGCATACTCTAGGTCCTCAAAAGCCATGCTTTGAATCTGACTGACTTGAGCTTGAGGTACAGGAGTCTCCCTTGGTTGGAGGTTAGCAGGTTGTGCCTCCGAGGAAGGTGTACTGGTTTGGCCACAGACATGGAGAGCAGCAGAGAGTACCATGGCTGTCTGGCCCAGTTTGTTGCTATCAAGATCACTGTGGCTGACTGGGACCTGAGCTTGAGCAGCACCCTGTACACTAGAGGGAATGGAGGGAACGCATACAGGTACCTCCCTGACCAGTCCACAACCAGAGCATCCAGGGGAACTGTTTCCCGAGCTGGGGGTCTGCAACAATACTATGGCAGGTGGTGACTTTCATGGGATGCAAACAGATCTATCTCTGGGGTGCCCCACCTTTTGAAAATCACTTCCACCACCTGTTTAAGGTCCATTCGTGTTCAGCGCCATTAGGTCTAAGATAGGCAGCCACTCCCCATTTTTCTTTGTTGTGAGGAAGTATCTTGAATAAAACCCCTTTCTCTTTTGCTGTGGAGGCACAGGTTCCACTGCATTTAACAACAGGTTTTGAATCTCCTTTTTCAACAGCTTTCTTTCCACATTGGAAGCTGGTTTGAACACTCTTTTTCTTAGAGAGGGAAGGGATTTGAAGTCTAGGGACAATCCATGACTCACTACTTCCAGGACCCACTTGTTTGTGGTGATCTGTTTCCAAGTCTGGAAATAGTGAGTCAACAGTGTTGGGTAAGTTACTTTTTCTATTACTTTCGGAAACTTGTTTCAGGAAGCTCTGTGCAGTCACTAGCAAGGCGGGAAAAGTACTGGAAAAAGTAATACACCTCACAGTTACAGTTACTTATGTCTTTTTATACAGAAGTAATACGTAACTGTAACTGATTACGCCTATTTAAAAGTAACTAGTAACTAACATATTACTCTCAAATAAATGTAATCTGTTATAGTTATTTACTGTTTTTGTATAAAAAGAAATAAGTAACTGCAACTGTAAGGTGTATTACTTTTTCTAGTACTTCTCCATCCTTGCTAGTGACTGCACAGACCTTCCTGGAACAAGTTTCCAAACGTAATAGAAAGCAACAGAACAAGTAATTTACCTAACACTGTGAGTCAGTCTGTCCCTTACTGGAAGTGGGGAGGTGGCCTGGGAGGACAAGTCAGGGGTCCTGCTTTGCCTGGGGTTGAAAATGAAGAACCACGCCTGGAACTCCTTCTGCCCCTGCCTCTGAAGTACCCTTGCTAAAGGTACTGGTGTACTTGGGGTATAGCCATGGCCTGATAAAAAGGCCTGGAATGAAACTGTCTTCCCCCACCTCCCCTTCCATATGGTCTTGTGGCCAGGGGAGCCTTTTCTCTGGCAGAGTTACTTCTATAAGTGGCCTTGTACTCGTCCACTTTCTTCAAGTAGGCTTCTGTGTAAGTTCCAAAGAGGGAGTTACCCTCAACTAGGAAATCCAGAGCCTCATTCTGAGTGACTTGAGTAAGGTTTGTGGCTCTTAATCAGACAAACCTTCTCTGGGCAACTGTAGTGGTCATCCACTTGGCAGCAGTGTCATTGGTGTCTGCTGCCATCTGAAACTGGTATTTGGCAGCTTCCAAGCCAAATCTGGCAATCTCAATAAGGTCTGCTGAAAGATTGGAAGGAGTCTTGTCTGCCATAGCCATGACAGACTGCAGAGGGATTTTTGGTACTGGGCCACATAGGCCTGGAAATTAGCCTGTCCTATGGCCAAAGAAGCTGATAAATAGCCCTTTTTGGCCATACTGTCTGTTTTTCTCAAATCCTTCTCTGGTGGGTGAGAAGCAAGAGGTACTTTTGCCTTGTCGCAGGCTACAGCTTGTATCACCCCCTGGTGGTCAGGGTGGGAGAATAAAAATTTAGCCCCTTCCCTGTCTAGCTGGTACTTTTTGTCCAGCCTTTTAATAAAAGGTGGATTTTATTGCACCCCTTTTAAAAAAAACTTATTTATGGGAAACAATAACTTTTTGGAGGTTGTTAACCCCATCATTTCCAAGTACTCTGCCTCCTCCTCATCCTCTATTACCTCAGTGGTAGAGATATCCAGTGCATCCACCATTTTCCTAACAAAGGAAAAGTGAGATGAACAATCCTCTGATAA
Source organism: Neoceratodus forsteri (assembly GCA_016271365.2). Classification (NCBI taxonomy): domain Eukaryota; kingdom Metazoa; phylum Chordata; order Ceratodontiformes; family Ceratodontidae; genus Neoceratodus; species Neoceratodus forsteri. The sequence continues at coordinate 1,116,509,131 of CM028130.1, forward strand.
CCTGGGAGGAGAGCCAAACTCTTGCTCAGAAGAGATTTCAGGCTCTACAGGCTCTCCTTCATCCTCCTCTTCATATTCCCCATAATCTTCTCTCTCAGGCAGGGAGGACTGGGTTGATTCAGCAGGGGTCTGAACTGTTGACTGCTGTCCAGCAGGCAGCAGACCCTGCAAGACCTTAAATGCCTGAGCAATCTCCAGAGGAGCAGGCATGTTTACAGACACAGCAGAAGTTTCCATAGGCTGACCAGTAGGGGGTTCAGTGTGTTTTGTTTTCTTGATCTTTTTCATGGGAACCGGAGAGCTAGCCGGTTCAGCAGGCTTTTCTGTGATGGCCTTTGTACCCGTATAAGGGGTAGACATTGTGGCTTCTGTGGTTTCACCCATGGCCACTGCGTGTGTTGGCTGGTCAGAGCCAGAGGGACCCTTAGGTGGAGGCAATTTATTTTTAAGCCTTTCCAAACGTTTTTCATGCATTTTTTCTGGAAAGGTTTTACAGATTTCACAATCAGTCTTTAAATGATCATAACCAAGGCAGACAACACAAGAAGTGTGTTCATCTGCCTTGGCAAAAACTTCTCCACACTCCGCAATTTTTAAAACTGGGTCCACCGGTCTTTTTCTTGGGTTTTCAGACATTTTAGAAAAAGAACCCAAAAAATCACAACCATGATTAAATTTAAGCTTTTTAAACAAATCTATCGGTTGCAGACAGTTCAGGAACCGATCGAAACCAGGAACGGAGAGAGAAAGGAACCAGGATTAGCAGTTCAGTTACCAACTGTAGTGGTTACCAAAAAATAGCTTTAATAAAACAATTTACAACAAATAAGAGTTTTAAAAAGAAAAAACTCTGCAAAGACTAAAATAAGTCTTGGTTCCTCACCGGTTATCCTGAACTGGGAGAAGCCGAGAAAACTAAGCAAATTAATCAAAATAAAGCTAACGGTTAAGTATTAACAAAAGGTAAAGGCTGCAAAAGAAAATAATACTTACATGTATTTTTTTTTAAGTTTCACAGCGAGATGATGAGGAGAGGATTTCTGAGCGTCTAGTATTGACAGGCGGAGACAGAAATCTGAGGGTTAGAATGTAGGCAGTTGATAGGTGGCAGCATTTGAAAAAGTGGCACTAGCCAATGATTCCATCATTAGCATACTGTTCCATCTCCAGGCAGATCTGGCTTCAATCAATCAATCAACCAACCAAAATCTTTATTTAACCAGGCGGACACTGTGGAGCAAGCTCATTTTCGAGCTGGACCTGGGGTAGACAATACAGGTGTACAGGAAGAATCAGCAGATAAGGTATTGACACACACAAAAAAAAAGAGCAAAATATTTAGGAACAGATATGTACAGGCCATCATAGAGGTAAAAGTTATACTAGAAAACAATATACAGACCATAGTATTACAATAACATATATACACACACACACATATATATATATATATATATATATATATATATATATACATATATACATACACACACACAGGTTACAATCATAACAGATGTGAAATAATGATACCTTTTTTTTTTTTTGGAGGAAGAGGGGCTGGACGGGCAATAGAGGGCTCGGATGCATGAGGGCCAGGACATAGACAGGGAGTTGATCTTAAAGGCATACTGCTTAAGAGTTAGGAATATTGGAGTATTCTTGGGGTGAGAATGAAGGATTACTCCTTTCACTCCCCTGTGCATCAAAGGCACACATATATTGACTATATTCATGGCAAAAAATCACGTTAATGCACCGGTTGGGAACCCTAACGCCACATTTCCCTACTTCTGTTGCTTTAATCCTAACACCCAACCCCAACCCTGCAGACAGAAACAGGAAAACATTATGGTCCCACCGAGTCTTCGCAAATCAGTTGTGGGCTGTACCTTTGGGGCTGCCAACCCTAACACTCACCTCGAAATTAGTTGGGTTACAGAGCTAAGGGCAGTCAATCGTAGTACAAAATGAAGAGACATATAAGGAATCTGTTAAATTCTATTCTGACCTTTACACAGCAGAGCAGGGAAGAACAGGTTACTCACCTGTAACAGTAGTTCTAGGAGTGGTATATGTTGTTCATCCACACTGTCTGGCATTGTCCCTTTCCCCTTTAAATCTTGCCGGAAGTCTTCAAGCTGGCTCCTCCCACCCACCCGGGTGGTAAATACCACGGCTCCGCCCCATGACGCCAGATCTAGCCCGCTGGATGCCAGGTTGTGCGCCTAAAGCTGGGGAGGTCGGGAGGGTGCGTGTGGATTAACAACATATACCACTCCTAGAACTACTGTTACAGGTGAGTAACCTGTTCTTCTAGGAGCGTGGATATGTTGTTCATCCACACTGTCTGGCAGACTCCTAGCAGTTCTCTGGGAGGAGGGAGGCAAGGCGTACACCCCCTACTTAGGAAACAGAGATTGGAGAACCGAGGCCCCAAAACCAGCATCACGTCGTGACTCAAGGTCGATGTGGTAATGGGTGATGAGGTGTTTGACTTCAGGCAGCACCCGACAGATTTCCGGATAGGGATGTCCTGGAAGCAGCCACCGAAGCAGCAGTATGGCGGGTGGAATGAGCTCTTATCTCCTTGGGAGGCTCCTTGCCCGCCAATTCATAACACAGACTTATGCATGATGTAATCCATCTTGCAATAGTCCGCTTAGCTGCAGGTCTGCCAGAAGCGGCTTCAGCGAGGTGACAACAGCTGGCTAACCTCTCCACGACTTCCGCCGCTCTCCTTATAGTAGGAGAGAGCACGCTGAGGTCCAGAATATGGAGCCTGTACTGCATCCGAGGTGTATTTAGGTAATATACCGCAGAGTCAACACCTGGTTGAGGTGAAACTCTGGCACCACCTTCGGAAGGAATTTCGGTGGGGGCGAGGACAACTTGTCCCTGTGAAAGACCAGATAAGGGAGTCCACCAAAGCGCCTGGAGCTCCCCTGTCCTTCTGGCTGACGTGATAGCCACCAGGAAGGCAGTCTTCCACGACAAGTGCGAGAGCTCACACTTGTGCATGGGTTCGAATGGCTTGCCCATGAGCTTTGCCAAAACCAGCAAAAGATCCCACCGAGGTGGAGGTTCACGCACCGGAGGGGATATGTGATCCAGGTCTTTGAAAAGCGCCATCACCGCCTCCTGAGCTAACGCCGGCTGACCGCCCGCACTGTAAGCAGAGATGGCTGCAGGAGCACCTAAGGGTCGATGATCAAGACCCCTTGAGAGAGAGACCAAAGGTAGTCTAGAATGTTAGCCACAGAGCAGGATAAGGGTCCAGGCTTTTTCTGACACCAAATGGAAAATCTTTTCCATTTGAAGGCATAACATTTCCTGGTCGATTCTTTTCGAGATGCTTCCACCACGGTGTAAACATCCTCAGAAAGACCCAAAGCCTGGAACTCAGCTGCTCAGGAACCAGGCTGTGAGGTGCAGGGATTGAAGGTCCGAGTGAAAGGCCTTCCCTGGTTCAGTGATATCAGGTCCGGGCGTGTACCTAGCCGCTCCGGGTCCTGCAGCTGAGGCTGAGGAGATCTGGATACCAGAACTGGCGTGGCCAATATGGGGCTACCAGAATCACCTTCGCCTTGTCCCTCCTCGCCTTGAGTAACACCTTGTGGATCAAGGGAAATGGAGGGAAGGTAAAAGAGGCCTGGGGTCCACGGCCTCGAGAAGGCATCCCCCTGCAGCGAGCCCTGCTGAGGGGGGCGGGCATGGTACAGCCTCAGCTTGGTGTTCTCCTTGGAGGCAAACAGGTCCACCAACGGTTTGCCCAACGGGAGAACAGGTCGAAGTTACCTCTGGATGGAGAGACCACTGGGGATGTCTGGCCTATGCGGTTGAGAGCATCCGCCAGTTGGTTCGGCAACTCCTGCCACATGGATGGCTAGGAGATCCGCCTCCAGCCGGCTGGACGAAGGTCCAGATCCGAGCGCCCTTGCACAGCAGACGGAAGCGCGTGACGCCTCGTTTGTTGAGGTAGTACATGGTTGTGGTATTGTCCGTCTGACTTGAACCACTTGACCCCGGAGCTGAGGAGCGAAGCTGCAGTGCCAGTCTGACTGCTCTGAGCTCCAACAGGTTGATGTGGCATCGACTCCTTGGGGTCCAGAAGCCGGGCTCTGTTGTCCCTACAGTGGGCTCCCCAGCCTGTGGAGAGAGGTCGGTCCGTAAGGACGCCCGTCGGTTCGGGGCAGACAAACGGAACCCCTTCCTGCAAGTGACTCGGGACGGTCCACCATTGGAGAGTGTCCCACATCCTCTGGGTGACTGATCAGCTGGTCGAAGAGACCCTGATGCTGAGACCACTGGGCAGCCAGCTCCCATTGAAGGGGTGCATGTGCAGTCTGGCCCAGCGGACCACTGAGGTGCACGCCGCCATGTAACCCAAGAGGCGCAGGAAGTCCCGGGCAGGGCGCAAGTGCCCAACCAGAAATGACTGGGCAAAGGAGGAGAGAACCTCCGCCCTGTCCGCCGGGAGCTGAGCTCTGGCTTGACAAGAGTCTAGCTCTGCCCCGATGAAGCCCATCACCTGAGAAGGTAAGAGTTCCGATTTGGCCTCGCTGACCAGAAGGCCCAAGTGAGAGCAGGTTCGAGGGTCAGGTCCCTGGACCTCTCCACCTCCTGAAGGAGCAACCGCCAGGAGCCAGTCGCTCAGATAGGGTAACACGAACCCCTGATGTCAGATGGGCTGCCACCACTGCGATGCATTTGGTGAAGACCCTTGGGGCCGGTGACAGGCCGAACGGCATGGCTCTGAACTCGTACAGGGTCCCTTCGACCCTGGAGCGGAGAAACCGCTGGTGGGACGGACGGATTGGGACGTGGTAAAAAGCGTCCTGAAGGTCCAGTGTACAGAACCACATGTTTCGCTCCAGGGATGGTATGATCTGGTTCAGAGTTACCATCCGGAAGGTGCGAGACCTGAGATACCGATTCAGGTCGTGGAGATCTAGAATGGGGTGCCAACCCCCCGTCCGCTTGGGCACCAGGAAATACCTGGAGACGAAGCATGGGTCTGAAGGAGGATCTGGCACCGAGGCCACCGCCTCCTTGAGGATGAGTAGCGCAATGTCGTCCCGAAGGGCAGACTGGGTGCCAACTGAGATCCTTTCCTCCTGTGGGGCACGGGCTCGGCTGGGAGGGTACTGCTCAAACTCTAGGGGTAGACCCTGCCCGACCACTTCCAGAACCCACCTGTCCGAAGTGATACCGGACCAGGCGGAAAGGAAGTGGCGGAGCCAGCCCCCCACGGGAGGACCCAGAGATGGCGTGACGGGTGCGGGGAAGGCCACCCCCGACCCGTCACTGTGCAGGCTTAGAGGAGGAGGAGGCACCTGGACCAGCACCTCGGCCTCCTTTGTGGGGCTGCTGGGGACCTTGCTTGGGCCTAGGGCGCCAAGCTTGAGCCTGCTGCTGTTGTTGCCCTCCCTGGAAGGAGGGCTGTCTGACCGCAGGGGAGAATGCCGAAAGGGCTTCTTGCGCTTCTGCTGGTTCTTGCCTGAAGAACCCTTAGCAGAGGTGGCACCTAAGGTGGCATTAGACTGCTCAATGCGCTGGAGATGACCTGCCACTCCCGGACCGAAGAGGTCGGTGCCGAGGAAGGGCACGTCAGCTAGCTTGTGCTGAGTATCCACGGGAAAGGAGGATAACCTCAGCTAAGCCCTGCGGCGAGAGGCTACCGCTGCCGCTAGTGAACGGGCACAGGAATCACCAGTGTCCAGAGCTGTCTGGAGCTGTTTGGCAACAGCCCGGCCCTGGTCCCGGACCTGCTTGACCGTGGTCTGCATGTCTGCTGGGAGGTGAGGAAGAACTTCATCCAACGACCCCAAAAGGGCATGAGAGAAGTGTGCCATGATCACTGCTGAGCTTGCCTGACGAAGGCCCAGGGATGATGCCGCAGACCTTCCGGGCCGAGTGGTCCATAAGTTTGGACTCCTTGTCCGGAGGGCGGTCAGTATCCGCAGAGCTGCCCGTTCACCTGAATGCTGAGGCAGTCACAAGGCTTTCCGCCGAGGGGTGCTCAGTAAACCCCGCCAAGGACCCTGTGGGCACCATGTGCTTGCGGGCCATGCGGGCGGATGGAACCAGGCAGGAGGCTGGACACTGCCAGAGTTCCAGAGCCGGGCCAACTATGGCTTCAGCCACTGGAAAGGCCTCCATCGGGGTATCCCCCCTCTTAAGAATATCCGTGAGGGGATATTCTGCCTTCTTCTGAATAGGCTGCAGAGGCATTCCTGTGGACTCTGAAATGAGTCGAAGGATGCCCTGGAAGGAAGAAGGTCCTTCTTCCAAGCCTGACACCGACAGCTCATCATAAGAATGAAGGCCGGTATTATCCGAATCGGAGGAGTCCAGATACAAAGGCTTCCCACCTAAATCTCCCTCGATATGCCTAGGGCGATCAGGGGTGACCGTAATCGACAGTCTGTGAGGAAGACCCGAAGACTGTCGGTCCCCCTTAGAGGGAACCCCTCCCAGGGGCAGTTTAGGTGGAGGTTCCACCAAAATTGGTGGAGCCTGTATCCGGCTGAGCCGAAGGCGCATAGGGGCCCGAGGACCGGAGCTTTAGAAGCTGAAGAAGTCGTGGCCAGAGAGACTGAGGCCAAGTAATAGCCGAACCGCCGGGTAGCCGGGCTTCTGGCCTGTTAGCAGAAGTTGCTGCCACATAAGATCTCATAACGCCGACGGAGTTTCCATCGGGCTCTCCTCATCAGAGGAGGATGAGGAACAGTGGCGCGCTCTTCCGGGAGTGTTTGTGTCCTTTTGGGTCTACCGACCAAGAGGACTTACTCTCGACGAGACCGACGGCGTCGGCTCTGTCGGTCAGGGGCGCCGGACTCGGTGAAAACAGAGTACTGCTCTTGCCTCGATCGGATCCAAGGAAGCGGGTTTCTCATCGGGGAAAGAGAGAATAGGCGCTCTTCCAGAGTCGCCTACAGGCGCCGCGATAACGGCTCGATCGTCAGAGAAATCTCGCCAGTTCAGCCGCCGTCGTCTCACTTCAGTGCCTTGTCCAGACGGAAGGTCTGAAAACCAGCAGCCGAGGAGGCGATCTCGACAGTAGTCGACCCCTGTTCCTGGAAGTCGGACCGCCTCCCTGTCCCAGGAGCGCCTTCTTCGACTAGGAAGACGACGGTTTTGATCCTTCTTTTGATCGAGGAGGAGAGCCCGAGGGCGCCACCCTTAGTCGGGGAGACTGGCACAACTCCCGAAAGGATCCTGTGAAGGTGGAGCTTCCAAGTTGAGCAGCACGGTTGAAGCTTCCTGCTGGCCGCTTGGCAGCTTCTTCTCAAGGCCGCCATCTGCTCGAGCTGCTCGGCGGATCCCGCAGCCAGCTGGAAACCACCCACCTGGCCTCCTTAGATTTCACCGGTGGATTGTGAAGCTCTGGTCTCCCCAGCTTCAGGCACGCCTGACGGTCCTCCAGAACGGTGGGATGGAAGGCAGAGCAAATAGTGCATTGCGAGGTATCATGCACGGTACTGAGGCAATAAACACATGAGAGGTGGGGGTCGGTGCGACATTTTTTGTCCACAAGGACACCGGCGAAACCCGGGGGACGACTTGTCATCCATGTCCGAAAAGTTCGGATCCGGAATGTATACTTCACGAAGTTCAAAGCGAGAAGATGCGTGAAAACCGCCGATCAGACTCCAGGGCCTCAATCGCTGCAAAAGCACGAGGGAACCTGTATCTTCCAGCGAAAGGAAGATCTGGCATCATGGGGCGGAGCCGAGGTATTTACTACCCGGGTGGGTGGGAGGAGCCAGCTTGAAGACTTCCGGCAAGATTTAAAGGGGAAAGGGACAATGCCAGACAGTGTAGATGAACAACATATCCACGCTCCTAGAAATGCATCTACAACACAAAATCAAGCTCCCTTTATAGCTAACTGTCCCATCTCAGAAGAAGCAAAAACCTTGGATGGCAACATTACCAAATGAGAAATTCTGACAGCAACTGGGGCCATGTCTACTGCAAGGCTCCAGGGCTTATCTGACTCCCCTAGAATTCTATAAAAAGTTGGCCTCTGAGCTACTGGGCCTTCTAAACAAAAATATGCAAGATGCCTTTAAAGGAGAGCGACTACCAAGATCCTTTACTGAGGCCAGAATAAAAGTTTTGCCAAAACCAACCAAACCAAAAGATCAAGTGACTCTGTACAGTCCAATCTCATTATCAATGCAGATTTCAAAATAAATGCAAAAATCCTACCTAATAGATGGGAAAAGGTGCTATCCCAACTAATCTCGATAGACCAAGCAGGATTTGTAAAGGGCAAGGGAGCAAATATGAATCTGTGAACCCTACTGCAGGTGATGTTGAGAGGGCAACATGACTCCTCCGACTGCCCAGCGGTTGTCTTGCTTGATGCTGAGAAGCTTTTGATCATACAGTGTGACCACCTCTGGAGCAAGATGAGCAGTATGGGACTTGGGCCAAAGTTTTTCGGCCTGGCAAAGGAAATCCTTTTTGAATCCTACTGTCGCCATACAAACCAATTTGTGGGTGTTAGCACAGATGACTTTGGGAAGAAGTACCCAACAGGGTTGTTCCTTGTCACCACTGCTATTTGACCGAGCTCTGGAACTGCTGTCTTTGGTGATTAAGGGGCACCCTCATATTACAAGAACTGGAATGAAAGATGTAGTAGCTACGTTAACTCTCTATAGATGGGTGATCTCTTAGTAAATGTCACACATCCAGAGACATCTCTGCTGACTCTTATAGAGGTGACAGAAAATGTTGGTGCTAAGACTGTTTATAAGATAAATATGTGTAAATCTATTTTATGCCACTATTCAGGTGTAACAACTAATATCAACATTTGAAAGAAACACTGCCCTTCCAATGGACAAACTCAGGTTTTCGATATCAAGGAGTCAACTGGTCAGGGACTGTTTGAAGCAAATTTCCTACCACTACTGAATATTACAAGAGAGCTGTGTAAAAAGTGTCAAGCCCTACTACTGTCCTACTGGGCAGGGTGAATGTATTGCAAATGACATTTCCCTTACTTTTTTATACCTTTTTCACCTACTTCCCATACATGCATGTGCTGCCTATCTTTTCAAAAGGCTAAGGGCTTGCTTCACTGATTGGATATGGGTACAGAACCCCCCACCCCACCCCGATTAAATTCGACCAAGTAACATTGACACATGAGAGGTGAGAGGACTGGAAGCCCCCAACTTTGAGAGATATTATTGGGGTGCAGCATAGCTGGTGAGTCTAAAGGGTTGGTACAATGTCAAATGTAAATTAAAGGGAATACTAACAGAGAAAGTAGACCCAGGAAGGAGCCCTCTCACAGACCTTCTATATAGCTCCAGTGGGAAGAACTACACAGTAGGGTATGAAAACCCCATAATTAACACCTGTGACAATGTGGGCTAGAATATATAAGGTTATGGGAACAGAGTCCTGTAATACTAACTTGACATTTCTGTGTGATAACTTCCTTTATCCAGACTTCCTAAAGGAAGCCAGGATTAAAATTTGGGAGCAAAATGGGATAGCTCTTCTAGGCCATCTTTATGAAAATGGAAAGCTGATGACATACACAGCTCTTGGGCAGACATTCGATCTACCCTTGTTCCATTAACTTTAGATATAACCACTTGAGACATTTTTACTGAATCCAAACTGGGTACCACATATCAACTACAAGAGCCTTCAGGTTTAGCCCAAATTATTGATGAGGCAGTGGAATCCAGGGGTTTGGAAACTAACCTGTACAGACATATTATGAACGGGTCCCTTCTAAGATGGTGGACCTCCATGGGAAATAACAAGAATGGCTAGAGACAGAAATTACAGAGGAGGACTGGATAAATATTCAGGAAGACAGGTGGTACATTCCAATCCAAAGCAAACTGAAATTAAGACATGACTACACACAGGCTTATTATACCCTAGCCTGGTTGAAAAAAAAATGTTCGCCAATGTATAAGGGACTATGTCCACAATGCAAGCATGAACTGGGACACCTCCCATATAAGTTCCAATGTCCTAACTTGAAACACTACTGGTAAAATATAGAGGGCATGTTGTCAGACATAACCATGCCAATCCCACTGAAGGCCCAGGTGGTCTTACTTGGGGACTTAGAAAAACTGGACCAGCTATGGCAGAGGCACATGAAGTTCCTTTTTCTAGCCATTATATGTGCCAAGTCAGAAATATTGACAAACAAGAAGAGTGAAGAGGTGCCAGTCAGTAGTATATGGCTAAGGCAGCTGGCAGACTGAGTCTCCATGAAAAAACTAGCATATAAAGCAAGAGGCAAAATAAATGCATATAACAGAAGGCTAGTCTTTGAAGAATTTTTGGATAAATGCCCGAACATGTCTCAGCCAGAGGACAACATAGGACACCAGGCAGATATAAGGTCAATGAGTCCAGTATAGACAGTTTTTTTCTTAGAACAAACGAAAGTAAATAGAAACTAGCATCCGACACAGATGGTACAGTGTTAATCTATGAAGTTTTACTGTTACTGTAACTTAGTAGCACAACATTTACAAGAAAGACATTTAGCCTTACGACATTTCGCCTAATACTTGTTTGGCCTAAAAGACGTTTGCTCTAATGTGGCGGCTAATGACTATGAGGTTGCCTAATTTATCACTCAACTGCTTTGCAGCACACTTACTGTTCCACTGCCAGTGGGTGTCAACTTTGTTTTCGCCAGCTGTCACTTTAGGCAAAATGTCGTGAGGCTAAATATCTTTCCTCTAATTATCATGGAACCACTGTAACTTACATTTTGGCCTGTTAATTGATTTATGTTTTCCAGAACCTTGTACACTGAATAAAATGAAATATTTTACATGCAATATTATAACAGATATCTCTTTGTCAGCCAGTCAGAGCATGGGAAAACTGTTATTTTATACCCCACAAACTACTACAACACCATTCTGGACACTCCATAGTAGGTTATCCACATTTTGGACATGCCCACAGTAAGTTATCCACATTTTAGGCATGCCAACAGTAGGTTAGCCATTTAGTCCACAGTGAGAGGAAAAGGCATGTTCCACTTTAACTACCACAGCACTATTGGGTTCAAAATTCCTACTCATATAACAGTAATAACATTCAGTTGGCTGGAGCATACATGGAACGACCATTATCTATGGCTGATGAAACGCCTCAGCCTTTGGCCTGGGCATTTAATCACCCACATCAGCTGGGTTATTTCTTTAGATATTCCGGCTAACTGAATGTTATCGCACAAATATTCACAAATTTTAATCGCTGATCATATTTATTTGGACACATAGCACATAATTCTGTGTATTTTGGAAAAACAAAAACGTAACACAAAGTTTTGTATATTGGGAATAAGAACCCCAAAACAGAGTACTGGATAGGTGGTGTTAGTGTAAACTGGTCTACAGCAGAAAAGGACAACGGGGTCATCATTAGCGAGAGCCTCAAGTCATCAGCCCAGTGTAGCAGGGCATATGCGAAGGCCAACTGGATGCTGGCCCTGTATAGATCCCTAGTGAAGCCACACCTAGAGTACTATGTGCAGTTTGTGAGACCCTACCTCAGGAAAGACAGTGACTGCTTGGAAACTGTGCACTGAAAGGCCACTAAAAGGGTTTGAGGCATATAAGGAAAGTCATATGAGGAGCAGTTGCACAGTCTGAAGATGCACCTGCCTGAGACAAGAAGGAAGGAAGGGAAATATGATAGAAACCTACAAATATTTTTATGGGGTCAATAAAGTAGACTGGTCAGTACTGCTCAGGTGAAGCAAGGGGGCAGGGGCCATGAGTACAAACTGGTAGTGGATGCATTTAGGAGGGATGTAAGAAGTACTATTTCACGGAAATGGTGGTGAACAAATGTAACAGACTGACAAGCGTACTGGGAAGATCCAAGATTGCCCATGGGCTTGAAGTGCGATGGAACAGGTATGGGGGCATGGTAGCTGTGGCAACTTGAGGGGTGGCAGGGGGCGATGATACACTGCAGACAAAGCTTCTGACATAAGGGGTCTCAGTCCAAGATCACACAACAGTAGGCTGTAGTGGGTCTAGATAAAACAGCACAGACTTGGACCTCTGCCTTTTTCTGCCTGTAACATTTCTGTTTCTATGATCTGATTCAGGGTCACCCTGTGAAATTTCAACTTGTTCCAAATCCGCAGATCGAGTAGGGGGCACCATTCCCCCTTTTGCTTGGGTATGAGAAAGTACTGCAACACAGATCCCTACGGAGCTTGACTTTCTAGCTGCTTTCGTGCTAGGAGCTGTGGTACCTCACTGAACAGCACTAAGAGACTCCTGCAAGAAAGAACATGGCAACAGGACCACCCAGAAACCTCATGCAGGTTGGGGCCGCCAATGTTTACATGCCTCATCGGCGCCTATATAACGTGAGCATCCCCAGCATGCCTCAGTTCCCCACCACAGACAGGCTACGACGATCATCAGACTGGCAGGGACTGAAACTACCAGGACCACACCAGGCACACAAGAGAGGGCATGGAAACCTTAGTACAGATGCCACAGGGAGCATAAGAGGAGAAACCACTTGTGAGAGCAAGCAGTACAGTCACCCATTAAGGGGGGGGGGGCCGGAAGAAGAGTTGTGGCTCAATGGAGGAGACTCTTTTGAAGATCTACTGTTACAGTAGGTAACTATTTTATCTTCTTCAAGGATAACTCCCTCCATTGAGTCACATAATGGAACAATTTCCAAGCAGTACCAAGGAGAGAGGAAGGAAGGCAGAACCTAATGATCCTGAGTAAGGAGGCCTTGCAGAACACTAGAGGCCAAAGTTGGCATGTCTACAAAAGACATAGTCCAGACTGTAGTGTTTAATCAATGCATGAACAGTACTACAAGTGGCAGCAGCACAGATGGCAGCAATGGATACATTCTGAAAACAAGCCACTGAGGTAGCCACCCTGCAGGCTGAATGAGCACGAACAGGACCAGCAAGCTGCTTAACACACTTATGGTAACAAAACGCAAGGCTGACCAGGTCCTATTTAGTAATCTGTGAGCCCACCATTTGTGGGTCAAAAGCACTAAACAGCAGAGAAGAAATTCTACGTATGATCCAGGTACCAACACAGTGCCCTGCAGATGTCTAGCAGATGTAAGCGACTCACCCCACTATATGTGGGAGATGAAAAGTAAACTGGAAGGTCTATAGTTTGATTTAATGTTCTTTGAGACCCACCTTTCGCAAGAAAATGAGGACTGGTACATAATGTAACCCTATCTTTGTGAAAAATAACAAACAGAGAATCTGCAACCAGAGCCTGCAACTCAGATGTGTGTTTTACAGACGTTATTGTCATTAGAAACAGCATCTTCCAAGAAAGGAAGGGCAGCTCACAAGTAGCCTTCAGGCTCAAAGGAAGGCACAGTGAGGGTCTCTAGGACCAAATTAAAGTCCCACACTGGAACTGGATCTCAGACTGGGGGACGCTAAAGGTGGATGCCCCTTAGGAATCTATGAAAACCTCAAGCTGGGCCTTAGTTCTTGTCCCCTGTCAGAGCATGAAAAGCCAACACGGCAGCCATGTGGACCTTTATAGAGGAATACCCAAGTCCTGAGTTCTTAAAGGACAATAGATAGTCCAGCACTTTAGGAACTGGACATGCAGATGGATCCAGGGCATGCTAAGTAGACCGCAGAGTAAAATGCTTCCATTTTAGTGAATAAATGTACCGGGTAGGCAGCTTTCTAGCCACCAGGAGAACATCAGCAACTGCAGGGGAAACCACAAAGTACAAAAACTCCATGTCCTTAGGAGCCATACGTGTAGGAGCAGGGATAGAAGATCCAGGTGCACCACAGCACCCTGCTCCTGTGTCAAAAGCCTTACTCTTAGGGTGAATGGGACAAGATGTTCCACTGCCAATTGCTGGAGAAGTGGAAACCAAATCTGTTTTGGTCAGTGAGGAGCCACCAGAATTAGGGTGGCATGCTATGCCCAAAGCTTCAACAGAACCCTTTGTATGAAAGGGAATGGGGAAAAGCACACAGAAACCTTCCTTTCCAAGAGAGGGACACTGCGTCTCACCAAAAAAATCCAGGCCCTGGAGCGAGCGAGCAGAAATGAGGCAGTTTTGCATTGTATAGAGACGCAAACAGGTCTATGTCCAGAAGACCCCATTTTTCTAAGAGGCTAGCCATAACAGAGTCTGAGAGTTCCCATTCATGGTAGAGTGCCTGGGATCAACTGAGGTGATCCATCAGTGCACTGAGGGTATCTGGGAGGAATACCACTGACAGTAATGTCGCATTCCACAGCCCAGTACCAAATTCCTCATCACCTCTCTGCACAGAGTGCATACACGGACCCCACCCTGTCAACTGATGTAGTACACTACTGACATATTGTCTGTGCAAATCAACAGATGATTTCTTGGCAGGAGGGTGACAAAGGCCTGTAGGCCACGCAGACAAGCACTCATCTCCAGAGTGTTGCTGTGAAGCACTGTATCCAGATAGCCCATATGCCCTGGGTTCTGAAGGGTTCCAGATAAACACCCCAGCCCAAATCTGAGGCATCTATGGTCATGACCAGTAAGGGGGCAAGGCCTCAGAAACAGGGACACCATTTCCAGGTTGGAGCGTTCCAAACACCAGAGCAGGGAACGACAGTGAGAAGGAGTGACTGGCATGAGACACTCCAGTTTACCCGAGTGCTGAGCCTGCTGTGCTCTGAGGAACCACTGAGGGATCCTCATATGGAGGCGGGCAAGCCAATCAGTCTTAGCAGACATCCTGGCGACACATAATCGCTGGAGGAAACCAACTGTGCCTGTGCCACTAGTGTTATGGCACAGTAAGAGGGCAGAAAGGCCCGACCGATAATCGTGTCCAGAACAGCTTCTATACTGGAGCCTCTGACAAGAAGTAAGGATCAACTTTGGCTCGATGACCAGCATGCCTAGATGGTCTAACAATTGCCCAGTCTGAAACAGTGTATATAAAATCTTCCTGAGATGGGAACTTTAGCCAACTGTCTCTGTAAGGGAACACATACAGACCCTCTCTGCGGAGGGCAGCAGACACTGCGGAAATACTCTGGTAAATAAGAACATAAACCAAAGGGCAATACAAAAACTGGTAATGAAAGCCCTACAGCATGAAACATAAATACTGTCTGTGTGACTTTCAGATCTTGACATGAAGGTATGCATCCTTCATGTCAAGGGCAACCATCCAATTCCCTTGTAATAGAAAGTAAAGTAGGTTCCTCTGCTACTACAGGGCTCAGAAACTGAAGTCCGCTATTGTGACTTACAAGGCAAAAAGGAAGAGCAGCATGTTGCTGAACTGTGATGCTATACAAAGTAAAAAACACAGACAAGAAATAAATAATTCACAAGGGACTGCTGTTAACCGGTCACAGTGACTAATCAGCACCATTCCCTTGCCTTGTACTGGGTTTAAATGTCTTTCCTGCGTGTTCACTGACCACACAGACTGCTCGCGGAAGGGGTTGTCAAGCAAATGGCCCAGGGAGTCATTCACAAAGAATGGTGACCCTTGCAACAGCTACTGCAAAGAAGCAACACAGGCAAGTGGTAGGTGTGCCACAAAACAGCAACCATGGTCAGAGAAGAAAGACAAGGTGGTGCAAGTATATGAGGCTAGGAAGGGGATTCCAATGGGCGCCAAGGAATGTTCTGGGAATAACAGCAGGCAGCACACAGATGAAATTGGATCAATCGCAGGCCACGAGCTGCCCTAAAGATGATATGGGTTGGGGGATTCTGCACTGCCACCAACTGCGACTGTGTATGGCGTCCCAGGTTTTACATTGCACTTTTCATACGTACTGCATCCCAAAGTCCTTTACAATATAGGAAGAGGGGGATAAAATGTCAGCGTGTTTTCAACACACCGGGAGATTCCAAATGCACAGAGATTACAGACAGGTTAAGCAACCCCCTCAGATTCACACACAAAGTGGAGGTTGCGGGATTCAAACCTGGAAAGAAGAGTTACGCAAGAACTTACCATAATACTACATCTTCAAGGGAATCTCGGTCATCAGATCACACCTGTGAAACTAAGCCATAAGGCACTAGCACTCCATGGAAGCTTTTTCTGTAGCAGTCTATCAGGGGTCACCCATGTTGACATCACGTGCCAACGTCACCTACCGTATATATACACATGGGTGGTCCCGCTCCCTCCTTAGTTCTTTTCCCCTGTCAGAGACCATGTGAGTCATGGCTAGTGAATAATGAGAGAGAAAAGGTGCCCAAGAATATATACAAGAGGCTGGAGCAACCAAGCAGACAGCAAGAAAACAGATCCACTACAAAGGGTATAAAGGGATGGACGGCATGATCGGATGACAGAGTCCCTCTAAGATCTACTGTTATGGTAAGTTCTTACATAACTATCCTATCTTCCTCGGGGATATCTCTGACGTCAGATCACATCTATGCAAAGAGTCCCAAGGAAAGGTCTATGACAGAAGGACCTGGAGAATGGCAAGGCCAAAACCTGCTCACCTTCGAGAGGCAATGTCCAGACTGTAGTGTTTGGTGAAAGTGTGGACCATACTCTAAGTGGCGGCAGCGCAGATGTCAGCGGCAGACACATTCCTGAAACAGGCAGTAGAGGTGGCCATTCCCCTGGAGGAGTGGCCAGAAGTCATTTACTGTACTTCTTATAAAAAAATTATACAATCTGCCAACCATTTGGACAAGCACCATTTAAAAACGGGAGAGCCTTCCCTGCCTGGGGTGAAAGAAACAAATAACTGTGAGGATTTCCTGCAGTCCTTAGTACGGTAGGTATATTAACGCAAGATTCTATGCACATCTAAAATATGGAGCCATGCTTCCCCTGGACTGGCATGCTCCCAGTAATACACAGGCAGGTGAACAGATTGATTTAAAGGAAACTCACACACCACTTTAGGAAGAAACTTAGGGCTGGCGTGCAAAGACACGCTGTCTTTGTGGAAAACCAAATAAGGCTGCTCACATGAGTGTCTTGAGCTCTGAAATCCTTCGAGCTGAAGTAATAGCAACTATAAACGCTTTCCACAACAGAAAGCCCAGCTCACAAGACGCAACTGGCTCAAAAGGAGGCAGTGTCAATTTCTCAAACAAAATTCAGGTCCCATTGAGGGGTCAGACTGTGCATAAGAGGCTTGAGGTGCAGAATGCCTCTCAGAAACGTACGGGCCACATCCATCTGGGCAACTGTATGGCCATCAATAGGTACATGAAAAGCTGATATGGCGGACAGGTGTACCTTAGTAGAAGAATACTGGAGTACCGCCTCGGACAAAGATAAGAGGAACTCCAGTACCTGATTCACCGGGCAAGTGAATAGATCCAGTTGATGGGACATGGCAAAAATAGCAAAACATTTCCACTTCATAGAATAAATGGCTCTGGTGGAGGGTTTTCTGGCAGGACACCAGCTACTTTCTGGGACACCCCAAAAATGGGCAATGGCTACGTCCTCAGGAGCCAAGCAGGCAGATGGAGGGACTTGAGAGCTGGATGGACCAGAATCCCCCATGCCTGGGTCAGCAGGTCCCAGCAAAGCAGCAAGGGAATTGGAGGTTCCACAGCCAGTTGTGCAGCAGTGGGAACCATATTTGGTGTGGCCAAAATGGAGCCACCAGGATCAGCAAGGCAACCTCCATCTGGAGCTTGATGAGTGCACTATGAATTAAGGGGAAGGGAGGGAAGGCATAAATAAACCTCCCTTTCCAGGAGAGGGAACAACACATCTTGCCAGAAAACAGCAGGCCCTGGCTCTAGCTAATAGAAAAACAGCAGTTTTGCAATGTGGGGACTCAAAAAGATCCAATTCTGGATGACCCCACCTGTCGAATAGGCCTTCAATGACCACGGTCAGGAAATCCCACTCGTGTTTGTTGGACTGTGATCAGCTGAGGCTGTCTGCTAGGACGTTTTGGTCACCTGGCACATGAACTGCCAGCAGTTCTAGACTGTGTTCTAGAGCCCAGTACTATACTCTTATCACCTCCCAGCAGAAAGAGTAGGAGTGAGTCTCCCTTTGTTTATGTAGTAGACCACACTGAGGTTGTCCAACTACACCAGCAGAAGACCCAGGGAGAGGTGGTTTTGGAAGGCCTGTAGGGCATAAAGAACCACCCTCATCTCTAACATTTATATGGAGGTGGGCCTCCATTAAGGACCATATCCCAGCCCCCCCACTGGGACCCAAAGCGTCCATCGTGAAGACTTGATGGGGAGAAGGAATAAGGAAGGGAACCCCTCTTAGGTTTGGGTGTTCCTGCCATGACTGAAGCGCTCCGTGAACAGGAGAGGAGACATGGACCATCTGGTCTAGATTGCCCGAGCGCTGATCCTATTAGATCTTCAGTGTCCAATGGGGAATTCTCATATGGAGATGGGCCAGGGGAACCATAACAAACACTGCCGCCATTAGACCCAGCAACCTGATAAAGGCTCTGGCGGCGGAGGTACTGGTTCTGAGCTACAAAATGTGTCTGAGCCATCAGGTACTCCCCTCTGTCCTGGGGAAAGAAGGCTTTGCCCTGGGCGGAGTCTAGGACTGCCCCTATGTACTGAAGCCTCTGCGAGGGGGTCAAAACTGACTTGGGCAGATTGCAGCTTTTCCATTCATTGGGGGTGACAGTCAGAGTACAATGCAGAGTCAGTAGCAGGAGCTCCTTGGATTGGGCCTTTAGCAGCCAATCGTCCATATACGGGAAGACATACAAGCCCTCCTGTCTGTGGGTGGCAGCAACAGCAACTAAGCATTTGGTAAATATCCGAGGTGCAGAGGACAAGCCAAAGGGAAATGCTGTGAATTGGTAATCTTCCCCCTGGAACTGGAATCTGAGGAACTTCCTGTGGGGAGGACAGACAAGGGTGTGAAGATAGGTGTCATGCATATCTAGGGAACAGAGCCAGTCGCCCTGCCGGAGGAGGCACAGAAGGCCTGGTAGAGTAACCATCTGGAACCATTTATACTGAATGTAAAGGTTGAACTCCTTGAGATCTAGAATGGGCCAAAGGTCCTCTGTTCTTCTGGGCACTAGGAAGACATGGAAGTAGAACCGTGTGTGCCTTTGTGTCTGGGGAACAGGCATTATGGCCTGTTTTTGCAACAAGGTGATCACCTCCCTCAACACAGGAATGTGGTCTGGAGGGTAGTGGGAAGGGACCAGAGGGTTCTCTGGAGGCTGTTCCAAAAGTTCCAGAGACTGCCCATGCTGGATCAATTGAAGAATCCAAGAATCTGAAGTGATGGTTCTCCACTGTTCGAGATGGAGGGAGAACAGACCCCCTACCGCCACCTCCTGGCTTGTGGCAGGATGGAGGGGGTCTAGCAAGAGAGTCAGGCTAAAGCAGGACCTGCAGTTGGGGACGTACCTCCTCCTCCCTGCCATTTGGAGGGGGCACCAGAGGAGGAGGAGGAGGAGGAGAAAGGGAGGGCAAGGCAGAACTGGCTCTGTGTTTGCCCTGTAGCCTGGTGCCAGCGCACTCTCCAAAGGAAAATAGAATGGCATAAGTCAAGGACTAAAGAATAGCAAGAAGAACACAATGAAATGTGAAGCACAAAGTGCTAGTGGAGGCATAAAGATCTTCCTGTGGTGAAACTAATATATATTATATGAAGATTTGCATTTAAATGGATTCATATGGAGTACTGTAGTGAAACATCAAGTAAATTAACAGGAGAATCAGAAAAACAACACTGTAAATGACGGCCTGAAGAAGTGGCGTTTTGGCTATGAAAGTGTTGCCCAGAATTTTTGGTGTGAATTTTGAAAAATAAAGAAGAGCTGCTTTTAAGCTAAATAAGAATACTTTGTATGAGTGGAGTTTATCCTATGTTATAAAATTGTCTCATTGAATGTTGCTATATAGGATGACCCAATTATGTAAGTTTTAAGATATAAGAAGGGCAATCTAAACCAATATTTAGTGGTTGTTGTGGCTAGGCCCAAGGCAACAGATACACCTGTCGTACTCAGTTGACAAAATGTTCCTTCTACAGCAGTAGCGACAGAAAATGGCCATAGAAACAGTTCTTGGCATAAACAGACTGAGGGAACCACTTTTAAAAGTGATTCCAATGAAATTAAACAGAAAACTAAAGTTTTGGGCGGTCGACTGAACAACGAAGCTTCTGCGGAGTCCATGCGAATAGGTTGATGGCAGGAAAAGAACTGAGGAGGAAGTAGGGCTGCCTATGTGTATATATAGAATAGGTGACGTCGGCGCGTGACGTTGACATGGGTGGCCCCTGATACGACTGCTACAGAAAAAGCTTCCACGTGATCCTAGTGCCTGAGGGCTTAGTTCCATAGGTGTGACATGATGACAGAGAGATCCTCGAAGACCTCCAGGTTAACAGCTCTGCAAGCCAAACTGTCCACTTCATATTCTTGCTCATGTCAAACATTTCTGCAACTGTCAGATCTCTCACAATGTTGAAATACCAAATACCTTACATTTCCCGGATTAGAACCCCAGAGTAATACATCAAACATTAGGGCTGACTCATGGCATCAAAAATGGACTGAGGAGTACAGGTGGAAGATGGTGCCACACACTTCCACAACCAGCAGTGTCAGAGAGCTCTGGGTCCTCATACCCCTCACCAAAATCTATATTACCCAGCGGGAGACCCAACATCATATTCCAAATTTGGGATATCCAGAGCAGGCCAGGATATGAGAATGTCTTAGGGGTAGTCTGCTCCTCTGGGTAGGGTGGGTATCCTGCAGTGGTGTGCAGCTGACCCCTAGTGGCCTGGGGTAACATAGCAGTGACTGCATAGTTTTGGATGGGTAGGCGGGTGTACTTGCTCTGGGTAGTTTGAATGCTGATCTTTCAAGGGTGGGGGCTTAAAGGAAAACAGTGTCCAATGCAGAAGTCTTTTTTTTCCCCCTACAGAAGCCGTTTTTAAATTCTGGTTCCATTTCTGTCACTGTTCCATCTTTACCAGCCTTTTCGTAAACTCGAGCAGCATGTACCTATATGTTAGTACTGTACATGTTTGCATATCACATTTATTCATCCCTGCTTGTGAAGCATGGGGGTGGACATGGAGGACCTGTAGACTGAGGGAGTGCTCTCAGTCAATCACCACGATCCTTTCCCTTGTGCAAGAGACACTCTACGCCTGTAAAGTGTCTCGCATGTGCTGTTCTGTAAATGGACATAACTGATTTAAAATAAATAAATAAATATACTACCGAACAACTTCAATCAATAAAACATTAATACAGCCGCAGAGGCCACGATTACAGTTGTAAGTAGTCTCATATATGCTCTTAGAGCATCAGAACCATACACCTTTGATTCACAGTTATACCCCAAGAATGCATGGGACCACCTTTACGTCAGTACGAGGTCCTTCTGTCCTTAAAGGGGAATGCCCAGTTAAAAAGGTATGGCTCTCGCTAACCATAATTAGTCTTCACCTGGTAAAGCACCAGAACCAGCTGCCAGCAAAACAGAGCTCCTAATAGCTCTAATGAGCATTAAAAAACTGACTCTCATGGGGTTGATCCCCACCTGTGATGTAAGCTGTGGGGGATTCTAGGAAGCTACCTGAACTGGCACCTTCATGTAATGTTGGTTAAGGGGATGGTAGGATCAACCAGATAAGTAGAGACAATATTATAAAAACACTTGCTAAAACATAAATGCAGTTTAGCTCTCAAAGTGCTAATCAGAGAGAGAGAGAGAGAGAGACCAACACAAGGTGTGGCTCTTTTTTTAAAGGTGACCCGTAAATTAAATCCAGTAGCCCGCTCCTGTCCCACATACCTTTGTAAACTGCAGCGGGAGTCCAAGGCTGCTTTCAGTATATTTTTAAATAAAATCTGCACATTTTAATTTACTGCCAAAACTTTTCGGCGAACACAAAAGTGGCGGCCGGGTCCCGATTGAGAGGGCGCAAGTTTACCTGGGTATTCCACCCAGGTTTGTGACATTGCTAACACCATTACTATCAATGGAGCAACAGGGAAGGGGGACTTAATATGCTTATTTTATGACTCTTGCGGGGATCTTCATGGCCAACTGAATACCTACAGCAACACCAGAATGGGTCGTTGCTGTAGGTATTAATTTGGGCATGATGACCCCAGCGAAAGTCATAAAACAAGTATAGCAAGTCCCCCTCACCTGCTACTCTGTTGATACTAATGGTGTTAGCAATGTCGCAAACCTAGGTGGAATACCCAGATAAACTTGCACCCTCTCGATCAGGACCCAGCCGCCACTTCCATGTTCACAGAAAAGTTGACAGTACATTAAAATGTGCAGATTTTGTTTAAAAATATACTGAAGGCTGCCTTGGAATCCCGCTGCAGTTTACAAAGGTATGTGGAACAGGAGCGGGCTGCTGGATTTAATTTATTGGTTACCTTTAAACAAACATTCCCTTTTAAATTACTATGTTATGACCTGCACATTAATGGCAAGTAGTATTTCAGAACTGAATGATGTAGCCCATGTCCTATTATCCAATAGGGCAAAGGAACTGAGAAACTTTATTGGGTAACGGATGTGGGGGCATCCTGATACATGCCCACACAGCTAGAAAAAAAAAGAGTAGCGGCCGACAGGTTTCATTACCTACTTGACATCCTTACGTCCATCTCCTCAGCTACATGCTCAGTCACTGGTATGTCACAGTATAGAAAAAACACCATCAAAAACCTGCAATTTGCATCACAAGTGTTAGAACGCTTCTTGCTTCAGATGCTTAAATGCAAATAAAAAACTGCCGAAATGCCACTTCTGCTTGCCATGTACAAGGCAAAGCCCCCCAACATTTTTGTCCTTGCTGAAAGTCCTCCCCCCAGCATCACTGTCCCTGCTGCCAGCTATCAGCCAAAAACCAAAAAACAAAGCTGTCACAAACACTACCACATTCCCGATCAGGTAGGGAAGCTTAACTCACACCAAGACCCTAATCTGGCTTTCTTTCTTCTCCCGGCAGCAACCGAAAAGAATGCTTTTCACACGTCTGCTGGTGGGAGGGGTTCAGCTCCACACCTCCAAGCAAACAAACACCACCACCTCCTGGCACCACATAAAGAACTCATTTCCAACAACATTTTAAACACTTTTTAAATGATTTTTTATTTACACTAAAAATGTTTTGTAGCATAGAAATAATACACTCCAGGGTGTGCTATATGTAAGCAAAAACTCATGACAGGGTGGGAAGTTACTGTATAACAGCATGACCCAGATGGGTTGTGAGGCACGTGGTGCAAGCCGAGCGCCTTCAAGTTATTACACAATAATCGCACACCAAGGGATGTATCACTGCACTTACAAAATGGTTTGATATGTCTCTATTCTGCTAATAAAATTATTTCAAAAAAGTAAAAAGTAAGGTATTTTATTAACATGGAAGATAAAAAGTTCCCACGCTGTGAAGGTAGCTAAAAAATATAATAATTACATGTGTTGTACTTAATTTTCATAAAAATTACACTACTTAATTTGTATTTTAAAATATACTAACATACGAAGAAGCCAGCAGAAGGCCATTTGGTCTGTCTAGTCTGCTCGTATTGCAGGGTCCACAGCTTAAGCTACTGTCCCTGCCCTCACCAACTCCTCCCATCCTCTCTATCCATGAGCCTTACTTTCCCCCTACGTCTATCCCAGCCTCTCTTGAAGCTGCCCACTGTCTTCAATGAGACCAACTCTTCCAGCAGTGCATTCTAAGTGTCTCCGTGAAGAAGTGCTTCCTGACCTCCCTCCTAAACCTCCCCCCTCCAGCTTAAGACTGTGCCCCCTCGTGTTATGATTGCCACTCAGCTTAAAGAGACCCTCCTCATTCACCTTATTTATCCCTTTCAAGCACTTGACTGTTCCAATCATGTCCTCTCTCTCATATCCTCCTGAGTACATGTTCAGTGCCCTCAACCTCTCCTCGTATGCCTTACCCTGCTGACTACCTATCATCTTTGTAGCCCTCCTCTGGACCTTCTCCAGCAGGTTAATGTCCTTTTTGAGGTGTGGGCACGTTGAAACTCAGGCAGTGCTGGCACTTCTCAACTTGATGGTCGGGGGCCTAGACAAAAAAGGCACAGGGAATGGCTGTCCTTGTGCGGGAGTTGGGCACCGCACTTATTTTTGTGCTCGGAGGGTGTAGGGGACGACATACACCAATGGATGACTGACTAATATAGTAGAAAAAGCGAAAAAACTCTGTAAAATAACCGACGAAAGGGCCTAACAAGCAGGGAACTTTTTCAAGGCGCTGTAATGAGCCTATCGCAGGAAAGAACTGGAAGGGCGGGCGCTAGGGACTGCCCTTTATACCGACGTCTCCTGACGCCGTCACCTGACGTGGGGGGTGGTCCCTAGCCGGGACTGCTAGCTATAAATTTTTAGGTGGGGTCTCTCAGTCAAGCGCCAGCCCTATATGTAATTACCTACTGCAAGAGCCTCCTCAAGTAAGATCTACTGTTACAGGTGAGTAACCTGTTCTTCTAGGAGCGTGGATATGTAGTTCATAACATTCTCTGGCAGACTCCAAGTAGTTCTCCAGGAGGAGGGAGGCAGGGCGCACTCCCCCAATCTAAGAAACAGAGATTGGAGAACCGAGGCCCCAAAACCAGCATCCCAGCATGACTCAAGGTTGATGTGGTAGTGGGTAATGAAGGTGTTTGCTGACTTCCAGGTAGCAGTCCGACAGATCTCCTGGATAGGGATGTCCCTGGAAGCAGGCACCGATGCAGCAGTATGGCAGGTAGAATGAGTTCTTATCCCTCTGGGAGGCTCCTTGCCCTCCAGCTCATAGCACAGACCTATGCATGATGTAATCCATTTTGAAATGGTCCTTTTAGCTGCAGGTCTGCCAGATGTGGCTTCAGCATAAGTGACAAACAGCTGGCGAACCCCTCCCCGGACTTCCACCATCCTCTCCTTATAACAGGGGAGAGCACGTCTCAGGTCCAGAGTATGGAGTCTGTACTCGGCGTCCGAGGTGTAGTTAGGGTAGTATACCGGCAGAGTCGTCAACACCTGGTTAAAGTGAAACTTTGACACCACCTTCGGAAGGAATTTCGGTTGGGGGCGCAGGACAACTTTGTCCCTGTGAAAGACCAGATAAGGGGAGTCCACCGAAAGCACCTGGAGTTTCCCTGTCCTTCTGGCTGACATGATAGCCACCAGGAAGGCCGTCTTCCATGACAAGTGTGAGAGCTCACACTTGTGCATGGGTTCGAATGGCTTGCCCATGAGCTTTGCCAAAACCAGCAAGAGATCCCATGAAGGTGGAGGTTCATGCACTGGAGGGAAATGTGATCCAGGCCTTGGAAAAAGCGCCCGACCACTGTCTCCTGTGCCAATGTCGGCTGACCAGCCCATGCCCGGTAAGCAGAAATGGCTGCCAGGTGCACCCTAAGGGTCGATGACCGTAGACCCCCTTTGGAGACAGACCAAAGGTAGTCTAAAATGTTAGCCACAGAGCAGGATAAGGGGTCCAGACTCTTACCCTGACACCAAATGGAAAACTTTTTCCATTTGAAGGCATAACATTTCCTGGTCGATTCCTTACTAGATGCCTCCACCACAGTGCAGACATCCTCAGAAAGACCCAGAGCCTGAAACTCTAGACGCTCAGGTACCAGGCTGCGAGGTGCAGGAATGGAAGGTCCAGATGGAATATCTTCCCCTGGTTCAATGATATCAGGTCCAGGCGTGTACAAAGCCGCTCCGGGGCCCTGCAGCTGAGGCTGAGGAGATGTGGATACCAGAACTGGCGGGGCCAATCTGGGGCTACCAGAATCACCTTTGCCTTGTCCCTCCTCACCTTGAGTAACACCTTGTGGATCAAGGGAAATGGAGGGAAGGCGTAGAGGAGGCCTGGGGTCCACGGCCTCGAGAAGGCATCTCCCTGTAGCGAGCCCTGCTGAAGGGGGTGGGCATGGTACAGTCTCAGCTTGGTGTTCTCCCTGGAGGCAAACAGGTCCACCAACAGTTTGCCCCAATGGGAGAACAGATTGTAAGCTACCTCTGGATGGAGACACCACTCGTGGGATGTCTGGCCTATGCGGCTGAGAGCATCCGCCAGTTGGTTCGAGACTCCTGCCACATGGATGGCTAGGAGATCCGCCTCCAACCAGCTGATAAGGGTCCAGATTCAGAGCGCCTCCTTACATAGCAGACAGGAGTGCGTGACACCCTGTTTGTTGAGGTAGTACATGGTCATGGTATTGTCCGTCTGGACTTGAACCACTTGACCCCAGAGCTGAGGAGCGAAAGCTGACAGGGCCAGTCTGACTGCTCTGAGCTCCAACAGGTTGATGTGGCATCGGGACTTCTCACGGGTCCAGAACCCATGGGCCTTGTTGCCCCCCATGTGGGCTCCCCAGCCCATGAGAGAGGCATCGGTCGTCAGGACGACCGTCGGCTCGGGGCGGACAAACGGGATTCCTTCCTGCAATCGGTCTGGGACGGTCCACTATTGGAGAGCGTCCCATATCTTCTGGGTTACCGTGATCAGCTGGTCGAAGTGACTATACCGTTGAGTCCACTGGGCAGTCAGCTCCCATTGGAGGGGGCGCATGTGCCACCTGGCCCAAAGGACCACCGACGTGCACACTGCCATGTAGCCCAGAAGGCACAGAAAGTCCAGGGCAGGGCACAAGTGCCCAACCAGAAATGATTGGGCAAAGGAGAGAACCTCCACCCTGTCCGCCGGGAGACGAGCTCTGGCTTGATGAGAGTTGAGCTCTGCTCCGAAAAAGCCCATCACCTGAGAGGGCACGAGTTCCGACTTGGCCTCGTTGATCAGGAGGCCTAGTTGGGAGCAGGTTCGAAGGGCCATATCCCTGAACCTCTCCACCTCCTGAAGGGAGGAACCCGCCACGAGCCAGTCATTGAGATAGGGGTATATCCAAACTCCTCGACGCCGAAGACAGGCTGCCACTGCTGCAATGCACTTGGTAAAGACTCGAGGGGCCGATGACAGGTCGAACGGCATGGCTCGGAACTCGTACAAGGTTCCTTCGACCCTGAAGCGGAGGAACCGCTGGTGGGATGGACGGATTGGGACGTGAAAGAACACGTCCTGTAGATCCAGTGAACAGAACCACATGTTTCGCTCCAGAGATGGTATGCTCTGGTTCAGAGTTACCATCCGGAAGGTGCGAGACCTGAGATATCGATTCAGGTCGTGGAGATCTAGGATGGGGCGTCAACCCCCCATCCACTTGGGCACCAGGAAGTACCTGGACACGAAGCCTGGGTCTGTAGGAGGATCCAGCACTGGAGCTACTGCCTCCTTGTGGAGGAACTGAGCAGTGTCATCCCAAGGCCAACTGAGTGCGAACCGAGATCCTTTCCTCCTGAGGGGCGCAGGCTCGGCTGGGAGGGTACTGCTTGAATTCTAGGGGCAGTCCCTGGCCGACCACTTCCAGAACCCACCTGTCTGAAGTGATACCTGACCAGGCGGAAAGAAAGTGACGGAGCCGGCCCCCCACGGGAGGACCCAGAGCTGGCGTGACGGGTGTAGGGGTGGCAACCTCTGACCCATCACTGAGCAGGCTTAGAGGAGGAGGATGCTCCTGGACTGGCACCTTGGCCTCCTTCACTGGGCTGTTGAGGACCCTGCTTGGGCCTGGGGTGCCAAGCTTGAGCCTGCTGTTGGTGCTGACCTCCTTGATAGGAGGGCTGTCTAACCGCAGGGGAAGAGTGCCGAAAGGGCTTCTTCTTGCGCTTCTGCTGGTTCTTGCCCGAAGAACCCTTTGCAGAGGTAGCATCCAAGGTGGCACTGGACTGCTGTATTCGCTAGAGGTGACCTGCCACTCACGGACCGAAGAGATCAGTGCCAAGGAAGGGCACGTCAGCTAACTTGTGCTGAGTATCCGCCGGAAAGGAGGATAGCCTAAGCCGGGCCCTGCGGCGAGTGGCTACTGCGGCTGCTAAGGAGTGGGCACAGGAATCTCCAATGTCCAGGGCCATCTGAAGCTGCTGTTTCGCAACAGCATGGCCCTGGTCAAGGACCTGCTTCACTGTGGTCTGCATGCCCGCTGGGAGATGAGGGAGGACTTCATCTAGTGACCCCAAGAGGGCATGCGAGAAGTGTGTCATGATCACAGCCGAGCTGGCCTGATGAAGGCCCAAGGATGAGGCCGCATAAACCTTCCGGGCAGAATGGTCCATAGTCTTGGACTTCTTGTCCGGAAGGCAGTCAGTGTCAGCTGAGCTACCCATGCATCTAAACAGAGAAGCAGTCACAAGGCTCTCGGCTGAGGGATGCTCTATGAAACCCGCCAGGGACCCCATGGGTATCGTATACTTGCGGGCCATGTGGGCAGATGGAGCTGGGCAGGAGGCAGGGCGTTGCCATAGCTCAAGGCCGGGCCAACAATGGCTTCGGCCACTGGAAAGGCCTCCATCGGAGTATCTCCTCTCTTGAGGATATCCGTGAGGGGGTATTCCGCCTTCTTTTGGATAGGCTCCAAGGGTATTCCCGTCAATTCGGAAATCAGGCGGAGGATGCCCTGAAAAGAGGAAGGACCTTCCTCCAAGCCTGTCACTGATGACTCGTCATCCCCAGGATGCAAGTGCAGACCAGTGGCATCCGAGTCCAAAGAGTCGGGATATAGAGGTCTCCCGCCTATGCCTCCCTCGATATGCCGAGGGCGATCGGGGACAACAGTAATGGACAGCCAACAGGGGAGGCCGGTGTCTGTCTGATCCTCTTTCGAGGGAGCCCCTCCCTGAGGCTGCTTAGGCGGTGGTTCCACCAAAATCGGTGGGGAAGCCAAAACAGGCAGAGCTGGAATGCGTGCTGGCCCTACAGGTGGAGGAACCAAGATCTTCGTTTCCGGAGGGGTCTGCGTTGGCCTAAGAGACTGGGGCCAAGAAATGGCTGGTGTTGCCGGCGGAGCCGGCTTCTGACCGGTCAAAATCAGCTGTTGCCACGAGATCCTCATAACGTCGATGGAGCTTCCGTCGACATCTCTGCTCGTCCGAGGACGATGAGGATCGGTGGCGACGCCTCTTCCTGGAGTGCTTGTGACCTTTTGTTCGGTTTTTCGCCCAAAGAGGTCCTGGTCCTCGATGGAGACCGACAGGGTCAGCTCGTTTGATCGGGAGAAGCCGGAGTCAGGGAGAACCAAGGTTCCAGCACCTTTCCCTTGATCGGGACACCCGAGGGCTGGGTCTCCTCATCAGGGAAGGAAAGGATAGGTGTCCTTTCCAAGGAGGTGGTGACCAGAGTCGGCGACAACGGCTCAATTGGGTCGAGAGAAATCTCGGCCGGTTTAGCAGTTTCCTCGGCCTCAGTGCCTTGGCCTGATGGAAGGTTCGAGAAGCCAGCAGCCAAGGAAGCGATCTTGACCAAGGTCGAGACTGCAAGTTCCTGAGAATCAGACCTCTCTCGGTCCCAGGAACGTCTTCTTCGGGATGAAGAGGACTTAAGGTCCTTGTCCCTTTACCTAGGGCGGGAGGATTGCGAGCCCGAGGGCACCTCACCCCTGGTGGGGAGAGACTGGCACAGCTCCCGAAAGGACCCAGTGAAGGTAGAGCCATGGTTAAGAGGCACGAAAAAACTTCAGCTGGTTGAAGCTTGAGCAGCTTCCTCTTTAAAAGCCGTCATCTGGTCGAGCTGCACGGCGGATCCCGCAGCCGCGGAAACCGCCCACCTTGCTTCCTTCGATTTCACCGGTGGATTGCGACGCTCCAGTCTCCCCAGTTTTAGGTGCGCCTTGCGGTCGTCCAGGATGTTGGGATGGAATGCCAGACAGATGGTGCAAGAGGTGGTGTCATGCACGACACCCAAGCAGCAGACACACGAGAGGTGGGGATCAGTGCATGACATTTTCTGTCCGCAGGGACACCGGTGAAATCCGGGGGACGAGTTGTACTCCATGTCCGATGCGCTCAGATTGGTATCATAAACTCTGATGAGTTTTAAAGAAAGAGACTGCAGTGAAAACAGTCGTTGAGAATCCAGGGCCTACGAACTATAGAAGTAGCATGAGGGAACCTGAATCTTCCAGCGGAAAGGAAGACCTGGCGTCATGGGGCGGAGCCGAGGTATTTACCACCCGGGTGGGTGGGAGGAGCCAGCTTGAACACTTTCTGGCCAGATTTAAAGGGGAAAGGGACATGCCAGAGAGTGTGGATGAACAACATATCCACACTCCTAGAAAAAAAAATTACTCACCTTAGTAATTGCTTTTCTTCTCATGGAGTCTTGCTATATTAGGACCATTGCAGTTAGCCCCTGGCTCTGAACTGCCCCGGAGAGGAAACAGTTAACTCCAGAGAGATCTGGAGTTCCACAGCGCGAGGGCGCTGTTCAAAGCTCTATCTGGTGAGTTTCAAATGAAACTGCCAGGTTCTTTACAAAGCTAAACTAACATAGCAAGTCTGTGTGAAAAAGCCCTACACTAGCCATTGGCTACCTACTAGTAGTAGAACAACAAAACACAACAACAACAAACACAGAATAAAAAACAATATACCTATTATTGTTAGGATCACCCCTGACAAGCACTAATAGGCCCCCTCTCCCCAAAAGACTCAAGTCCAGAGAGGGGGCCATCTACCACTTAACAAAAATCAGAATTACCTAGTTCCCTAACCCAACTGAAACAAGGGGGGGGAAACTAGAAAGGCTAAAATGGCATGACAGTGATTGCACCAAATTGCCAACCCCATACCTAAGTAGGAATTCTGAGAGGGGTAGGAGGGGGGGTTGTCCTAATATAGCAAGACTCCATGAGAAGAAAAGCAATTACTAAGGTGAGTAATTTTTTCTTCAAACACCATGAAGTCTTGCTATAATTAGGACCATTGCAGATTATACAGCAGTACCTCCATGGAGGAGGGCCAGAACCTACTTAGGGAATAGGCTCTGAAGCACAGCTGTGCCAAACAGACTCTCCTGACTGGACGCCCAGAGAATAATGCTTGGTGAAAGTGTGGACTGTCTTCCAGGTAGCAGCTTGACAAATTTCTAAAATAGGAATATCTCTAGCGGCCACTAGAGATGCAGCTGTACCCCTGGTGAGTGAGCCCTCAGTCCTGAGGGAGGTTCTTACCTAGTTTTGGTAACAGAACTGGATACAAGAGACAATCCACCTGCATTGTCCTCCTAGTAGCCGGTCTCCCTTACCCACTTCTCCATAGGTAAGGAAGAGTTGGAGGGATTCGAACCTATGACCCTTGGTATGTCTCCAAATAGTAACTAAGAGCTCTTTGATCGCCAAACTGTGCAATCTCCTCACCAGAGGAAGAATGCTCAGTAAAAAATACTGGAGAGAGATGGATTGGTTAAGATGAAAATCTGAAACCACCTTAGGTAAAACTTTCTGTTAGTCCTGAGGACCACTTTATCTCTGTGGAAAGAAATAAAACCTTTTCTACTGACAAGGCTTGTAATTCACTTATACACCTAGCAGAAGTGATAGCCACTAGAAAACAGTCTTCCAAGTTAAAAACTTGAGATCTGCCCAAGATAGAGTCTCAAAAGGGGTTGCATTAGCTGAGCAATGCAAACATTCAGGTCCCAGGCAGGAGCTGGTTCTCAAAGGGAGGGTTAGTGTGAGTAACCCCTTGAAAACTTGGAAAACACAGGGTGAGAGGAGAGGGAAACTGGTTTCTGCAGAAACAAAAACAGAAACAGCTGCCAAATGAACCTCAAAGTAGCTGGTTTGAGGCCTAGTGAATTTAAGTGGACCAAGTCGTCCAATAAAATAGCCAAGTCAGCAGATTCTGGTACAATCTGCCTCTCAGAACACCAGAAGGAAAACCTCTTCCACTTGGAATTATAAGTGGTTTAGTGGAAGGCTTCTAGAAGCCTTCAAAATATCCAAGACACCTTGAGAAAGGTGTAAATCAGCAATTCTAGCTCCTCAAGAACCAGGCCTTGAGGTGGAGGGAATTGAGGTCCGATACCACACTCTCCCTGTGCACAGGTCAGCAGGTCATGGGTCCTGGGCAAGGTCAGGGGGGTGAAATGAGGGACAGGAGAAGAGGGTACCAGGGCTGCCTGGCCCAGTCTGGAGCAATCAGAATCACTTTGCAGGCTGAGTTCTGATCTTTACCAGTACCCTGAAGAGGAGGGAAAGGGGAAGGCATACAGGAACTTCCTTCCCAATTCAACTGAAAGGCCCAGAGGACTGATCCCAGCACTGGAGGCCTGCAACAAAACAGAGGAAGTTGGTGGTTGTCTGGGGCTGCGAAAGATCCATCTGTGGGTGCCCCACCTGGCAAAGACTGACCCCAGCACCTGAGGATTCAGAGCCCATTCGTGATGGCCCTGAGAAATCCTGCTGAGGGCATCCGCCAGGACATTGTCCTTCCCTGGAAGGTGAACTGCTATCAGGGAGGTGTCAGGAGTAAGCCAGGACCACAACTTCATTGCTTCGGGTGCACAAGGCTGAAGACCGGTGCCCCTTGCTTGTTGATGTACCACATTGTTGTGGTGTCTGTCCTGACTTGGACTACCTTGTTCTGGACAGTATCTGAAAAAACTTGGAGAGCTAAGAAAACAGCTCTGAGTTCCAACAGGTTGATGTGGAGCAGAGATTCCTGAGGGGACCACACTCCTTGAGTGGAAAGGTCGCCCAAGTGAGCCCCCCATCTTTGGAAACTGCTTGAAGCTGAGAACCAGACCTTGGCTTACCACTTCCAGAACCCATTTGTCCGAAGTTAGGGACAACCAGTTCTGGCTGAAATAAGCCAACCTGCCCCCCACCGGTACAGGAGAATCGGCCCTGGACACCCCGTCAGGGTGTCTGCTTGGCAGCAGCAGCTTTAGGCTGAGGAGAAGGAGAGGGCCTGCCTGTGCCCTGCCTCACCTCTGCCTCTGAAAAACCCTCTGTGCAAAGGCTGAAGAGGCCTGAAATTGGTAAAAGGCTTTGTGATAAGGCCTGCCCCTACCCCTGGGGCATGCCTTTGAGGAGTGGCATGCCTCCTTAGCTTGGGCACTTTGTAGGTAGTTCTGTATTCATCCATCTTTTCATGTAATTTTCCGCTTGATCCCCAAACAGAGAATTTCCTATCACAGGAAAATCTATAGCCTCTGACTGGGTATCTTGGGACAGATTAGTGCATCTGAGCCATGCCAACCTACGGAGAGCTACAGAAGTGGCCATGACCCTAGAAGAAACATCATTAACATCAACAGCAGTATGAAATTGAACTTTAGAGGCTTCAATGCCATCAGCAGCCACCTGTTCCAACTCACTAGCCAGCTGGCCCTGGGCCTGCTTGGCCAACTGCAATATAGTGTCCCACCTAGATTTCTGATATCTAGCCACATAAGCCATATAATTAGCCTGTCTGAGTCCCAACGAAGCTGCCATATATTGCTTTTTCGCCATGGCATCAATCTTCCTGGAATCTTTATCAGGAGGATGTGAGGCCAGGGGAATATTAGCCTTGTCACAGGCTGCAGCTTGAACACCTACATGACTACACTGCTCAGTGAGGAAGTCTGTATTAGGGCCTGATAAAGTATACCTTCTGTCCATTTTTTTATCTACAGGAGGGACAGAATGAGGATTTTTATAAATCTTCGTTGTTTGCTTCCTAAATGACTTATGCAAAGGAATAGACAACCTTCTAGACTCTGGAATATCCATCATTTCTACATAATCAGGCTCCTCTTGCTCATCCACAGCCTCCCTAAAGGGAGCTGGAGGGTTTCTGCCACCTTTTATAAAACCTGAAATGAGAAGGGACTCAGACAGCAAAGGGGAGACTCAAAGGTCTGTCTGGAGAAATGTCCGCCTCTATGGGCACTTCCAGACCTTCCCAGTCACAAATACACTCATCAAGGTCCTCCTCCCTCCTGTGGTTCATAAAATCCCCAACATCATAATCCTGAACCACTGGACCTGAACGAGCCCCCCTTTTCCCAACTATAGGGGGTTTGACAAGTCCCTGAGACAAAGACTGGACAATCTGAATGGCTTTAGCTATCTCTGCAGCAGCAGTAGGAGAGACAATATTGGACTCCAGACCTGCTGATTTCTTTGTCTTTTTTACTTTGACTGGTTCTTCTGAACCAGCCTTCCTTTTGCCCGAGGAAGTCACGCCCTGGTCAGAGGGCACTCCCTCTGGTCCAGTAGGAGCTGGACCGGCTGGCCATCCGGTCAGCGGACTTTTTGGCCTCTGCTCCCTGAGCCGGCCCAATCTCTTTTCCAGGGTGGCTGCAGGGAAATTTTTACACACCTGGCAGTCTGACAGGAGGTGGTCAGCCCCCAGACAATAGACACAAGTGGTGTGTGGGTCAGCCTTGGCAAAGGCTTCCCCACAGACATCACAGTGTTGAAACCCAGTGGGCCCGGATTTTCTTTTGGGTTTCTCAGACATAATGCCAGCCTAACCAACAAACTTGCCCTTTAAACGGCCGTGCCAGGCAAGACACCCTTATCGGTTCCTAACCGTGTCACTGGTATTGGAAAAAACCAAAAATTAAAGGTTTTTTAGAACCGATAAGAACCGGAACCGTGACTCTAAAGTCAGTAAAGTCAAAATAAGCAAACCGATCGGTTCAGACTGAACCGATAATGAATTTCACACAGACTTTAATTTTAGTACTTACGGTTACCAGATAAAGCTTCTGAACCGAAACCGCGTAATTTTAAATATTTGCCGTTCAAATGAACCGAATAAACCGAAACTAACTGAGCTGAAGGAGCTGATCTCCGAGCGACTGTTCAGTGAAAGTGGAGTAAAGAATCTGGCAGTTTCATTTGAAACTGACCAGATAGAGCTTTGAACAGCGCCCTCGCGCTGTGGAACTCCAGATCTCTCTGGAGTTAACTGTTTCCTCTCCGGGGCAGTTCAGAGCCAGGGGCTAACTGCAATGGTCCTAATTATAGCAAGACTTCATGGTGTTTGAAGTAAGCTTTCCCAACACAAAATTCAGGTTCCATGTCGGGACTGGACTGTGGACAGGAGGTTTCAAGTGCAGAATGTCTCTCAAAAACATACGGGCCACCTCCAGCTGAGCAACCCTCAGTACGTACATGGAAAGTTGAAACAGCAGCCAAGTGCACTTTAATGGAAGAATACTTTAGGCCTGCACTTGATAAGGACAGCAGATCCTCTAGAACCTGATTTACCGGACAGGTAAAGGGGTCTAAGTGATGAGAAAGTGGCCTAAAAAGCAAACTGCTTCCACTTCATGGAATAAGTGGCCCTGGTAGAAGGCTTTATAGCAGCCACTAAGACATCATCAACCTTTCGGAAACCCAAATCTAGCAATGCCTATGTTTTCAGGAGCCATGCATGGAGGTAAAGCAATCTGAGGTCCGAATGGATCAGGTTTCCCTGCTCCTGTGACAGAAGTTCCTGGCATAAGGGCAAGGGTACTGGTGCTTCCACTGTCAGTTGCTGAAGTAAGGGGAACCACATCTGTCGAGGCCATAGAAGAGCAATGAGGATTAGAGTTGCCCCCTCCATCTGAAGTTTGAGTAACACCCTCTGAATTATAGAAAAGGGAAGGAAGGCATAAAGGAACCTCCACTTCCAAGACAGGGACAACGGGTCTCGCCAGAAAACTCCAGGCCCTAGAATGAATGAGCAGAAAAGCAGCAGTTTTGCATTGTGTGGGGATGCAAAAAGGTCCAACTTGGGACAACCCCCGTCTGTCTAACAGGTCTTCCATTACTTAGGTCAGCAGTTCCCATTCGTGTATTTTCGACTGTGATTAGCTTAGCCTGTCTGCCAAGATGTTTTCGGCACCTCAAACATGTACTGCTGACAGTTTTAGACCATGTTCTAGAGCTCATTACTATACTCTCGTTGCTTCCCTGCACAGGGGGACGACTGAGTTCTCGCTTGTTTGTTGATGTAATGCATCACACTGACGTTGTCTGACTGTATTAACACAGGACCTGGGGACAGGTGAGTATAGAAGGCCTGCAGGCCATACAGAAAAGCTGCTCTTCACCTTGGTCCATACAAAAGAAATTTCTTCATACTTACTGTCATTTCCTTTTCTGTTAGCTCCAACACTGTCAATGGTATTCATTATAGGAATACCCACTGACAATGTGGAGTGCTACAGAA
This sequence comes from Neoceratodus forsteri, assembly GCA_016271365.2. NCBI lineage: Eukaryota > Metazoa > Chordata > Ceratodontiformes > Ceratodontidae > Neoceratodus > Neoceratodus forsteri. The sequence continues at coordinate 1,116,545,164 of CM028130.1, forward strand.
ATCCCTTTTCTGATAAGGCCCCCAGATGTTCCCCCCAGACCATCCCCAAGGCATCTGTAGTTAAAATCTGGTGAGGGGAGGGGGATCAGGAAAGGAACCCCATTTAGCAGGTTGCTGAGTTCCATCCACCAACTGAGCACATTGCATACAGGAAAGGTTACTAGAACCCTCTGTTCTAGATCACATGTAAGCTTTATTTTTTATTTTATTCTTTGGCAACCGGGTAAGGCCCACTAGGCACAGGTGCCTGTTTTCAGGGGTGACCCGTGAGCACTGGGGTGGTTAAGTAACTTGCTCAGATTCGCACAGTATGCAAGTCGAGGTTGTGGGAAACAAACCCAGGTCTGTCTGCAGGATGTTACAAGCTCATTCACAGCTCGTTACTCTAACCTCTAGGCTATACTGCCAGCCTGCTAATCCCCATGTGTAGTCTGACCAGAGGTGCTGTGACAACAGCTACCGACATTAGGCACAGAAGCTGAAGAATGTTCTGGCTGTGACATACCGGCTGTCGTGGACCATCCGGGCCTGTGTAATCAGATGTTCAGCCCTCTCCTGAGGCAGAAAGGCCGAGCCTAGGGCTGTGTTCAAAACTGACCCTATATACTGTAGACACTGGCAAGGAATCAGGACAGACTTTGGCATACTGACAGTGACCTCTAAGGCATCAGATAGTTGTCTTGTTCAGGTTAGGGTGTGCAGGAGTTGCTCCCTGGAGTGAGCTGACAGTAGCCAATCATCCAGGTAGAGAAATACATAAAGGCCTTCCCTGCGAAGGGCATCTGCTACTACTGACAAGCATTTGGTAAAGACCCATGGTGCAGATGACAAGCCATACAACAATACTCTGAACTGGAAGTGTTCCACTTGAAATAGGAACCTCAGATATTTCCTGTGAGGTTTTCAAATTTTGATGTGAAAGTAGGCATACTTCATGTCTAGGGAACAGATCCAACCCCCTACCTGCTGCAGTGGGAGTAGGCCTTGTAGGGTGACCATTCTGAACTCTTTGTACTCTATAAAAAAGTTCAGATCCTTGAGATCCAGAATAGGTCTCAGATCTCCCGTCCATTCTGGAACTAGGAAATACCGAGAAAAGAATCCGCGTCTCTCTGATCCACAGGTAAAGGTTCTACTGCACTGTTCTGAAGCAAGGTGAGGACTTCCTCCAGGAGCACGGGAATGAGATCTGGAGGTTAATGTGAAGGCACTGGTGGATGGTGTAAAGGTAGTTCTAGAAGTTCCAAAGCATGGCCCTGTGCTACTATTTATAGGACCCAGGCATCTGAGGTCACCTCCTTCCACTGGTCCAGGTGGAGGGAGAGACAACCCCCAGCAACCAGCCCTGGAGGCAATGGTGGCTGGACAGTGTAAAAGGAGTCACGCAGAGCCTGCTGCAGCAGCTCCTCCCGCACCGCCACCTCTAGGGGATTTTGAGTAGGCACCTGGAGTGGCTTCTGGGGGTAGGCAGGGCTCCTGCTCCATTACCATTACCTTGTTGTCTGGTAGTGGCACAGTATCTAGTACCAGCTGGATGAAAAGGCACCCCGTCTACTCCTTGGATGGGTATGATAGAGGGAGTGAACTGATTTCAGAGTTCTGCCTGAGGCCTGCAAATTAGAGAGGATGTCATGAACATCTGCACCAAACAACTTACATACGAACATATGAAGAAACCAGTGGAAGAAGGCCATTTGGTCCATCAAATCTGCTCGTATTGCAGGGTCCACAGCTTGAGCTAATGTCCCTGCCCTCCTTCCCCACTCCTCCCATCCTCTCTACCCATGATCCTTACCTTCCCCCTATGCCTATCCCAGCCTCTCAAAGCTGCCCACTGTCTTCAATGAGATGACCTCTTTTGGCAATGCATTCCAAGTGTCCACCACCCTCTCTGTGAAGAAGTTCTTCCTGACCTCCCCCCTAAACCTCCCACCCTGCAGCTTAAGACTGTGCCCCCTCGTGTTATGGCTGCCACTCAGCTTAAAAAGACTCTCCTTATTTATTCCTTTCAAGTACTTGAAGGTCCCAATCATGTCTCTGTCTCTCTCTCTCTCTCTCTCCTGTCTTCCAGGGAGTACATGTTCAGTGCCCTCAATCTCTCCTCGTATGCCTTACCCTGCTGACCTGCTATCATCTTTGTAGCCCTCCTCTGGACCTTCTCCAGCAGGTTAATGTCCTTTTTGAGGTGTGGGCACTAGTACTGAACTCCATACTCTAGATGCGGCCTTACCACTGACCTGTACAAGGGCAGTATAACCTCCTCTCTCCTACTACTAATCCCCCTAGATATGCATCCCAGCATCTTTTTTGCCTTTCCTGCTGCTTTCTTGCACTGCGTGGCCTGCTTCAGGTCACTAGTGATCATCACTCCCAGGTCCTTCTCCTCTTCTGATGCAGATACTCGGGACTACACCCAGGTAGTACTCTGTCCTGAGATTCTTGGCTCCAATATGCATAACTTTGCATTTCTTGACATTGAAGCAAAGCTGTATCCTGGGATTCTTGGCTCCAATATGCATAACTTTGCATTTCTTGACATTGAAGCCAAGCTGCCAGATCCTGGACCACTTCCCTAGCTTTTCCAGATCCTTCTGTAGGTCCTGTATGCCTTCAGCTGTGTCCACTCTTCCACAGAGCTTGTTGTCATCTGCAAATAGGCACATTTTGCCCTTAATGCCATCTCCAATGTCACAGATGAAGACATTAAAACACCGGCCATAGCACTGAGCCCTAAGGGACCCCACTGGTTACCTCTAGTGCCAGATAACTCTCCCCCCACAACCACCCTCTGGGTTCTGTCCCTCAGCCAGTTTTCCACCCATCTGGACATCGTTTCCCCGAATCCAAGATCCACCAACTTCCTGATCAACCTGTTGTGGGGCACAGAGTCAAAGGCCTTGCTGAAATCAAGATAGAGGATGTCTACCACTTGGCCCCTGTCTGCTGTCTTAGTGACACTGTCAAAGAAGTAAATCAGATTTGTTTGACATGTTCTCTCCCCACCCCATGAGCCCATGTTGCCTCGCATCCTGAGGACCATGGTCCTCTAGATAGTCCACCAACCTTTCCTTTAGTATGGTCTCCATGAGCTTGCCCACAATGGAGGTCAGAGACTGGTCTGTAATTCCCTGGGTCATCCTTGGGACCGCTTTTGTGGAGGGGCACTACATGTGCTGTTCTCCAGTCCTGCGGTACCACCCCTGACTCTAGTGAACTATTAAATATGTCTGCAGTGGTCCTGCCAGCTCCTTTAGTACCCTTGGATGTACTCTGTCCGGCCTGGTGATTTGTCCACCTTCAATGCCAGCAGCCCCTCCCTCATTCTATCCTCCTCTATCACTACATCTGTGTTCCCTTCCCCACTGCTCCCCTTTTCCCTCCTGAAGGTACTGGTCCATCCTTCTCCCTGGTGAAGACAGAACAGAAGTAGTCATCTCTTGCTTTCCATATGATTTACAGTGATAATTAAGCAAGTTTAGGATAATGAAGTATTGTCTGAACTTTTGTAATTTCAGTAATAGTTTCATGTTCTGTTTAGTAGTATGTTTTTCCGCTTAGACGTCCATTCATCTGTTTCAATTGATGATTTCTTATTTCTTTATGGGTGCAAATATATTTTTCATGTTATAACAAATGAGTTTTTTATTCACTATTTTGTACTATAAAAATGAATACAAGATGTGATGGAAATGACATATTACCATGATGTCACTACTACAGTATTTAAGGGCTTAACCCATTCCAGGTACCCACCCCCTGAGGAAGCTCCGATTACGCAAAGTGCCAGGCCACCTGGGTAATGGTCTCAGGCTGCTTTTTTTCTGTATGGAAGTGTATTTTACCTGCCCATGATCTGGTAGTGCAGATTAATTAAACACCTTCTGCACTGATAATTGGAGTGCGGCTCTACTTATTTTCTTGGATTTCTACTCAGAACCTCAGAGTGCTGGTCTTTTTAGTGGTATCCTGCCCTTCTAGAGCAAAGCCCATGGCTGAATGCATCTGCTGCATCATGGTGAAAAATGCAGGGTCATCTGGAGGGGACCTTGGTGTATTCACCACAGAGTCCTCTCACTGCAGTAACAGGGAGACCCGGAAGCAGGCACCTTATGTCCAAAAAGGAGAGAAGGACTGCCTGAGAGTCTGTGCAACTTTGATTAACAGGTGCAACTGGAGTAGTTGATGGGAGAGGCTGAGTTCCCTTCATCAACTGCAACATACCGGCCCCCAACATTGGTGTCAGGTCAACAGCAACAGAACAGATGACGTCGAAGCCAAAGTCATCCCTATTGAGCACAAGGGCAATTTGAAGTGCATCGGGAAGACTTCTCCTAGTCCCAGTGCTTGTGACTCCCTTAAGTTTTCGGCTAGGATTTAGATGATTGCGATTTGGTCAATGGAGCTGGCGACGCAGACTTTTCTTGTAGCTGCTTCTCCATTCTCTCTTCGGTCTTTTGGAGTAAACATTTCTCCAAAGCACCCTTTATGTGTTGCCAGTTGCAGAATTAACCCCCCCCCCCGCAGATTTTGCAGGCTTTCACGCTGTTGTCTGGGCCTAAGCAGCAGAAACAAACTTTGTGGGAGTCACCGGTGTAGATCTTTTCTCCACACTCACAGTACTGGAAAAGTTCAGAGGTTTCCTTCGACGATGTGAAGATCATCGAAAATCACTATAAAAGTGATTACTTTTAGTAAGCGAGAAAATAAAACAGCGGCAATAACAGCAATGTTTCCTACTGCAGTCCAACAAGTCTGACCGACGGAGGGAAAAGAATAGAGGAGAGAAGGGTTCACCCACGTTTATGTATACACAGACATCTGATGTTATCATGGATGGCCCTTGGCAGACTGCTTGCTAAAGTTCCTGTGTGGTCCTAGTGCCTGGCAGCTATAAGTTCCACAGGTATGGCCTGATGAAAGAGATATCCACGAAGAAGATACACAGTTGCTACAATACTACCAACACCCTGGACTGTCTTACTGCAGTTAAAAAAAACAGATCTGTGAGGAACATTTAAAAAATAAAATATTTTACCTATTAGTAGTACTGTCACGAGGCATGGGTCCTGGCCAATTGGTATGCAGGGACGTCTGTGCCCATTTTATAAACTCCTCCCAGCACACACACACACACACACACACACACACACACACACGGTTTTAAATAGTCATTATCAGCCAGCCTGCCGGTGCAGTGGTAGCGCTACCGCTCATGATGCTGGTGACCCAGGTTCGGGAACGAGCCTGGGGAGCTGGACGGCCAGCTGGGGGGAGAAGGCTGAGGGCCATGGATCACTCACTTATTCTGGGGAGAGAGGGGGGAACAAGGTCCAGTGCTCGACTGACCTCAGGCGGAGGCCTGGGGTACAGCAAGCGCCCGGCCATGCAAGGGGTTGAGCGTGCCAGACATCAGCAAATCTCTGCCTTGATGTCAGGGTGCATGATACACCCAGAAGAAAGGGGAAAATCTCCCCCTGTGCTCTGGGAAGATGGTACGTCAACACAGACCTCAATGGTCCTCTGCCTGCTCAGCGCAGCGCCCCAACGGCGCCGCGAGTTTGGGTGGGCGGCCCCAACCTCATCCCTGCCGGGGGGAAATCCAAGGCTACATGGGGAACTACTGCAGGACACAGGTAGGAAGGAACCAGGCAGAAGCTAGGCGCCTCCCGATGATATGAGCACAAGGAGCAGGGAAGGCTAACAAACAGAAAGTACAAAAAATAAATAACTAGCTAGTATTTACATCACAGTTTGCTTATGCAAACTGGCTGTTGGGCAAGTCAGGAGAAATGACCGCAAAAATATGCAATCCATTTTCTCAGTTTTTTAGTTATTTCCACATGTTTAGAGGGTGAATTCTAGCTGCAGCAATATCAATCAGTGGAAAATGGGCAGTAGTGTGCCCCAAGCTCTGCCCACCAGACTCAGTAATTGGCTGCTGCATCCCACGCTCCTGAAAGAGAAGAAACTCAAAAAGTGACCCGTGCTGATGCAGTGAGGACAGTCGAGCGGAGTGGATCACTGGCTCCAAGGAGGATAAAAGACGTTTTCAAGGTAGGTACATAGTACTAGTCCCGGTATAAATTTCTTGCACATTTGACAGGACTGAGAATAAACACTAAGGGCAGCTGTAAAAGTTTGTGTACTAGGAACCTTTCAGCTTTGGGACTGCTTTTTCCGCGCTATGCGAGTCAGAACTTGTTCCCCCTTATTCCCAGCTCATCTGCTATGTGATCCAGTTGTTTCCGGGATCGTGATGCGGGAACCTTTTCTTTACTGCTGGCAGTGACTGTTCCCAGGAAACCAGAAGTAGGACAGCTCCATGCTTACTGGTGATGTTGTCTGCAGCTCCTGGCCCAACAAGATCCGATCTAGGCCTGGCTGAGAGTGCAGCTGTTACGCAATGGGGCACAATCGCTGAGGTAAATCCCCCACAGGTGTCTTTTTCTGACCTGGCACACAGTTGGGGTGGGGGGAACGACTTTCAGCTTGGGACACTTAAGTCTCGAACACAGAGTATGCATCTTGCTCGCCTCCATCCAATCATGACTGCCCCAGCTGCAGTGTTCGTTGCTACCAGGCCGGGGATCGAGGAATGTTCTTGTTGAGACCCTCAGCAGCTGTAACTGTTTCTCAGGAATGGAAGCCGGTGAGTCAGCTCCAAGTCCAGGCTCTTACGCAACGTCGTCACTGCAGCCCCATCTCAACAAGATCCGATCCGGATCAGATACCTGGTGTCCCCTGCTTTTCCTGGCTTCACAGCCAACGAGTCTAATGGTAAAATCACAGTGCAGGAAAATGCACCCCCCCACACTTTTCTGACGGTACTGACTGCACGAGTTGGCGGGGGTCAAAGGCAGTCTGTTTTGGACCAGCTGCTGCTCAGTCAGATGAACGGGTGCCCCAGAGTGTCTTGTGCCTGTCGAGGATTAGCAGCCAAATGGGTGGCGTGGGCGACCTAATGAGGTGATATGAGAGAGAGAGAGAGAGAGAGACACACACACACACACACACAGAACAGCAAAGTCCTCCAGTCTGCCCTGCCACATGGGGGGTGTGGCAAAGTCATTCCATGCCCTGGCTGTCTGAAAACATTAAAAATCTTGTTGGGTTATAATGCTGAAGTGGTTGCAACTATGGGCCCAATGACCAGGGGATCAGTTGGTGCTGAATGGGGTATCTGTGGGCAAGATTCTGTGCTTTTACTGCCAGTGGGGAACTGGCACAACCAAATGCAAAGTGGGCTTGTTCGATGGGCCCTGTCAGTGCTGGGGTTCACAAGTGGGCCAGCCACCAGCTTAATCCAGTGTGACAAATGGCTAGGGAGGCTCAGTACCAGTGGGGAATTGACCAGCAAAGTGATGTGCCCAGTTGTGAGTCCAGAACACACTGTGTGTATGTGGTTGGGGGACTACTAAGCAGCTGCTAAGACAAGTGCTCCAGCTCTGGCCTGCCGCATTGGGGGCTGTGTGTGTGGCAAAGTCTGTCTCTGAACCCTGAAGCAAAATCTAGCTGTGTTCTGCTGCACCCAGACATACCAGCCACCTGGTGGTGGGGGGGTTGAAGAGACTGCTCTGCGCTGGAGATTTACTATTGATCATCAGGGGCAACTTAAGCCGACTGCCCAACACTGTGCCGTTTAATGCCAGTGCGGGAAATTCATTGGCACAAAGCCAGGTAGTTTCAGAGTGATGTGGGCTTATGGTTATGGGTCCCTCAAAGCAAGCCATTCACAAGTGGGCTGCACCGCACCTGGGAGTCCTGTTGGGGCGAACTGCCATGAGACAGCCCATTACAGCAATGCCAACACTGTTTATGTCAAAGGAAGTCAAAAATGTGTTTCAGGTGAGAAATAACACAATATGTATAATATGTTGTAAATATGACAACTTTTTCATTTTGCTAATCAATTCGATCCCCTCGCTGCACATTTGCTATACTGAGTAGCACTTTTCCGCGCAAAAGTGCTAATCAATAGAAAGTCCTTATTTGAAACCCTGCACATACCTAATCTGGAATCAAGCCCAACACTGTATCTGTGGAAGGGTAAGCTAAAGGTTTCCCTGGTAAGCAGTTAGGAAAGGAGGGAGATTTTCATGGTTAGCAAAGAAACACTGGAAATTTAAACAAGGGGAAAAGAACATGTAATTATTTATTTGTAATAACTGGCTGCCGTTTTTTCTCATTGTAGGAGCTGGTTATAATTCACTGTTATAACCCGTGGGTTATAATGGCGAACACGCGCCAGCTCCTCGTCAGTCTGGCTTGCACTGTCTCACAGTGCTGTGAAACGAGCAATCGTCAGAAATTCAGACACCTCAAGGAGCAATTCTGACTCACCTGAGATTGGGGAAAAAAAAAACACACTCCCAAACCCTTTTAAAACATAAAACAAATATTTCTTGTCACTAACCTTTCAATTCACTTCCTACTTCCACAACCCTAGCTTCGAGATTTACAGGCACCGTCTTTTTCGTAATTCCATAGAAACCAGGGTGACCTATCACCTTAAGAGGTAATTAAAATATCACCAAGGCAACAGCAATCCGCTGCAACCAAAAAACTTCAAATAAAAAAAAAAGACCTTTGAAAAAAGCAATTGCGAAACGCGTCAGGTGATGTTAGGGGGTGTTCCCTTGCCTCTTGCTGCAACTAAGAACATTGTACCAGCCTCTCCTAGGCTTGTTTGGTTTTATGCAATTTGAGGACTTTTATGTACTGCCTGTTTTTTGCTAACCTTTGGAACTGTGAACTGAGAGTGCTTTGTATGGTTTTATTGAAAACACATTTTGCACCTTATGCTCTGTGCACAAAATAAAGTATTTTGCACATTATCAGGAAGCATAAGTAGTCTTTTTGGAGCAACACTATAATTGTGTACCTTTGTTGCAAGTGCTGGTCCCCTTCTGTTTCTGAGAAACAGAACAAAAAAAAGACTAGTATCTTGCTGTTTTTTTATGTTCTTTCCATTAGCAACAATGCTTTACTAATAAGCCTCTTATTTACTTGAGAATTTTACTGGCAAGCCACTCCATGCACATGCCTATCTCATAGAACCTGACGGTAGAAAAGATCCCATGGTCCATCCAGTCTGCCACCCCCCAGCCTACCTCCTCCTCCCTGGGAACCCACCCTCCCCATAGCCGCTTATGCCTGTCCCAAGCCCTCTTGAATCCTGTAGCACTGTCTCCACCCCACACCTCCTCCAGAAGCCTGTTCCAGGCATCCACCACCCTCTCCATAAAGAATTCCCTCACATTCCCTTTAGTCCCCTTGTAGTCTCAGGCTATTCCCTCTAATAGCAGTGTCCCTCTTCATTTTGAATATGCCCCCCAGGCCCCCTTTGTTAGTTCCTTGATGTATTTGAAGGTCTCTATCATGTCCTCTCTCTCACTTCTGGTCTCCAGGGTATATAACCCCAGCTCGCTGCATCTCTGCTCATATGGCTTGCCCTTCATCCCTAGCACCATCTTGGTTGCTCTTCGATGAACCCGTTCCATCTGGTCTATGCTCTTTCACAAGTGAGGCCTCCAGAACTGGACTCCGTACTCCAGGTGCGATCTCACCATAGCCTGGTAAAAGGGTACTAGGACTTCCCTCCTCCTGCTAGTGATTCCACTGCCAATACTAGCCAACATCCCATGGGCCTTCCCCACTGCCTTAGTATACTGTTTCCCCACCTTAAGGTTGCTAGAGACTATTATACCCAGATCCGTCTCTTACTCTGTCTCCCTGATTCCCTACCCTCCCATTTTGTACTCTGTCCCTGGGTTACCATGTCCTAGGTGCACAATTGTACACTTCCTGATGTTGAACTTCAGTTGCCAGGTCTCCGCCCACCCTTCTAGTGCCCTCAAGTCCTGCCACATGTCCTCCACCCCTCCCTCAGTGTCCACCCTATTGCAGATTTTCATGTCATCTGCAAAGACCACCCATCCTTTCAGTCCCTCCATAATGTCGCATATACAGACACTGAAGAGGAGCGGCCCCAGCACCAACCCCTGGGATACCCCGCTCATCACTTGTCCTTTGCTAGAGTGCTCCCCCTTCACTACCACCCTCTGGGTCCTGTCAGCTAGCCAGCTTTGCACCCATCTAGTTATTTTGTCCTCAACCCCCATACTTCCCATTTTATTGACCAATCTTCTGTGAGGCATGGTGTTGAAGGCCTTACTTAATCCAGGTAGGCTACGTCCACTGCCCCACCCTTGGTCCATCTCCTGCGTCACCCAATCGAAGAATTCAATAAGACTGGACAGGCAAGACCTCCCCCTAGTGAATCTGTGCCGGCTGTTGTTCAGCAATCCATTTCCCTCTAGGTGCTGCTCCACCCTTTCCCTGACGAGTGCCTCCATGACCCTCCCCACCACAGCTGTAAGGCCGACTGGAGGATAGTTCTCCTTTGCCTCTCTTCTCTCCCCCTTGTGTACTGGCAGGACTGTGGCCCTTCTCCAATCCTCCTGCACCTTCCCAGCGTCCATGGACAGGTTAAACAAGCTTGCCAGCGGGGGAGGTTAACTCCTCCCTTAGTTCCCAGATCACCCTCAGATGCAGTCCATCCAGTCCCATGGCCTTGTCCACTTTCACCCTACCAAGTTCTTCCCTGACTCTCTCTATACTAAATGGGCCCCATCTCCACCCTTTTCCTCAGCCTCAGCCCCCCCTTCCTTCATGAAATCTGAGCAGAAGTACCTATTCAATTCCTCCACTTTCATGCAGTCGTCCTCTAGTGACCTCCCCCGTCCCCCCAGAACCTAGCGATCCTTAGTCTTCCTTTTCCCACGTATCTAAAAAATGTCTTTTGCCCCCTCTTCCTGTCTCGCAATCCTCTCCACGTGTTAGCTTTTGCCTTCCTATTCTCTTTCCTCGCTATCCTCCTCGATTCCCTGTAAGTTTCCCTGTCCTTCTTCTTCTGCATTTCCCTGTATTTCCTAAATGCCCTTCTCCTGCTCCCTACCACCCTCGCTACACTCCTGTTAAACCACAGAGGCCTCCCTACTTTTTGCTCCCTTCCATACCCTCCTTATACACCTGTTCGTTGCCTCCTTGACCTGGTCCCTAATAGCCCCACATAGGGCCTCCACTTCCCTTATATCCCCTATATCACCCACTGCTACCTCCACTATCCTTCTCATCAAAAGTCTGCACCCCTGAAATCCAGTACCGCTGTGCTGGTCCGGGTCACCTCTCTGCCCGCCCTCACCTTAAACCTGATGGTACTATGGTCACCATTACCCAGCTCCTCCCCCACCACCACTTCCTCCAGGTTCTCACCATTTGTCAGGACCACATCCAGTAGGTTGCTTCCCCTTGTTGGTTCCCTGACTAACTGCCAAAGGAAAGCCCCCTGTAATACTTCCAGAATTTCCCTGCTTCTAGCTGAAGCTGCGTCAGGGATGGACCAGTCAACGTCAGGAAGGTTCAGGTCCCCCACTAGTAACGTTTCCCCTTTCAGAGCTATCCTCGCTATGTCCTGCGTCATCTTCCTATCCTGCTCCTCACCTTGGGTGAGTGGTTTGTATACCACACCAAGCCTCAATGACTCCCCTGTCCTTCTGCCTAGCGTTGCCCATAGTAATTCCATCTCCCCGTCGTCCTCCCTCTCCTCCAACACCTTCACATCTTCTGTTATACACACGGCCACCCCCTTCCCCTCCCCCCGTCTTTCCTGTCCCTCCTGATTAGTCTGAACCCTGGAACCTCTGTTTCCCAAGTGTGGAGCTCCATCCACCAGGTCTCCGTAACTGCTACTGTGTCCAGCCTGTCACGTGCAATGGTGGCTATAAGCTCCTCCATCTTGTTTGCCAGGCTTCTAGCATGGACTACCAGACCCCTCCACCATTGTCCCCCATCCACAGATTCCCTCGCTGGCCTGCCAAAGCCCCCGTCTTCAGTTTTTTCCCGGAGGGGGGGGGACCAAGGGCATAAAATAAACAAGTTCATGGCTTTCTAAAAACTGATTTACATGCAGAGTTTCTAAAACATTTATTTAATGATTCTGAAATGTTTACTGTGTAATTTTTAAATGTTTAATGCTGTTTCATGTTCAATTCTGTGAAAAGAGCAAAACTTGCAACCAACAGTCTCACAAATATTTTTTTTTTTTATCTGGTTGGAGAAAAAAGGGCAGCCAGCAATTACATAAAACAATACATGTGACAGAGTTTAAAACTTGAATTTAATGCACACCCTTGGTGTGGTATGCTTTAATAAACCCCATGGGCTTCGCCCTCTGGGTTTATGTAGCATCCCACACCTCGGGTGTGCATTAAATATAGAATAATGCATGGAGAAGTGTGGTGTACGGGAATTTTATGCACCCCGAGGTGTGTGATGCCCCATAAACCCCCGAGGGCGAAGCTCAAGGGGTTTATATGGGCATCACATACCGAGGAGGTGAATAAAATCCCCACTGAACCAGATTTCATGTTCATATATATAATATATATATATATATACACACACACATATATATATATATATATATATATATATATGGTTTTTGGTGGGGTTTTTTTTGTTTAAATTGTCTTTTTTGCCACTTTACGAGGGTAACTGACTGCCCACGACAAGCTTGTCTCATGCTGACTGACTGATGGTGTAGCGCTTGTGCACATCCAGCGTGAAGACAACATGTTCGGCATTTTTTCTGGTGATGCTGCAGTACTGTTCTGCCCCTGGTTTACGGAGCTCCATAAATCACATATGTGGTTTACGGAGCTGCTGGGCTCTCACCACTAACCAGTAAATATATAGAGAATAAAGTATGGGTCTGGGTGTGTAACGAGAAAGTACTCACACCCGAGGGGTTTGCGTAGCATCATATAATTGCCGCGGATTTCTTTTCCCACAGCAGTATAGCATACAAAAAGACGCTCTTGTGCGATCGCCGCGTCTGCTTAGTTGAGCACGCCGCCACGCCTGTCGGTTCGCTTTTTTTTTTTTTATTTCATTTTGTGTGGAGCCAACATTTTGAGGGTATTTCCTTCATTTTGATTTATTTCTGCCTGCCAGCACTTACCGCAGTTAGAGTAGCAGTCCAGAGGGGGAAAGACGAGACGGACAGTGGCTATGAGGAAGACCGTCAGAGGTGAGGGCGTCTGCACAGTGCAAGGGAAACCGGGCGCATGTTTGCCGTTATAAACGCTCCTTTATAACAGCGAATTACGCAATGGTTTACCAATGGGAAAGGACGTGTGGTTATTATATTTTCGTTATGCACTCCCCCCAAGTATTATTCTATATTTAATTCAAGTTTTGTTTTTTTTTCTTTTTTGTTTTTTTTGGGGCTAGTTAATGGTTTTACTGAATAAAGTGGCTGGCATGTTTGTGATAGCAATCAGGAATAAGAGGAATGGCCTATGAATCTCCTTGTACATTGCCCAGCTTGAAAAATAAGTTCTAACACTTTCAGCCCATGTAGCTGTAGTTAATAACCACACGGGTCTGGACAGCCATTGACAAATTATTTTGTTTGTACCCAATTTATAAAACACTACTGACGTACTGTTAAGATGTCAGATTTCCTTTTGTTGTTTTTATGTTCAATCCTGTTATCATGGTATTTGCAACCTAACTATAGATCAGTATACCTCTGTCCCTTGATTGAATCCCTTTGCATAAAACTGTAGTTTACATAGCTGAGTGTCAGCTCTCCTCTCTCAAAGTAATCCTCTTGCACTAAACTGACCTCACACAACTGGATTTTCATTTGCAATCAGCAACACACAACAACCAAAGTCTATCACACTTCTGTTACAAGAGACTATTTCATGCATTCTGTTCCAGAGAAATAAAAATACTTACAAATTGGACTTCAGAATCCTAGCAATTTCATTGGTCTGTACATATCACATGACCATTTAGTAATCTCTGGTATACGAACAGTTCATAACTAACCTGCCCTAATCTACCTTGCAGTAACCTAACTAAATAAAAACATCATATTTTTCCATTAAATTAAAAAAAAAGTTTTTTAATTTTTAAACACAAAAATCCATAATCCCGGTTTCTTCAAAATTAATTAACTTTCTGGGCTCACTTACAGGTACTCAGCGTTTGTTTTCAAACTCACATATTCTACCTAGCAACAACCTAAGGGAAAATAAAACCTTTTTCCATTTTATAAACACAATAACCCACTCCATGGCATGAGTTTTTAGAGAATTAATGAACTTCCCGGGTGCAATGAAAGTCACCCGTCCGTTAGCCTCATGCCTTCCAATTCACCTAGGGCATGCATTAATTCACAAGAAATGCATACCTGCTGTGGGATATTTACTTCAATGACTGCATTCAAACAACCATGTTTCTGTATATTTAAACTACAACCTCAAAATGCCATTTTATAAGCGGAATAAGCCACCCCTGGCTGTGGTTAAAAGGATTTCCATGCAATTCTGGCCTTTCTACCTCATGCCCTTATGCCCCAGGGTGCGCACTGAAGTAAACAAAAACTAAATAAATAAATAATTTAAACCACAGCCTGTCATGGCATATTCCTTACTTCAACCTCAAGAGTTCTTTCTATAGCAGAATATGGATGCCTAGTGCAACAATATGGAACCAGCTACCAGTGGAGGTAGTCGCTAGCAAAACCACGAATGAGTTTAAAAGAAAACTAGACAACTACTTCAGGGTGAGAAACATAAAGGGATACAGCTAGGAAATCAGTGACAAGCAAAACAAACTTTTGTCTTCTGAGCTTTGTAACAACCTATGAAACAATAATGTAAGAGCTTGACAAGGACAAACTACAAAATGGTCCTCAGAAATATAGAATTTGTTGGCAGAAAAGGACCACTTGGCCCACCCAGTTCACCCAAGTTTTTCCTGCCTGTCACACATCCGCAGACCCTAACTGGTCTTCGGTGCCTCTCCCTGCCTCTGCTCCAACATACCTCTATGTTTATCCCGTGTGTGCGTGAAGCCTCTAACCATTTCAGCCCTCACCACTTCGGTCACCAGTCTGTTCCAGGTGTCTGCTACCTTTTGAGTGAAGAAATATTTCTTCAGATCTCTCATGAACTTCTCCCCAAACTTCATCACATGCCCCGCGGTCCTGGTGCTCATCCTCTTATGGAAGAAGCTCCCCCCATGCACCCTCGTTACCCCTGTGAGAAACTTGTAGGTCTCTATTATGTCACCGTTCTCCCTCCCTTCTTCAAGTGTGTACATGCTGAGATCCCCAAGTCTCTTCTCATAGGTCTTTCCTTAAAAACCCTGCACCATTTTAGTTGCCCTTCTCTGGACTGCTGCTATGTCCTTTTTGCAGTGTGGTCTCCAAAACTGAACACCGAACTCCAAGTGGTGACATACCAGTTAGCGATACAGTGGCACCACCACATCCCTCCATCCCCTCCTGATGGAAATACCCTTCCCAATGCACCCCAGCATCCCACTAGCCCTGCTCACAGCCCTGTCATACTACACTGCCATCTTGAAGTCCTCTAATATAATAACCAGAAGGTCCCTTTCCTGCCTAGTGAGTGTCAGTCCCTCCCTTTCCCTCCTATACTCAGCACCAGGGTTGATTCCTATGCCCTAGCTGCTTGATTTTGCACTTTTTGGCACTGAACCCCAAATGCCATATCCTTGACCACTCCTCAAGTTTCCCTCTACTGAATATCCATCCTATTGCACATTTTAGTGTCATCTGCAAAAAAAAAAAGCATATCTTCCCCTCCAGTTCTTTTGCAATGTTCCCTAGGAAGACTTTGAAAAAAAGACTGGTCCTAGTACCAAACCCTGTGGTACACTGCTGATTACAGTCCCACCCTTAAGTTAACTACCACCCTCTGTCACATCTCTGTTAACCAGTTTTCAAACCTCACTTACCAGTCTGGACCCTATGTTTAAGCTGGTCAACTTCCTAATCAGCCTCCTGTGTGGCATAGTATTGACGGCTTTGCTGAAGTCCAGATAGGCCATGTCCACTGCCCTCCCCTGATCTATTTCCCCGGTCACGCAATCAACAAAATCTATCAGACTCGTTTGGCATGACCTCCCATCCCCCAACCCCCCGGTGAATCCATGCTGCCTGTGTTTATGCAGCCTACTGGATTCTAGATGCTCAACCAGCCTTTCTTTCAGTAGGGTTTCCATAAGTTTTCCCCACCACTGAAGTTAGGCTGACTGGCCTAGAATTGTTGGCCTCTTCCCTGATGCCACTCTTGTGTAGAGGGATCACATGAGTCCTTCTCAATCTCTGTCCTGGAGTGCACTACAAGGCCTGTAAAAATGGAATAATAACAGAATGCAAACTAGTATTTGATAAACAGTCTACAGAAAATTTAGGACTGCATGGTAAAGGCATATTTTCTTTAAATAATAAAATCCACCTCCAGTTAGTGTGTGAAGGCCCTGGTCCATCCCCATCCTCTACATCCCAGCTGTGGCACCCAGATTCCTTGCTGGTGGTGGCAACAAGATGGAATGCTGCCACAAGGGAGAAGTAGAGGACAACTGGTGGCAGTAGATAAATTACAGTCCATAATCTAAAATCCAGACTAGATGGGGAAAAGAGCGAGGTTAAAAAAAATTAAATAGAAATTTTAAAAAAAGCATACACAACATGGCATATTTGTAGAGCAGAAAAATGAGACTGGCCACCTACCAGAGGTCTCCTTCAGTCCTTTTCAGCTTATTGGCTCCCCAGGTTCAGCTGCTGCACTCCGTAACTCGCTCACTTGAGGACATTTTCCCAGCATCTTATCCATCACTTCAAAGTACTGGAAGGAGGCTGGATCTCCAGACCTGCCTCTTGCTCCTTCTGGCCCTCTTCCTCCAGTAGAGCTGCTTTAGTGTCTTCCACTTCGACCTGATCTGCATAAGGGTCATGGATGTCCTAGATGCACTCAAAGATCTAGGTGAGTCGCTGCTTCTTGTCCATATCTGCCACAACCTCCGTCTTCAATATGAGAGAAAGCAGGGCTCGGATGTCCTCCTCCAACAACCACACACGCATCTTGTGCTTCCTTCCTTCTAGTCTGCTGTCCTGTGTAAACCACAGGGGCTGAGCTCACCAAGTATAGCTGGGACCCAATCATTTTACGATACAGGACCATGTGACAGAGCATGTTGTGAAATGACTTGCGACACCATAAAGAGAATGTCTTGGGGGGGGGGGGGACTAAATGACAAACATCTCAACTTATCTTTCACACAGGTTCGTTTTAGCTGTAACAATTTTCACTTTGAAGCAGCTGTAAATGGAAGTATGAACAATTAATTAAGCAAACATTTTGGTAAGTGATAAAACATATTTGATATGGCGTGGAGGAGAGGGTGGGACTAGAGACACATACTATTCTAGAGTCACTTTTGGCAATCCATGTCATGTGAGAGATGAGATTTTCTTCATTTACTAGACCCCTGACATACACAACTGAGATATTTTTCCTCCTGTTAAGGATGATACATATAGCCAGAAGCAGGCTTTTTGCTAGTATGTAGGGAGAGTAGTATGTGGAGCTATAACTAGAAAAATGCTAATTACCCTATTTGTTCCCTCAGTAGGGTGCCAACCACAGGATGGCTGTAGTACAATGCTATAGACTGTATAAGGATCTATTGCACTGCATACCAGCAGGTCAGCCCCTCTTTCTCCCATAGCAAGCAGACCCCAGTTTTGTCATCTCCCACAAATCGGTCTCCTAGCAGTGTGTGCCACCACTGAAAATACTGACTTCTCAGTTAGTTGCAATTTGTAGTGCTGGGCAGCCACAGTGGCATCACTCAGCACACCTAACACAGCCCCCCCCCACCCGTTGCCTTATTCCAGTTAGTTGCCCCATTTGCTGATGGGCGCCA
Source organism: Neoceratodus forsteri (assembly GCA_016271365.2). Classification (NCBI taxonomy): domain Eukaryota; kingdom Metazoa; phylum Chordata; order Ceratodontiformes; family Ceratodontidae; genus Neoceratodus; species Neoceratodus forsteri. The sequence continues at coordinate 1,116,562,975 of CM028130.1, forward strand.
GCATTGTGGGCATCGGTGTGTATAAAGTGGGGCATGCAGACATCTCTGTTGTGGGGCTGCAGGTGTCTGTGAGGGAAGGGGTGTGCATGTGTCTGTATGAAGTGGAAAGTGCATGCCATCCCCTGAGTAGTGGGGTGGTGGGCGTCTGTATGTGCAAACAAGCTGGTGCACAAGTGTGGGCATGTGTGTGTGTGCGTGTCTATGAATGTACAAGGGTATGTCCGTGTCTCTCTCAAGAGCCAAAAAATACAGGTTACTCACCTGTAACACGAGTTCTAGAAATGGTATATGTTGTTCATCCACACTGTCTGGCAGGTTCCTTGTCGCTTTAAATCTTGCCGGAAGGTCTTCAAGCTGGCTCCTCCCACCCACCCGGGTGGTAAAACTCTCGGCTCCACCCCATGATGCCAGATCTAGCCCGCTGGAAGCCAGGTTGTGCGTCGAGAAGGGAGGTCGGGTGTGGATGAACAACATATACCATTCCTAGAACTCCTGTTACAGGTGAGTAACATGTATTTCTAGGGACATGGATATGTTGTTCATCCACACTGTCTGGCAGACTCCTAGCAGTTCTCCGGGAGGAGGGAGGCAAGGCGCACACCCTCTACTTAGGGAATAAAGACTGGAGAACCGAGGCCCCAAAACCAGCATCCCGGCGTGACTCAAGGTCGATGTGGTAGTGGGTGATGAAGGTGTGTGCTGACTTCCAGGTAGCAGCCCTGCAGATTTCGTGGACAGGGACATCCCTGGAAGCAGCCACCGATGCAGCGGTATGGCGGGTAGAATGAGCTCTTATCCCTCTGGGAGGCTCCATGCCCGCCAACCTATAGCAGAGATCTATGCAGGAGGTGACCCAACTGCCTATCATCCACTTGGCTGCAGGTCTGTCAGGTGCGGCTTCAACGTAGGTGACAAACAGCTGGCGAACCTCTCCCCGAACTTCAGCCGTCCGCTTCTTATAATAAGCGAGCGCTCTTCTAGGGTCCAAAGTATGGAGCCTATATTCGGCCTCCGAAGTGTGACTGGCGTAGAACACCGGCAGAGTCAACACCTGGTTAAGGTGAAACTCCGACATCATCTTCGGAAGGAATTTCGGTTGGGGGCGCAGAACAACCTTGTCCCTGAGGAAGACCAGATAAGGAGACTCAATGGAAAGCGCCTGGAGCTCTCATATCCTTCTGGCTGACGTGATAGCCACCAAGAAGGCGGTCTTCCATGACAGGTGAGAGATGTCTCACCTGTGCATCGGTTCAAATGGCCTGCCCATGAGCTTAGCCAATACCAGCAGTAGATCCCACGGAGGTGGAGGTTCTCGCATCGGAGGGGATATGTGATCAAGGCCTTTGAAAAAGCGCCCGACCACCTTCTCCTGCGCCACCGACTGCTTCCCGGGCCCGCACCTGCTAAGCAGAGATGGCTGCCAGGTGCACCTTAAGGGTCGTCGACCGAAGCCCTTGCTGAGAAAGGGACCACAGGTAGTCCAGAATGCTTGCCAAGGAACAGGAGGAAGGGTCCAGGCCCTTGTTTCGACACCAAATGGAGAATCTCTTCCATTTGAAGGTGTAGCATTTTCTGGTCGACCTTACGGGACGCCTCAACGACGCTGAGGACCCTCGCCGAAAGACCCAAGGCCTGGAACTCTAGCCGCCAGGAACCAGGCCGTCAGGTGCAGGGATTTAAGGTCCGGATGGAATACCTTCCCCTGACTGACTGAGATCAGGTCCGGGCGGGCTGGAAGCCGCCTCAGGAGCCTGTAGCTGAGACTGAGGAGATCTGGATACCAGAACTGGCGGGGCCAGTCTGGGGCTACCAGAATCACCTGCGCCTGTCCCTCCTCGCCTTGAGAAGCACCTTGTGGATCAAGGGAAATGGGGGAAAGGCGTAGAAGAGGCCTGGGGTCCACGGCCTCGAGAAGGCATCCCCCTGCAGCGAGCCCTGCTGAGGGGGCAGGCATGAAACAGTCTCAGCTTCGCATTCTCCCTGGAGGCAAACAGGTCCACCTGAGGCGTGCCCCAGTGGGAGAAGAGATCTTGTACTACCTCCAGCAGGAGAGACCACTCGTGAGACGCAGCCCCTATCCGGCTTAGGGCATCGGCCAGGGTGTTGGAGGCTCCTGCCACGTGAATGGCGATTAGATCCGCCTCCAGGCTGCGCACGAGTGACCAGATGCGGAGGGCTTCCCTGCACAGAGGCATGGAGCGCGTCCCACCCTGGCGGTTTAGGTAGTATATGGTCGTGGTATTGTCCGTCTGGACCTGAACCACTTGACCCCGTAGAAACGGAGCGAAGGCGGTGAGGGCTAGACGAACCGCTCGAAGCTCCAGCAGGTTGATATGGCATCGACTCCTAAGGGGACCACAGAGGCCATGCGCTCTGTGCTCCCCAGATGGGCACCACAACCCATCAGAGAGGCATTGGTCGATAGAGAGACCGTCAGCTTGGGGCGGACAAACGGGATGCCCTCCTGCAGATGTGCTGGAATGGTCCACCACTGGAGAGCGTTCCACATCCCCTGGGTCACTGTCACTAGCTGATCCAGGGATCGAAGTGCTGTGACCATTGGTTGGCCAGTCCCCATTGAAGGGGACGCATGTACCAGCGGGTCCAATGGACCACGCTGGTGCAGGCCGCCATGTGGCCCAGGAGGCGCAGGAAGTCCCAGGCAGGGCGCGATTGCCCAACCTGAAATGATTGGGCAAAGGAGGAAAGGACCTCGGCCCTGTCCGCCGGGAGCCGTGTTCTGGCTCGAAGACAGTCGAGCTCTGCCCCAATGAAATGCATCACCTGCTTTGGCACGAGTTCCGACTTGGCCTCGTTGATGAGGAGGCCAATCTGAGAGCAAACCTGAAGGGCCAAATCTCTGGACCGCTCCACCTCTGCTCTGGAGGGGGCTGCAATCAGCCAGTCATCCAGGTAGGGGTACACCCGGACCCTTCGGCGCCGCAGGAATGCTGTCACCACTGCCATGCATTTGGTGAAGACCCTGGGAGCTAGGAGAGGCCAAGGGCATGGCCGAACTCATATAGGGATCCTCCGCTCTGAAGCGGAGGAATCTCTGATGGACGGACGGATTGGGACGTGAAAGAACGATCCTGAAGGTCCAGGGAACAGAACCACATGCCTGCTCCAAGGATGGGATTATCTGAGCCAGAGTGACCATCCTGAAGGTCCGAGACCTTAGGAACCTGTTCAGGCCATGCAGGTCGAGAATGGGGCGCCAGCCTCGTCTGCTTTGGGACCAGGGAATACCTGGACACAACCCCGGTCTGGAGGAGGATCCGCCACCTTCCTGATCACCTTTTCGAGAGCAGGGCAATACGGCTCGGGCGGGCCGACAGCGACGCTTGCAGACCCCGTGGCCCCCTGAGGGGTAACGGCTCAGAAGGGTGGGGCCTGCTCGAACTCCAGAGGCAGGCCCTTTCCTACCACCTCCAACACCCAGCGGTCTGTGGTGATAGCGGACCAGGCGGAAAGGAAGTGGCGGAGCCATCCCCTCATGGGGGGGAACCCAGGGGGGAGTGACGAGGCTGGGGGTGACACCCCTCAACCCATCACTGGGCAGGCTTGGAGGATGGACTGGCAGAGGGACCTCCTGGGCCTTTACCTCCCTGCTTCCTATTAGAGGAAGCCGTGGGCTTGGGTTTGGGATGCCAAGCGTGAGCCTGCTGGCCCTGGTGCTGGTGGGCAGGATGTGCCACAGGCGCAGAAGGACGAAAGGACTTGTGCTGCTGCTGTCGGCGGCCTTTGTCCTTCTGGGCGGAGGTGACCGAGTCCAGAGTGGCACTGGACTTCTCGATCCGCTAGAGGTGGCCCTCCACTCCAGGGCCGAAGAGATCAGTCCCAAGAAGGGGACGTCCGCCAATCTGTGCTGGGTATCCGCTGTGAAGGTGGATATCCTCAGCCATGCTCTGCGGTGCATGGCCACCGTGGCCACAACCCATCTGGCACAGGAGTCTCCTATGTCCAGAGCCGTCTGGAGCTGCTGCTCCGCTACCGCCCTACCCTGGTTCCAAACCTGCATGGTCTGCAGGTTGGCCGGGAGATGAGGGATCACCTCATCCAGGGAGCCCATGAGGGCGTGGGAGACGTGTGCCATCAGCACGGCCGAGCTGGCCTGGCGGAGGCCAAGGGAGGATGCAGCGTACACCTTGCGCCCGGCGTAGTCCAGCTTTTTGGATTCCGTGTCGGGCAGGCTTGTCCACATCCCTAGCGTTCCCAGAACGCCGGAAAACGCTGTCGGTGACCAACCCTTCAGCAGAGGGGTGTTCCCGAAAACCCGGGCAGAGAGCCGGTGGGGACCGCATACTTCCTGGCCATCCTGGCCGAGGGCGCAGGGCAGGAAGCAGGCTGCTGCCAAAGCTCCAAGGCTGGGCCAACAATGGCCTCAGCCACCGGAAAGGCCTCCGTGGGGGAATCCCCTCAGTCCAGTATCTCCGTCAGGGGATACTTGGTCCGTTTGGATACGGGCTCGAGCTGCATCCCAGTGGACTCCGAGACGAGCCGAAGCAAACCCATGAAGGACGATGGGCTTTCATCCAACGACTGGCCCCCGGAGGACTCCAGGTCAACCGGCCTGGAGAACAGGGAGGAGTAGTCGTCGGACTCGGAGGAATCCGCGAAGAGCTGCCTGGGGCCTGAGCCACCCTCCAGCTGCCGAGGACGGTCGGGAGTGAGGGTGACCGACAACCTATGGGGCAGGCCTTGACCCGACTGAGAGTCCTTGGTCGGTGCCCCCGATTTCGGTTGTGGAGGCGGAGGTTCCACCACAATCGGTGGGGCAGCAGGTTTTGACCGAACAACCGGCCCAGGCTTGGGCATCTCGACTATGGCAAGGGGTTGTTTCGGCCGCTCGGGTGACAGCCACTTGATGGCTGGGGAAGGCGTCGGCATCGACCTGCTCCCAGACAAAGTAACTGCTGCCACATCAGGTCCTCGTAGCGTCGATGCAATTTGGGCCGAAGCCTCTCCTCATCTGAGGAAGAAGAAGAGGATAAACGGCGGCGCCACTTACCTCGGTGCCGAGACCGCCGATGTCAGCGGGATCGGCTGGACCGAGAAGAAGTCCGAGACCAAGATCCTCTGTTTCCGAGGACGGGTCTGGGAAGGAGCGGGGGACACCCGCTCTTCCCTCAGCTCGGACACCTTAACCAGGGACTGCTGCATCGGGGGCGCAGGGAGATCCTCAGTCTCCACCAGGGGAACCGGTGAAGAAGGGTTATTGGCTTCACCAGTCCACAGCCTGTCTGACGGGTCAAGAAAAATCTCGATAGCGTCGACAGGAGTCTCGGCCAGCTGGCCTGATGGGGACGCCGTGAAGCCAGCAGCCTTAGCCGCAACCTCAACCGAAGTCGACAGTCGGCTGTCCGGGGAAGGAGACCTCTCCCGCTCCCACGAACGCCGACGATGGGACTTACCCTTAGAATCCTTCTTTTTGGACCGAGAGGAATGTCCTGATGGCCCCTCTCCCTTCATGGAAAGGGATTGGCAAAGCTCTTGAACAAAGCTGAATCGAGGTACCCAGGAGGCGGGATAAATGCGAAACCAGGAAGATGCGGCCTGGGCGCCCTCCTCTCGAGGCGATCATCTGCTCGAGCTGCTCAGCTAGCCAGCTGTCAGCGGGTAACCGCCCAACGGCCTCCTTCGACTTAACCGTGGGTAGCGCTCGGGCACCCTAGCTTTAACCGGGCAGCGTGGTCCTCCAGGACACCGGCCGAAAATGAACAGCATGACTCGCAGGCATGCGGGTCATGTTCTAGGCCGAGGCAATAGACACACGTGGAGTGCGGGTCCATCCTGGACATCTTCTGCCCACAATGGCACGGCCGAAATCCAGGAATCGATTTGTCCATCGCAGCCGCGAGGGGGAAAGTTGACCCAAGTCTTGAAAATTTTAAAATGAGTTTCGGGCGAACCGAAGAATTAGGATCCAGTCTATCACGCAGAGCGTTAAGGAGGGAACCTGAGCTTCCAAGCGGTAAGGAAGATCTGGCGTCATGGGGCGGAGCCGAGAGTTTTACCACCCGGGTGGGTGGGAGGAGCCAGCTTGAAGACCTTCAGGCAAGATTTAAAGCGGCAAGGAGCCTGCCAGACAGTGTGGATGAACAACATATCCATGTCCCTAGAACAGCTGTTTTTGCATTACTTTAATGTGTATAGTTTTTAACCGCTGTTCAATTATTATGATGGAAGGATGAGATTACTACATCACAATAATACATCAAGTAAACTCCAATCTAAGTCACAATTATTCTATATCCTTTATCAGGTTTATGCATTAGCAGTCGTTTTGGTTCTGGCCACTGCTTGCTCTCTTTGGTTTTCTCCTACATGTGTTCCCCTTCTTCCCCTTCCCCTCCTGATCAGGGTCACCAGTAACTGGGAGGGTGGGCACACACGTGGCCAGCTCCACAGCCAACAGCAATGTTGCTCCATGGTCAGCATGAAAAGGGGTGCACCAGTGCAGGGCAGCCCATGACACCCCTCTCTGAGAGCTGAGTGCCCACCTTCTGCAATGCGGTCAGCCCCAAGCCAGCTCAAGTCTGGGATCCTGGGGTTAAACCTGAATACCATTCTTCCAGGTACAAATTTCTTTTTGTTTTTAATATCCATAATGTACAGATCTACCAATAGGAAAAAAAAAAAAAGTTGAGAGTAGCCTCCGAGTCCTAATCTTCTGAGGCCTTTGAACTGAATCAGGCCACGAGCAGAGATAACTGCCAAAACTGCAGCCATTTAATTTACTCAGAGGGGACACACTGGAAAGACAGCTGGCAACAAGCACAGTACATGGGAGCCACAAAGGATACAGAGACAAGACATGTGTACAAATCGTTACGTTTTGTGTCTCTCTCTTCCAAGTACAAACACATTCAATCATAGGGTTTAGACACATTTCAACTCATGTTTGACATGTTCTCTGTATTTAGTAACCCTTTTTTTGTTTTTTAAATAAAGATGGTAGCAGATGGTTGGGAGGGCAAAATGGTACTGTTGCAGGTTCAAATGAAATGACTGCCACAGTAATTATGGACAGCAATGCTCAAAAGGGTTACCTTGGCAAGCATTTCTTGAGAACCTGCAGCAAGCATCAGTCTGTACTCCCCACCATTTTTTATATATGGTATACTGAGCAGAAGAGAATCTAGATGATAACTGCAGCATGAACATGCAGAACTGGACTATAATTCATTACTTCTATGATGTACACTCTCGAAGAATTACACAGAACCTTTTGAATGTATGCAGTGGCTGTTATCTGCAATGTATTTTTGCGGGTGGTCCCGTTAAGTGATCAGAGCAGGATGGTGTTGTTACAAGTTCAAGACAAACGACTGCCATAGTAATATGCACGAACAAAGCTGGAGAGGTTATCTTGACAAACATTTCAAGAAAACCTGCAGTCAGCACCAGCAAAGAATGTGTTGGCAGAAACAGACCTAGAGATCCATGTAGACCGCCCAGTTCCCTGCCTGGCTTCATGCTCAACCTAACAGCAGGCTGGATTTTAAGGAGATGACAGCTTTAGTGGCTTATGAAGACCCTCTTCCACATGTAGCCCATTTTCCTTACTATACCCTCATACTCATCCCACCCAAGTTTAAACCCTATTACAATCTTGGCTTCAACCAGCTCAATGGGCAGTCTATTCCATATGTCCACCATCCAGTCAGTGAAGAACTTCCTTACGTACTTTCTGGATATCCATTCCATTAGTTTCCACCCGAGTCCTCTAGTCAACGTATCGTTGTTCATTGTAAGCAGGCTCTTACTGGCCAGCCTGCTGATTCCTCACAAGAACTTTTATGTTTCAATCATATCCCCACTTTCTCTCCTGGCTGCCAACACATATATGTTAAGATCTGCCAACATTTCCTCATACATCCTTCCCTGTTGCCCTTGAATCATCCTTTTAAATTTTTTTTTCCCCTCCATCTCTCCAGCTAGGGCACTCAGGCATATTGCTTCTACCGCCCGCTGTGCTCTTCACCTGGCCGAGGAATCGGGTGCTGGGTCCTCTCCCTCGCGACCCCAAATGGGGAGACAGGACCACGGAGAGTCAAGCCGGGGTCCAAGCCGGCACTGGGCGTGTGGGCTCAGCCTACTAACCTTGCCTTCACCTACCAAGTGGCCGGGGTTTTTCCTGCCCCTCAGAGCTCAGCTGTGCAATGGCACTCAGCACTACATACCAACGTCCGCCACAGCTCCACCCCTGCTTACATGAGTGCCGCTATGTTTTGGTGCACCCCCGACTGCCACCAGAGGCCGCCCTTGAGCGGCGCATCCCCGGGAATAGAGAGCAGTCCTCCAGATGCTCGATCTCTTTAATCCTCTGCGACCCCCTAGTCCATCTATGTAACCTGGGTCACCAACGTGGTGCGAGATGTGGCGTCCAGCGCCCTTGGATCATTCTAATGGCTCTCTTTGCACAGTCCTTATGTGGTTTCTGTCCTTCTTAAAGGGCAACTCTCTATTATAATAAAACGCTTAAGAACACTAGATTTACACCAATTATGTTTCAACTTTACTGTTATTTTATTACTTTCCCATGCTGTTAGTGTACTAAATATTGTAGGCAATGCAGCAATTATTTCAGTGAGTCCTTCAAAATGTATCTCTCCCCTGCTAACCACACAATTACTATTTGTGACATCACAGTCTGTTCTCTATGCTCCATGAAGCCATAAGGAAAGGCACTGCAAGGTTAACAGGGGAGATGCAAAAGTTTTCTATATAGACTTTTAGACAGACTACCAAGATGTGCTGTAAATCTTGGGAAAGGAACACTGAAAATGGAAAAAAAAATGTGTTCTCTAGTAAATTGATAACAGCTGACACATCTTATTTATGAAAGCACACGCTGAAGTGCAGAGCTGCTGTTTAAGGTGCCGACTCCACAGCTGCGCACAGTATTCCAGATGGTGTCTCACCAGAGACCTGTGCAGAGACCATATTACCTGTCTTAGCCTACTATTAATTCCCTTCCTATATACTCCAGCATCCTGTTTGCTTTCCCAGCACTAAGCAAGAGGCTTGAGGCTGTCACTAATGATAACCCCAAGGTCACACTCCTCCGTTTGTACTACTCTAAGCTCATCCACATGTAGTAGTCCATTATGGAGATGTTTCTGCCAATGTGCATCACTTTGCACTTCTTTGCATTAAACGTAAATTGTCTTAATCTGAACCACTTTTCCAATTTTTCCAGATCTCTCTTCATCTCCCTTATTCCATCCTCAGTGTCATCTACAAAGAGACACCCTTTCTCTGGATTCCTTCTCCTATACTGCATCACTGGTGCTCACCGTCTCACCCACACATGTGACCTGTACACTCAGACCGGCTGGCTCCAACTATCAAACCGCATAAAGTTTCTCACCTGCTCCATGGTGAAAAAATCTACCTTGGCCTTGCACCTTCTGGGGTCTCAATTCTGTAACAACACCGAATTAACAAATGGTGCCTTAGGAGATCCATGCTACAACTACTGAAAGTCCCCCACTGTCACACTTCACAGGGACAACGCTCTTTTGCTTATCGAGCGCCACTCTGGTTCAATGGCCTCAGCCCAACCATCTCCTCTGACCCAACTATTAGTATGTTTAAAACTAGGCTCCGGGACTATCTCACTACCAACAGCTCCTGTGACTGCCCAACTTAACCTTGTTTCTCCACTTCCCTTTCTGCTCTAGTTGTCCCCTCCCTCCCCTCCTAACTGGATTCTACCCTCACATCTTGGTATACCCAATGCTGCACTTTTCACCCTCTTGCCACCCTTCCTACATTCCTTCTCCCCCCACTACCCTCTTCCCTCTCCCTATGACTGGCACTTTTTATCTGTTGTCTATTTTCTCTGACAAATGCCGCTGGCTGCCTTGTTACAATGCTACCCTTGAACTGTATTAATCTGTACTCTGTTTGCAATGACCACATTGTTGTAATGCCTGTCTTGATGTTCCCCATAATTTGTATTTCTCTGACGTGGAACCTTTGTAAAAGAACCATGGCTCAAAGGTACTTGTAATCCTAGACTTGATAAAATAAATAAATAAATTAAAAAAAATATGAATATATAGAACAGCACAGGTTACAGAACTGATCCATGTGTTACCCCACTCGTGACTTTCCTGGCCTCCGAGTGTGCACCACTGACTACCACACTCCGTGTCCGTTAATTTTGTCCCCTGTCCCCAGCTCTCCCAGCTTTTTAATCATCCTTCTGTTGGGTAGAGAATGAAAGACCTTGCTAAATTCAAGGTACAATATATCCACTGCTTGGCCCCTGTCCACTGCTTCTGTAACCCAATCAAAAAAATTGGTCCGGCATTATCGCCCTGCTACAAACCAGTTCTGCCTCTTTTCCTGCACTCAGGTTTCCAGCAGCTTAAAGATCTAGATCAGACTGGCTGGTCTGTAATTACCCAGGTCACCCCTCTCCCCGCTCCTGTGGTGTGGCACCACATCAGCTACCTTCATATCTACTGGAACCACCCTGTCTTCATGGAACAGTTAAATTTGGCAATGGCACTGTTAAGTGCCTGTCTAATCTTCTTTAGCACTCTAGGACACATCCCATCAGGGTTTTGAGACTCCTGAGCACCCTCTCCTCTGAAACTCGACAGATCACCAGACCATTCACCACCACCCCCCCACCCCCATGGTCTGCACACCGCACCCTGGCAGTGGCCCTTCCTCTTCCTGAGCAAAAATACTTTTTCAGTACAGAATCCTTTTTCCATCCTCTACCACCCATGCTTCTTTCTTCAATCTGATTCCTTCCTCCCCCCCCCCCATGATGCACATAAAAAGGTTTTCTCTCCCTTACTGAAGCCAAAGGCTAGTCTCACTTCTGTCTCTGCTTTAGCTTTTCTTACCATTTTCATGGCCTACTTCAGTTTTTCTGGATACCTCTCTATTTAGCCTGGCTCTGTTCTCCCTCGTATTTTCTGAATGCCATCTTTGTTTTTTCATTACTGGCTCTCTCACCCCTTTGGAAAACCAGATGGGCTTTTTGTGGGTTTTTTTTATTTATTCTTTCCGGCCTGTCTCATGGAGGTGTTAATCACTCTAATACACCTCTCTTGAAGACGACCCATTTGGCATCTAACCATTCTGTTCCTGCTACCCTTACCAGCTTTTCTTTGGGCATTTAATCTTTGAACTGGAGTGATATGCTCCTGTTATGTCAACCCACACTGAACTGCAGTCACTCGAGCCCAATGTTTCTCTCGCCTCCACTTCTCCAACTATATCAATGTTGGCAAGAACCAGATCAAAGCTGCCCCCCTCCTTCCTAGTGAGTTCCCTGACACACTGCACAAGTAAACAGTCTTGCACCAGTGCTTGACTCCTTGCACTTCTGGCTGATGGGATTTCCCAGTCCACAGCCGGCATATTTAGGTCACTCATCAACACCACCTCACTTCTGGCTAAAACAGGACTGAATGGGACAATGGCCTTTAACTCTCGGACCTCTTCCTCTTTCTGGATCCGCAGTCTGTTCACAACTCCCATCCTGATCCCCCCCACTTGTCAGTTGCACCCAGACCATTTCTACTTCATGCCCTCTCCCTAGTGTTGTATCCTCTATATCTTCCTTTACATACAGTGCAACCCCCCATCTGCTTTTGATGCTGTGATCTGTTACTGTGGAAATGATTATGGTGTTGCAGGCTGAGGACTAAAATGTAAGGTGTAGACAAGCAGCTAGAGCAGATGAAGTCTAGGGGACTGTAATTCTGTTTTCAAGATAATGTGCATATTAAGTATTAGGAGAAAGCCAAATAAAGATTAGGCAAGGCAGTTTTATTTATAAGGTGCCCGATCCCGGAGGCTCTGGGTGTCAAACATAAATAAGGACATACAGCAGTAAATTAAATCATAAAACCACATTAAAACCATTACAAAATTAAAATTCAGCAAAATAAAGGTTTCCAGAAGCCAATCTTCAGGGGACTGGCCGAAACTAAAGATGGCATCAGCAGTCAAAGGCCAAGCTGAAGAGGTGGGCCTTTAGCCTCCCCTTAAACACCTCAATCGAGGGAACCCCCTGAACTGCAGGTGGAAGCAAGTTCCACAGGGTTGGCCCAGAGACACTAAAAGCATGATGTCCCAAGATCTTGAGCCGAACCCTGGGAACGTCGAGGAGGAGCGGAGGGGAGAGAGCAGAAGACACCGGTGTCAGGAGCTCAGACAGGTAACCAGGACCCAGCCCATATAGGGCCTTAAAGGTGAGAAGACCCACCTTGAAAAGGACCCTCCACCTGACTGGCAGCCAGTGCAGAGCACACAGGCCCGGAGTCTCATGACTGGACCTCGAAAGGCCCCTCAACAACTGGGCAGCTGCATGCTGCACTAGCTGCAGTCTGCAGAGGGTCCCTCCTGTGACCCCGAAGTACAGAGCATTACACTAGATGAGCCTAGAAGTCGCAAAGACTTGCACCAGTGTCGGCACGTCCTCGAGCGGAATGAGGGGCTTAATCCGGGCAATGTTCCACAAGTGGTAAAAACCACTGCTGAGTACAGCTGACACCTGAACTTCAGAGGTCAATCTGCAATCAAAGATCACACCCGGATTTCACACCCTCTCTGAGGAAACCACCAATGAAGCAGACCCCAGAACAAGTCCCGAGTCAGCCCCCGGTGGCAACTCATCATGACCACCAACAAGCTCGATCACCACTACCTCAGTCTTAGCCAGGTTGAGTGTCAGCCAGCTGGAAGCTATCCAATCGCTGATTTTAGTCAGACAGCTGTTAAGCACGTCGACCACTCCCGATGTTCTGGGAGCAAGAGACAAATACAGTTGGGCATCATCTGCGTAGCAGTGAAACGCCACACTATATTGTCGAATGTTCTTGCCCAGGGGCAGCATGTACACTGCTAACATCGGCGACAAGATCGAGCCCCGAGACACTCCACATGACAGAGGCATTGGAAAGGATGAGAAATTCCCCAGCACCACTCGCTGCTCTCTGTCCGAGAGATAGGACTCAAACCACTGGATGACGGTGCCAATGAGTCCACAAAACTCACAGAGCCGATCAAGAAGCACGACGTGAACCACAGTGTCAAAAGCTGAGGAGAGATCAAGGAGCACAAGAGCTGACCTGTCTCCTCTATATCTAGCCCTAAGTAGATCATTATGCACTCTCACTAGAGCAGTTTCAGTGCTATGTCTGGCCTGAAAACCTAACTGGAAAGGCCCATAGACATCCGAGGACACCAGGCGATCCTCAAGCTGATGTGCCACCAATATCTCAACAACCTTGCTCAAAAATGGCAGGATGAATATGTGAAATATAAGCTGAAATGTGTGGCCCCCAATGAAGAGTCAGAGCTACTCGAAACAGCAAAGTAGGAAGAGTTTTTTTGTTATGCATTTGTTTATGTACCTTGTCATCGGCTAGGGGATATACCCCACATTGGGCTGCTGGGACCCCGCAATGATCCCAGGTGTCATAATGCTCGTCGCCAAGGGTTTTTTTCTCCCAGGTGTGCCCGTGCCCCCCCCTCCTAGACAGTGGCTTATATTGGTGGTGGTCTGATTGAACTGTATATTTTTGATTATTTTTCTGTTTGTTTTTTTGTTGCACCAGTTCGCTTATTTTGTTCCGCTGACATTTTTGTTCTGCTATTTCTGTGTCTGTGTCATCTATGCCCACAGTCTGTGGCGCAAGATCCTTTCTGGAGGAGGGGATCGGTGCCTGGCACACACAACCTCCAGCAACGCCAGGGTAGGCAGCTTCAGGGACCAGCACCGATGGCTGATTGATGTAGACATCGGAGGTCTGCACATCTGGGGTGGGAGGCACCCGGCCATGCGCTGAGGTCACTGCACATCCACCCCAGATGTGCAGACCTCCGATGTCTACATCAATCAGCCATCAGTGCTGGTCCCTGGCTTGCCTACCCCTGGCCGTTGCTAGAGGTTGGTGTGTGCCAGGCACCAGATTCCCTCCCTCCCAGAAAAAGGATCTTGCGTCACAGACTGTGGGTATAGATGGACACAGACACAGGAATAGCAGAACAAAAAAATAGCTTTATTCAGCGGAACAGAATAAAAAGCGAACTGGTTACAGCAAAAATAAACAGAGCACATGCCAAAATAATCCAAAATAATATACAGTTCAATGCAATTGTACCACCAGTAAGTAGCTAGGGTACTGTCTGGGTCAGCATCTCACTGAAGCCTACAGCAGACAACACAGAATTGTGAGCAGTGCTCTTTTTATCCCAGAACTGTACCATATGATAGGGCTAAACTCCACCCCATCACATCAAATTCATAACTGCAGAAAAAGGAATTGAAATCTTTTAAAATACATTATTCTATTGGTGCCATTGTTATGTCAAACAATAATAAAAGTTTCCATCATAAGAATGCATAAAGCATCAAGTTAAATACTTCTGGTCACTGACTCGGGGGACAGGCCCCCCTAAGCTCTCTGTCCTATTTATGACTGAGAGAAAGGGCCGGACAGCTCTACAAACAGTGCAGAAGGCTTGAGAGGGTCCTGCAAGCAGAGAAAAGTGCACCATAAAGACAAAGTTATCTGGTAATTACCTTTTCTATCTTCTTTATTTCAGCAGTTATGCATGCCTCATATACACTGTCTCTAGGGAACCCGTTTCAAGTATGTTAAACGGCTTTGTTTTTCTCTAGTTATAGAAGCTACAGAAGCCAGGCGTGTGCGGTGCTGAAGCACTCCAAGCTCAGCCTACTGCCACCCCACCTACTCTGGTTCCGTGGTTCTTTTCTTTTCCTGACAGCTATACTGCAGTAATTCAGCCCTGCAAGCTCCCAGGGACACGCTAATGCAATGCCAAGCTTGCAACGGGAGAAAGGGGTCACTAACCAAGTGCTTCGTTTCGTGACATTTCCTTTTATTAACTTTGGGCACAACACCTAGTGGGAACCTCCCACTAGTTATTGTCAACTACGGGCATACAAGCATATCTTGTGTATTATAACAGCATATTGAAGCATTTTCTTGAGAACAGCATAATAAAGCATTTAATCAAGAACAGCATCTTTATACATATTAATTCGAACAGCATAACATTCATTAGCCACTTCTGCCCATGTTTTAAAGAGGGTAAAACAAGAAGTCCTTAACTTGGTCCCAGGCATGGCTACAGTAGTAGAGACCAATATGCGCATGTTTGTGCAGTCAAACAGTTGTACGTTCGTGCAGGCAGGCAGTCACACTTTCGAGAAGAATGTCCGAATGTTACGGGGGGGGGGGGGGTCCTAGGCGTATGTACATTGCAGAGACCAGGAGAAATACTGAAGGTCTAGAAAGAAACATCTACAAGTGGCTTACCTGTAGATGGGGGGGATATAAGGAGAGTAGAGCATACAGACATATGCACAGCACAGCACTGTTGGAGTGCTGTTGCAACAGTCTTTAAAAGAAAAGAAAGATGGTCTCCCGGTGTACATAGACCCTATGACACACTCCTCCCCACTTTAGAGGAAACCAGCAGGTTTTCAAAACAACACTAGATCTCAGCTTTCCTAATATTCAGACACAAAAGATCAGATCTCTCACGGGAAGAGATGTAGCTTCAGCCCACCCACTCCTGAAGCTCTACCTTGGGGTCCCTGAATAAAAACAAAATAATATTAGAAACATGGAATCAGAGGCTGTCCTCAGATTCCTTCTCTGTCTTTACCCCGAGGTCTGATACTGTCTGAACATCTGAATCTGCCCCATAGCGAGACATGAAATCTGCATTCCTATTTAAAGTGCCAGATCTATGTCTGACGGTAAACCTGTATGGTTGCAAGGCAAGATACCACCGCATTATCCAGGGGTTTCTGTCCATCATTACCTGCAACCAACAAAAGGGATTGTGGTCTGCCCACACCTCAAGTTCTGAGCCCCAAAGATAAAATCTCAAAGCCTCCAATGTCCACCTCAGGGCGAGGCATTCTTTTTTCTACTGTGGAATATTTTGCCTCTCTTTCGTGAAGCTTCTGGCTTATGAAGATTATGGGGTGTTCTTCCCTCCAACCATTTGTGAGAGCACTGCACCAATACCGGGTGTTGGAAGCATCTGTCTGGACTATGAAGGGAAGGGAGAAATCAGGACTTTGTAGCTCCGGGGATGAGCATAACCTTGTCTTTATGGTGCAAAAGGCCTCTTCACAAGCCGGGGTCCATTTAACTCTCATCAGGTTATTTTTCTTAGTCAAATCCGTCAAGGGACTGGCTACTGTCACAAAGTTAGGCACAAACCGCCTGTAGTACCAAGCCAAACTCAGGAAGAATCTCACATGCTGCTTCGTAATAGGACAGGGACTATTGGCCACTGCATCTACCTTTCTTATATCAGGTTTGATCCACCCATGCCCAATTAAAAACCCTAGGTATTTAGTTTCCCCCTCATGGCTAGGGAGCACTTAGAAGGATTTATGGTAAGACCTACCTGTGTGATGGCGTCCTAAGGACATTGGTGAGATGCTGTAAATGTTCTTCCCAAATGGAGCTAAACACTACAATGTCGTCAAGGTACGTGGCGCTGTAGGGCATGTGACTCCTAAGGATTCTATCCATGAACCGCTGGAAAGTGGCGGGGGCGCCATGCAAACCAAAGGGCATTGTAATAAAGTGAAACAGCCCTAGGGAAGTGCTGAAAGCAGTCTTATCTGGCCTTCCTATCCAAAGGGATCTGCCAGTACCCTTTTGTGAGGTCTAGCATACTGATGTATTGTGCATCCCCAAGGCGATCGATGAGATCATCGATACGTGGCATAGGATATGCATCGAATTTCGAGATGGCATTTAGTCGTCGAATATCAAGGCAAAACCTCACTCCCCCTTCCTTCTTCTCTATCACTACAACAGGGAAACCCCATTTACTACTGGAAGGTTCAATCACTCCTAACTGTTGCATCTTTTGGACCTCCTTTTATGACTTCATCTCTCACTTTCTCTGGCAGCCTGTATAGTTTCTGCCGTATGGGAGTTACCTGGGTGACATTAAGAAAAAATTACTTGCCTTAGTAATCTTGTTTCTTCCAATGTATTCTTCCATATTCATAACTCTCTGCAGTTAGCCTGCTCAGTAGAACTGCCCGGAGAATGGAACTATATGCTAATGATGGAATCATTGGCATGTGACAATATTCAAACTGTTGCCCTCATCTGCTGCACATTCTATTAACGTCTCAGATTTCTAAGAAGCCCACAAGGCAACCTAACTAAGGTGACTTAAGCTAAAAACTGCTTGATACAGACAACTCTGTACTATCACTACACTTACCCCTACCACTGATACTAATGATTGTGGTATCACACCTACCTGGAACACCCAGAATCACCTGGGAAAAAGAAAGGTAAGGAAAGAAAACAGCCCCATAGGATTAAAATAAGTGTGCCTGTGTTTGGGACTGTCAAGTAAGAAGACCATTCAGAGGATCTGGTTCTGGAAGGGGAGGTAGAAAGGGAGAGTTATGAATATGGAAGAATACATTGGAAGAAACAAGATTACTAAGGGGAGTAATTTTTTCTTCTAACCACATGTATTCTTCTCATATTCATAACTCTCTGCAGACTTCAAAGCAGTACCTTTGGAGGTGGGCAGATAACCTACTTAGGAAAGAGACTGCAGGACTGCTGTGTCAAACCTGGCATCACTTCTGGACTGCAAGTCCAAACTATAATGTTTAGTAAAGGTGTGTATTGACCTCCAGGTAGCTGCTTTACAGATCTCCAGTAAGGGGATATCTCTAGAAGCTGCTATAGAAGCAGCTGTGCCCCTAGTAGAGTGGGCCCTGTGGCCTGTTTTCCAGATTTTGTGTAACAAAACTGAATGCACTGAACTATCCAGCGAGAGACTGATCACTTAAAGGCTGGAGTGTCCTTTCCCACATTCCCATAAGTGAGAAACTGTTGCTTTTTATCAGCTCTGTGATCCTTGGTGTGAGTTAGAAAATAACTCAATGCCCTTTTAACATCCAGACTGTGGAACCTGCACTCTCCTGAACTGGTTTGTTCTGTGAAGAAGACTGGCAGTGTCATGGACTGATTCAGGTGGAAATCAGAAACCACCTTGGGGAGAAACCTTCTGTTAGTACAAAGTACTACTTTATCATTAAGAAAAGATAAATAATCCTTTTTCACACACAACGCTTGAAACTCACTTATTCTTCTAGCAGAAGTGATTGCTACCAAAAACACAGTTTTCCATGTGACATACTGCAAATGTGCTGATGCCATTGGCTCAAATTGCGGTTTCATAAGCTGAGCAATGCAAATATTCAGATCCCATACTGGGACTGATTCTTTAATAGGAGGATGCAAATTGGTTAATCCCTTAAAGAATTTTTTGAAAATAGGGTTAGATGCAAGGGAAACAGTTTTCCCTGCTGAAATAAAAGCTGAAATTGATGCCAAGTGCATCTTCAGGGAGGCATGTTTGAGGCATTGAGAGTGCAATTCAGTAAGATATTCTAATAATAGTGGAATCTCTGCCAGAGAAGGAGAAACATGTTTGAAATCACACCAGACAGAAAACCTTTTCGATTTTGCATTATTAGTTTTCTTAGTAGATGGTTTTCTATATCCTTTTAGGATATCCAGAACAGCCTGGGAAAGCTGCAAATTTGCAAACACTAAGTCCTCAAGAGCCAGGCCTTGAGTCTGAGACACCTGAGGTTCGGATACAGGATCGTCCCTTGGTGGAAAGTTAATAGGTTGTGCCTCCTGGGTAGGAGGATTGGTGTGGACACTGACATTGACAGCAGGAGGGGATACCATGGCTGTCTGGCCCAGTCTGGGGCTATCAGAATCATGGACGCAGGCTGTCACCTGAGTTTAAGTAACACTCTGAAGATGAGAGGGTAGGGAGGAAAGGCATATAGATGCTTTTCTGACCAGTCAAAGGCCAGAGCATCCAGGGGAATTGTGCCCCTGACTGGTGGCCTGCAACATAATTGGGGCAACATGTGATTCTCATGAGAGGCAAAGAGCTCCATCTCTGGAGTGCCCCATCGTCTGAACACTGAGTCCAGTACCTGTCTGTTCAGAGACCATTTGTGATGTGCCTGGTTGATCCTTCTTAAAGCATCTGCCAGGGTATTGTCCTTGCCTAGTACATGAATGGCTTGCAAGGAAGCTTTCAGAGAGTAAGCGAGTTCCCAAATTTTCATGGCCTCTGTGCACAGGGGATCCAACCTTGTTCCCCTTGCTTGTTTAAATAAAACATTGTAGTGGTGTTGTCTGTTCTGACCTGCACCACCTTGCCCTGTATTGACTGGGAAAAACTTTTTAGAGCCAGAAACACTGCTCTGAGCTCTACCAGATTTATGTGGAGGAGAGACTCCACGCTTGACCAAGTACCATGGGTAGTGTGCTCTCCTATATGAGCACCCCAATCTAACAGAGAAGCATCTGTTGTAAGGATGACTGAGGGATTTTCTCTCTGGAAAGGAACTCCTGCCCTTAGATTGTGGATATCTGTCTATCACTGCAGGGACTGGATCACTGACCTTGTTACAGGGATCAATTTTGACATTTTGTCTATTCTTTGGTACCAGTGTGTCTGTAGATGAAACTATGTTTCTCATTCTAAGTCTTGCTCCCAAGACCACTCCTGTTGCTGCAGCCACATGTCCCAGTATTTGCAAGTACCTTCTTGCAGGACATGGCTTCCCAATTTGAATGAGGCAATCAGTTGCAGTATGGACTGAACTCTGTCCTCTGGAAGAAAAGCTCTTCCTTTCAAGGTATTCAGTTCTGCTTCTAGGAAATGCAGGACTTGAACCAGTGTGAGAAATACAGGTTACTCACCGGTAACAGGAGTTCTAGGAATGGTATATGTTGTTCATCCACACTGTCTGGCAGACTCCTAGCAGTTCTCCGGGAGGAGGGAGGCA
This sequence comes from Neoceratodus forsteri, assembly GCA_016271365.2. Taxonomy (NCBI): domain Eukaryota; kingdom Metazoa; phylum Chordata; order Ceratodontiformes; family Ceratodontidae; genus Neoceratodus; species Neoceratodus forsteri. Next base: position 1,116,582,857 of record CM028130.1, read on the forward strand.
AGGCGCACACCCCCTACTTAGGGAATAAAGACTGGAGAACCGAGGCCCCAAAACCAGCATCCCGGCGTGACTCAAGGTCGATGTGGTAGTGGTGATGAAGGTACAGCTGACTTCCAGGTAGCAGCCCTGAAGATTTCCTGGATAGGGACGTCCCTGAAGCAGCTACCGGTGCAGCAGTATGGCAGGTAGAATGAGCTCTATCCTCTGGGAGGCTCCATGCCCGCCAACCTATAGCAGAGATCTATGCAGGAGGTGACCCACCTGCCTATCATCCACTTTGCTGCAGGTCTGCCAGGTGCGGCTTCAGCTGAGGGTGACAACACAGGTGGCTAACCTCTCCTAACTCAGCCGGCCCGGCTCATAATAAGCGAGCTCTAGGTCCAAAAGTATGAAGCCTGTATTCGCCTCCGAGGTGTGACTGTGGAGAACACCAGCAGAGTCAACACCTGGTTAAGGTGACACCTGCACCACCTTCGGAAGGAATTTCGTGGGGCGCAGGACAACCTTGTCCCTGTGGAAGACCAGATAAGGAGATTCATGGAAAGCCTGGAGCTCTCCCATTCTTCTGGCTGACATGATAGCCACCAAGAAGGCGCGTCTTCCACGACAGGTGAGAGATGTCACACCTGTGCATCAGTTCAATGGCCTGCCCATGAGCTAGCCAATACCAGTAGTAGATCCCACGGAGGTGGAGGTTCTCACCGGAGGAAAGCACCACCACCTTCTCTGTGCCACTGACTGCTTCCCGGCCCGCGCCTGCAAGCAGAGATGGCTGCCAGGTGCACCTTAAGGGTCGTTGACCAAGCCCTGCTGAGAAAGGGACCACAGATAGTCCAGAATGCTTGCCAAGGAACAGGAGGAAGGGTCCAGGCCCTTGCCCTGACACCAAATGGAAAATCTCTTACATCTGAAGGCGTAGCATTTTCTGGTTGACTCCTTACGGGACGCCTCAACGACTCAAAGGACCTCGTCAGAAAGCCTCAAGGCCTGGAATTCTAGCCGCTCAGGAACCAGGCCGCCAGTGCAGGGATTGAACGTCTGGATGGAATACCTTCCCCTGACTGATTGAGATCAGGTCCCGTGGCTGGAAGCCGCCTTGGGAGCCTGGAGCTGAGACTGAGGAGATCTGATACCAGAACTGACGGGGCCAGTCTGGGGCTAGCAGAATCACCTGCGCCTTGAGAAGCACTTTGTGGATCAAGGAAAATGGGGGAAAGGCGCAGAAGAGGCCTAGGGTCCACGGCCTCGAGAAGGCATCCCCCTGCAGCGAGCCCTGCTGAGGGGCCGGGCATGAAATAGTCTCAGCTTCGCATTCACCCTGGAGGCAAACAGGTCCACCTGAGGCGTGCCCCAGTGGGAGAAGAGATCTTGTACTACCTCCGGCAGGAGTGACCACTTGTGTGATGCAGCCCCTATCCGGCTTAGGGCATTGGCCAGGCTGCTGGAGGCTCCTGCCACATGAATGGCAAGGAGATACGCCTCCAGGCTGCGCACGAGTGACCAAATGTGGAGAGCTTCCTGCACAGATGCTTGAGCACGCCCCGCCTCTGGCGGTTTAGATAGTACATGGTCGGGTATTGTCCGTCTGACCTGAACCACTTGACCTCGTGAGAAACGGAGCTAAGACGGTAGAGGGCTAGATGAACCGTCAAGTCTCGGCAGGTTGATGTGGCATCGACTCCTGAGGGGACCAGAGGCCATGCGCTCTGTGCTCCCCCAGATGGGCACCCCAACCCATCAGAGAGGCATCGGTCGATAGAGAGACCATCAGCTCGGGGCGGACAAACGGGATGCCCTCCTGCAGATGTGCCGGAACGGTCCACCACTGGAGAGCATTCCACATCCCCTGGGTCACTGTCACTAGCTGATCCAACGAATCGAAGCGCTGTGACCACTGGCTGGCCAGTCCCCATTGAAGGGGATGCATGTACCAGCGGACCCAACGGACCACGCTGGTGCAGGCCGCCATGAGGCCCAGGAGGCACAGGAAGTCCCGGTCAGGGCGCGATTGCCCAACCAGAAATGATTGGGCAAAGGAGGAAAGAACCTCGCCCTGTCCACCGAGCCGTGTTTGGCTCGAAGAGAGTCGAGCTCTGCCCCAATGAAAAGTATCACCTGCTTTGGCACGAAGTTCTGGACTTGGCCTCGCTGGATGAGGAGGCCAATCTGAGAGCAAACTGAAGGGCCAGATCTCTGGACCGCCCACCTCCACTTGGAGGGGCTGCAATCAGCCAGTCGCCCAGGTAGGGTACACCGACCCTTCGGGCGCCGCAGGGAATGCTGTCACCACTGCCATGCATTTGTGAAGACCCTGGGAGCTAGGGAGAGGCCGAAGGGCATGGCCCAGAACTTGTAAAGGGATCCCTCTGCCCTGAAGTGGAGGAATCTCTGATGAGACAGACAGATTAAGACGTGAGAGAACGCATCCTGGAGGTCCAGGGAACAGAACCACACACCTCATTCCAAGGATGGTATTATCTGAGCCAGAGTGACCATCCTGAAGGTCCGAGACCTTAGGAACCTGTTCAGGTCATGCAGGTCGAGAATGGGGCACCAGCCCCCCATCCGTTTTGGGACCAGGAAATACCTGGACACAAACCCCGGGTCTGGAGGAGGATCCGCCACCTTCCTGATCACCTCTTTTTTGAGGAGCAGGGCAATATCGGCTCGGTGCGCCGACAGCGAGACTGCGGACCCCATAGCCCCCCGAGGGGTGACGACTCGAAAGGGTGGGGTCTGCTCAACTCCAGAGGCAGGCCCTTTCCTACCACCTCCAACACCCAGCGGTCCGTGGTGATAGCGGACCAGGCGGAAAGGAAGTGGAGGAGCCATCCCCCCATGGGGGGAACCCAGGGAGGAGTGACGAGGTTGGGGGCGACACCCCTCAACCCGTCACTGGGCAGGCTTGGAGGAGGGACCGCCGAGGGACCTCCTGGCCTTTACCTCCCTGCTTCCTGTTGGAGAAAGCCGCTGGCTTGGGTTTGAGATGCTGCTGCCGAGCCTGCTGGCCCTGATGCTGGTGCTAGCAGCCAGACATGCCAGAGGCGAGAAGGACGAAAGGGCTTGTAGCTGCTGCTGACGCGGCCTTGTCCTTCTGGGTGGAGGTGACAGAGTCCAGGTGGCACTGACTTTTCGATCTGCTAGAGGTGACCTTCCACCCAGGGCCGAAGAGGCGTCGGTCCCCAAGAAGGGACATCCGCCAACTTGTGCTGGCATCTGCCAAAGGTGGATATCCTCAGCCATGCTCTGGCGGCGCATGGCCACTGCGGCTGACCCGATCTGGCACAGGAGTCCCCTATGTCCAGAGTTGTTTGAGCTGCTGCTCGCCACTGCCTCACTCCTGGTCCCGACCTGCCGGACCATGGTCTGAGGTCAGCCGGGAGATGAGGGATCACCTCATCCAGGAGCCCATGAGGCGTGGAAAAGTGTGCCATCAGCACGGCCGAGCTGGCTGGCGGAGGCCAAGGAGGATGCAGATACACCTTGCGCCCGCATAGTCCAGCTTTTGGCCCTTGTCAGGGGCTTGTCCGACATCCCTGGCGCTCCTGGAACGCCGAAAACGCTGGTCGGTGACCAACCCTCAGCAGAGGGTGCTCCAAACCCAGGCAGAGAGTCAGTAGGGACCACATACTTCCTGGCCATCCTGGCCAAGGGCGCAGGACAAGAAGCAGGCCGCTAAGCTCCAAGTGCGCCGACAATGGCCTCAGCCACAGGAAAGCCTCTGGGTGAATCCCCGGTCCAGTATCTCCATCAGGGATACTGGTCTGCTTTGGACACGGGCTCGAGCTGCATCCCGTGAGACTCTGAGATGAGCCTAAGCAGACCCATAAAGGACGATGGGCTGGCCCAGTGACTGGCTCCCTGGAGGACTCCAGGTCAACCTGCCTGGAGAACAGGGAGGAGTCATCGCCGGACTCAAGAGTCTGCGAAGAGCTGCCTAGGGCCTGAGCCACCCTCCACCTGCTGAGCACGGTCGGGAGTGAGGGTGACCGACAACCTGTGGGCAGGCCTCAACGACCGAGAGTCTCTGTCAAGCCCCGATTTCGCAGGGAGGCGGAGGTTCCACCACAATCGGTGGGCAGCAAGTTTAGGCTGAACAACCGCCCAGACATGGGCATCTCGACTGCAGCGAGAGGTTGCTTCGCTGATCGGGTGACAGCCACTTGATGGCCGGAAAGGCGCCGAGTCGATTTAGCCCCAGACAAAAGTAACTGCTGCCACATCAGCTTCGTGAGCATTGACGCAATGTGCGCCAAGCCTCTTCCTCATCCGAGGAGGAAGACGAGAGAGCGCCCGCCGCCGCTACCCGTGTGAGATTCCAGATCGCTGGCGGCGGGATCGGCTGGACTGGAGAAGAGGTCCAAGACCGAGACCGAGAACCTCGATGTGTCCCGAGGGCGGGCCTGATGGAGCATAGGGACACCCGCCTCCTCGCTCTGATGTTCTATCTGGGACTGCTGCACCGATGGCGAGGTAACCGTTTCCACCGGGAACCTGCGAAGACGGGTTGTCGGCCCTCACCAGTTGATAAACCGTCCGATGGGTCGAAAATCTCACCGCATCGACGGCTGTCTCGGCAGGCTGACCTGACGGGACGCCGAAGCCAGCAGCCTTAGTCCGCAACTCTCGACCGGAGTAGACGGTCGGCTGTCCAGGTAAGTGACCTCCCGGCCCCATGAACGCCGACGATGGACTTACCCTTGAATCCTTCTTCTGGACCGAGAGGAATGTCCCGATGGTCCCTCTCCCTTCGTGGAAAGGGAATGGCAAAGCCCTGAACAAAGCAGAATACGAGGTACCCAAGGCGAGCGGGATAAATGCCGCGACCGAGGAGGAGGAGGAAGATGCAGCCTGGGCCGCTTCCTCCTCGAAGGCGATCATCTGCTCGAGCTGCTCAGCCGAGCCAGCCAGCCGCTAAGCGCCCAACGGGCCTCTTTCGACTTAACCGGCAGGTAGCGCTTCTCGGGGTGCCAGAGCTTCAACCGGGCAGCGCGGTCCTCCAAGACGCTGGCCGAGAAAGAACAGCAAGACTCGCAGGCCTGCGGGTCGTGTTCTAGGCTGAGGCAGTAGACGCACGTGGAGTGCGGATCTGTCCTGGACATCTTCTGCCCACACGGGCACCGCCGAAAAACGGGAGTCGATTTGTCCATCGCAGCCACGAGGCAAAAGGAAGACCGAAGTCTTGAAAATTTTAAAACGAGTTTCGGACAAACTGAAGAATTAGGATCCAGTCTATCACGCAGAGCATTAAGGAGGGAACCTAAGCTTCCAAGCGGTAAGGAAGATCTGGCGTCATGGGGCGGAGCCGAGAGTTTTACCACCCGGGTGGGTGGGAGGAGCCAGCTTGAAGACCTTCCAGCAAGATTTAAAGCGGCAAGAAACCTGCCAGACAGTGTGGATGAACAACATATCCATGTCCCTAGAATGGATTTTTCCTGGTTTAGCAGGAAGCCTAGAGACTGTCACAAATCTTTTGTTATTTCCAGGTGTGTTTGCAACTGCTAGAATGACTTTCCCACTATTAGCCAGTCGTTGAGATAGGGAAAAACTGTAATTCCTAGTTTTCGCAAGAATACCACTACCACTGCCAGGCATTTTGTGAATACCCTTGGTGCTGAGGTTAGACCGAAGGACAGGGCTGAAAACTGGTAATGACCTGAAAGGAGTCTGAACCAGAGATATTTTTTGTGAAACTCCCTTATGGGGATAAGGAAATAGTAATCTTTTAAGTCTAGAGATGCCAGCCAATCTCCCTGCTGAATGACAGGTAAAATTAAGGGTAGGGTCACCATCCTGAATTTTGGCTTTGCCACTTATTTGTTCAGATGCCTTAGGTCCAGAATAGGCTGCCACTCCACATTTTTCTTCTTGGTAACAAAATACTGGGAGTAAAACCCTCTGCCCCTCTGAAGGACTGGCACCTGCTCTACTGTCTTTATGATGAGCAGGGTTAGAACCTCCTTTTCCAGGAGCTATTCTTCGAGAGGGGAGGCTGGTTTGAATAGCCTTGACTTCAGAGGAGGGAAGTACTTGAAACTCAGAGAGAGTCCATGGCTCACTAATTCCAATACCCACTTGTCTGTGGTTATGGCCTGCCAGCCCTGAAAGAAGTGAGCCAGTGTGCCCCCTACTGATATAAGGGAGGTGGCCTTGGCAAAAGAGTCAGGGATTTTGTTTCAGTGGGGCCTGAGCCTGGGCGGACTGGGAACCCCTCCTGGAGCCCCTCCTGCCTCTGGCCCTATAATACCTAGTCTGCTGTGGGTATGGCTGCAGCTGTGAAACAGCCTGAGGCTGATAGAAGGGCCTACCATAGGCCCTTCCTCTACCTCCCTTCCATAAGAAGGCGGCGGCGGCCTGTATTTGGATGAATTACTCTTGTAGGTAGTTTTGTATTTATCCACCTTTTTCATATACTCGTCAGTCTGTTTGCCAAGAAGAGAATGATCTTGAACAGGAAAGTCCATGGCTTTAGCCTGGGTGTCCTATGTTAGATCTGTAGCCCTTAGCCATGTAAACCTTCTCAGGGCTACAGTCAGAGCCATAATCCTAGCAGCATTATCACTGGCATCTGCTGCCACCTGGAACTGGTATTTGGATGCTTCCAGTCCAAATCTAGCTGTTTCTGCTACAGTAGGTCATCAGAGACAGGAGATGGAACCTTCTCTAACATGGTCAAAACAGATTGCCACAGTGTCTTCTGATGCTGTGCAGTGTAGGCCTGGTAATTAGCTTGTCTGACCCCCAGAGAGGCCGCTAAATACCCTTTCTTTGACATACTGTCCATTTTCCTTGAATCCTTCTCAGGTGGGTGAGAGGATAAAGGAACCCTCACCTTCTCACAGGCTGCCTGCTGGACTATACCCTGATGATCAGGGTGAGAATAGAGGAATTCAGCCCCTTTCCTGTCCAGTTGGTACTTCTTGTCAGCCTTTTTATCCAGAGGCTACAGAGTTCGGGTTCTGCAGGACTGTGAATAAATCCTTCTTAAAGAATTTGCTGATAGACAGAAAAATCTTTTTAGTGGGTGTTAACCCCATAATTTCCATGTATTCTGCCTCCTCTTCGTCCTCTATGACCTCAGTGGTAGCTAGGTCAAGGGCATCTACTATTTTACTCACAAAGGAAAAGTGAGAGGAAAAATCCTCAGGTCTAGGAGGAAAGCCAAATTCCTGCTCTGGTGAGATTTCCGGTTCAGTGGGCTCACATTCATCTTGCTCTGGTAAATCATACTCCCCAGTAACCATCTCATGAGACTGGGGGTCTGAGAAGGGAGTAATCTCCTGAACCTTTGGAGGAGGAGGGTTTGGAGAAGGTATAAACCCCTGAATTGCCTCAATGACTAATAGCCCTGGCAATTTCCTCAGCAGTAGGCAGACTGTGAGGCACAGAAGAATCCCCTGTAGGTTTTGCCTGGGGTTTGACGTGCTTGGTCTTCTTTGACTTTCTGAAGGGGACCAGAGAGTCAGCCGGCCCACTCAGTCTCTTTAAAGAGATTGATTCACTCTTGTCAGGGGTGGCAAAGGAAGAAGCTGTGGTTTCACCCTCTGATTTTGAAGGTGTTGGCTGGTTAGAGTCTGAAGCACCTCCTAACTTTTTATTCAACCTCTCCATCCTTTTTTCCAGTTTTATGTGGGAAAGATTAACAAATTTCACAGTCAGTATTCAAATGGTCGGCTCCCAGGCAGAACACACAACTGTCATGATTGTCTGCTCTGGCAAACACTTTCCCACACTTCATACAGTTTTTAAACCCTGGGGGACCAGTCTTTTTCTTGGGTTTTTCAGAGTGCTCCATTTTCAGGAGAAAAAACCTCAACCGGAAAAGATACTTTTTTTTTTTTTTTTTTTTTTGTGTGGTCAGTTCAGGAACCGATTAGGCCCCAAAAGAACCGATAAATTTACTGAATTCAGAACCGGATCAGCGGTTCTCAGAACTGATACAACGGTTCACAGTAACTGGGTTAGCGGTTAAAAAGAAACCGGATTAACGGTTTAAACAAAAACAAGTATAACTTTAAAACAATAAAGATTCTTAGACGAAAAGAAAAAATTATTCACCTTAATAATTATATTTCTTCTAATGGAGTCTTGCTGTATTCTGACAATCTGCAGTTAGCTCCAGCCTTTGCACTGCCCCGGAGTGTAGAGGGTTAATTTTCAATGCAGTGCAATGAACGTTGAGCTCGGTTGAGGTCTCTGTCTGCAGCACTTTGAAACCCAACTGTCAGATTCTTATGAGCAAACACTCACTGACTAACTATGTGGAAATTGTAAAATTTTTTAACTAGCCAACTGGCAACAGAAAGTTTTGGATTCCCAAAGGAAGACTCAAGTCAGGAAACCCAAAACCAAAACCTATCCAAAGATAAGAGATTATAATACAAAGCACCCAGATAAAGTGGAGGGTGTGCTTGAAGCACCCTGGGTGCAACACTGCGCCTGCCCACCCACTTCCCAAAAACAGGTTCTGAGAGGGGAGGCAGGGAGGGGTGGTCAGAATACAGCAAGACTCCATTAGAAGAAATATAATTACTAAGCTGAGTAATTTTTTCTTCAAACAACATGAAGTCTTGCTGTATTCTGACAATCTGTAGACTACCAAGCAGTACCTCCATGGAGGAGGGACAGAACCAACTTTGGGAATAGGCTCTGAAGGACTGCTATGCCAAACCGAGCATCACTCCTAGCCTGGATATCCACAGAGTAATGCCTGGTAAAGGTATGGGCTGTTTTCCAGGTGGCTGTCTGGCAAATTTCTAATAGAGGGATATCCCTGGCAGCAGCCAGGGAAGCAGCTGTACCTCTTGTGGAATGAGCCCTCAGGCCTGAGGGTGGAATTTTTCCTAGTTTCTCATAGCACAATTGTATACAAGAAACAATCCACCTGGCAACAGTTCTCTTGGTGGCAGGTTTGCCCTTTCCCACTTCCCCATAAGTGAGGAACAACTGAAGGGAATCAAATCTGTGACCCTTTGTACACTCTATGTAGTAGCTAATGGCTCTTTTAACATCTGAACTGTGTAGCCTCCTCTCTCCTGAGGAAAGATGATCAGTGAAAACAGGGAGAGACAGACTGATTCAAATGGAAGACTGAAACCACTTTGGACAAGAACCTCCTATTGGTTCTAAGGACCACTTTATCTCTATGAAAGGAGATAAAATCAGGTTCCACTGACAGGGCTTGCAATTCACCGATACGTCTGGCAGAGGTAATGGCTACCAAAAACACAGTTTTCCAAGTCAAGTACTTAAGCTCTGCTGAGGACACAGGCTCAATCGGGGGCTGCATAAGTTGAGCAATGCAAACATTTAAGTCCCAGGCAGGGGCAGGCTCCCTAAAGAGAGGATTGGTATGAAGCAATCCCTTGAAAAATTTATAGAATACAGGGTGAGATGACAGTGAGGAAGGCTTTCCCACTGACAGAAAAGCAGAAACAGCTGACAAGTGTACCTTGAGAGTAGTTGGTCTGAGGCCTAGGCCATTAAGATGGACCATATAATCCAGAATTGTAGGCAATTCAGCAGTGTCTGGAGATATATACTTCTTGGAACACCAAATGCTGAATCTTTTCCATTTGGAGTCATACGTCTTTCTGGTAGCAGGCTTTCGAGAGCCTTTGAGAATACCCAGAACCCCTTGAGACAGATGCAAATCTGCGTACTCTAACTCTTCAATAGCCATGCCTTGAGATTGAGAGACCGAAGACTGGGGTACCAAATCCTCCCCTGAGAGGAGGTTAACAGGTTGTAATTCCTGGGAAGAGACAGGGGAAGATGGACTGCTAGGGACAGTAAGAGGGGGTATCAGGGCTGCCTGGCCCAATCTGGAGCAATCAATCACTCTGCAGGGTTGTGACCTTACCTTGACCAGAACCTTGAACAGCAGAGGGAAGGGAGGAAAGGCATAGAGAAATTACCCATCCCAGTTCAACATCCGAGCATCCAGAGGGACTGAGCCCAAGACTGGGGGTCTGCAACAAAACAGAGGAAGTTAGTGATTGTCTGGGGCTGCAAAGAGATCTATCTCTGGAGTGCCCCACCTTGAAAAAATCACTTTCAACACCAGAGGGTCCAGGGACCATTTGTGATGGCCCTGGGAGATCCTGCTCAGTGCATCTGCTAGCACATTGTCCTTCCCTGGAAGGTGGAGTGCTATCAGAGAGGTCTGCAGAGAATAAGCTGGGGACCACAATTTCATGGCTTCCATGCGCAAGGCCATGGACCGAGTGCCTCCCTGCTTGTTGATGTACCACATGGTGGTGGTGGTGTTGTCTGTTCTGACCTGAACACCTTGTTCTGCACAGACTGAGAGAAAGCTTGCACGGCCAGAAAAACTGCCCTGAGTTCCAGGAGATTGATACGAAGAAGGGATTCCTGAGGGGACCACAGTCCCTGGGCTGTGAGAGCCCCCAGATGGGCTCCCCACCCCAAAAGGGAAGCATCCGTGGTAAGGACCACCGAATGAGACTGAGTGACAAATGGGACCCCTTGCCTTAAATTGTCCTGATCCCGCCACCATAGAAGAGCTTGGATCAGTGTCTGAGTCACTGGAATCAGTTTGGTAAGAGGATCCTTCCTTTGGGACCAAAAGGCCATCAGATGGAACTGAATGTCCCTCATCTGAAATCTTGCCCCTTGGACCACCGCTGTAGAAGCTGCCATGTGGCCCAAGAGCTGAAGGAAGTGCCTTGCTGGTCGGGACACATGAAGGCTGAAGGAAGAAGCCAGTTCTATAAGAACTCTTGCCCTTTCCAGGGGAAGAAAGGCTCTTGCTTTGACAGTATCTAGCTCTGCCCCTATAAAGGTAAGAAGCTGCACCGGTTCGAGAACTGACTTGGGGAGGTTGAGAAGAAATCCCAGGGAAGTGAGCACTTGCTGAGTCACTTGCAGGTCTGACTTGACTTGGTCTGGAGACTGACCCACTATGAGCCAGTCGTCCAGATGTGGAAAAAGAGAAATCTTTTGCCTTCTTAGAAAGACAACTACTACTGCCAGGCACTTTGTGAAAACCCTTGGAGTTGATGTTAGACCAAAGGGCATTGCTTTGAACTGATAATGGCCTGAGGGTAACTCGAACCTGAGGTACTTTCTGTGGGAGCACCTGATGGGGATATGAAAGTAGGCATCTTTGAGGTCCAGGGAGGCTAGAATTATTCCCAGAGTCACCATCTTGAACCTTGGTTTTAAAAGATGTTAGTTCAGGTATCTTAGATCTAGGATGGGTCGCCACTCTGCTGTCTTTTTTGGGGTAAGGAGGTACCTGGAGTACAGACTTTTGCCCGGTGTAGGGTAGGAACTCTCTCTATGGCTCTTAAGGCCAGAAGAGTTGAAACCTCTGCCTCTAGGGCAAGGGTTTCAGAGAGACTTGCAGGTGGAAAAGATCTGTCTCTCACCTTCGGAAATTTTTTGAAGCTGAGAACCAGTCCCTGGCTTACTACTTCCAGGACCCACTTGTCTGAAGTAACAGACATCCAGTCCTGGACAAAGTAAACCAGCCTGCCCCCTACAGGGATAGGAGAGTCGAACCATCAGGGTGTCTGTTTGGCAGAGGCCTTAGGCTGAGGAGTGGATGCAGCCCTGCTCATCCCCCTTCTGCCTCTCCCTTTGAAGAACCCCTCTCTGAAAAGGGAGAAGAGGCCTGTGCTTGGTAGAAAGGCCTATGAAAAGGCCTGCCACTGCTCCTAGATTGCTGCCTTTGAGGAGTTGCCTGCCTCTCCGTGGCCTGTGCACTCCTATAAGTGGTCCTATATTCCTCCATCTCCCTCATGTAATTCTCTGTCTGCTCCCCAAACAGAGAATTACCTTCCACAGGGAAATCCATGGCCTTAGCCTGGATGTCCTATGAGAGGCTAGTACATCTGAGCTAAGCCATTCTCCGAAGAGCCACAAATGTAGACATGACTGTTGATGACATATCACTGGAGTCCACAGCAGCATGAAATTGTACCTTAGATGCCTCAATCCTGTCAGCAGCCGCCTCCTCCAGCTCCTTGGCCAGCTGGGGGGAGGCCTGTTTAGCCAGAGCCAGTACAGTGTCCCACCTGGACTTCTGGTAACTGGCTGTATAGGCCATATAACTAGCCTGCCTGAGTCCCAAAGAGGATGCCATGTACTGTTTCTTTGCCAAGGCATCCATCCTCCTCGAGTCTTTATCTGGGGGTGTGAAGCCAAGGGAACATTAGCCCTGTCACAGGCTGCAGCCTGCACGACCCCAACATGGCTGCACTGTTGACAGACAAACTCTGTGTCTGAGCCTGATAAGGTACATTTCTTGTCCATTCTTTTATCAACATGAAGTACAGAATTTGGAGACTAACATTTTTTGTGGCTGTTTCCCAAACGATTTCTGTAGGGGAATAGACAGCCTCCTGGACTCTGGGATGTCCATCATTTCAACAAAATCAGGCTCCTCTTGATCCTCTGTAGCCTCCTCCATAGGGAGCTGGAGGGTTTCAGCCACTTTTCTGTAGAACAGATAGTGGGAAGGGGACTCAGAGAGCCTAGGAGGGGAAACACCAAAAGGTCTGTCTGGGGAGATGTCCGGTTCAATGGGCACATCCAGACTTTCTGCTCCATCATACTCATCATCTTGCTCATAACCCTCCTCCTAAAATTCCGTTCATAAAAATCTTCAGGGGCATAATCCTGAACCGGAGGAACCAACCAAACCGAACCCGGATCGGAAGGAACCGGGCGAAGCAATTCAACAATCCGAATCGCTCGGGTAATCTCATCAGTGGTCAGAACATGAACCTCCGGATCTGAACCGGCTGATTTTTCTTTACGTTTCCTTTTTGTAGGAAGCAACCCCTCAGGATCGGCTCTCCTCTAGCCCGAAGAAGTATCGCCTTGGTCAGAGGGCACTCCCTTCTGGTTCGGTCGGAACCGAACCGGGCTGGCCATCCGGGTCAGTGGACTTCTCAGCCTCCTTTTCCCTCAGTCTACCTAATCTTTTTTCCAGGGTAGACTTAGGAAAGTTTTTACATATTTAGCAGTCTGTATCGAGGTGGTCAAACCCCAGACAATAAACACAGGTGGTGTAGGGATCGGCCTTATCAAACACCTCCCCACACTCACTGCAGTGTTGAAACCCAGTGGGCCGTTTTTTTCTTGGGTTTCTCAGACATGGCCAACCTAACCAAACTTACCCTTTTTTCGGCAACTGCCAGGCAAGACTCCCTTATCAGTTTCTAACCGTGTTAAGGGTACTGGAAAAAAACATTAAAACATGTTTTTTTTTTTTTTTAAAACCGATAAGGACCGGTAACCACACACTAAAGGAAAACACACAGATTTCAAATATGTTGGATCGGTTCAGCCGAACCGATAGAGAAAAGTTTTTACAATTTCCACAAATAACCCAGAACTACTACCTAAAGTACTTACTGTACCGCAGACAGAGCCCTGAACCGTAATACTACGAAAGCTGAGCGGAAAAAAACGACACTTTAACCAACTTTGAACCAAGCAGAAGAAGAAATCTCCAGAGCGACTGCTCAGTGAGGCGGAGTAAAGAATCTGACGGTTGGGTTTCAAAGTGCTGCAGACAGAGACCTCAACCGAGCTCAACGCTCTATGCACTGCATAGAAAATTAACCCTCTACATTCTGGGGCAGTTCAAAGGCTGGAGCTAACTGCAGAATGTCAGAATACAGCAAGACTTCATGTTGTTTGAATAGAGAAAATAATGCAGAAAAAGTCCGCAACTAATAATTAACTACTCGGTTCCTTAACGGTTATACCGAACCGTGAGGAACAGAGAAATAAATGCTAAATCTAACTAAACTAATACAAACTAGATGTTAGAATAAAATTAAACAATAAATGAAGGCAGCAGAAAGAAAATAATGTATAATTAAGGAATTATACTTCACAATAAGCCAACAACGACCTGAGGGATCTGTTGGGCGTCTAGACTTGTGAGGAGGAGGAGTAAGAAATCTGAGACGTTGACAGAATGTGCAGAAGGTGAGGGCAGCAGTTTGAATATTGTCATGTGCCAATGATTCCATCATTAGCATACAATTCCATTCTCCGGCAGTTCTACAGAGCAGGCTAACTGCAGAGAGTTATGAATATGAGAAGAATACATGGGGTTAGAATGTGGTGTTCTACCCAATGAGCCTTTCTAGGTGTACAAGTAAATGTTCTCTGAAATTTGTGTAAGATCCCATCTAACTCCTCCTTCTGTGATGTTTCCAACCCAGGGTTAATGGTAATATCTTTCATTTCCCCAGTCTCTTCTAGTCTTTGTTATGCTACCTCAATGTCGTTATTGGGCTGTTCGGGGTGTATGTACATAACAGATAAGGGTATAGGGTCTGGTCTCTCAAACCATTTCTTTAAGAGGTTAGCATGGCAAATGCATTGTTTATGTCTTTTCTCAGGCACCTCGATTTCATAATTTACAGGGCCTACCTGTCTCTTCACTACATAGGGGCCTTGCCACTTTATCACGAGTTTACTGTCTGAAAAGGGAAGTAAAAGAAGCACTCCATCTCCTGCTTGGAAGACCTTGTTACCAACACCCCAGTCATACCATTCTTTTTGGCTTCTCTGCTTTTCATGGTTTTGGTGGTGGGCCAATTGTATGTACTTCGTGAGTCGTTTGTGTAACTGTGCCATGTACTCAAGGGTGGTAGTGGATCCTACCCCCTTGCCATCTTCCCAATGCTTCTGTATAACATCCAGAGGACCCCTGGGGTTTCTCCCATATAGTAGTTCGAATGGGGAAACCCCTGTTGATGCTTGGGGTACCTCCTTATGAGGAAGGGCTGGTAAATGTCCCAGGTATGGCCTTCATCTTGCACAAACTTTTGGAGCATCTTTTTCATTGTCTGGTTGAAATGTTCAACCAGACCATCCACTGAAATATGGATGGCTCCTATACCTAGGGTCTGGAATAAGTGTTTCAACATAACAGAACAAAAGTTGCTACCCCTATCCATTAGGATTTCCTTTGGGATACCCATCCTGCTGAATACTTTCATTAGTTCATCCGCATTCTTTGTGGCCATTACAGTTCTCAAGGGGACAGCTTCAGGATATTTCATGGTGTAATCACATAAAATAAGAATAAACCTGATACCTTTTGTACTCTTGGGCAATGGTCCCACAATATCCATGGCTATCCTCTCGAATGGTGTGGAAATCAGGGGAAGCGGTTGCAAGTATACCTTTGCATTCTTTTTTTTTGTTTTTAAATTTCTTTTTATCCCCTCTAGCATCCCTCTGGAGCCGCACCATCGGGAGTCGCCCATCAAGTCTGTCTCTACCTGTGCCTTACCCGACAGTCCCCGGTCCCTCCATCGTGCCTCGGATACCCACCCGGGCGGGGTCAGGGTTGGGGTAGACCCTCGAATCTTGGTGTTGTCAGGGTCCTGAGACTTCAGGCAGGCAACGGCATATCAAGACCCGGCTCGGCGCTCAGTCTTCCTGGCTCCAGTGGGGGTGTTTCCGAGTTTTCTGTGCGACGTTGCCGGCCCGTACGTCAAGGCGCAAGCACCGATGTCAGCAACGTCCTTCCCCCTCCTTCCGTGAAGGAGTAGTCCCTGAGGCTGATTGGTCAGTGACCTACACTCTCGACCAATCATGCCCCTGAGAAGCCAGCTTGCTGTCGCGCCCCCAGCCTCTGCCAGGGGTCGCCGCTTGCCGGGTTGTGGAACCCTCCTTCCCCCGGAGAAGGCGAGCTGTCGTCAGATGCTCCAGCCCATCTCCCCCCAGCCAACCCCTGATGGCCCGAGCTCGCTCCCGAACCCGGGTCGCCGGCGTGGTGCGAGGTGTGGCGTCCAGCGCCTCAACCCTCAGCGCCACCGGGCCGGCAAAGTACCTTTGCTTTCTTGTTCACGAGGGCTATTTTTTGGCATTCTTGGCAGCTACAACAGTATTCTGCCACCTGCTCATGTATGCCTATCCAGTAAAACCTATGTAACAATCTGCTTAGTGTATGGTCCCTCCCTAGGTGACCAGCAAAAGGGACATCATGGGCTAGGTGTATCAATTTCTGTCTATACTGGATAGGAACCAAAAGCTGATAGACTCTATCCCCAGTTGTTGGGTTTTTGCACTCCTGTATAAATAACCCCTGCTTCATCACAAATCTGGTATAAGTTTGATCAGAAACCTGTGTAACCACCTGTGAAAATAAAGGTTGTAACGTTACATGCTTAGCAGCAAAATCAACATGTGCAACACATTTTAACAATGCAACATCAGAGTCCTCTTTATTTTGAGTCCCTTGTGCCTTGGACAGTCTTTTGTCCCTTTTGGACTTTTGTGTTTTACCCGGAGTCTCAAACAACTTCCTCAAAAGAGTATATCTGGGACAAGGTCTCTTCCCGCTTTGCCTAGGCTCAGGCAGTCACAGCACAAAGTTTGGTAGCTGAAGCCATCAATGTTTCAAACTCAGGAGAGTCATGTCCTGTCAATACTGGCACACGTAAATTAGGTACCAGTCCAACATTTAGTTGCTGGGTAGAGCCTTGTACAAGTAAAGTGGTTTCCCTTAATGGATAGTAATGAGTATCCCCATATATACAATTCACACCAGTTCTGGTTCCTGTAGTGTCTGACCCTGGGAGCAAGTTGGCCCTAACCAAAGTTTGTTTGCTTCCTGAATCAATGAGTCCAGCTACTTGTCTTCCCTCAAGCTGTACAGGTGTCATATACTGTCCCCAGTTTGCCAGGGCTAACTGAGTAGTCTCCGTTTTTCTTTTCAGGCAAAACCTGGCAATATGACTCTTCCCTTGGCATTCCCGGTATATGTCTGGATTAAATACTCTCCCAGGTTTACCAGTCTTGTTGCTCCCAGATGTAGTAGGAAAATAAGTTCTTACCATGGGCAGGGTAGCACCTGTTCCAGAGTGTCCCTTCTGTCGATGAGGTCTCACTGTTAAGTAGTCTTCCACTAAGTTGATAGCCTTCTCGGCCGACTCCGAGCAGTGTTCCCTCACCCACATCTGTATATTCTGTGGCAAGATCTTTATTTCTTTTATTTCCAATTATTTAACCAGGTGAGACACACTAAGCTGAAAGCTTGTTTACAGGTGCAACCTGGGAGCACAAGGAAGTTAAGTGACTTGCTCAGGGTCACACAGTATGCAAGTGGGGACTGTGGATTCAAACCCAGGTCTCCAGATTTGCAGCTCAGAGCCTTAAACCACTGCACCATACTGCCTCCTAATAAACTGCTCCCAAGATAATTGACTATGACCTGATCCAGAGTTCTTGTGGGGGGTGCAACCACTTATGACAAAGTTCTTGTGACTGGACATAGGCTTCTTGAGGCGAATCAGCAGCATGAAACCTAAATGTCCTAAACCTTTGTTGATACGTCTCAACACTAATGTCATAACATTTCAGGATGGTCTGACGTATATGATCATAGTTATTGGCATGCCGGCTGTCCACATGGCTGTATGCCAATTGTGCTTTCCCAGTCAAATATGGCACCAAACGAATTACCCACTGTTCTCTGGGCCATCCACATGCTGTTGCCACCCTCACAAAGGTTGTTATGTATGCTTCAATGTCATCTTTCTTGGTTAATTTAGACAGTTTTATGTCCTTTGGCCACCCACGGGAGGAGGGGGCCTAACATTACCTAAGGCCTGGATGGCTCTGAGGGTGTCGTTCCATCTGGCCTCACTCTGCAGTCGGTCCCTCTCCCTTTGTCTCTCCATGTCAATCTGTCTGTTGCAAAGCCACCGAAGGAGATCCTGGATGTCCTCAGGTGGACCCTCATCCGAGGTTTCTTCCTCCATGGCTGTAGTCCCTTCTGGTTCTTCTTCACCCTCTCTCTCTGCCGTCTTCCCCCTGACATCCTCCAACCCATTCATCAAAGGCTCTTGATATAGCTCAGTCATCTTCCTGGTCAGGACCCCACTAGGTTTTGGCTGGTGCGCTTTGTCCCGCTGCATAGGCTGTCCACCAGGATATCTTTATTGGTATCCCTTGTTGAAGCACCACCAGTACTTGTACTACAACTATCCCACTGCTAACATCAAGTGTGACAGACTGTGGGTATAGATGGACACAGATACAGGAATAGCAGAACAAAAAAATGGCTTTATTCAGTGGAACAAAATAAAAAGTGAACTGGTTACGGCAAAATTAAAAAGAGTATAAGTCAAAATAATCCAAAATAACATACAGTTCAATGCACTTGTACCACCAGTAAGTAGCTAGGGTACTCTCTGGTTCAGTATCTCACTGAACCCTTCAGCAGACTACCTAGAATTGTGAGCAGTGCTCTTTTTATCCCAGAACTGTACCATGTGTTAGGGCTAAACTCTGCCCTCTTGTTACATCAAATTCATAACTGCAGAAAAAGGAATTTAAATCCTTTAAAATACATTATTCTATCGGTGCCATTGTTAAGTCAAACAATAATAAGTTTCCACCATAAGAACGCATAAAGCATCAAGTTAAATACTTCTGGTCACTGACTCCAGGAACAGGCCCCTCCCACAAGCTCTCTGTCCTATTTATGACTGAGAGAAAGGGTTGACCAGCTCTACAGACAGTGCAGAAGGCTTGAGAGGGTCCTGCAAGCGGAGAAAAGTGCACCAAAATGCAAGACAAAGTTATGTGGTAATTACCTTTTCTATCTTCTTTATTTCAGCAGTTATGCATGCCCCATATACAAGGTCTCTAAGGAACCTGTTTCAAGTATGTTAAAAGGCATTGTTTTTCTCTAGTTATAGAAGCTACAGAAGCCAGGCACAGTGCGGTGCTCAAGCGCTCCAAGCTCAGCCTACTGCTGTCCCACCTACCCTGGCGCTGCGGTTCTTCTGTTTTCCTCACAGCTGTACTGTAGTAATTAAGCCTCGCAAGCTCCCAGGGACACGCTAATGCGATGCCGAGCTTGCGACGGGAGAAAGGGGTCACTATCCAAGTGCTTCGTTTCGTGACATTTCCTTTTATTAACTTTGGGCACGACACCTAGCGGGAACCTCCTGCTAGTTATTGTCAATTATGGGCATATAAGCATATCTTGCGTATTATAACAGCATATTGAAGCATTTTCTTGAGAACAGCATAATAAAGCATTTTACAGAGAAAGACATCTTTAGAACAGCACAGCATTCATTAGCCACTTCTGCCCATGTTTTAAAGAGGGTAAAACAATAAGTCCTTAACTTGGTCCTAGACACAGCTACAGTCACGGAGACCAATACGATCATGTTTGTGCAGTCAAACAGTTGCATGTGTGTGCAGGCAAACAGCCGCACTTTCGAGAAAGAATGCCGAATATTGCACGGGGGGGAGAGTCCTAGGCATATGTACATTGCAGAGACCAGGAGAAATACTGAAGGGATAGAAAGAAACATCTATAGGTGGCCTTCCTGTAGATGGGGGAATATATGGAGAGTAGAGCATACAGTATACACAGCACAGCGTTGTTAGAGTGCTGTTACAACAGTTTTTAAGAGAAAAGAAAGAAGTTCTCCTGGTGTACATAGACCCTATGACAGTGAGCCATCCAAAACAGTCAGCCTTCTCCTCTTGACTGGCCCTCCAACAGCCCTGGTTCACTCCCAAACCCAGCTCATTGTTGTCACAGGCGGCAGCACTACTGCTGCACCAGTGGACTAGCTTGATAAGCCTGTTGCCTTAACTTGAATTTATGAAATAAAAGATTACCTAGACGGCTACTTCTTGTGTACACTGTATTATTTCTACTCCTTCATATGTGCTGTTCACCACAATACAGCCGCATCTCTCACCAGGCAGTGCACGTTATTTTGTTTCTTTGCTTCCTCTTGGACATCAGTAGCTGTTTAGTAAAGTCATAATGTGAACAGTATCATGGCTAACAAATCACAACTCTTCAGGGCTGACCATGGGATCCTGCAAACTTGAAGAATAAGCAGCAATAAGACACACACACACACACGAACAATGTGGATATTAAGCAATAACAGTCTGGTAGGTAGGTAGATGGCCACTTGATGTCCAGCATATGTCAACTTTGCCTACCTGTCTGGTCACCTGGTATTTTCTCTTACAAGAAACATCACTACTATGCTGAGTAATTATTTCTTCTAGTAACAGGAGTGTATATGGGATGGCATACAACTTGCAGACTCCAAGTAGTACCTGGAAGTCAGGGCCTAGGTCCTATTTAAGGAAACCTGCCTAGGTCCAATTTAGGGAAAATGTTTTTAAGTACTGAAGTATCAAAACTAGCATCCCTTATAGTCTGAATGTCCAGGCAGTAAGCATCCCTTGTAGCCTGAGTGTCTAGGCAATAATGGGAGGTAAAGGTGTAAACTCTGGACTACGTGGGTGCTTTGCACACCGCTAACTAAGATATAACCATTTGGGAGTTGCCACTGAAGCAGTGAGGCAGTATGGTGCTGTGGTTTAGGGCTCTGAGCTGCAAACCTGGAGACCTGGATTTGAATCCCACAGTCCCCACTTGCACACTGAGTGACCCTGGGCTAGTCACTTAACTTCCTTGTGCTCCCAGGTCACACCTGGAAACAAGCTTTGGCTTAGTGTGCTTTCCCTGGTTAAACAATTTCCCCTTTCCTTTCCTTGAAGCTGATGGAGCCCTAGTGAAATGTGCCCTTAACCCTTTAGAAGATTCACTGCCAGTTTTAGTGTAGCAGAAATCTATACAAGAGATGATCCAGCAAGATACTGTCTTTTTCGCAGCTGGCTTACCTTTTCCTACCACACCATAAGTGACAAATTAACTGGCTACTGTCAGCTCTGAGCTGCTCAGTTCTTTGCAGGTGAAAACTTTAAGACCTCTTTACATCCTTCGAATGTAGTTTTGAGGAGGGGGAAAAAAAAAGGCAAGGTAACAGACAACCTTTGGCAAGAACTTAACATTTGTCCTTGGCACCACCCTATCTCACTGAAAATCATAAACCGGGGGTTGGTGCAGACTGCTTGCACCTCGCTGACCCTCCTAGCCAATGATACAGCCACCAAAAAATAGCAGTTACGCAAGACCTTACCATAACAGTAGATCTTCGAGAGAGGTTCCTGCAGTAGGTCTTCACATAGCAGGACTGCGCCCCCTGGCATCAGGTATGCACGGCAAACTTCTAGCTAGCAATCTATAGCGGGGGACATCAGCACGACTATATAAAGGGGGCGGTCCCCACTCCAGCCCTCCAGTTCTCCTGCCGGAGACCTCGGAAGAGAAAGGAGTAATAACTCCTGAAACCCTGAGCTGCTAAAAAACAAAGCCCTGCGAAAGGAAAAGGGGAAAGATACAGGAGCTGAGGGAAGGTGGGAAGGAAATCGAGATCTATTGCAGGAACCTCTCTCGAAGATCTACTGTTACGGTAAGTTCTTACGTAAGTGCTATATCTTACTTCGAGAGGGTCAATACCACGCAAAGAAAAAAGGAGTCAGAGACTAGGTTCTGGGAGGAGGAAGTGTCTGCCAACTATAGGTCTGCTTAGGACAGGAGGCCTTGTAGGGCGGCGAGGCAGAAACAGGCTCTGGGCCTAGAAGCGATGTCCAGACTGTAGTGCTTGGTGAAGGTATGGATGGACGACCAAGTGGTCACTGCACAAATATCCACAGTGGACATGTTTCTTAGGAAGGCCACTGAAGTGGCCATGCCCAAAGTCGAGTGGTCTTTCACGTCCCCCCGGAAGGGGCTTCTCGTACTTGTTGTAGAGGTACGAGACGCAGTTAGCTAACCATTTTGACAAACCCTGTTTGGAAATAGCCTTGCCTTGACATTTGGGAGCAAAGACGACAAACAACTGGTTAGACTTTCAGTTCTCTTTGGTCCTAGAAATGTAGTATCTCAGAATCCTATGCACATCCAAGGTGTGCAAGAGGTATTCTCGTTAGAATAATCTGGGTAGTATACCGGCAGTTCAACATTCTGATTCAAAGTAAATTCTGAAACTACCTTAAGGATTAATCCGCAGAGCCACCTGGTCTCTGTGGAAAATCAAATAAGGCTCCTTACAAACTAGGGCCTGAAGCTCTGAAACTCTTCAAGCAGAGATAATGGCAACTAAAAAGAGCATTTTTCAAGATAAGTAGTGCATGTCGCAACTTGCTGCTGGCTCAAAAGGGGGCAAAGTAAGTTTTTCTAAAATGAAATTCAAATCTCAGGGGGGAGCCGGATTCCAGACCGGAGGTTTGAGATGGAGGATCCTCTTAAGAAAGGTTTTGGAGACCTCCAACTGAGTGATGGTTTTGCTCTCCATCGGAAGATGGTAGGCTGAAACCGTAGATAGGTGTGTCTTCAGCAAGGAATAGCTGAGGCAGAGTCAGACAGGTGCAGGAGGTATTCGAGGACCTGGGGTGCCGAGCAGGAAAAAGGGTCCAGACCTCTGGCTGTGGCCCAAATAGAAAATCTCTGCCATTTCATAGCATACGTGGATCTCATGGAGGGCTTTCTGGCCTCCACTAGGACCTGAGCGACTCTGGAAGATATGCCAAAGCACGAGACGGCTATGTCAAAGGTGCCATGCATGCAGATGGGAAGACTTGAGGCTCTGATGCACCACACTGCCCTGCTCCTGAGATAGAAGGTTCTGAGAGAGATGAAGAGGTACCGGGGGTTCCATCATCAGCTGCTGCAGCTGAGGAAACCAAATCTGCCAAGGCCAGAGAGGGGCAATGAGAATCATGTGGGGCCCCTCTGCCTGGAGCTTCAGCAGAACCTTCTGTAGAATTGGAAAGGGAGGGAAAGAGTACAGAAATCTCCCCTGTTCAAGACAAAGACAGCTCATCTCACCAGAAAACACCACGCCAGGGAATGAGCGAGCAAAAGCTGGGTAGTTTTGCGTTGGATGGGGAGGCGAACAGATCTATTTCTGGCTGACCCCACTGAAGGAAGAGATAGTCCACTACTTCTGCTTTAGCTCCTACTTGTAAGCCCGAGCGACAGTGCGGCTGAGACTGTACGCCAGGACACCGTGGATTCCTGGAACATGGACTGCTATCAATGTCAGGCCGTGCTGGACTGCCCAGTACCACACCTGCATTGCCTCCTTGCAAAGGGGATATGATCGGGTGCCTCCCTGTTTGCTGATGTACCAGACCGTGGCCGTATTGTCGGTTTGGATCAGAAGTGTTCCTGGAAGTAAGAAGGATTGAAAGGCCTGGAGAGCATAGAGCACTGCCCTCATCTCCAGGATGTTGAGATGCAGATGCTCCTCTAGAGGAGACCATGTTCCCCAAGTCCGGTGGGCTCCCCAACCATGGCCCAAGGCATCTGTCATGAGGGTCATGGGGGCTGGGGGTGGAAGGGAACCCCCAGAGAAAGGTTGGATATATCCTGTCACCAGAGGAGATCCCACTTCAAGCTGTGAGAGACTAGGACCCTGTGACCCATGTTGCCCAAGCACTGATCCCATTGGACCCACAGGGACCATTGGGTCACTCTCATGTGCAGTCTGGCCAAAGGGACTGTCGGTATGGCAGCTGCCATGAGACCCAACAGGCCGAGAATAGAGCGCTCTGAGGTCCGACAAGAGGAGGATACCAGCGCCACTTGTTGAACCAAGGTTTCCGTCCTGTCCACAGGAAGGAAGGCCCTGCCCTGGACCGTATCCAGCACAGCTCCACTGAACTGAAGGCATTGGGAGGGTGATAGCTGAAATTTGGGATAATTCACAGTGATGCAGAGTCTGGAGAAAAGGTCCAGGGTGGTAGAAACAGAATCCATCAGACTGTCCTGAGATGGTGCTGATGGTGCCAGTCGTCCAGGTAAGGGAACACATAAATCCCCTTGCAGCGCAGGGCCACAGCCACCACCACCAGGCACTTGGAAAAACCCGAGGTGCAGAGGAGAGGCCAAAAGGAAGGGCCTTGAACTGATAATGGTTCTCCTGAAAGGAGAATCTCAGGAAACGGCGGTGGGCTGGGAGGATGGGGATGTGCAGTTAAGCATCCTGCATGTCCAGTGAGCACAGCCAATGGTTTTGTTGGAGCAGGGGAAGGAGTCCCTGGAGGGTCAGAATGCAGAACCTCTTGTATTCTAAAAAGAGGTTGAGCAGGCTGAGATCTAGAATAAGTCTGAGATCTCCCGTCTTTTTGAGCACTTCGAAGAAGTGGGAGTAATATCCTCTTCCTATCTGCCCTGGCGGAACCGGCTCTATGGCGGACTTTAGCAATAGAGCTTGGATTTCCAGATGAGCCAGACTTAGATGGTCTGACAGGTAATGGGACCTTCCCGACGGATTGCCCGGGGGCCTCTCCAGGAACTCGATGGAGTGTCCTCTTGCGACCAGCTGGAGCACCCAAGCATCTGCAGGTATCACCTTCCATCCTTCCAGGTGGAGGGCGAACCTTCCCCCCACTGGCTCCTCCAGAGATGCATGAGGAGGTGGAGGGAACCCCCATGAGTCAGGATGCAGAAGGGAGAGCGGCTTTGCTGCCAGTGGCGGCCTTTTGGGACTTCACCCGGGGAGTCTGGGTACCGGAACCAGTGGCACGTTTGCCCCGTCATCTGCCCTGGTTCTGCCTATTCTGGTTCTGCCTATTCCACCTCTTCTGGGGAAAGACAAAAATTCTGCTTGGGTTTCTGGCCTGAGCAGTACATGGAGCAGACGCCTTTAAGAGACCTCCCGCTCTCTTGCAGCTCTGTTATTATGTCTTTGGTGTTGCCCAAAAAAGGACAGAACCCCTGAAGGGGGCATCCAGCAGGGTGCTCTGGACATCTTGCGCCAGTCCCGCAAGTCGAAGCCAGGCCAGGCGCCTCAGGCAAACTCCAGTAGCAATGCAACGAGCAACAGAATTGACGGAGTCGTAAGTGGTCCATAAGGCATGGCGGCAGAAAGGCTTTGTTAAGTCTTGCTTTGTCTAGCAGCCAATTCCTGAGGTCCTCATACAGAATGGCCTGGAGTTCTTTTTCAGAAAGAGGCGACTTCTGAAAAGACACCATGTGGGCTACATGATTTAAAGAATGAATGGCGCAAGTTGAAGAGGCATACGCCTTGCAGCCATACTGGTCCATTTGTTTGGACTCCTTGTCCGGTGGGGAGGCACTCAGGTGTTTAGGCTGGGCTGATCTATCATGGGCTGCTGTGATAACAATAGAGTCAGCTTTAGGTTGAGTCATCAACTAGCAAGCCCCTTCTGGGGGGTGGTAGGTCCTGTCGAAACTGCTGGGATAGATGATGGCTGTTGCCATACGGTAGAGGTTAAGTCCTCGTGCGATCCAGTCCAAGGGGGAATGGGAAGGGGATCCGTATTGGTGAGGTCCAGATGTTCTGTCGCCTTTTTCTCTTAGGGTCCATCTCCTGGGATGCCCACCCACAGGCCTGTTGAATGGGCCAGAGCAGTTCCGCAAAGGATGGATCCTCTGGCGGAGACTCTGGAGACTCCTTGGGCTAAGGCTCTATAGGGGAATGAGGCTCTGACTGGCCCACTGAGTCAGAGCCCGAATCAGAGGACTCTGGTCTGCTGGGCAATGGAGTAACATCTGGTACCTCCTCCCTGACCCTGGTACCTAAGGAGACCCCCGTCGGATGCCTGTCCAAATCCCTATCTGACGTCTGGTCCATAGGGGACGGACTCCTTGTCCTGTAGGTCAGGGTGGCCACCACAACCGGTTGGAGTTGGCCCAACTCTTGCAAGAGTTGGGACTTGGCATTCTTCCACCATGCCAGGATAGTCTCTTGTGGTTCTGGCAGAGGTGGAGGAGGTTGGTAGCCTAGGTACCCAATGGCATGGGGGGTAGCCAGGTGTCTGGTATCAGTAGTGGTAAGGGTTATACCACTGATACAAAGGACCCTGGCCCGGTGTCGGGTACCCTGGCATCAGCACTTGCGGTGGGGAACCCGGCAATGGCCCTCACAGTGTCGGGTACTATGGGAACTGAGGCGGTGGGTAGCCTGGATAGTTTCCCGTAGGGCATGATGGAGGAAGGGCAGAAGGCCCAGATATAGGTGGTGCCGAGGGACTGCTGGGGGTAATGTGGTCCATCAGCAGGCCTGGCGTCGGGGTGGGGACCCCAGAAGGGCCAGGAGGGTGCTCCAGCGTCGGCACGAAACGTCCCTGGTCCATGTCCAGATCTGAGGACGTGTGAACTGAGGAGTGGCCCAACGTCGGGGGTCTGAAGGCGCCCGACATCAGAATGGAGACAGGCGAGGCGAGGTAAGGGAATAGAGACCCCCATCGGCAGCTCTGCCAGGGAGGCAGGCGTCTCAATAAGCAGGCCTGATGCAGGAGAGAACTCCAGGACAGCAGTGCTCACTTTCCAGAGAACTGGGGAAAACGAGACGTTGGGCTACGTTAGAGAGGCCCTGGAGAGAACCTCATGGGACCTAGAAACCTGGAAGCTCGCTCTGCACAATGTTGGAGATCACACAGGAATCCAACAGGAGAGCCACCGCCGGATGGGCATCAGATGAGTCAGCAACCAACTTATCGGCGTCAACCTGGTGGGCATCAGAGGAGCCGATGTCCGACTTACAGGGAGAGGTCAGGCTGACAGCAGCCAGAAGGCTGGAGTCTGGCTGGACGACCAAGGCTGGGCTCCCGGCGGCGGGGCCGGAGGGAGACTCATCGGCCGAGCTTGCAACAGGCCCCGAAGGAATGTCCTCCGAAGAGGAGACCCCCGGCTGCCCACTGACCAAAGCAGGAGGGGGAGAAGGCATCCGGTCTGCCGAGGCGGATGGAGATCTATGAGGTGGAGTACTCACCGATGTGGAGGCCCCACCCGGTATTGCGTCAGCTGTCTGGTGACGATGAGTGGACGGAGAATTGTCCCGCTCCCGGCGTTGCTCCTTCTTTTTCTCTGGGGGTAAAGAAGAGCGTTCCTGCACCTCCTGAAGCTCTTTTTCCACCCATGCAAGGTGTTGTTTTAGGACGTGAGCATCAAGGGCCTTCTGGTGACAGGAGTACATGGCCTGGTTAAAGGAATGGCAGATTTGGCAATCCGCTACCTTATGTTTGGGGACCAAGCACAGAACGCAGCAGGAGTGGGCATCCCCATGCGGGATCTGTGCACCGCATTAGAACACTTTCTTCGGTCTACGTGAAGACATGCAACACGATGGATATGAAAAAAAAAATGGAATTACTAATACTTAGTCTACAAAGATGGTGGATGACTGAAGCTGTTCAACTGCGAGGTCCAATGATTCAGGCCGATGGTGGGAAAGAACTGGAGGGCGGGCATGGGGACCGCCCCTTCATACAGTCATGCCGTTGTCTGTCATGCGACGCCAGGGGCGGTCCCCCGCTGCAGACTGCTAGCTAGAAGTTTGCTATGCGGTCCTGACGCCAGGGAGTGCAGTCCTACTATGTGAAGACCTATTGTAGGAACCCTCTCGAAGTAAGATCATAATTTTCCAGGTAACTGTTTGAGCCCCGATAAGGATATGGGTTCAAATGGTGCACCTATTGGCAGAGACAGGACCAGATTCAAATGCCATGACAGGACTGGTTCCCTCACAGGCGACTATAGAAGATTTAGACCTTTATAAAACCTCTTAGATACAGGATGAGACAAGAGATATTTTCCTCCCTGTAAATTTAAAAGCAGAAATAGCTGCTGAATGTACCTTTAGGGAAGACTGCATTAAACGGTGTGCCTTTAAGTGGACCAGGTATCCCAAAATTAGGCATACCAGCAGTACTTACAGTGATCTGGTGATAATCACACCAAAAACTAAACCTCTTCCATTCAGAGACCTGTGTTTTTGTGGTTACCGGTTCTCCAGTAACTTTTAAAAATTCGGGGGCCCGTCCTGAAATATTTAAATTGGAGTATTCTAACTACTCCTTAAACATGTTCTCAGATGTAGGAATATAAGACCTGGGTAAAAACACTCTGCCTAGTGAGAGTTAGCAGGTCTTAGCTCAGCGGATCTGTTAAGAGCTTTTGGTGACAAAGACAGCATCAGAGGGAACCAAGACTGTCTCACCAAGTCAGGAGTTATTAAAATGAAAGCTGCACTTTTCCTTATTCAATTTCCACAGCGGTCTGTGGTTCAGTGTGAAGGATGCAAATGCATTCGGACACTTGCCTTTTCAGTTGCTAGCTAATGCAGTCTCTGGAACAACCCTTAGTAAGGACTAACTGTAACAAAACTGGAGTAGTTTCTTGTTTTCCCATGAGGCAAACAGATATATGTATGGCACTCCACATCTCTGAACCACTTAGTCCAGTATTCTTTTGTCAGACACCATTTGTAACCTGCATGACCTGTTCTGCTGACAGTGTCTGCTTCTACACTCACCATTCTTGTCACATATACTGCAGAAAGGTTTTCATTCAGACTGAACTCAAGATGCCAAATCTTCATAGCATCTACAACGAGCTTTCAGACCTGGTACCTTCCTGTTTATCTATGTAAAACTTGGTTGTTGTACAGTCAGTTTTTCTCTGGACTGTCTGACCCTGCAGCAGGGAAGAAAAAGCTCTCATGGAGAGTAACAGTGTTCTGAGCTCTAGCAGATGTATGTGCTCCTTTCTCTCCGGTAAGGACCAAGTTCCATTTGCTGTTTTCCCTTCCAAATGCCCTCCCTATCCAAGTAGGGCTGCATCTGTGTTAAGAATTCATATCTGCTTTGGTTGACTGTAGGGAACTCCCCCATCTGGGGCTGACCACCTCTTTTCAATACTATAGAACTTGTATCAGATCCTTTGATACAGGTACTCTCTGATGCAGTGTTGGGAGTTTTTTGATGCCAGTACTTTTTTTTTTTTTTTTTTTAATAAATTTGTTTTTTGAAAAATTTACCAGAAACATACATACATACTAGTAACATTAAGCAATGTTAAATACCAGCTAGAAAATAAATTTGTAACTAGCAACTGGCAGTTATGCAACAATACACCAAAAAAAATATACAGAGTGCAACTCAAAACAATGCCGTGAATTGATCTCCTAGAAGTCCGTACAACTGGTATCCCAGAAGGAGGGCAAACATCTAGTGTCAAAGGGACCATAGGCAGAAGTAAACACACAAAGTGGTGAGCACGGATTTGAGGATTCAAGTCAGGGCGGGAAAAAAATCCCCTTCCAGAGCTACTAGCAAGGGTTGCCACATATGCAAGAAGGTGTTGTGGGCACTATTGGCTGCCAGCTGTATTTTTTCCAGGGCAAGACATTGTTTCAGATTGTTAGCCCATTGCTGAATAGTAGGAGCATTAGGAGACATCCATGACTGGACAATAGTCTTCTTGGGCATGACTAAAGCGAAGGACCAAAGAGACAGTATCACTCTTCCTTGAGGATGGCAAGATCAGCTCCCAGTAAGAGTTCCAAGGGGGACTTATAGGGAGTGTATCCTAGTACTTTACTCATTAAACAGTGCATCTCATACCAAAAGGGTGTGACCTTGGGGCATATTAAGACGAGGTGCAAAAAATCATCATCCGATGAGCACTTCGGGCACTCACAGGAGTTCTCAGGGACACAGCATGGAACCTATTAGGAGTGATGTAAGCCCTGTACATAAAGTTCAGGTGTACTTGTCTTAAGTTTATTGCTGCGTGAGCAGGTTAGGAAATGTCTAATAGCAAGCCTCCAGGAGACCTGGGCAATACTGATAGAAAGATTCCATTCCCACTTAGCCTTGATGGTATCTACTGCCGAATCATCATTCCCCCTGAATGGTGTGATAAAAGATCATTAGCAGTCTTTTACAACACTGGGACCTGTAAAGTTCCTCCTCTAAAGGAGGGGGCCTGGCCCAGCCCGAGGCGGAGTCCAGCGCCTCCCCCAGTCTATGTCGAGCCATGAGGTATACTTCTTGAGGAGGTGCTGAAATCCCTCATTTGCAACCGGACCCATTTTATCCCCGCTGTGGTGGAGGCCATGTAACCCAAAAGTTTCAACGGTTCCTGTGCAGCCCTTGTCAGACCAGCATTGAATGTCTTTGCATACTGAGTCAAGGCATCTGTCCACTGTTGGGACAGAAAGTCCCTGCCAAGTTCTGTGTTTAGCTCTGCACCTACGAACTTCAGGGTTTGCTAGAGTTCTATCTGTAATTTTTTAAGTTTAAAAGGAACACCAAACTTTGCAAAGTGCCCTTTACTGTCCTGGATTGAGCACTG
Source organism: Neoceratodus forsteri (assembly GCA_016271365.2). NCBI lineage: Eukaryota > Metazoa > Chordata > Ceratodontiformes > Ceratodontidae > Neoceratodus > Neoceratodus forsteri. The sequence goes on from CM028130.1 coordinate 1,116,612,855, forward strand.
TCTCTCTTCCTTTGTTTTTGCACAGAGTAGCCACTCATCAAGGCAAGGAAAAAATATTCAGTGCCTGTGTATGCACTTTGTGAACATCCTGGGTGTAGCTGTCAAGCCATATGGCATTGCTCAGAACCAAAACTGGGTATGACCTACTCTGAACCTTAAGTAATATCTATGGCAGGTCCTTACTGGAATGTGAAAGTAACCATCTTTTAAGTCGTGTGTTGCCAACTAATCTCCTCATATTACTGTTTGCAGTTTTGCCATCCTGACTTTCTCTGTCTTTGTGTTCAACAGTCTCAGGTCCAAAAAGGACTGCCAATCCCCATTTTTGCAGAGAGTGAGGAAATACCTGGAGAAGAAACCTTTTCTGAGCTGAGAGGTGATTACCTTTTCCACTGCCTTTAGTTGTAACAATCTTTTCACCTTCAATTCTAGCTGTATTTTCTGGTCTAACAACTGGGAGTTAAATACTTTGGTTCTGCTTGCCCTTGAAACTTACACAAAGTGTAGAATTAGGCCCTCCCCTGTTAACCGCTAAGATCCACTTGTCCGTGGTGGTGATTTCCTGTTCTTTGAGGTAAAAAGAGAGGTGCTCCCCCTACTGGCAATGGCTCTACTGCTACCTGGACTAGGTTGTCACAGACTGGACTTAGCCCAGGCTGAAGGTGCCGCTGCAGACTGCTGCTCAGCTCTTCTCCACCTGCCCTTCTGTACTGCACAGTCATGGTGCACATAGGATCTGCTATACAGGCCTTTTCCCGTACCTCCCCTTCTATAAACCATGTATATAAACTTGGCCTTTCCCTTCTCACTCAGATTTTTGAAAGTTGTTTTCTGCTCATCAACTGTCTTCATATAATCCTGTTTTATTCCCCAAATAGCTAGGTAATCATCTGATCTATTTTGCATGTGCTGAGACAATCCTGTTGTTCAAAGCAAAGAAAACCTCCTGGAATATATGGAATTTGCCACTGCTCTAGAAGCAGTGTCATTCACATCAACAGCCATTTGAAACTAGTATTTAGCAGCTTCTAAACTAGCCTTCACCATCTGCACCAGGATGGACTTCTCCTGTAAAGGCAAGCTGTCACACAGAGGCATAAGCCTGCTGATGTGTACAATAAAATTACGCTGCCTGCCTCAATAAAAAAAGAAGTAGTAATGTAAGCAAAAATTACGCACTGTAGTAATGCTGTTTCTTCTAATGGGTCAAACACTGAGGCATAACAAAAACTGCCTCATCTTGAGCCAGAGAGGCTACCTCGGAGATAGAATGGTGATGACAGAATTCAGAAGGCCATTCAAACGCTGCTGCATGCTGTTGCTCCCACTAGTGTTCTAATATCAGATTTGTGCTGAAGAGCAGATGGGAGCAGCGCCAAAATTATACTAGAAATTTCTTGTTAAACCAACATTTTTTTTTAAATAACTACTCAAAAATATGAACTGTAAAGTAACAAATGATCAGGCATAAATGAGTATTCAGAAATACATTAGGTGAGGAACTTTTTACTGATCAGGTTCTGGAAGCGGAGGTAGGAATGGGACTGTACTGGCTAACTACTGGACACATCATGTTGTTTCAACATTACTACAGTGAGTAATTTTTTCTTCCATTATCAGTCCAATAGTGATGCCATAAAAAAACGGCAGACTACACAGAGTATCTTGGGAGGCTGGGATGTCTGGAACTTGTTTAGGGAAAAGGTTCTGTAAGACTGCAGTCCCACATTTTGAAACTTTTCTGGATAGTATATCCAGACAGTGATGCTAGGTAAATGTGTGAACAGTTTTCCAGGTAGCTGCACTGCAGATGTCTGTCAAAGGAATGCCTCTCAAGGTGGCCACTGAAGCAGCACTGCCCCTCAAGGAATGTGCTCCAACACCTAAGGGAGGCTATTTGCCAGCCTTTTCATAACAGAGTTGAATGCAAGAGACTAACCATCAAGAGATGGTCTTTTTTTTTGCAGCTGGTTTGCCTTTACCAGCCTCACCATAAGTGGCAAACAGCTGGTTGCTGTCTATCTTAATGCTGTTTGTTCCGTCAAAGTACTGGCTGAGTGCCCTCTTGACATCTGAGCAATGCAATTTATGTTCTCCTGCACTAGAGTATGCAGAGAATAATACAGATAAAGCGGAATTCTGATACCAGTTTAAGGAGGAATTTTCTATGAGTTCTGAGCACCACTTTATCCCTATGCATAATGCTTGGTTCTGTGCACAGGACCCGAAGTTCACTGACCTATGCAGTGGGCATAGCTAACAGGAATATAATTTTCCAGGTTATGAACTTCAGGTCTACAGAGGCTATAGGCTTAAATGTAGCCTGTGCCAGACAGATATTTAAATCCCAGGGAGATAATAGTTCCCTGACCAGGGTCCGCAGACGACAGCAAGTAAGCAGGAAACTTTGCCAGTCCACTGAGGTAAGGTAAAGCACCTGTTTGTGCGCTACTGCCTGTGTAAGAGATTACTGTCAGTTTGACCTCGGTGGTGGGAAAATTAATGGAAAGTATACTAAAGGAACGATTGGGGGTGTACTTGGAGGAGGTGGGAGGTCTGGATAGTCGGCAACATGGGTTTGTGCCAGGTAGATAGTGTCAAACCAATCCTGTGGAGTTCTACGAATGGGTAACATCAAAACTGGACAGGGGAAAGCCTGTGGATGTATTATTCTTGGACTTCAGCAAGGCGTTCGACTCTGTCCCCCACAATGATCTGGTGGAGAAACTGACAGGGTTGGGAGTAGGCCCTTTGATGGTCAGATGGATTGAAAACTGGCTAGCTGGACACACTCAAAGTAGTGGTCGGTGGGGAGCTCTCGAACCCTAGAGAGATCAGTAGTGGGGTACCGCAGGGCTCGGTCCTGGGTCCAATCCTGTTTAATGCATACATTTCGGACATCAGGGAGGGTATAGGGTGTGAAATGAGTCTCTTTAGTGACGACTCCAAGATGGGAGCAGTAGTTGAGGGGGAAAAGGGGAGGATGGCCCTGCAGTGGGACCTGGACACCATGGAAAGGTGGGCTCACACATGGAAATTAAATTTCAATATCACCAAATGCAAGGTGTTACATCTTGGGCGGGGAAACCTTAAACACAGGTACACCCTGTGAGGGGAGGCGCTGGAGGCCTCAAACAGGGGAAAAAGACCTAGGGGTCATGGTGGATGGATGTATGAATAACTCTGAGCAGTGCAGGACAGCAGCTAGCAAAGCAAACAGGATGCTGGGATGCATCGTAGGGGATCACCCCAGCAGCAGGGAAGTGATTCTGCTGCTGTACAATGGATTGGTTAGACCACACCTTGAGTACTGTGTACAGTACTGGAGACCACACTTAAAGAGGGACATACAGTTCCTGGAGAGGGTACAGCGGAGGACAACTAAGATGATATGAAGACTAGGGGATTTGACGTATGAGGACAGACTTGAGGAGCTCCGCCTGTTTTCATTGGAGGAGAGGAGAGACGGGGGGTCATGACCGAGGTCTTCAAGTACCTTAAGGGAATGAATAGGGTAAACACGGAGGAGATCTTCAGACTAAAGCAGAAGCAGGGAGGTATCACCAGAGGGCATGGTTTGAAGTTGGAAGGCGGAAGGGTGAGGGGGGAAAAGAGGAGGAGGTTTTTCACTGAGAGGGTGGTGGATCCTTGGAACGTGCTGCCTGGCGACCTGGTTCAGAGATCCACAGTGGAGGACTTCAAGAGAGGGTGGGACAGACACAGAAAGCGGATGTATCAGATGATGGCCTGGCCAAGGGGGGGTGGAGATGGATGATGGGGTTCTGGAACACAAGGGGGCGCCTCGGTGCCACCTAGGGATCTGAGTTCGAGAGCAGACTCAATGAGACCATAAGGCCTAATCTGTTGGCAATTAGTATGTTAGTAAGGTAAGGGGTTAATAGTAGGGGAAACCAGTTCCTACAAGCAGAAAATTCATGTTGCAGGGAAAGGGAAGAAACACCGTATCTAAGGTAGGCATACAAAGGGGTAAAAGCAAGTTAAAAGTGACAAACTAAGAGCACCTACAGAGTGTGACTAGAGGTAACATCCTATCTAAGGTAAAGGTAAAAAGAGAATAAAAGAAATAAAAAGGGAAAACAAACACCTTGTCTAGGGTCAAGTAAATACAGGTTACTCACCTGTAACAGGAGTTCTAGGAGTGGTATATGTTGTTCATCCACACTTATTGGCAAGTTCCTTGCCGCTTTAAATGTTGCCGGAAGGTCTTCAAGCTGGCTCCTCCCATCCACCCGGGTGGTAAAACTCTCGGCTCCGCCCCATGACACCAGATCTAGCCCACTGGAAGCCAGGTTGCACGTCGAAGCCGGGGAGGTCGGGTGGGTTGTGTCGATGAACAACATATACTGCCTCAGAACTCCTGTTACAGGTGAGTAACCTGTATTTCTAGGGACGTGGATATGTAGTTCAATCCACACTTATTGGCAGACTCCTAGCAGTTCTCCGGGAGGAGGGAGGCAAGGCGCGCACCCCCTACTTAGGGAACAGGGACTGGAGAACCGAGGTCCCAAAACCAGCATCCCGGTGTGACTCAAGGTTGATGTGGTAGTGAGCAATGAACGTGTGTGCTGACTTCCAGGTAGCAGCCCTGCAGATTTCCTGGATAGGGACGTCCCTGGAAGCAGCGGTATGGCGGGTAGAATGAGTTCTTATCCCTTTGGGAGGCTCCATCCCATCTCTATAGCAGAGATCTATGCAGGAGGTGACCCACCTGCCTATCGTCCACTTGGCTGCAGGTCTGCCAGGTGCGGCTTCAGCGTAGGTGACAAACAGCTGGCGAACCTCTCCCCGAACTTCAGCCGTCTGCTCCTTACAATAAGAAAGCGCTCTTCTAGGGTCCAAAGTATGGAGCCTATATTCAGCCTCCGAGGTGTAACTGGGGTAGAACACTGGCAGAGTCAACACTTGGTTAAGGTGAAACTCCAACGCCACCTTCGGAAGGAATTTCGGTTGGGGGCGCAGGACAGCCTTGTCCCTAAGGAAGACCAGTAAGGAGACGCGATAGAAAGCGCCTGGAGCTCTCCCATCCTTCTGGCCGATATGACAGCCACCAAGAAAGAAGTCTTCCACGACAGGTGAGAGATGTCACACCTGTGCATCGGTTCGAATGGCTTGCCTATGAGCTTAGCCAATACCAGCAGTAGATCCCATGGAGGTGGAGGTTCTCGCACCGAAGGGGATATGTGATCAAGGCCTTTGAAAAGGCGCCCGACCACCTTCTCCTGCGCCACCGACTGCTTTCTGGCCCGTGCCCGGTAAGCAGAAATGGCTGCCAGGTGCACCTTAAGGGTCATCGACCGAAGCCCTAGCTGAGAAAGGGACCACAGATAGTCCAGAATGCTGGCCAAGGAGGAAGGGTCCAACCCCTTATCCCGACACCAAATGGAGAATCTCTTCCATTTGAAGGCATAGCATTTTCTGGTCGACTCCTGATGGGATGCCTCAACAATGCTGAGGATCTCGTTGGAAAGACCCAAGGCCTGGAACTCTAGCCGCTCAGGAACCAGGCTGTCAGGTGCAGTGATTGAAGGTCCGGGTGGAATACCTTCCCCTGGTTGACTGAGATCAGGTCCGGGTGGGCTGGAAGCCATCTCGGGAGTCTGGAGCTGAGGCTGAGGAGATCTGGATACCAGAACTGAAGGGGCCAGTCTGGGGCTACCAGAATCACCTGCGCTTTGTCCCTCCTCATCTTGAGAAGCACCCTGTGGATCAAGGGAAATGGGGGAAAGGCATAGAAGAGGCCCAGGGTCCACGGCCTCGAGAAGGCATCCCCCTGCAGCAAGCCCTGCTGAGGGGGGCGGGCATGAAACATCCTCAGCTTTGCATTCTCCCTGGAGGCAAACAGGTCCACCTGAGGTGTGCCCCAGTGGGAGAACAGATCATGTACTACCTCCGGCAGGAGAGACCACTCGTGAGATGCAGCACCTATCCGGCTTAGGGCATTGGCCAGAGTGTTGGAGGCTCCCGCCACATGAATGGCTAGGAGATCCTCCTCCTCCAGTCTGCCCACGAGAGACCAAGTGCGGAGAGCTTCCTTGCACAGAGGCAAGGAGCGCGTCCCGCCCTGGCAGTTTAGATAGTACATGGTCGTGGTGTTGTCCGTCTGGACCTGGACCACTTGACCCCGTACAAACGAAGCGAAGGCGGTGAGGGCTAGTCGGACCACTCGAAGCTCCAGCAGGTTGATGTGGCATCAAGACTCCTGAGGGGACCAGAGGACGTGCGCTCTGAGCTCCCCCAGATGGGCACCCCAACCCATCAAAGAGGCGTCGATCGTTAGAGTGACCGCAGCTCTGGGAAGACAAACGGGATACTGTCTTGCAGATGAGCCGGAAAGATCCACCACTGGACAGCGTTCCCCATCTCCTGGGTCACCATCACTGGCTGGTCCAGAGGACTGGAGTGCTGTGACCATTGGCAGGCCAGTCCCCACTGCAGGGGACGCATGTGCCAGCAGGCCCAATGGACCACGCTGGTGCAGGCCACCATGAGGCCCAGGAGGCACAGGAAGTCCCGGGCAGGGCGCAACTGCTCAACCAGAAATGATTGGGCAAAGGAGGAAAGAACCTCAGCCCTGTTTGCTGGGAACTGTGCTCTGGCTCAAAGAGAGTCAACCTCTGCCCCGATGAACTGAATCACCTGCGTTGGCACAAGTTCCAATTTGGCCTCGTTGATGAGGAGGCCAATCTGAGAGCAGACCTGAAGGGCAAGATCCCTGGACCGCTCCACCTCCGACATGGAGGAGGCTGCAATCAGCCAGTCGTCCAGGTAAGGGTACACCCGGACCCTTCGGCGCCGCAGGAATGCTGTTACCACTGCCATGCATTTGGTGAAGACCCTGGGAGCTGGAGAGAGGCCGAAGGGCATGGCCCAGAACTCGTAAAGGGATCCCTCTGTCCTGAAGCTGAGGAATCGCTAGTGGGATGGACGGACTGGGACATGAAAGAACGCGTCCTGAAGGTCCAGGGAACAGAACCACACACCTCGTTCCAAGGATGGGATGATCTGAGCCAGAATGACCATCCTGAAGGTTCAAGACCTTAGGAACTTGTTCAGGTCATGTAGGTCTAGAATGGGGCGCCAGCCCCCCGTCCGTTTTGGGACTAGGAAGTACCTGGACACAAACCCTGGGTCTGATGGACGATCCGCCACCTCCCTGATCACCTCCTTCTGGAGGAGAAGGGCAATGTCGGCTCGACAGGCCGACTGAGAGGTCGCGGACACCGTAGCCCCCAGTGAGGCGTCGGCTCGATAGGGTGGGGACTGCTCGGATTCCAGCGGCAGACCCTTTCCTACCACTTCCAACACCCAGCGGTCCATGGTAATATCGGACCAGGCGGAAAAGAAGTGGCGGAGCCGTCCCCCCACAGGGGGAACCCGGGGAGGAGTGACGAGGTTGGGGGCGACACTCCTCAACCCGTCACTGGGCAGGCTTGGAGGAAGGACCAGCCGAGGAGCCTCCTGGACCTTTCCCTACCGGCTTCCTGTTGGAGGAAGCTGCAGGCTTGGCTTTGGGGTGCCAAGTGCGAGCCTGCTGGCCCTGATGCTGGTGTTGCTGGGCCAGACGTACCGTAGGGGCTGAAGGACAAAAGGGCTTATGCTGCTGTTGGCGGCCTTTGTCCTTCTGGGCAGACGTGACCAAGTCCAAGGTGGCATTGGACTTCTCAATCCGCTGAAGATGCCTCAACCCTGGGACCGAACAAGTCGGTACCCAGGAAGGGAACGTCTGCCAGCTTGTGTTGGACATCTGCCGTGAAAGTGGAGATCCGCAGCCAAGCTCTGTGGCGCATGGCCACTGCGGCCACTACTGACCGGGCACACGAATCAGCGATGTCCAGGGAAGTCTGGAGCTGCTGTTTGGCCACCTCCCTATCCCTGATCCCGCATCTGCTTGACCGTAGTTTGGAGGTCAGCCAAGAGATGAGGAATCACCTCACCCAGGAAGACCAAAAGGGCATGTGAAAAGTGTGCCATCAGGACAGCCAAGCTGGCCTGACGAAGGCCTAGGAAGGAAGCAGCGTAAACTTTCCGCCTGGAGCAGTCCAACTTCTTGGACTCCTTGTCAAGAGGCTTGTCCGCATCCCCAGCATTCCTGGAACACCGGAAAACGCTATCGGTCAAGAGCCCCTCCGGAGAGGGGTGCTCCGAGAAACCGGAGAGTGAAGCGGTGGGAACAGCATACTTCCAAGCCATCCTGGCCGAAGGTGCTGGACAAGAAGCTGGCCGCTGCCACAGCTCCAGGACCGGGCCAACAATGGCTTCGGCCACAGGGAAGGCCTCCGTGGGAGAATCCCCTCGGTCCAGTCTCTCCGTGAGGGGTACTTGGCCCATTCTGAACCGGGTTCAAGCTTCATCCCAGTGGACTCTGAGATGAGCCGAAGCATTCCCAGAAACGAGGATGGTCTCTCGTCCACCGACTGACCCCCAGTGGACTCCAAGTCAAGTGGCCTGGAGAACAAGGAGGAGTCATCATCAGACTCCGAGGAGTCTGCAAACAGCTGCCGAGCGCCTAAGCCATCCTCCACCTGCTGAGGTCGATTGGGAGTGAAGGTGACTGACAACCGATAGGGTAAGCCCTGACCCGACCGAGAATCCTTGGTCGGGGCCCCAAATTTAGGATGTGGAGGCGGGGGTTCCACCACAATGGGTGGCACAGCCAGTTTCGGCCAAACAACTGGTGCCGGCTTCGGCTCCTCGACCATTACGAGAGGTTGTTTCGGCAGCTCCGGTGACCGCCACATAATGGCCAGGGAAGGCGACAAAGTCAGCCTATTCCCGGTCAAAAGGAGCTGCTGCCACATTAGTTCCTCATAGCAATTTGTGCCAGAGCCTATCCTCCGAAGAGGACGAAGACGAGGAGGAGTAGCGCCGCTGCTTTCCATGTTGCCGAGACAGAGACCGCCGATGTCGGCGGGATCAGCTGGACCGGGAAGAGGTCTGAGACCAAGACCGTCGGTATTCGAGGATGGCCCAGAGGGGGCGGGGAAACGCCCCTCCTCGGTTCAGGGACCCAACCGGACCCGCAAAGGAGGCAAAGGAGGCACAGGAAGTCCTCGGTTTCCACCAGGGAACTGGTGAAGAAGGGGTTGTCAAGCCCGTCGACAGCCCGCCTGACGGGTCGAGAAAATCTCGACCGCGCTAACAGGTGCCTCGCCGGCTGACCTGACGGGGACACCGTGAAGCCAGCGGCCTTAGCCGCAACCTCGACTGAAGTTGAGTGTCGACTATCCAGGGAAGGGGACCTCTCCCGCTCCCATAAACGTCGATGGTGGGACTTACCTTTAGGGTCCTTCTTTTTGAACCGAGAGGAATGTCCCCAAGGGCCTTCTCCCTTGGTGGAGAGGGATTGGCAAAGCTCCTTGAAAGAAGCTGTGTAGGAGGATTCCAAGGAGAGCGGGATAAATGCCACGACCGAGGATGATGATGATGATGATAATGCGGCCTGGGCTGCCTCCTCCTCAAGGGCGATCATCTGTTCCAGCTGTTCTGCCGAGCCCGCAGCTGCGGACGCCGCCCAACGGGCCTCCTTAGACTTAACCGGAGGATAATGTTTTTCAGGTCGCCCCAACAGTAACCAGGCAGCGCAGTCCTCCAAGACCAAAGCCAAAAAGGATTTGCACAACTCACAAGCTTGTGAGTCATGGTCAAGCCCAAGGCAATAAACGCACGTGGCGTGTGGATTGGTCTGGGACATCTTCTGCCCACAGGGGCACTGACGAAATCCGGGAGTCGATTTGTCCATCGCAGCCGCAAGGGAAGATACAGACTGAAGTCTTGAAAATGTTAAAATAAGTTTCGGATTAACCGAAGAGTTTGGATCCAGGCCTAAAACGCAGAGCGCAAAGGAGGGAACCTGAGCTTCCAAGCGGTAAGGAAGATCTGGCGTCATGGGGCGGAGCCGAGAGTTTTACCACCCGGGTGGGTGGGAGAAGCCAGCTTGAAGACCTTCCGGCAACATTTAAAGCGGCAAGGAACCTGCCAATAAGTGTGGATTGAACAACATATCCACGTCCCTAGAACAAAGGGGTTACACAAAACAAAAAAAAAAAAAAAGGAAATGCAGAAATACCCTATCCAGGGTAAACGTACAAGTTTTTCCAGGTAACATAGTGGGTGTAGTGGGAATGTTCAGAGTGGTGCAGTGTGGTGGCTGTGGCGTGGCACTTTTGAGAGAGACCTTCTGGAGATTGAGGTGCTGCCTCATCTATGTGCACCTCTCTGGGCTGAGGGAGGAGGTCGCTAGACTCTGGGCCAAGCTGGCTAAGATTTGGGAGACCTCTTTCCCCACCCATGGGCCACTGAGTCTACCACCGTTTCCCCAGAGGATGTGAAGGAAGGCCTGCTGGACTGTGACTGGCTCCATGAGGTTGGGGGTGGTGGGTTGGGGGCACATTCCTCAGCTGGTGCCACTACAAAACTCATCTGCCACTCTGGTAGGACAGGACTGCAGGGAGAAGACAACCATGGTAGTGGTCAAGGAGGATATGGGGGCCCTCCCTAGAGGAGACCCCAGGATGGGAGGGAGAGGAACCCAGCAGAGTAGGAAGTGACTTCTGTCGGGGAAAGCGATCATCAGTGAGGTAGATTTGGGAACAGAAAGGGAAAGAAAGAGGGAGGTGAGGTGCCTACCTGGTACCTTGGCTCAGAGGGATGGAAAGCAGATCCTACAGAGCTGAGGTGCCTACTTGGCACCTCGGCTCGGAGGGATGGAAAGCAGATCCTACAGATCGCTAGGGCAGTGGGGCAGGAGGGGGAGCTGGATGTCATTGTCCACCTCGGGACAAATGACCCAACTAGGGATGGGGCTTGGACTGTGCAGGGGATTTTAGGGAGCTGGGGAGGGGTAATAGGCAGGTGGCATGCTGAGTGGCTTTCACTGAGGTGCTGCTTGTCTATGGCAGGTGAAGGATAGGGATCTCAGCTCTAGCACCTTCAACTCACGGTTGAAGAAATGGTGTCGAGAGGAGGGGTTTGGCTCCACTGGGGATTGGGGACCAACCAGAATGGATAAGGGCCTATACAGGGGTGATGGCCTGCATCCATCTGGAAAAGGAATCACAGTCCTCAGTGGACGGTTTAAATGTTACTTTGATGAACATTTAGACTAGCCGAGGAGGGGGTGGAAGAAATCACTGAGGCATAAACTGCCCCTCCATACCCCACAGACTGCAACAGACAGAAGGAAGAAATCCAGGGGAGGTAAATCCCCCAGGCTGCAAAATAAAGAAAATAGCAGTATGGCTGAAATGAAGGGGGACAGGAACATGAGCTGTAACAAAAGAGGGGAGGAGGAGGCAGGCAGGCCAAAAAAAACAAAACAAGGGAGGGTAGCAGGCAGACTGGTAGCAAAATGTGGAAGGCCATGTATGCCAACGTGCCAAAGCAAGAAGTCTAGGAAAAATTTTCTAGACCTAGAGGCCATCACGGTAGAGGCAGACCTGGATATTGTGGTCATTAATGAGATGTGGTGCATAGGAAACCATGACTGGGACATGGCCATACCGGGCCATACTCAGATCAGGAAAGACAGGGTGGGAAAGAAGGGAGAAGTAGTGGTGTTGTACAGAAAGGAAGGTACCAACGCGAGAGGCACACGGAATCCAGTGGGCAAATGGAGGTGTTGGAAGTGCTGTGGGTCAACCTTGAGATGGGAAACGGAGACACTGTTCGCACTGGCATCATCTACAGACCCCCAACCGGGGCGAATTTTGACAAGGCACTGGTGGAAGCCACTAGCACAACGGCAGAAAATGGGAAGGTGCTACTGGTGAGGGACTGCAATGTGCCAGATGTAGACTGGTGCCTTCCAGCCACAGCTTCAGCTAGAAGCAGGGACAATCTAGACTCCCTGCAAGGGGAGTTCTCAGGCAACTGTTCAGAGTCCACTTGTGATGGACAAAACTGGACCTAGTGCTCACTAACTGAGACAGTGCTGCAGACATAAACGTGTGAGGTCACATGGGGAATCAGTGATCACCATACAATGTGGTTCAACATAAGGACGTTGGTGGAAGCAAACTACAGAAGGAAGGTGGTGAGGACTTGGATAGGGCAGATTAAAAATAGGTGAATCCTCATGGACAACCTAGCGGGGGGGGGGGTGACCTGGGTGGGGTACAGGAACAGTGGGTTAAGCTAAGGGAAGACACAGTTAAGGCAACATACCTCTACGTGAAAAAAATGAGCAAAAACAAGAGGAACAAGAGACCGCTATAGTTGTCTAAGGAAGTGGCTGAAAAGGGAAAGCTTTCAGAAGGTATACAGAGGAAGAGAATAGGGAGATGTATCAGGAGAAGCAGAGGGAGGCAGGGAAAGCAGTGAGAAGCACAATGGTGCAAACTAATGGAAGAATAGCTCAAGGGGTAATGAAAGGGGACAAGACATTTTTTTAGGTGTATTAGTGAAAAGAGAAAGACTAGGGGAGGGATTGTGAGGTTCAGAAGGGCAGGTGGGGACTGTGCACAGGAGGATCAGTAAAAAACAGATATCCTGAACGAATACTTTTGTTCAGTTTTCATAGACGAAGGGAAAGGGGGTGGGGCCACATAAAAAAACAAACAACAGGGGCACTGGAGAGGAAGAGGTTAGACACTAGTCCCTTTACAGAAAAGACAGTCCTAAAGGGACTCAGAAATCTGAAAAGTGGACACAGCTATGCAGCCAGATGGGATACACCCAAAGGCTACCAAAGAATCTCAGGGAGGTACTGTCTGCACCTCTGACAGTCCTTTTCAACAACTCACTATGAACAGTGGACTGGAGGTGGGCAGATGTAGTTCCGCTTCACAAAAGCAATAAATAACAGGGAGGAGGCAGGCAACTATAGGCCAGTCAGCCTGACATTGGTGGTGAGGAAGCTAATGGAGTCACTGTTAAAGGAATAGACTGCAAAGTATCTTAAATCCAGCTAGTTACAATACCCGAGGCAGCACAAATTCACTGGTGGTGGTGATGGTGGGGGGTTGGGGGGTGTGGGGGTCATATCAGACAAATCTGATACATTTCTTTGACTGGGTGACCATGGAAATTTATTTATTTGTACTTCGGATGACAACTTTGAGCGGAGGGCTCTTTTACAAAGGTTCCACATCAAGGCAATTAGAACAATAAGGTACAAAACATAACATGATCATTACAGTGGAACCTAACAAAAAAAATTAAAAAAAAAAAGACACACAAGTAAGGTTACAATAATAGCAGCCAAAGGCATTGTCGAGGAATTGTGTTGCGAGTTAATTATACAGTACAAGTCAAAGGCGGCTCAGTGAAGCTTTGTTAGGAGTGGGTTAGTGTGAAAAGAGAAAGAAAAGTGGTGGCGAGGGGGTGGTATGGGAGAGAGAGAGAGAGAGGAAGAGGAGAAATAGGGAGTGCATTGTATTGGGTATTTGGTAGATGTGAAATAGCAAGGGAGGAGGAATGGGGGATGAAAAGGAAGAGGAGACAGATTTATCCTATACCCAGTAATGGGAAATAGATTAGGGTAGGGCAGTGGACGTGACTTACGTATATTTCAGTAAGGCTTTCAACATCGATGCACAAAGGCGGCTCAAAAGGAAACTGAGCAGCTATGGGGTAGGTCCAAAGGTGCAGGCAGTCCAAAGGAGGGCAACTAAAATGGTGGTGGTTTTCCACCAGAAACCCTATGAGGAGAAACCGAAGGACCTCAACATTCACACCCTGGAAAACAGAAGGGGGATATGATAGAGACCTATAAAAATACCTCATGGGGGGGTAAATAAGGTACAGAAGGGGCATATTTTTCAAAGGAATAAATGCACGAGGACAAGGGAACATGCAATGAAGCTGAAAGGGGGTAAATTCAAGAGATATGAGAGGAAGTACCTCTTCACAGAATGAGTGGTTAATGCCTGCAACAGTCTTCCAGCAGAGGTGGGATGGGCACAAGGGAATCTTAATGGGAAGCAAGTGAGGAGCCAGAGATCAAGTAGGGTCTGTGGCAACAGAACAGGCAAGAAAAAATGGGTAGATTGGTGGGCCAACTGGTCCTTATCTGCCATCAAATTCTATGTTTTTAACTGACGCAGGCCCTTGAAAAATCTCTTAAACAGGATGAGATGCCAGAAATATACTGATTCTCGCATAAAGAAAAGCAGATACTGCTGCTAGGTGGACTTTTAAGGAAAAAGTTGAAAGGCCACCTGAGTGGAGGTGCCCCACGTAAAACAGATCAGGAGTAAACCAGCTTCCAGGGAGGGTACTCCCTTTCCTGAACACCATAATGAGAATCTTTTCCATTTTGAGGAGTAAGATTTTCTGGTGAATGGCTTTCGTAAGCCTTTTAGGATGTGCAGCACTTTGCCTGAAAGGTCCATAGCTGAGCATTCCAAGTCCTCAAGAACCATGGTCTCAGACTCAGTGTTCTGTGGTTTGGGAAATTCACTTTGTCTTGTGACAGAGTTAGGGAGACTGCATTTCATGAACAGAGTATATTTACCGATTTGTTCTCTTATTGGTGCCTTAAGCCTGATTTAAGGTCAGCAAAAGGCTTTGAATATAAGGTTCCAAGAGTGACCCGTCACATAGGTGAATTATCTCTTACTTACAAGGGCTCAAAGTCATGGAACACTCTCCAATGCGAGATGCGCGCCAGTCCTGATAATAATCTTTCACCACGTACTCTGAAATTCTGGTTTAAATCTTCTTGCCATGTAAACTGCGATTCTTGTATGGCTATAATTTTTTATGTTTTATGTACTATAATATGTTGCACTTATTTTTAAAAAGAAATTGCTGCTAACTTTTGTTATTGTATTTTGTAACTTACTTTTAACGTTATACACTTCAGGAGGCCATGGTAAATAAGCTTTGCTCAACCGGCTGTATGACAATTATTCCTGTTTTAAATAAAACATTTGAATTTTAAATATAGTGCTTCTGCTTGACAGGAACAACAGAAGAGAGTACCATGGCTGTCTTGCCCAATCTGGTAATAGTAAAATCACTGCTGCTGACTCTTCTCAGCTTCCACAGAACTCTGCGCATCAGCGGGAAAGCATGAAGAAATATTCCCTTCCAGCTGAGAGCCAATACATATTGAGGCAAGGTCCCCGTGGGGTGGCCTGCAGCAAAACCCTTGGTAATTTGTGATTTTCCCATGAGGAGAACAGAACAACCTTTACTGCTCCCCATCCCCTGAAGAAAAGTATGCTTACCACCTTGTGGTCTTGTGACCACTCTTGGATGCCCTGGCTCATCCTACTTACGGAGACTGCCAATACACTGTTCTTCCCCTGGCAAATGCACTGCTTTAATTTCTGCATTCAGAGTAAATCAGATCCCAGATTCTCATTGCCTCTGCACAGCTCTGAGGATCTGGTACCACCTTACTTTACTGTATACTGTAGTACAGTATAAGCCACTTACAGTGCCCACGGTTTAAACGGGCAGTCGTTTTGTGCGGGCAAACTTCATTTGCCACTTTCCACTGCCGTAAGTGGTAATGTTAAGAACAGCCGTTACAACGTTCTATGCCCGCCTTGTATTTTGGGCAGATTGGCCCAATCAGCTGCTCACCAGTGCACCGCAAGACAGAGTTCACACTTTTCAAAGTCTCCTCTCATCCCAGAGCTGCAGCAGACATACAACCAGCTCCGGAGCATCGATGCATGTCTCCATTTCCACCATTCACCGCGCCCACATGCAACCACAGAAAGACCCACAACCAGCTCCAGAGCATCAATGTATGTCCCAGCTGTGCCACAAGGCAACAAAGTCTGCGGTCATCCTTGTCATCCTTCCTTGAGGTATTCTCCCCTTCTCTTCTTAGTGTACTGAGGACCAGTCAAATTACGATCGGTAATGGAGCACTTAAAAGGCTATTTAAATTCCTCATAAACGAAAGCTGCACATTTCATGAGTTTAAAGCACTTGTTTGAGGTATTCTATCCTTCTCTTCATTTAGTGTACTGAGGACCACTCGATTTACGATCTGTAATGGAACACTTAAAGAAAAAACATAGCACTTGGTTAAATTGATCGCTGCACATAGCGGGCAGAATCTGATTACACAGATGCGCCCGTTAACGGCTTATACTGTACATTGTGGTGCTACTGTTTGTTCTCATTAGAAGTGCCTGACCTTGTAGCAGTGCTGAAAAGGACTGAACTGACAGGAGTACTGCCCTAAGCTCTAGCAGGTTTATGTGTTCCTGCTGTTCTTGCTGGGACCAGACCCCACTTGCTGATCTTTTAGGTTCCTTCCCCACCTTAGGAGGCAGGCATCTGTTAGTGTGAGAGGCTGGGACAGTTGCTAAAAGAGGATTCCTTCTCTGACGTTGTCCACCTCTTTCCATCAGTCCAAGGCCCTGACCAGTCTGTTTGTGACTGGTACTGATTGGTTAAGTAAATATGATTTTTGGAGTCTGTGCCTTTTTAAGTGGTACAGCACATGTTTCATCTGTAGGCGAGCCCGTAGCACGACAGTTACTGCTGCTGACGTGGCCCAGCAATTGTAAGAAGTCCCTTGCAGGTCTTGGTTCGCCTGTCTCATAGGACTTTGCACAGGACAGCAAGCTTTCTACCCTTGCCTATAGTGGAAATGCTTTTCCTTTTGTCGTATCCAATTTTGCCCCTATGAACACAAGTATCTGGCTAGGTTTTAGCTGGGATATTTTTTCCAGATTTGAAAGGAAACCCAGGTTTTCCAGAGTGTGTTTTTTTTATTTTTTTTATTTCTTTAACTCTCCTACATCCTGTGGATCTCAACCCTTCAGGCGCGCCAAGGAGTCATCCTCCTGCCTCACTCACCTTGCCTGATACTTACCTCCCAGTCCCCATGGAGCTGTGGCTCCCCCCCCTCAAAGCATGGCCCAGGTGGGGCAGCAAGCACCCCAATACTGCAAGTGGCGTTGGACCAGGTGTAGTCAGGCAGGCGAGGGCATATAGGAGGCACGCTCCGAGCACTCCATCTTCCCGACATCCACAGGCGTTTTTGCACTTTCCTGCATAGGAGTGGCACGCCCCTACGCCAAGGCATTGCTGCCAACATCACCACTCCCCATCCCCAATGTCAACTCTGTGCTTGCCATGCCCCTGGCTTCCGCCAGGGGCCAGTCAGGCACAGAGTATGGATCCCTCCCACCCAGGAGAGAGAGCTATCTCTGGCGCTAATCTCTCCTCCCTGCTGAACCCCAACGGCCCGGCTAGCTACCAAACCCGGGTCACCGGTGTGGCACAAGGTGTGGCATCCAGTGCCTCAGCGCCACCGGGCCAGCCACAGTGTTTTTTCTTTTTGTTGTTACCAGCACCAGGAAGCTCACTGCATCCTTCTTTGACCTGCCTGCGACTAGCCAGTCATCCAGACAGGTATACTATTACCCCTTTTCTTCACAGGTATGAAGCCACTGCTGCTGGGCACTTTGTAAACACCTTTGGAGCTGAGATTAGGCCAAAAGGCAGTGTTGTGAACTGGTACTGATCTTTCCCCCTTCTGAATCTCAGAATTTCTGTGAGAGGGTCTTATAGGGATGTGAAAACAGGCATCTTAGATCTGCAGAACCCAATCACTCTCCCTTTTGCCAACATGGTATTACTGTACTCGGTGTTACCTTCTGAACTTCTCCTTTTTGTGTGTGTGTTCAAAACCCTTGAGTCCAGAATGGTTCGCCAATCCCATTTTCTTTTTTGTGAGAAAGTATTTTGAGAAAGGCCTCTTCCCCACTGATGGGGAAGGATCTTTCCTATTGCTTTCAGCTTTAATAGCATCTTTACTTCCAACTTTACCAGGATTTTTTCCTGCAGTTAAAGTGGTGAAAAAAACCTTTTGGCTTTTTAGTTCTGGAAAACATGTTAACTGAAGTGCCAATCCCGACTCACTATCTCCAGAACCCACTTGTCTGTGGTGATACACTTCCATTCTTGGGAGGTAATGTGTCAGGCGGCCACCTTCTGGGGGTGGGTGTATGGTAGCCAGCACACAATAGTCAAGGATTTGTTTCTCTTACGGCCATGGAGCAGGTGCCTGCTTCTGGCTGGCACCGCTCCTGCCTCTGCGGGCATCATTCTGAGCTGGGTACTCATAATAAGAATAGGGCCTTTTGCAGTAGGCCCTACCCCTACCTCTCAAATATATATATCTCCATATAGCCCAAAGAAGCAGAAGCTCTCTCCTGGGTCAAATGTTTGTAGGTTGTTTTTTGTTCATCAGCTTTTTTCATGTAGGCTTTGGTTGGGTCACCAAAGAGAGAATGTCCCTCAAAGGGGAAGTCCATAGCTTTTGTTTTATTATCCTCTGAAAGGACGGTTGCTCTTAACCAGGCAAACCTCCTTAGAGCTACTGCATCTGTTAGCAACCTTGAGGCTGTGTCATTTAAATTCACAGCCATGTGAAACTGGTATTTTGTGGCTTCCGATGCATCTTTAGCAGTCTCTGCCAATGTTACTGCCCATCTTTTCACTGAAAGCTTAGACGGTGCTCTAAAGAGCCTTTTGGCATACCTCTCAACTGTCCCTGATTTTCAGGGATGTCCCTGATTTTGCCTCAGAAATTTCTTCTGTCCCTCCTAAATTTGGCACTTCTGTCACTGAAAAGTAGGGATTTGAATCACAAAATAATGCCAGCCTTTGGTGTTACAGTCTAGTTCCTATTATGAAAATGCTATTCATACTAAGAAGCATGTTGTACATAGCTTCTGGAACTAATATTATTATTTTTTCAGATGTGTCCCTGATTTTGGTCATTTGTCCCTGATCATTTTAAGCTTTGTCCCTGATTTGTAATGAGGGATGTTGAGAGGTATGCCTTTTGGTACTGTGCAGTATAAGCCATGGAGGCAGCCAGTCTTAGTTGCAAGGTTGTGGAGGTGTGCGTGTTCCTTACTGTAGAGTCCAGTTTCTTAGAGTCCCTTTCTGGTGGCATTGCTGTCAGAGACATCTTAAAGACTACTTACATGCAACTGCTTGTCTACCTGGTATTTCTTCTCCAATTGCCAGAAGATTTATCTGGGTGTTCGGAGATCCTGCTAGTGGCTTTCTTGAGGGATGTGTGGATGGGTACTGTAATCTTTTTTAAGTCAGTCCCAGCATACTCAAATTCTGCCTTCTATATATATCCTCAGTTTCTGTTGAGATTTCTAGGGTCTCCACCATCTGCCTTATGAAAGAGGTATATTAAGTAAAATCCTCATTCACCATCGGTTTTGAACAAAAGTCATGCTCAGGGGTTGCCTCCGGTTCTGTCAGTTCCCTTTCTTCTTCCTCCTCCTCCGGCAAAGGTTCTAAAAATGTCTGAAGTGCGCGCGTGTGTGTGTGTGTGTGTGTGGGTGTGGAGGGGTGCACAGGAATAGTGGCTAAGTTTCCCATGGCTTTACAGACATTGAAAAATTGCCACATTTTTGAGAAAGCCTCAGTTGCTAGCACAGCTCTCGGGTCCATTGCTGGCTCCTGGTCCCTTTTTGGGGGGAGATGTAGTCAGATTATTTTCTTTTTGTCTTTTCTTTGCTAGTGTTGATGGCATCAGAGCATCTGTAGGTATTTTCTTTTTTGCCATCCTCAGAATCAGGGTTCCCCCCTATCGCACATCATGTGCTCTTTTTCTGTGCTGGAAGATGGTTTTACAGCTTTTTCAGTGTCTCATCAGAGACTGCTGCCTATTTTCTGTCACCTTTTGTTTATCTACAGGTGAGGTACTGGAAGAATTGTGCATGCCACCATCTGAAGTACTCCTCTCCATAGTATGAGATCCCCCCCCCCCAAACTTTTTATTCTCCACAAGGCATCTCTTTGAGAAGCCCACTCAACACTACCCTGCCTCCCTCCTCTCCGTAATCACTCCCTAACGGAGACACTTCTAGCCCCGCTCACCCCTGGGTGGGGCCCACCACTCCTACCCTGGTGGTGTCTTTCTGTAATTAGAGGGTCTGTCGCTCCTCGGGTGGCACCTGGTGATCGCCATAGTGGTAGTCCGGAGCTGGGGATGTGAGGGTAGATTCCTGAGGCCCTCGTCACCTCATCAGTACGTCAGGGATTTTTCTTCGTTACGCCCTCTGGTGCGGTGTGCAATGGCGTCAGCGCGGGCTCCTCCCATAGACAGCCTGCCATCACCAGTCTCCCTTGCTGCTATTCCTCGCCGCTGGGCAATGTCCCCAGCCTCTGCTAGGTGCTGCGCTGAGCCTGGAGTCCCCATGAACCCTCCCCAGGAGAAGAGAGCAGTCCTCGGGATGCTCAATCTTCTCCTCCCCCTGCCGACCTCTGGCGGCCCTGGCTTGTTCCCAAACCAGGGTCACCAGCGTGGCGCGAGGTGTGGCATTCAGTGCCTCAACCCTCAGCGCCACTGGACTGGCTATAGTATGAGCTTTTTCAGGAGCACTATGAGATGACATAGCGGCAGGGTGTGCAGCAGAGATCGGGACACCCTGAGTTTTGCCCTCTTCTGTTGAGGTTTTTGTCCAAAAACATTTACACAATTCACAGTTTTGGTAGCCGTGGTCAGGGCCTAAGCAATGAAAACAAAGGTCGTGGCAGTCTGCCTTCGCCAAGATCTTTTTACAGGATATGGAATTTTAAATACCATAGGCCTTGTCCTTTTTTGTCCCTTTGACATGCCAATCAACTGGAAAAGACTGAAAAAAATGTTACCAACAAAATGTGTAAATCTCTTTATAATGTACACACACACACACACACAGCTATTTTTTATTTTCAAAACTTAAACAGTTACTATGAACAGTGTGTGAACCGTGCCGTGGGACGTTTCTCCGGTTCCAGGAACTAATCAGGAACCACAGAAAACTTCCAAAATGACAGAAAATTGTTTGAAAAAAAAAAAAAACACTCTCAAACAATTATTGAGAAAACTCACTTAAAACAGTAAGGGATTCTACAAAGTAAGAAACAATACAACTTTGCCAGAATAGCTTGGAGATGACCAATCTCTTCAAAGAAGGAAACTAGACATTAGAACACTAGAGGGAGCAGCCAGCCTGTTGCTGCAGCAGTAGGGCTACTGCACGTGATGCTGACAACCCAGGTTTGGAAACGAGCTTGAGTTGTTGGGGGCCAGTCGAGTTGGTGGGGAAAGCAAGCATCCAAGCAGACATTCTCCTCTCCCGTGGGGTGGGGGGGAGAGGAAGCTGCATCCCGCAGCCCTACTGCAAACTGTAGACATACAGGTGGCAGAGCACTTGGGACAGAGGGAGGGAGGCACACTGCACAACACGTGAGCATGCTAATGTACGCTCATGTCACGGACTGAATCCTAAATGCCGGTGTCCCTACAGGATCTAGGGTTACACAGCTCAAAACAGAAATGGGGGAAACTAATAAAAAATTAAAAATCCCCCCTCCACCTGTAGCTCCGTGAAGTCTGGTATATATCCATACCGACAGGCAGGTATATCTGCCATGCCAGAGTAGTAGGGGCACAGGAAAAGAATATATATTTAAAAAAAAAAAAAATTATAAGAGGGCACAACAGCACACAGCAGGATTTGAATGGAGTTCTGAATTCTATTACCATTCTATCTCCGAGGCAATATCTCTAGCTCAAAATTATGCAGTATTTGTATGGCGTCACTACTGGACTCATTCTGCTAGAATCTTTCTTTGCCACCAAGTCTTTTACTGGAGTCTCTGCCAGGGTGCTGCAGAGAACCTTGGATTTCTCGCATGCAGCAGCCTGGCTAACAATGAGTATAGCTGAGCTCAAGAGCTCCCTTGGGTACCACATATGTCTTCTCAATTTTCTCAGCTATGGTTGTGCTAGTTGCAGGCTTAGCAACAATTTTCTTCGTGTCTTTTTTTTTTTTTTTACAGTTAAGTGCTATTTCTTCAGAGCCCAAGCCGCCCTTCTGATGCTGGATGCCCAGTCTTGCTCACCCACTTTCCTCCAGGACTTACCTTCGTGTGAAGTGCAGCAGGGTCAAGTGCTCGATGGGGTGCAGGGCTACCTGGCTGGCACAAGGGTAAGCAGCAGTGCAGATCTCCATTTCCTTTTCTCCACAGAGAGGCGACATGCAATGCCATCCAGATGTCCCCACACATGCCTCCATGCGTGAAGCATCAGCAGCCACCACTCCCTACCCCTATACCAACAGACCCAGCCTGCCTCGCCCCCAGCCAACGGCAGGGGCCCAGCAATTGTTGGACACTGAAACCCTCCCTAACCAGACAGGAGAGCAGTCCTCTGGATTCTCAATCCTCTCCCTCTTTGGCCAATCCCCAGCCACCTGACTCCACATCTAAACTCTGGTCACTGGTATGATGTGAGGAGTTGAGTCCAGTGCCTCGACCGCTAATGCCATCAGGCTGGCTCACTTTGCAGCATTTTTATAAAACTTATGGATAGGTACAGGCACTCTTCCTGATGAGGTCAGGCCCAACATAATCATACATTCTGTTTCCACATCCATTTCTGTGGTATGCAGGTTCAGCAGGCCAGCCATTTGTCTAAAACGCCCCCCCCCCCCAAAAAAAAAAACAGATGCATAAGATGAAAACTCCTCATTTACCAGTGGGAGGAGGGGAATTAAAGGGAAATGTTCATGTCCAATTGGGCCCCTCCTCCGTGTAAAGCAGGGCCAGATTAGGAGTTTCATAAACAGTACAATTTTTTAAATTCACTGTGCAACATTTTATTTTAAATTATATCTGGTTGATCCTGCGCACTCCCCACCAGCATTTTACAAAGAACCCTTTCTGGCATGCCCACAACCAGCAGCGGCTGTCCCCAGTATGATGTGTCCTACGTTTCTCTGTGATACACCGATACCAGGTACAGACTGCCAGGGTGCCCGTCTGTCTGTACCGAGTCTCGGTATATCATGGACACATGTAGGCTCCAAACCGGAGCTATTTGAAGGTACAGTACTATAGTAATCCAATGGACATGCCCCGGATGCTCCTCACATGACACGTCATACTGGAGACAGCCGCGAGTGGTTGTGGGTGCGCCAGGAAGGGCTCTTTGTTGTAAAATGCTGGCAGGGAGGGTGCAGGATCAACCAGATAGAATTTCAAATAAAATGTGGCACAGTGAGTTTAAAAAATTGTACTATTTATGAAACTCCTAATCTGGCCCTGCTTCACACGGCGGTGGGGTCCGACTGGACGTAGACGTTTCCCTTTAAATCCTCCTTAGCAGTGTCATCTGGGGAAACCAGTTCATTCTCACCTTCTTTCTCAGGAAAAAGGCTACAACACACATCTGATGCAGGCTTTTCAAAATGCTGCATTGTTTTGAAAAACTGCCACCTTTGTTTAATGTCCTCCAAGGAGGGCATATCTTTGGCTGGCACCAGTTCCTATTTTGCTTTTCAGACTGAGGAACTTCCAAGTCCTCAAGTCCTTTTTTTTGGTATGCTTTCTTTACCAGACTTTGTCAATGGCTGGTGTTCATAACTCCTTTTGCAATCTAAGCTATCACAGCAATCCCTGCTTGGAGCTCTTTTCTCCTTACTAGAAAATGGCTTTGCAGCTTTTTCCATCGCTTGGGTGCCAGAGACAGCTGCTTTTTAACAGCTGGGTGCTTTGAAGCTTTTTCAGGCTCCTTCAGGGTCAGAGATCACTGCAGAGAAAAAGCAGCCCTCTAAAGCGTACTTTCTACCTTCAGTGGTATTGTTCTCTATGTTTAGTTTCTTAACCTGTTTTACAGGATATCGCTCCAGTCAATTAGTGGTGCAAGTTGGTGTAGACAGAAATGGCTATTTAGCTGCCGTTTTGTAGTTTAGTCTTAGAACAGAAAACTCTATAGAATTGATATTCTCAAAATCGTGATCTGGACCCAAACAATCAAAGCAAAGGCGATGACTGTCTGCTTTAGCCAACCAATGTTTACACTCTGTAGTCCCAGTGTTTTTTGTAGGCCTTCCTGTTATGCCAATTTGACAGAAAGCAAACAAGCTATACGTTTTAGGAAGTGTACTGTGGAAAAAAGTACAACTGTTTTTAATCCAAAAAGCTTTTAGTTTTAGTCAATTTGGAACTGAGAACCCTGAAAAGGTGTAAATCACAATGGTTCCTGGTTCCAAGGAACCAACCAGGAACCATTGAAAATGGAAAAAAAAGGACAAAAATATCAATTAACTAAACAAACACACTATATCAAATTATCAATAAAATGTTACTTCGCCAGCCCGCCGGCACAGTGGTTTGATTTCCGCTTGCGATGCCAGCGACCTGGGTTCGGGAACGAGCACAGGTCGCTGGAGGGCCGGCTGGGGAGAGAAGGATTGAGCGTCCCAGGGACAGCTCTCCTTCTCCGGGGGGAGGGTAGGGGACTGGTCCGGTGCCTGCTGGCTCCTAGCAGAGGCTGGGAGTATCACAGACGCATGGCCCAAATGCCAACTGGGGAAGGAGCAGACGTCGGCGTATGCTGTGACGTCACTACGCTGCCCCCAACAGAAAAAGTGAAAAAAATTGCTCACTGGCTGCCGGATGACTGCTCTCCATTCCCTGAGTGCCTCCAGGCCTTCCCAGGGCCTCCTGCTCCTCAGCAGCATCCCCGGGCCCTAGTAGTGGGTGTGCTGGGGTCATCCCCTCTCCCCCGGTGCCTTCCCCTCAGAGGAGGGGGACCCGCCCGGCAAAGGGATACGCCGGGATATCCCGGGGATCGGCTGCCATATGGGACCAGAGGAGGGCTGGGTAAGGACAGTGGGGCTGTAGGGAGCCTGTGGAGCCTGAAGGAGTGGGGGACCAGCGAGCACAGACGGTGGAAAAATAAATAAATAAAATGTTACAAAACAACATGGTGAATAAAATAAATAAATAAAAATAAAAAAAAACTTCGCCATAGTGACTGGAACAAAACTCTGGGACACCTGATTCTTTCAAGGCAAAAATAAATCTGCTTTTAAAAGGATCAGGTGGAGGGTGACCACACTTGCATAGTTTAAACTTTAATATTCTAAAGTTCTATCTCTGGGGCAACACCTCAGTGCTCAGATGCTGTAAGTTGTATAACATTACGAATATGCCGCTGTTGCAAGAAACCACAGCATACCATGAGTACGGTACAGCGTGATGCACAGTTATTACAGTAATACTGCAACTCCCACTGCTGCAGTATACTGTGTAACTGTGACATCCCTTGCTATGATACCCAGTGGATGGAGTGGCCTTTTAACAATCTGACCTCTGACCCATGTTAAATATCAAAACAACTGCATCAAACCTGGTGAGTAGTCAGTGGCCAGTGGATCTCACATTTTCCTCACGTAAATGCCAGAAGTTCTGTGGCAAATGTCACCAAAACTGCTGCCCTTGCGATCTTCTCGGGGTACAAACTAAACTGGAATAAATCTGAGTTGCTCTTCCCAGACAAAGGTGTGTGTGTTGGGGGAGACAGCAACACATGGGGTCAAAAATTAGTCCAAAGGAACTTTACCAATCTAGGTATTAAGGTGGGAGTGGACCTTGGTAGCCTACAGTGGTGTGAAAAAGTATTTGCCCCCTTCCTGATTTTCTCTATTATTGCATATTTGTCACACTGGATGTTTTCAGGTCTTTAGACAAAATATAATATTAGATAAAGGGAACCTGAGTGAACAAATAACACTTTTTTTTTTTACTTATTTCATTTATTTAATGAAAAAAGTTAACCAACACCAACTGGCACTGTGTGAAAAAGTAATTGCCCCCTAGTTAAATCAACCCAATTAAAGGGATAATTAGAGTCAGCTGATTGAACACAGCCAGGCTTGATTACAGCCAGCCCTGCTCAATATAAACCTCACTTATTTTGGCCCTCACCATCAGAGTCACGTTGCCAGCACAAAGATTCAACAAGCACATTATGCCATGATCAAAGGAAGTTCCTGAAAAGATCAGAAAAAATTTGTTGCCCTCTATCAGTCTGGAAAGGGTTACAAAGATATTTCTAAGGCTCTGGGACTCCATCGAACCACAGTGAGAGCCATAATCTCCAAATGGAGAACACTTGGAACAGTAGTGAACCTTCCCAGGAGTGGGCAGCCTGCCAAAATTACTCCAAGGGCACAGTGTAAAATCATCCAAGAAGTCTCAAAGGATCCTAAAACAACATCCAAAGAACTGCAGGCTACTCTTGCCTCAGCTAAGGTCAGTGTTCATGACTCCACAATCAGAAAGAGACTGGGCAAAATGGGCTTCATGTGAGAGTAGCAGGCGGAAACCACTGCTAACCAAGAAGAACATAAATGCTCGCTCTCATTTGCCAAGAAGCACCTGGATGATCCACAAGCCTTTTGGGAAAATGTTCTATGGACAGATGAGTCCAAAGTGGAACTTTTTGGACAACATGGATCCCATAATGTCTCGCGTAAAGCAAACACAGCATTCCACAGTAAGAACACCATACCAACAGTCAAACATGGTGGTGGTAGTGTGATGGTGTGGGGATGCTTTGCTGCCTAAGGACATGGATGACTTGCCATAATTAAAGGAACCATGAATTCTGCTCTGTACCAGAAAATTCTTAAGGAGAATGTCCAGTCATCCTTCCGTCAGCTGAAGCTGAAGCGCAGTTGGGTCATGCAGCAAGACAATGATCCAAAACACAAAAGCAAGTCCACATCAGAAGGCTAAAAAGAAGTAAAATTAAAGTTTTGGAGTGGTCTAGTCAAAGTCCAGACTGAAACCTAATAGAGATGCTGTGGCAGGACCTGAAACGAGCAGTTCATGCTCGAAAACCTACCAAATGTTATTGAATTAAAGCAGTTCTCCATGAGGAAGAGTGGGTTAAAATTCCTCCACAGCGATGTGAAAGACTGATATTGAATTATAGGAAGTGTTTGGTTGCAGTCATTGCAGCTAAATGTGGCATAACCAGTTATTAAGTGTAGAAAATTACTTTTTCACACAGTGCCAGTTGGTGTTGGTTAACTTTTGTCATTAAATAAGTGAAATTAAAAAAAAAACAAGTGTTATTTGTTCACTCAGGTTCCCTTTATCTAATATTACATTTTCTCTAAAGACCTGAAAACATCCAGTGTGACAAATATGCAATAATAGAGAAAATCAGGAAGGGGGCAAATACTTTTTCACGCCACTGGGAGTGGACCTTGGTAGCCTATATGCTTTCAATTAGTCCCCACTGATTGATACTATTCTCAGGGACTTGGGCTAGATGGAGGCCCCTACCCATATCTTGGTTCGGTAGGATTAATTTATTAAAAATGAATGTTTCACCAAGGTTGTTGTAAGTCTTACAGATGGTCCCGTGTTGCTTCTCCAATCGGGATCTTACGTCTAGAAATGGGTTGCTCATACTTTATTTGGAATGGGAAGAGACCGAGGATAAACTTAAAGAAGTTGAAGGCGACAAGGGAGGCTGGAGAATTAGATTTCCCCAACATTAAGCGGTTTTACTTGGCAGCTCAATACAGATACATCCATAACTGCGTAAACAGGGGGAGGCTGCCAATTTTATTTATTTATTTATTTCAATCTAGGATTACAATACCTTTGAGCCGAGGCTCTTTTACAAAGGTTCCATGTCGGCGTGTGCAGTAGTCATCATTTTTAGTTACAGACATATAGTCATTGACTTACAGACATGTGATAACCAGTACAAAGACTTGAGCTATGAGCAAGACAAGGGAAGGGGGGGGAGTGAGGGTAGGAGATCGAGGCGGGGTGGGAGGTGCAGGGGTGGGGGAGTATGGGAGGTGGTTGGGGCAGGGGCAGGAGGTGGAGATACCAAGGGGGGGGAGGTGGGCGAGGGTGGGAGACAGTGCAGCCAGGGGCCTTGTCGAGGGAATATGACAGCTAAGGTGCTAGGGGTGCAACAACTGATTGTAAGTGCTGGGTGCTGGGGCATGTGCAGCTGGAACGGTGGAAATGTTAACAATTGGTTAGATTTGGAAGAGCATGACAGTCCTGGAAGGCTCTCGGCGTACCTGGCAGAGGGGGTTGTCAAGGCATAGAAACATAGACGTTGACAGCAACTGTAAAGCGTGCACAAACTCAGCAACAAGCAGTTAAAGGAATATCTGTGTAGACTGGCCTTACTGTTGCTGCTGCTTTCTGGCAATATTCACCTAAACCCTGGCCCTCCACAACTTACGGCATACCTACAGTCATCTACTGGATTACTTAAAATTGCCTCACTTTATATGCAGCCTCCTCCCCAAAATGCATGTACTGAATGCATGGATCTTACAACATAACCCAGACATCCTCTCAGTCGTAGAAACATGACTTTCTCCAAAAGTAGCGGATGCTTCAATTTCCATCCCAGTCTTTAGACAGGATCATCTCCCCAAGCGTGGGGGCGGTTGTGCGATCTACCTCCGAAATAACCTTCAAGGTCTCATCCTAACTCTGTCCAAAACTGATGACCATATGCAAGCACTTGCCATAAAAGTGCTTGTAGGTACACACAATAAAACCCTTACTGTTTTTTCTTTTTTTGAAATTGTATTTTTATCTCCTTCTCTCAACATCAGAGCCTCGCTCTGTCAGGAGTTGCTAAGGGTATTACCCCCGCTGCTGCCTACCTGGAACCCCTGATGAACCCCCATGGAGCCGTGGCTATATCGCCCAGGTGGGTACGAGGTGGGGCCCGTACACCCCAATCAATCAGTTTTGTTGAGTCCCCTCGGCGGTCAGGCAGGCAGCAGTCATTAGGGCCTACACCCAGTGCTCCTTCCCCTCGGCGCTCCGATGTGTTTTTTCCTTGTTCCAAGGGAGTGGCTACGCCCAGACATCAAGGCATCCCCACCGACATCCTCACTCCCAATCCTCTCTGTGCGCTTGTTGTGCTACTGGCTTCCGCCAGAGGCCAGACAAGTGCCGAGTCTACACCCTCCCGGGAGAGGAGAGCTGTCCTCCGGATGCTCAATCCCTCTCCCTCCCCTGCCAACCCCCGATGGCCTGGGCTTGTTCCCAAACCTGGGTAGCCGGTGTGGCGTGAGGTGTGGCGTCCAGTGCCTCAACCCTCAGTGCCACCGGGCTGGCCTTACTGTGTTTTCAATCTATATTCCTCCCAGACAGATGGCCTCCTGCTTCGATTCACTCCTGGAGTGTTTTGGCTCTCTTGAGTCTTAATTCAGAAATTATCATGTTAGGAGATTTCAGTATCAATTGGTTCTCTCCTGACACAAGCCCTTTCAAAGATGCAGTTCACCTCACCCAGCTAGTCGAGTCCCCCACTAGAATCAACTCTAAAACTGGGACAGGTACCTTAGTGAACTGGGTGCTTTCTAACCACCCTGATCATATATCAGACACAATCGTACTCCTAGATGCCTTCAGTGACCACTCCCCAGTCTTGTTTCATTGGGAGAACAAATTCTCTAAACCACCCACTAGAACAATTACCACCAGGGTACTCATCCATGGGCATCTTGAATCTTTAAAAGCTGACCTGCGTAATCAGGACTGGTCAATGGTTTACACAACTTACAACGTTGACATTGCCCTCAACCAATTCATTCTTCAGTTCAACACTATATGTGATAGGCACACCACCCCATAAAAAGCATAAAATCAAAGGCAGCTGTAATCCCTGATTTTCTCCAGACCTCCTTGAGCTTCTGAATGCCAGGGACCATCTATAACACAGGTCTAGGTCCCTCTGTAACCAGGCCGACATCCAGAGGTACAAAGCAGCTAGAAACAACTGCACGAGGCTATTCATGCAGCTAAAAATCAATATTATAAGGAAGTGCTCTTTCGGACATGGAATGATGGAAGAAGGTTTTGAACTAACCTTAAAGAGGTCACTGGGAGAGACCTCAGATCTGCCCCTACCATGCTTAACATTGATGGTGTACCCTCACTTGACCCCAAACTTATTGCTAACACTTTTAATAATGCCTTCACGGACCTGAGTGGTGTCCTGCCACCTGGCTACTTCTCTCACCCCCTCACAAGTGACTACTCTGGGAAAGAGACTCAGTACCCTTCTCATCCTCCTTTCTACTTCAAAACCCTCTCAGCCCATGAAGCCAGGGATTACCTACTCAACGTATTAGGGAAATCACGATTTATTGGATCTTAAGTTTGTAGCCCTTATGCTGGGTGAAATTCTGTCACCTCTAACACATATTATTAACGTATCACTTAGTTACTCTCAATTCCCTCAGAAATGGAGATCTGCCACTGTGACACCAGTTCATAAATCTGGGGAACGCACAATTACTGGGAACTACTGGTCTATCTCTATCCTGCCCCCACGCTTAAAAGCTCTTGAGCATATAGTGGCTGACCAACTGGTTAAATACTTAGAAAAATATCAGCTACAATGCCTGCAACAACATGGGTTCAAAAATGGTCATAGTACCACTACCGCCCTTCTAGAGTTCACAGGCTTTATTCACCACCCCTTAGATCAAGGACACTTGGTCGGTGCTGCTTTCATTGATTTAACCAAAGCTTTCAACACAGTGAATCATGCCCTCCTGGTCGAACAGCTTACCACCATTGGTCTAGCTCGTGACAGCGCAGCCTGGTTTGAAAGTTACCTGCACAACCCTACACAGCAGGTGAAGACTGGTAACACCCTCTCGGATAGCAGACCTGTCCTATCTGGAGTTCCTTAAGGGCCCATCTTGGGCCCTCTTTTATTTAGCATTTTCCTCAACAACCTTCCTTACTCCTGTCAGGGTCACATTCTTTTATATGCGGACGATGCTGTCCTGTTTACCAGTGATCCAGACCCTAAGGTTCTTGAATCCAGGCTACAGAGTAATTTTGTAGTCGCAGAAAGATGGTTCCATAAGCACAAGTTAGTTATGAATTGCAATAAGACTAAAACTAAGCTGTTCTCCAGCTCCCAAAATAGGCACAGAACTTACCTTATTTCTATCACCAACAAAGAGGGCTCTCCCCTGGAGCTAGTTCAGCTCTTTAAATATCTGGGGATTACTACTGACAGTACGATGACCTATGCCTATCACATTGACAACATTGCTAAGGCTAACACCTGCATTGGGCTACTTTATAGGCATAAGCAATGTTTGATCCGAGAGGCTCTTAACCCGGCCATTCAAAGCTCTCTTGCCTCGCTTACTGATTACGGCTTATCAATCTATGGATCAGCTACTGAAACAACTCTTTGCCGCATCATAATTGCACTCAACAAAGCATGCCGGCTTCTTACCGGTTCAGCCATTCTTTCCCATACCTGTGACAGGTACACTCGGGCTAACTGGCTCCAATTCAAAGGTAGACTCATGTACCAAACATATTTACTGTCCAAAAAAGTAAGCTTAGGCAAAATGCCCCCAGGAGTGCAAAAGATTATTACCCCCACTATCAACCGTCACTGCACTAGAAGCTCTACTAGCCAGATATACACCGCTGTCGCACTTCTCTGGGACAAAGGTCCTTTTGCCTACCGTGCCCCACTATGAATGAACTCGCTGCACCATGACATCACTTCAGCATCCACCTTGGGCTCCTTCAAGGTTAAACTTAAGCAACAGCTAGTTGCTGATGCCAGCTGTGACTGCTTCCAATAACCTTCCTTCTTGTGACCAGCACTTATTCTAACCTTATGCTATCCTGACCTAATGCATAACTGTTCTCAGTATGTAAATAACTGTTCTAAGTTGCTAATCATTCTCCTTCACATTTCCTCTTGATCCCTTCCACTCTTTCCCCCTCACCCCTCTATGGCTTCCCCCATCCCCCATCCCGTTATATCTGCTGAACTCCCTTGCTCACTTTAAAATGCTTTGTCCTGTACCTTCTCACTTCTGACGAGGGCCCCTGGGCTGATGCCATCCCTTACCTTGTTGATTATCAGATATTAGGCCGAGTCTGTTCTCATTTTCCTGTAAAGGGTCGTTTCATAAGACCCCACCCCCTCTAATATGACCCTCTGAATTCCAGGTTTTTGTTTTGTTTTTTTTGTATAATCTCTTTACTGATAGACAAAAAGACAGAATATAAAATATAAATATAAAAAAAATAATAGGTCAACAAACATACAAATAATGACAGCAAGGGTAATGTCTAGCAATAATTAATAATCAGTACAAATTCTGGTACAAAGTTTAGTTCATTAACCAATTAGACACAAGGGGCATCCATCCTTCCCCCAAAATAGGGTGCCATGCAGAACAATCGGACCCTTTAATTTCTCCATAACCATTTGGAGCATCTCCATGCTTATTCACCAGGGCCGCACCTCCTACAGTTGTTTTATTGCCCATCTACCCCTCCCCCTCCAGCCCCACTTTTAGAATCTATACTTCCTCCATTGAGAGGGTAGCCATGAAGGGCTGCCAAACTCAAAAACTGTTCCTCCTTCCCCTGAGCTTTAGCGCCAGCCTCTCCAAGGCCAGCCCCTGCAGGCTCATATTCCGACACTTGGCTACTGTGGGCTCTTCCACAGACACCCAGGTATTTTGTATGCAGTGTCTGGCCAAGATCGGAAGTACCCTGACCCATCTAGGGAGGGGCACCCACTCACCAGAACCGTCGTCCTCCACTCCAAAAAGCATGGTGATCGTCATCTCTGGCATCCCCTTACCCAGTATTCCCCCAACTTCTTTTACAACCACCCCAAAATTTCCTGAGGACTGAGCACTCCCAAAAGCAATGAAAATATGTACCCAGAGGCCCTCCACACCTCCCACATCCCAGGGAAACAGCTGAGTTGTATTTACTAACTACCTGGGGAGGACAATAGAGTGTGTGTAAAATTTAAATTGTGATTCCCTGTACTTGTTATAAATCAGGATGTTCCTATGCAGATTCAGAAGAAGGCATCAGTTTTCCTCAGTTATAAGCATCCTAAGAGTCCTCTACCATAATGTCTTGGTGTTCCTTATTGGGTCCAGGAGAGGTTTTTTACCTATTTGGGCCACTTTTGGCATGACTCCTCTAGGATCCTGGCAAGAGCTATACAACAACTGCTCCAAGGGGTCCACTCCCATACCCCTTCCATCTCCTCCCATCACCTCCCTGGCATATGCTCTCACCTGCATATATTGAAAAAGGTGGCCTCTACCTAATCCTAGTGTCCATTGTAGATCCTCAAATTGATATACACCATTAGAGAGAGAGAGAGAGAGAGAGAGAGAGAGAGAGACAGAGGGGCTCCTAAACTTCTAATCCCCTTCTGCTCCCATTCGCAGAAGCCCTCATCTTCCCAACCGGGAGAAAAGCCGGGTTTCTAGCCACTGGGAGTAAAACTGTTTCTCTAAACCTCCCTACCCCCTTATGCCAGAGGTTTTGCCAGCTGGCTAAAGTTTCCTGAACCACTGGGTTACCTCCCTGAAGTGCTCTATATGCCTTCTGACCCCTTTTAGACAGACAGGCGGCCAGGTTCCCCAGGCAGTATCTCTGCTCTAGGTCTAGCCAGCTTGCTCCCTCCAGGATGGTGACCCAATCCTTAACATATCTAAGCTGTGTAGCAAAAAAGTAGTTTCACAAATCTGGAAAATTTAGCCCCCCTCCCTCTACTCCCACCTTCAAACGTGTCAGACTCTTCCTAGGCCTCTTCCCTTGTCAGATAAAGGCAGAAAAAGCAGCCTCTAAGCGATGAATATCCTTCCTTGTAAACCCCATAGGTAACATCTGCAGGGGGTTCAACAAACTGGGGAGGACATTCATCTTAATTAAATTTATCCTACCCAACCAAGAGAAGGGAAGGCCCTGCTACCTTCTCAGGTCTGCCTCTATCTTCAAAATAATCCCCACATAGTTCAAACTATATAGTGACCCCACGGACCTCCCAATCTGAATTCCTAAATATGTGAAGCTTCGATTCACTGGCTGTAACCCCAAGGGACTCCTCCCCCCTCTAGCAAATAGCCCTTCCTTCCCCTTTCCTGGGACATACAGTATCTGAGACTTTTGGAAATTAATTTTATACTCTTAGAACTCCGCGAACTTCCCAATTAGCTGTAGGACTGAGAGTATCAACATATGCAAGCTTTTAACAAACAGCAACATGTCATCCACATATAGTGCCGCTTTATGTTGCGTCCCTGATTCCCCTCTCACCCCTTCCTCCCCTGCCTTCTGGCATATCGCCACTGCCAAAGGCTCCACCACCAGAGCAAACAGCAGAGGCGACAGGGGGCATCCCTGCTGCGTCCCTCTAAGCTGCAGAACCTGCTCCGTGAGAAAGCCATTAACCAGAATCCGTGCCCAGGGGGAGCAGTACATAGCCCTAACAAGCTGAATGAACCCATCACCTAGACCAAACCAGCCAAGGGATTCAAATAAGTATTCCCACTCAATACGATTAAACACTTTCTCCGTGCCCATGGAAAGAATGGCCGTGTCTGTTCCATCTCTATTGGCCCCCCAAACCACATTTAAGAGGTGTCGAATGTTATGATACGAACATCTGCCCTTAATGAAGCTGGTCTGGTCTGGGTGAACCAGATCTGGAAGGACCATTTCCAACCTCGTGGCCAAAATTTTGGCAAACATTTTCATGTCACAATTCAGCAGTGAAATAGGCCTGTATGAGGCACATTCCTCCAGATCCTTGCCCCCCTTAGGGATTAAACAGACAACTGCCTCTCTACAAGAATTTGGCAACCCCTCCTTCACTTCCCTCTCCCCTTGAAAAACCTCTCTTAATAGGGTCCCCAGTCCTCCAGCCAGGAGTTTACAATATTCACTGGGGAAGTCATCAGGACCGCTTGCTTTTCCCGACTGCATCCTCCTAATAGCCCGAATAGTCTCTGCCTTCATAATGGAGGCCTCTAACATAGTTCTCTGAGCACTTGTGGCTCTAGGCAGTACCATCTCTTTTTTTTTTTTTTTTTTTTTTAAGTGGCTAGTTAGTTTTCCATTAGCAGGTTATACAGACCTGCCACTAGAGGGGGATTCTTGGTCTTTCTACACAAATCACTGTACCAATCCTAACCCCACTTGCACTGCTTGGTTGTTGGCTGTCTAAACCCTGTCCTCATATAACTGTCAACAGGTGGTAAGTGTGCTTACAAAGGGCGAGGGCAGGAACTCCTTCCCAGAAATAAACCTCAGCCCCAGCGTCCATAGCTGATAGCCTTGAATTGCACTGTGCAGGCCTTATTTTATTTACTTGGGCACATACCAATAACAAATCTCACTAACTTTCTTCCAGCCTTAGTACATCCATCTCTCCTTCCTTCACGGCAGTTTCTTGTTAGCTGACTGATAATTATCTCACAGGCTAGTGCTATGCCTCCAGCCAAGATGTGGACGTGGTTCCCCTCCCATCCATCTAGTGAGGATGGGGATACTCAAATATTAAAGGTGGAGAGGGTGCTGGCTGTCAACCGCAGGGATATAGGCCTTGTAGGTCTTATAGTGGGACTCTCCTTGTTGCATATGGTCACCTCCCTCCCAATAACACTAGGTGACAACTGGGGATGGTCGTCCACCTCGAGGTCCCCGACTACACCTTCTCCAATATCCTTGTGATCTCCAGGCGCTTTACAGTGTTACTTGCGTCTAGATCTTGATTGCCTTATGTATACAAGCAGGGTAAAGCTGCACGTGCTAAAAACTCCCAGGTTGTCAAGCGCATAGGAGGTGGTATCTCCCCTGGCTCCTCCTACTTGCACTACTACTGGCCGGTGATATTGAAACCAACCCTGGCCCATTAAATCTGACCCACAAAATCCCTCCCGTATGGGGCATGGGTAAGGGGCTAAAAATAGCTCATCTTAACATTAGGAGCCTGCTACCTAATCGTGATGAGCTATTAGCATGGGTTGCACTCTACAAACGCGACATCCTAGGAGTGACGGAGACCTGGCTGAAACCCTCTGTCCCTAACTCTGCCTGTGAACTTACTGGGTATGAACTCACCCGACTGGACAGAGCTGGGGGCAAGAGGGGGGGTGGTGGCACACTAATCTACCATAAGAGCCACTTAAAAATCTCCCAAATTGCCCATCAGGATTCAAACGTGTCCCCCTGTGAGTTGCTACATGTGCTACTGCTACTTGGGGACGCAAAGAAACTGCACCTGGTGTGCAACTATAATCCTCCAAGAGGTGGGCTACCTGGATTAACTCACCTCATGGACAAAATTGGTCCCAGAGTCAGGGATAACGAACTCATAATCCTGGGGGATGTAAACCTTAACTGGGATAGTGGTAATGTTAAGCAGTTTGAGCCTCTGCTTGCTAACCTTGCCCTGACCCAGCTCATCCAGGAACCAACTAGGCGGACAGCAAATGGATCATGTCTAACCGTCCTGACAGGATCTCATCAGCAGGTACATTATCTGACTCCATCTCTGACCACTCACCGGTTTTCTGTGTATGGAAAATTCCCACCCTCAAAATTCCACACAAAATTATGCATGTCAGAAACTACTCTAGATTCGATACTGAGGAGTTCCTGGAAGACCTAAGAGTTACTGACTGGTCTGGGGTATATGGTGCCACTAACCCCTCTGCAGCAACCTCTTACTTCCTCTCCACCTTTGGGGCCTTGCAAGACAAGCATGCTCCCAAGGTCACCCGTAGGGTGGGGGGGGTCCGCTACCCTCTGGTTAAATGGGAATCTTCTAGCCCAGATGCGGGAGAGAGATAAGTGTTGGGCTCATTCCAAAGGTACCAGTGATC
The DNA here is from genome assembly GCA_016271365.2 of Neoceratodus forsteri. Classification (NCBI taxonomy): domain Eukaryota; kingdom Metazoa; phylum Chordata; order Ceratodontiformes; family Ceratodontidae; genus Neoceratodus; species Neoceratodus forsteri. The sequence continues at coordinate 1,116,649,334 of CM028130.1, forward strand.
CCATGATTATTCAAAGGTACAGACACCTCAGGAACAAGTGCAAAAAGCCCATCAGGGCAGCAAAGAGTGACTTCTGCAAGTCCACCCTATTAAGCTCTGCCAGTAATCCCAGGAGGTTCTGGAGAGATATTAAATCCCTTGTCAGCAGATCCTCCCATCCGGGGTTACGGACATGGTCATAAATGGAGTCTCCTGCAGTAATCCCCATACTATTGCCAACTCCCTAAATAATCACTTCTCTGACCTCTCTGCCTTCACAATCCTCTTCTCACCTGATGAGGCTCTGTCCCACCCCCTTCCCTCCACTCTGCTGGAGGGTCACCCTCCTCATCAAATGTTCCACCTCAGGGCTGTATCAGTTCAGGACTTGCAGAAACGCCTAGCTGGCCTCTCCCAGTACTCCAGTCCTGGCCTAGACAACCTGGAGTCTAAACTCCTTAAGCTTGGTGCTGCACACATTGCCTCACCAGTAGCCTTTATCTTTGACCTATCCCTTGGTCTGGGGACCATCCCAGACATCTGGAAAGAGGCAAGGATTGTCCCTGTACTGAAGCAAGGAAATCCCAAACTACCTGACAATTATCGACCGATTGCCATTCTCCCAACCCTTAGCAAGCTCCTTGAAAAGGTAGTGGCTGAGCAGCTTTCGGAATATATCCACTCTCATGAACTTCTGTCCCCAGCCCAGCAAGGCTTTTGTAAGGGACACAGCACCACCACAGCCTTAATCTCGGTTACATCAAGTATCCAGACAGCCATGGACCAGGGCAAACTCTCTGGTGCAATATTTATCAACCTGTCCAAAGCCTTTGACCTCGTTGACCACAAACTGCTTGGTGCACAGTTGTGGTCACTTGGCCTCTCCCCCCATGCCATGAAATGGTTAATGGGTTATCTACATGGCAGAAAGCAGCATACCTGCTTCAATAAAGTCCTCTCCGAGCCCCTACCGGTAACCTCCGGAGTGCCTCAAGGCTCGATACTGGGTCCCTTCCTCTTCATCAATCAACTACCCATGGTTACTACCAGCTGTAGCGCCACCATGTATGCAGATGATCTGGTAATCCTGGCTCACTCCCAGAATGCCACTACCCTAAACCAGAACCTGACCGATGACTTTAACAGGGTATTGTCATGGGTTACTAGTCACAAGCTGGTCCTGAACCTGAAAAAGACACAGGCTATGCTCTCTGGCTCAATGGCTAAAATCAAAGCCTCATCGGCCTGCTTACACGTCACCAGCGCCCGTGGATCCTCGCTACCATAGTGAGCTCCATCAAATATCTAGGATTATTTTCGACCCCAACAACATGGGTAATCATATCCTTAACATCTACAGGGACAAACTGCAAACTGGGTCTGGCCTATAGGGCCAAGTATAACCTTACACGGCAGCCAGGCTTGCCCTAGCGAAGGGTGCTCCTTCCTCCCTCAGCTATGGGCTGCACCTATTTGCTCGCTCTCCAAAGACACATCTCACCGGTGGTACACTGCTTACAATAACATTTGTCGTTTGCCTTAGCTGCCCCCGACTCACCCCACCGTTGTGAGCAATATGAGAAACTCTGCTGGCTCTCACCAGCTAGATACCTTGATTTTTGGTTTGGGATGCCTCTCTGGAAAGTGATCAGAACTAGCACCCCAGGGGCTGACCCGAGCTTTTGCCTAAACTGAATCCCATCCCCTACCAACTTAGATCTTCTCACATCAGAGATGCTCTAAGTCCCTCCTACCGGACCCTCATGGGGATCGGGACCTTGCCATAACTGCGCCCAGACTCCTGGAATTCGCTGCCTGTGGATATCCAAGCTGCCCCTCTATCTGAGTTTTCGAAATTCCCTGTGGGGTTTCCTAAAACTAGCATCAGAGTGTGACTGCCCCAAACCTCCCTAGAGTGAAGTGTCAAATTGTTTTGTCTGAACCTCCCCAGGGTGTCTCCATTGAATTCCTGGAGATAATTTCCCCACTGTATCAATGACTTCTGACTACTCCTGCCTAAAAAGCCTTGGGCATTTTTACACCCATTATTGCTCCACGGTCATAGGCTAACCATGACATATTGCACCTTGGTCACTTGGTAGAAACTCGTACTAACAAGTGTTTCTGTTTCTGTCTAACATGTGCATATTTAGAAAAATGTGATGAGCTGTATATACCTGTCATGATCCAACTAGCCTAGGGGGTGTATACGACAATGTTATAAGTTATATTATGACCAATCCAGTCCTTGAGCTATGCTCCACTCCTATGTATGATGACCTGTATATATCTGTCAGTTGAACTAGCTAGTCTAGAGTGTATAATCTGAAATGTGCTTACTACTGTACGTTTCCCCTAGCGTCAAATTATGTATTTCCCACATTTGTTTACTGTGACAAAAAACTGTACTCTCTTTGCCATGTCTCCTTGACTGTTGTTCCTCATGTTGTACTCTCCTGGGTCGTTCCTGAAAATAGGCATAATACTTGTCTAGTGTACTTAACCGGTAAACAAAAGCTAAATAAAATAAGAATTCCTCAGCCTCCTCCAATTTCCCTTGACATTCCGATCTGTAGAGGTCCTGGTAGTATTGCCTGAGCCTCTCCCTAATCCCCACCTTATCCACTACCCTCCATCACGTATCGCTTTTAATGTGAGGGATGAAGGTGGGGGTCCTACCCCCCCCCACCCACACAAGTCTGACCAACATTGGTCCTGGTTTATTTCCCCATTCAAACACGTCCTTCCTAAGAAATAACCAGGAATGCCGGGCCTCTTCCTGCACCAATGTATTCAAAGCTTCCCTTGTGGCCATCAATAGCTGTCTCACATTATCACCTTCTCCCTCTGCCGCCCTTTTTCTCCAACTCCTTCAGGCCATTTTCTAAGGTGACCCATCTTTCCTCCTCCATCTTCTTATGCCTGGCCAAAAAGCTAATAATCATCCCCTGCATAAAGGCCTTACCTGCCTCCCATATATTGGCTTTAGTTGTTGGGGACCCCATATTAGCCTCACAATACCTCCCCCATTGCTCATCTAAATACTACTTAAATTCTTTATTAGCCAGGAATTTCCATGGTGCTGACCCCTCCCTAGGCTCGCACATCTCTAGCGTGGCTTGCACCACAGCATGGTCCAAGATGTGAATCGGTCCATGCTGCACTTTACGGAGTTGAGACATCCAGTTCAGGGGGATATGCAGATAGTCTATCCTAGTCCATATGGCATGAGGGCTAAAAAAGAATGTGTATTCCCTCACTCCAGGATTTGCAGTGCGCCACCCATCTACCAACCCCTAGGTCTGCCATGCCCATTTGCCATTCCCTAACAGCCTTCCGAGTCTTCCCTCGCTTTTCAGAATGGTCCCATTGAGGGTCCATCACTGCATTCAGCCCCCCCCCCCCCATTATTAGGCCTGGAAATTGTTCTTTCACCAGCTGGGCCAATAATCTCTGGAAGAAGGTTGCCTCAAAAACCGCTGGTGTACAGATGGAACCAAATGTAACCTCTTCCCCGTATAACTCCCACACCATGAACACATACCTGCACTCTACCACCACTCTGTTAAACTTAATGAGAAGAGCTTTATGCAATAAGATGGCTACCCCACGCTTGCGACCATTATACGAGGCAGCATGGCAAGCCCCAACCAACCCCATGCCAGTTTTGAGTGTTCCTGGGTAGTAAGGTGGGTCTCCTGCAGCAGAGCCACTTGTGTTCTCTTTACTATCATGACAGCACACACTTGCATGCTTAACCGCTGTGAGAGTCCCTGATATTCCAGAAAGTTATGCAGCCTTCATTTTAGCCATGTCCGAGACCCAAGTTCCCTTCCCCCACTGTGCTCTTCTCGCTATGGCGGCCCTGCAGAGGACCAGCCCTGTGACCAGGTGGCCCCTTGTGTTCCAAACCCCTCGCTAATCTTGTAACCAGATAATTACATGCATTACCCTTGCATTTTATATTTTGATGAAACAACAAATAACATCTAGATGATAACAACAACCATATCCCTTTATCACAGTCCCTCCACCCCTGCCCTTTACGCACCCAAACAACAGTATGAACAACAACAGTAACTCCCAACCCCCATCCCCCAATTCCTTATCAAAACTACCATCCAATACTATAGTTCCCGGCCCGATGATCTCCACCCACCCATTATTTATAAGCAGAGTTTAATAAATGCCCATTATCAGAGTGATGAATAGTAACCCCCAAACCAACACTGCCTCTACAGAATGTGAGGCTCAACACAATAATTGACAATAGTGTCCATAAAGTCCATGAGATTGTCGTTCATAGGTCCTACTCTAAACGAACCCCTCCCCTTCATCCACAGTGCAAGTTATTTCATACCATGTGAAAAAAGAAATACAAACCTGTGCGCTAGCACTAAACCTCATCGTTCTCTAGTGGGGAAGAGGGATGGGTATAGAAACATAGAAACATAGAAGTTGGCGGCAGATAAGGACCCAAAGGCCCATCCAGTCTGCCCATTTCTTTTTCTACCTTATAAATGTGCCATCGGCTTTGCTATGTCAGTGACCTATCTATTCATAGTCATTTGTATTGCTCCCTTATGCCTATCCCATGCCTGTTTGAAGCCCTGCACTGTATTCATACACTACTTCTTGTGGTAGCCATTCCATGCATCTACCACCCTTTCTGTGAAAAAGAATTTCCTCACATTCCCCTTAATCGGCCTCCTCTAATCTCATGCTGTGTCCTCTTGTCCTGCTATTTTTCTTATATTTAAACATGTTAGACTCTTTCACCTTGTTTATGCCCTTAAGGTGTTTAAATGTCCGATCATATCACCTCTCTCCCTCCTTTGCTCAGGTATACATATTGAGCTCCGTTAATCTGTCCTCATATGTCTTCTGATGCAGTCCCTACCATTTTGGTTGCCCTTCTCTGGACTGCCTCAATTTGGATTAATGTCCTTGTGAAGTTGTGGCCTCCAATACTGCATAAGTACTCAGATGGGGCCTAACCAATGTCTTGTACAGAGGATTATTACCTCCCTCTTACGACTTGTGATACCCCTACTAATATACCATCCTCTAGCCTCACCTACTGCTTTAGTGGTCTGCTTGGATGATTTCAGGTCATCGGTGATGATGAGCATAAGTCTCTTTCTTCTCTTGTGACTGCCAGCAACTCCCTCCCAGCCTATAAGTGGCTTCAGGTTTCTCTTCCCTATGTGCATGATTTTGCACTTCTTTGCATTAAATCCCAGTTGCCACTCTTCTGACATTCTGCTAGTTTATCCAGATCTCTTCTCATTCTGCCCACCCATCTGGATCATCTACTCTGTTGCAGATCTTGGTGTCATCTGCAAACAGACAAACCTTACCCTCTAGTCCATCTGCTGAGTCACTAATGAAGATGTTGAATAGGACTGGCCCCAGGACTGATCCTAATGTACCCACTTGTGACTTGCATCTCTTCTGACTGTATACCATTTACCACCACTCTCTGTTTTCTGCCAGTCAACCAGTTTGCCACCCAGTTGACCAACTTCTGACCCACCCCGAGCCTACCTAGCTTATTTATCAATCTTCTATGTGGAACAGTGTCAAAAGCTTTGCTGAAGTCAAAGTAGGCGACATCAACTGCTCCCCCTTGGTCCACCACTCTGGTTACCCAGTCAAAGAAATCTATGAGATTAGTTTGACAGGACCTTCCTTTTGTAAACCCATGCTGTCTTGGATCCTGTGCCCTATGGTTCCAGGTGTTGCACTATCCTTTCCTAAGGAGTGCTTCCATAATCTGCCCACTACTGAGGTAAGACTGACGGTCTGTAGTTCCCGCCTCCTCCTGCTACCACTCTTGTGGAGTGGGATCACATGAGCCCTTCTCCAGTCTTCTGGGACCTCTCTGTGCTCAGAGACTCACTAAACAATTCTGCTAATGGCTCTGCTAGTTCCTCCTTTAGCTCCTTAAGTACCCTGGGATGTATGCCATCAGGTCCATTGCCTTATCCACCCTGAGCTTAGAGCTCTTGTAGGACCCTTTCTTTTGTGAAGGGAGTAGTGCTCACCTCCCTCCCCTGTGTCCATGATGCTGAGCTGTGGGCCCTGCCCTACCTTCTCTTCAGTGAATACTGAGCAAAAGTATCTATGTTAGGATAGATGCCTTTACAGGGTCCTCCTCACATGCTCCCTTTCTCCATTAAGCTGTAATACCCCTCTGGACTTTCTCCTTTCACTAATGTATCTATAGAAAGTCTTGTCACCTTCTTTTACTGTTTGTGCTAGTGTTTCCTCAGTTTGGGACTTTGCCTGCCTTACTGCCTTACCTGCTTCCCTTAGGGCAGTTTGGTATGCCCCCTATCTTCATCCGCTGTGTTCCTTATATTTTCTGGAAGGCCCAGCCTTTTGGCTCTGACCTTTCTGCTACTGTATTTGAGAACCAAAGTGGTTTCCTTCTTTTTGCACTTCCTTTTCTGTCTAACACAATGGGATGTTGCTTCAAGTATTGTATCATAATGCTTGCCCACTTTGCCTGTACCTCCTCACCTGTGTTTCTTTTTGCCAGGGCTAGCTTAACTCTGTTGGCCATCTTATCAAAGTCAGCTCCTCTGAAGTCCCATATTTTTGCCTTGGAATGGGATGATTTAGATGTAGTAGCCAAATTGAACCATACCATGTGATGGTCACTGGCCCAGGTGACCTTCTACCTGGAGATCTGTGATCCTTCTTTGTTAGTCAGTACTAGATCTAGGATAGCCCTGTCTCTTGTGGGTTGCTGTACCAGTTGTTTGAGGCCCCCCTGCAGGAATCCACTATGAGTCTAGTTCTGGCAGATGTTCCTGCTGGTATTGACCAATCTGTATCTGGCATGTTGAAGTCTCCCATTATCAGAACCTCCCTTTAGCTGTCATGTTTTGTATATCTTCTAACAGTAATGTGTCTATGTCCTCCTCTGGTCTGGGGCCTGAGACAACCCCAGTTCTTATAGGTGTCCCATTTCCTGTTTCCAGGGTGACCCACAGTTCTTCTGGCTCCTTATATGTATTCTGAATTTCTGTAGCTTTGATATTTTCATTAACATACAGGCCACTCCTCCCCTTTTGCACCTCGGTCTCTTCTGAACAATACATAGCCAGGTACTGAAGTCTCCCAGGTGTGGTTACTGGTAAACCACGCCTCACTAATTGCTACTATGTCCAGTTTAGCCTCTGACATTATTGCCTGCAGGTCTGGGATCTTATTTCCCAGGCTGTGAGCATTTGTACATGATTTTCCATTGGCCAGATTTTGGTGTGTTAGTTGTTGGGTGAGGTTTGGCATTACCTGTGCATCGTATGGGAGACAAACCTTTTTCTTACCTGGTGATGCAAATGAACGCAAACACACTGAATTCCAGTTTGACCACTAGCTGAGGGGAGGGTGTTCTTCCCATTCAACGATGGGGTGCTGCACCTCTCCCCATTTGCTAGTTTAAATATTCTGCAAAGACGCCAAATCTGCCCCAATGCACTGACCCTCTTTAGTCAGATGCAGTCCATCAAATTTAAAGAACTTTCGCCCCAGAACTGTTGCCAGTTCCCTACAAATCTGTGTCCTTTTCCTGGCACCAGTCCTTGAGCCATGTGTTTAGCTCCCTATCTCCCCTTCTCTGACCTTCCGTCCATCTGCTCCCTTCTCCCAGACTGGCAGGATCTCAGAGAAGGAGCAGGCGAAATAGATGATAGTTTGTCACCCAGCCTAGTCAGGTGTTCCTTGGTCTCCACAACTGACCGGCTGGCGAGATCATTAGTCCCTATGTGTACTAGGACATCAATGTTTCCTGCTTTGTGAAACAATTTAGCAATGCGGTCAGTGTCTCTCCATGCTGATGTACCTGAGACATCTGACCATCACCCTGGCTGGAGATGGGTATCAACTCCCGAATCATGGACTCCTATGATCAAGTTTTTGGATTTCCTTTGTGCTTGTTTAGTTTTGGTTCCTGATTTGGGTGAGTATTGTTGTGCTAGCTCCTGTGCCTTATTCTCCTCTGCAGTGTCTTCTGCCTCTTTTTGATTTCAGAGATGAGGGCAGATACCTGTTTGTAGTGTTTATATGGTTTTGGAGGTAATGTGTTGGAGAGCAGAGAGTGATGGGGCACCTGATTTGCTCCTCCTAACCACCTGCCAACCTCCTGGACCAACTACCCTCTGCGGTTGAGGTTTTTCTGTTGGATGCTTTCTTTAGGAGACCCCCCCCCCAACATGCTCCTAGTCTTTTCCTGGCCCTCGTTCAGCCAGACACAGCACAGCATCAGTATCATCGCTCGAAAATAACATTCCTCAATCAGCTCGTATTGCAGAGCTCTTGTTATGCCTCACCCCAATTTCTTCTTGTGCTCCTGCATGAAACTTTCCGCCTTGTCAGCTTCCCAAAAACTGAACATGGCCCCTTCGTGTTTTATCTTCAGGATGGCCGGGTATATGACAAAGTGCTCAACTTGCAGCTCCCTCAACTGGGCCATCACTAGGTTCAAAAGCTTCCTGTTTCTAAGTAAATGGTTGGAGTAGTCCTGCCCCACAAACTGCCTAGCCCCACTGAAAAGCACTTCTTTCTTCTTGAGAAAGGCATCCAACACGGCCTGCCTATCCTGGAAATTATGGTACCTGATTACCACTTGTTGGGGTGGCTGGCCTTCTGGTGGCCGTGGCGCTACAGTTCCGTGGGCCCTCACCAGCTTATGCCTCCCCCCCCGAGCTGCAGATCCAGAATTTTTGATAGTTGCTCCACACAGAAGCGGAGAATGACTGCTCCTTCTGCTCCCTCCGGCAAGCCCCTCAAGCGCAGATTGAGCCTTCTCATGTAATTTTCCTGATAATCAAACTGGTCATGAAAGTCCTCGAAGGCCTTCTCCAACTTCTGTGTTCGCCCCTCGAGCGGTGCCACCGCACCTTCCATTTGAGAGATGACTCTCGGCTTCCTCTATTTTGGCATCTTGCGCCGAAATCTGGTCCACAATCTCTCATAGGCGCGAGTCTATGTGTCCCTCCATGCACTCCAGCCTTGGATTCAGCGCCACCAGGACCTGCGTGGTGACTTCCCGACCTACGGCCGACACTTCCGCTGCCGAGAGTGAGACATGCCCCGGCACCACGGCCTGCACAGATGCCACGTTCTTTTTACCCGCTTTTGCTGCCACACAAGGATTTTTCCCAGAGGAATCAGTCAAAAACTTGTCCATGCTGCTTCACAGAGCGGGCGATAAGGTTTGTGAGCTGAACTTTTGCCGAGAAAGACACTATTTGTACTGCTTCTAAAGGTTTGGGAGAGAGAGCATGTAAAATGCGTCTTTAGCGTTAGCTTCTCATCAGCGTCCCCCCGAATGCCAGGTTTTAATCAAATATGCACCATGGCATACACTGTACAATGCCACATGTACTGGAACTTCTCTAGTTATATGCTCTTGTAATATCTTGTATAATTCCTTGTTTTGTTTGTTCTCCGTCTCATACTTTTCCAATATGTATTGTTCTTCTGACATGGAACCTATGAAATGAGCTTGTTCTCAAAGGTGTTATCCGAAATTTCAATAAAAAAAAAAAAAAAAATAGATAAGGACTGCAAGGCCCATCCAGTCTGCCAATTTTTTCTTCCTTATGAATGTGCCATAGGCCTTTACTCTGTCAATGGCCTATCTATTCATACTCATCTGCATTGCTCCCTTATGCCTATCCCATGCCTGTTTGAAGCCCTGCACTGTATTCATATCCACCACTTCCTGAGGTAGGCCATTCCATGCATCCACCACCCTTTTTGTTAAAAAGAACTTCCTCACATTACCCCTTAATCAGCCTCCCTCTAATCTCATGCTGTGTCCTCTTGTCCTGCTAGTTTTCTTATATTGAAACATGTTAGACTCTTTCACGTTGTTAAAGCCCTTAAAATGTTTGAATATTTCGATCATATGGCTGGCGGCTGGCAGTGTAGCCTACATGTTAGAGTAATGAGCTGTGAACGAGCTTGGTACATCTAGCAGACCAGTAGCTGCAGCACAGATGGCCGAGGTGGACACATTCTTTAGGGCCGCAAAGGAGGTAGCCACCCCCCTTGTGGAATGACCCTTGACTGCGCCCGGTAAGGGTTTGTTGCGCTTCTGGTAACAGAATGTGATACACTGAATGAGCCACCTGGACAGCGACTGCTTAGAAACAGGAGCTCCCATCATCCTGTGGGCAAAGGAGACAAAAAGCTGGTCCAATTTTCGGTAGTGTTTGGTTCTGGTCAGGTAGTATCGGAGACACCTATGCACATCTAAGGTGTGCAACAGGGCCTCTCCTCAATTAGAATACTTGGGGAAGTACACTGGTAGATCAATGTCCTGATTAAGGGTGAGAGCTAAGACCCACCTTAGACAGAAACTTAGGATTAGTCCGTAGGGATACCCTGTCTTGGTGAAAAACCAAATAAGGCTCTTTGCACATGAGTGCATGAAGTTCAGAAGTTCTTCTGGCTGAGGTAACGGCAACTAAAAACAACGTCTTCCAAGTAAGAAGACGTAGCTCGTAATCCGCGGCTGGCTCAAAGGGTGGCAGTGTAAGCTGCTCCAGGACAAAGGGAAGATCCCATGGCGGAATCGGATCCTTAATTGGAGGTCTAAGGTGGAGAACACCTCTCAGGAAGGCTTGTGCCGTGTCCAACTGAGATATGGTGCATTGGCCTATAGGAAAATGATAGGCTGAGATGGCACAGAGGTGTACTCTGATTGAGAAGTAGGCCAAGTCTGTCTGAAAAAGAGACAGGAGGAAGTCCAAGACTGACTTTTCTCGACAGTCTAGAGGCGAAAACCCCCACGCTTGAGCCCACAGGCAAAAATGCGCCATTTCATGGCGTAAGTAGCCTGAGTGGCCGTTTTTATGGCGGCCACCAGAACATCGTCTATCTCTTGCGAGACCCCGTGTCGCAAAATGGCTATGTCTCTAGAAGCCAAGCGTGCAGGCTCAGCGAACGAAGGTCCAGATGGACCAAGAAGCCTGCCTTCTGAGACAACAAGTGAGATCTGATTGGCAGAGGCACCGGAGGTTCCCGGGATAGCTGATGTAATAGAAGGAACCACATCTGCCTGGGCCAGAACGGCGCGAAGAGAATCAGCATCGCTTGCTCTCTGTGAAGTTTCAAAAGGACCCTCTGGATCAACGGAAAGGGGGGAAAGGCATTGAGGAATCTGCCCGCCCAAGAGAGGGACAACGCGTCTCGCCAGAAAACACCAGGCCCTGGATCTAGCGAGCAAAAATTGGGCAGTTTTGTGTTGGATGGGGACACGAAAAAGTCTAACTCTGGTGTACCCCATCAGCGAAGCAGATCCTCTACTACCTCCTGGAGTAGTTCCCACTCGTGGACTCTGGCCTGAGAGCGGCTTAGGACGTCTGCAATGACATCCACTCCTGGGACATGAACAGCAATGAGGTTTGCGCCGTGTTGCAAAACCCAATCCCACACCCTCATGGCCTCCCTGCAAAGGTTGGGTAGGATGGGTGCCTCCTTGTTTGTTGAGGTAATACATCACCGTGGAATTGTCTGCTTGTAACAGAAGAGTACCCGGTGGAATCTCCGACTGGAAGGCCTGCAGGGTGTAAAGAACTGCTCTCATTTCCAGGATATTTATGTGGAGATGAGTCTCTTGGGCTGTCCACAGGCTCAGAGACCGGACACCGTCAAGGTGCGCTCCCCATCCGAGCCCTGAGGCGTCTGTGGAGAGTGTCACAATCGGGGATGGTGCAATGAAGGGGACTCCCACCGATAGATTCTTCGGATCTAGCCACCACTGCCAATCCCGGATTACAGCCTTCGTGATCCGGACTGGGAGCTGCAGATGGTCTTGCTTTTGATCCCATTGGACCTGTAACATCCACTGAGTCACCCGCATGTGGAGACAGGCTAGCGGGACTGTTGCAATGGCCGCAGCCATGTGTCCGAGCAGGCAAAGGACCAATCTGGCAAGAACGGTCTTCTTCGCCAACATGGCCCTGATGAGGGATCTGATGTGATCCGCTCTGTCCTGGGGGAGAAAAGCTTTCCCCTGGATGGTGTCCAGAACTGCACCTATGAACTGCAGAGTCTGTGACGGAACCAGGCGTGACTTCTCTTGATTGATGATGATGCCCAACATCTCGAACAGAGACTGAGTATAATGAATGGTGGACATCAGGGCCTCCCAAGAGGGCGCCATGAGAAGCCAGTCATCCAGGTAGGGAACACGTGGTGGCCTTGTCTCCCTCAGAGCTGCATAGCAACCATGCGCCCGTGAATACTTGAGGTGCTGATCACAATCCAAGGGAGGGCTCGGAACTGATAATGGTGACCCTGAAGCTCGAAGCACAGAAACTTCCTGTGCGCTTGAGCAATGGGTACATGTAGGTAAGCATCCTGCACATCCAAGGATGCTAGAAAGGCGTCCTGCTTGAGCATGGGAATCAGACCCGGGAGGGTCACCATGTGGAAGCGTTTGTACAGGACAGACTCATTGAGGTCGCTGAGATCCAGTATTGGACGGAGGTCCCCTGTTTTCTTGGGAACCAGAAAGAAGTGAGAATATCATCCTGCACCCCTCTGGTTCCATGGTACATCTATGAAGTGGCCTTTTTTGACCAATTGGAGAACCCATCAGTCGGCAGTAATCAACTGCCACCCTAAAAAGTGGTGAGCAATGCGACCTCCGCCCTTTTGTGCCCGTTGATCCACAGGAGGGGCGGGGGCCAGGAAGGAGTCATGCTGTGGCAGCACTGGTCCCTGCAGGCTGAGCCAGTTTAGTGTAGCATTGGGCTCTGCCTGGGGACGACTTAGCCTGAGCTTGCTGCTGAAAAGTGCCCCTTTGTTGCTGGATGGAACATGGCTGCTGCCTTTGTTGCCGGCTGCGAAAATGGCTCTGGTTCCTGCGAAAGGAACCAGGCCTGGATCTGTACATGGCCTGTACAGACCTGACTACATTCCCAGCATCCTGGAGTTTGGTGATAACCTTCTCCGAGGGTTCACCAAAAAGTACTTTGCTGTTCTAGGGGACGTCAAGAAAGTTCTTCTGTATGTCCGGGGTGAAGCCGGAGACATGGAGCCAAGAACGTCGCCAGAGACAGATGCCTGAAGCTGCAGCTCTGGTGGACGAGTCCGCAGAATCGTATGCGGCTCATAGTACTTGGGTACCCACATCAGACCCTGTGCGGAGAAAGTTTAGGAGCTCCGCCTTCTGATCGCCATCTGGAAGTTTATCGACCGGGTCCTGGCCCTGTTCCTACAGGGCGTTCTGAAATTGTACCATGTGGGTTAGGTAGTTCAGGGACCTGATGGAGCATGTAGCAGCCGCATACATGCATCTCCCCAGGGCATCCAGTTGTTTGTATTCCTGGTCCGGTGGCTGTGTGCTCATGTGTGGTCTTTGGGACTGGTCATGAGAAGCCAGAATGACCAAGGAGTCTGCCAGAGGTTGTTGAGCCAAGTACTGGTCCTCTCTCTCGGGGCCTTGTACAGGCGGTCAGCTTTCTTCGGCACAGTGGGGTTGGAGTGTGGACGCTTCGACGCAGCCTTGGTGATGTCTGCGAAGGTGTCCACAAGGGTGGCACTACCACAGGCTTTGGCCTTTCTGCTGAAGATAACGGGCAAGGCGCTGCCTTTCGGGGTCGAGGTCTTCAGCATCCCAGCCCATGTTGTCCTGGATGTGCTTCATAATCTCAGAGAAAGAGGGATCATCCGGAGGAGACCTGGGAAGGTCATGTGGGTCAGGTGATGGAATGCTGAGTGAAGAAGGAGATCTGGAATAATCCAAGGTATCCAATCTGGAGTCCTCCCCTGACGGAGTATACCGACGACATCTGGGTCGTTTGGGGCTGGGGGACCCTGATGGAGATCTTGAGGGAGGCCTTCTCTGGTCTGTGGATCTACCCCTAGGAGGTGGAGTCTGCTCCTTAGGGGTTGGTGGTCGTCCTCCTGGCCCCTTTGGTGGAGAACGGGGCATAGGAGGTGAAGGAGTAGGAGGTTTTACAGGGACCACACCCTTTCGGATGGTGTCCCACCAGAAAATAAAGAGGTCCTTTACTTCTTGCAGGTTCATGCCCGAGACGACGGGCCTGGCGCAGTGGTCTGGCGCTGGGGTCAGGCATCGGGTCCTCGGGCGTCTCCGGGGTGGGCGAAGGTTCCCTCAGGAGCCCGGCATCCTCAGTGTTGCCCGCCTGGTCTTCAGCCAGTGTCATGTCCTTCTCTGCTGAATCCCTGTGACCGGTGTCCACCGGTGACTGGGAGGCGGTCTTCAGCTCCTGTGAATGCGAGGCCGACATCTGTCGCTTGGCCGACGCCTTCAGGTCCGGCAAATGCCCGGCTGGCGTCTGGTGCCCGGCTGGTGTCCGTGGCTCCAGCGAACGCCTGGCCAACTTCATGGGCTTGGCCGACATCGGGTCCGACGTCCACTTTAGGGACGTCAGGTCTTTAGTCTTCCTGGGTGGTGGATCCGGACCTCTGGGAGGGTGGGAGACTGACCCAGAGTCGGGGTCCCGACGTCGGGTCGATGAGGAAGACTTGTGGCATTCGGAAGACTTAGAAGATGCCCGAGAGGGAGTGGAGGAAGCCAAGGGCCTTGAAGTCTTGATAGGCTGGAGAGTCGAAGAGCGGCCTGAGGCTCGGACTTTGACCGGAGGGGGCTGAGAACGAGCCCTGGAGGGAGAGCGGTCCGACTTGGTGGAGCCTGAGCTACAGGAGTCCGAGGCCCGGTTCGGGGATCTGGACCTTGCTTTTTCCCGGTGTTTATGGGCCTTGGAAGAAGAATCGCCGCTGGAGGAAGGTTCTTGGTCCATCCTACTAAGTTTTTCTTCCAGCAGATAAGCCTTAAGTGCCTTCTGATGGTGGATCCTGGTGCGGCTTTTGAACCCTTGGCAGAAGGTGTAGGCCTTGGTGTCGTGGTCCGGGCCTAAGCACCGCACACAGGAGGAATGAGGATCCTTAAGAGATCTGTTTTCCGCAGGCACACTTGGAAAGGTGTCCCTCAAGTGAAGGAGTTGGAGAGGACATTAGTTTGGAGAAACTCTTGAAGTTCTAAGTCGTTGTGCGCTAGGTAGAGACCGAGAGGCCGATGCTGGCGAGTCGACGGCGGGAAAAGAACTAGGGATTCTGGGGGACCGCCTCCTTATGTACTGTGCCCGACGTCGGGGGTGGGACCGATGTTGGGGGCGGTCCTGCTGAATACTGCTAGCTAGAAAATTTCTGTGGGGTCCTGATGCCTGTTGGCTTCAGTCTTAATGGTGCAACCTGCTGCAAGAGCGGTTTCTCGAAGTAAGATCTAATGTTTTGTCTTTCTCTATGTGTTAATGTATATACCCGTTTGGAAAACAATAAAAAAATGGTACAAAAAAACCAAACTACTGCCCTGGACAGTTCCACTCCAGCAGCAACTGGGAAATGTTCACCACACAGGGCTTATTACATAATTATTGATACTGCTGCCATCTCACTTGAAATACTTCACAAAACTTTTTTCTTCCAAGTTATTTACCCAGGACAACCCAGATGAGATGCAATATCTTATTTTCAGTGAGTCCTGATTTCACCCATTTTTACAGCTGGGCAGACTGAAGCACTGAGAGATTAAGTGACTTACTCCAGGTCATGCAGGTAGTAAGTGACTTTAATGTGTTTGAACCTTGATCACCAAGGGTCCCGCGTCGGTGCTCTAGCCACTACACTTTACTACCTTTCTAATTTCACAACTGGACCAAAACCTAATGATAAATATTTTCATAAAACTTGAACTGAGTAGCTTAGTCTGGGAAGGGGTTTAGCTCAGTGCACTAACATGTGGGAGACTGCGGTTCAAGTCCTTAGCCCCACTCCAGACCAGTGAAGTTTAGGGCTCAGAACTGGGGGGTGAGGGGGACAGCTCACACCATTGCTCAAGTATGAGACTCCCGGGGGGGGGGGGCCAAGAGTGTTACAGACATTGTGGGTAACCATCCAACCCAAGTACTTCCACAGGCAAGCACTGTGGTGAGGGTATATGTAAAGAAAATGGGAGGGGTTTACAGAAAAATTTAGGTGAAGAAAAAAAAGAGCATGATGTTGACAGTCAATCCATGCAAAACTGGTGTGTCGACCCATGTTGGATACTGAAGCTAAGATTGGGCCACACTATGGAGTGCATACAGCCCCAAAGATATTCAAAGGCAGCATCACACAGATGCCTGGATTGAGACCAAATTGTCACTCGGGTGTTAGACTGGATCAGGGCTAGGTGGTGTCAGTGGGGGATTCACACCCTATTGAGGCCAGTGCTGGTTTGGGGCTGGATGGTGTCAGAGCGGGAGTCAGATCAGATCAGATCAGAGTCAGATGGTATCAAGGCAGGAGTCAGACAACATTCAGACCAGAGTACTGAGGAAGGCTGTTCCCCTCAGGGCAAAAAAAAGGGGAATAATAGCTGAGGGTTCAGGATGCCTACCACTATCAAGTATTTTAATTACTATTTTTCCCTCTCCCAGCCTTGGCTACCATCTGCCTCATTTGGCCACTCTTCTGCCCCATTGTCTTCCCTTGCCACCCATGAAGGTCCCCTACCTGCTCTGTGGTTTGCCCCCATGGAATGACCTTCAGGATATCATCCCCTCTGGAGTGCCACATTTGGTGGCCAGGTGGTGAACAGAAAGGCAGTCTGGGGCCCAAACGTGCCAAGGTGACATCTGCCAGGCTGGGGGTCTCTTCAGTTTACTCCCTGGCACTACGTATGCACCCAGAGGGTGTGCGCGTACCACAGCCACAAGTCTTCCCTCCTAAAGTATTACTCGTACTGCCTGCACCAGCCATGCGCTCCCCAGTGGTGCTACTGCAGTGGGACATGGATGATCACTCTCTCAGTGGAGGTAAGCATCCTCTTAGAGGCTCATTCCTCCACTGCCGGCCTTCAAACAGTCCCACGTTCCCAAACCCAGGTCATTAGCATTATGAGCAGCAGCACTGCTGTTGTTCTAATGGGCCAGCTCACAATACCAGTGAACTCTGACCTAAGTAATAACAACAAAAAGATTTTTGTGAACTACAGTCTTTATAATGAATGGTTAGATGCATCTAATTACATGATGATACAGGTCATAATCCCTTTCTCTTCCCTATAGAATCTTTGAGCCTGATGCAGCCATGATTCGAAGACTCATGAACACTTCATGAAAAAGAAAGAAAAGCAGCACTTTATTATCCCACCAGTATAAGGCCTTGAACACGCTTCTGTTGCTTTAGCTCAACACGTACAAGGACAGGGTTTAGCACTAGATGCATTTAGCTTTCTGTTTCATTCTGAACATAAGCAACAATAAAAAATAAAGTGCAGCTATGCCATTAAGTGCATTTATCTAAGTGGGTAGTCCCAGATGCAGAAAGATGCTGTCACCTAACATTTTGCACGGGCAAGCTTCATCAGAGGCCCCGTTAAGAGAAGGCACCTTTTAGCATCTGGGACTGCCGAATGAGCTAAATTAACTATAAATATAGCATATCTGCACTTTATTTTTTTACTGTTTTCACTGCAACTGGGTTATACAACTGCAAAGAAAGGAAGTGAGTTGTGTTTATAATTGGGGGGCGGGGGCAAAAAGACTGTTTGGTGTGCAAAGGCCAATAATTTTTCACTGCCAATGGAAAACTCTGGTAAACAAATTTAAACCAGCACTTAAGACAATTTTTCATGAAAAAAACTATTTGCACCACTTTCTCATGCAACAACCCCACTTTGAGCAGCTTTTTGTGCAAAGGCCCCCATTTTGAACCAAAGTTTTGTACAAAACATGCTAATTTGTTGTCAGTTTGTGGGAAAATTGAAAAAAATGAATTTAAGATTCTGTCAAACGAAAATGGCCATTATTGAAAAAAGAAAATCTTGAAAACAGAAAATCTTCGGCTTTTAGCAAATAAAGAGGTGTACAGATTTGGTTTTCCTGGCTATATCCCTGCTGTGGGTGCCTTGTTTGTTTCCAAGGTACAGTCCTGATGCAGGCTATCCTTAAGACTACAAAGATCTCTGAAGGGCGGTATAGATCACTTATCCAGCTCTTTCCAACATAGATAAAAAAAACACACAGGAAGCTTCCTTACCTGTCTGGGAGTTCACCTAATCCAGTTCATGAATTTTTTAATAAATGCCCCTTACAAAGGAAAGCCTCCTAATATGCCACTGAAGGGGTGTCCGTGTGATCCATTCCACCTCCCAGTTGCAGTCCTACCCTCAGACATTTTGTAATGTCATTATAGGAAGAGTCCGGGAGCCCACTCCATACTACCCTATGGTGCATCTTTTTTAATGCTGTTTTTCAACTTTTAAATGAACTTCTGGGAAAAAAATTTAAGCTAGGACTTCACCAACAACAGCCTTTTTAGTTGAGTCTATACTTCAATTTTTACAAAAAGTCCATCTAAAATATAAATAAAAAAAACACATTCAAGAAAAGCTCCATAGAGTTGTACGGAGCAGGCACCCACACACCCCGTACAGACGTTACAAAAGAAAAAATTACTCACCTGTAGTAATCTTGTTTCTTCCAAAGGGATCCACTAATATTATTACTCTTGCAGTTCTCTTTCAAGATAGGACTGCCCAGAGAGAATAGAATGCTGTGCTAATCATGGAATGTTTTAGCTCATGCATCTATTTTCAAAGTGCCCTGTGCCAACTGCCTACATTCTACCTCAGATTTCTTCGAAGCCTGCAAAGAGGCCATAACAACATGTGAATTATAATTAAATAACCATAAAAGAATTTTAAATGTCCAACACAGCCATTTCAAGAGAGTAGCTAAGGGCTAATAGAAGCAAAAAGTCCCCTTTTCTAAAGTCAGAAATGCTCTAAGGAAAGAACCTACAAGCTATAGGTATTACCAGAATGTGCCAGCAGGTGCACTCCAACTGTGTATCTTAACTGTGGAGAGTATTTTTCTAGTTATCGATTCTGAAGGGGAGGACAAGGGAGGGGAGTAATAATATTAGTGGATCCCTTTGGAAAGAACAAGATTACTACAGGTGAGTAATTTTTTCTTCTAACCCCAGGAATCCACTAATATTATTATTCTTGCAGACTATGAAGCAGTACCTCTCGGAGGTGGGCCGAATCTATTTAGGAAAAAGACTCTGCAGAATAGCTTTGCCAAAACTGGCATCACTACTAGACTGAGTATCCAGGCTACAGAGTTTAGTGAAGGTGCGGACTGACCTCCAGGTAGCTGCTTTACATATTTCAGGTAGCGGTACCTCTCGGACAGATGCAATAGAGGCAGCTGTGCCCACTGTAGAGTGGGGTCTAAGACCAGAAGGAAGAACCCTGCCTGCTTTTGAGTAACACAACTGAATACACTGGACTATCCATCGAGATAAAGTCCTTTTCGCAGGAGTACATTTACCTACTTCCCCATAGATGAAGAAATACAGGTTACTCACCTGTAACAGGAGTTCTAGGAATGGTATATGTTGTTCATCCACACTTATTGGCAGGTATCCTTGCCGCTTTAAATCTTGCCGGAAGGTCTTCAAGCTGGCTCCTCCCACCCACCCGGGTGGTATAACTCGCTCGCCATGGCGCCAGATCTAGCCGCTGGAAAGCTCAGGTTGTCTTGTCCAAGCCGGGAGGTCGGTGGGTCGGTGGATGAACAACATATACCATTCCTAGAACTCCTGTTACAGGTGAGTAACCTGTATTCTAGGACATGATATGTTGTTCATCCACACTTATTGGCAGACTCCTAGCAGTTCTCCGGGAGGAGGGAGGCAAGACGCACACCCCAATACTTACTTGGGAAGAGACTGGAGAACCGAGGCCCCAAAACCAGCATCCCGGCGTGACTCAAGGTCGATGTGGTAATGGGTAATGAAGGTGTGTCTGACTTCCAGGTAGCAGCCCTGCAGATTTCCTGGATAGGGGCGTCCCTGGAAGCAGCCACCGTTGCAGCAGTATGGCGGGTAGAATGAGCTCTTATCCCTCTGGGAGGCTCCATGCCCGCCAACTTATAGCAGAGAGATTTATACAGGAGGTGACCCACCTGCTTATCATCCGCTTGGCTGCAGGTCTGCCAGATGCGGCTTCAGCGTAGGTGACAAACAGCTGGCAAACCTCTCCCCGAATTTCAACCGTCCGCTCCTTATAATAAGCGAGCACTCATCTAGGGTCCAAAGTATGGAGCCTATATTCGGCCTCCGAGGTGTGATTGGGGTAGAACACCGGCAGAGTCAACACCTGGTTAAGGTGAAACTCCGACACCACCTTGGAAGGAACTTGGGTGGGGGCGAGGACAACCTTGTCCCTGTGAAAGACCAGGTAAGGAGACTCTATGGAGCGCCTGGAGCTCTCCCATCCTTCTGGCTGACGGACAGCCACCAAGAAAGCGGTCTTCCACGACAGGTGAGAGAGACACACCTGTGCATAGGTTGAAATGGCTTGCCCATGAGCTTTGCCAGTACCAGCAGTAGATCCCACGGAGGTGGAGGTTCTCGCACCGGAGGGGAAATGTGATCAAGGCCTTTGAAAAAGCGCCAGACCACCTTCTCCTGCACCACCGACTGCTTCCCGGCCCGCGCCCGGTAAGCAGAGATGGCTGCCAGGTGCACCCTTAGGGTCGTCGACCTGAGCCCTTGATTAGAAAGGGACCATAAATAGTCCAAGATGCTTGCCAAGGAACAGGAGGAAGGGTCCAAGCCCTTGCCCTGACACCAAATGGAAAACCTTCTCCATTTGAAGGCATAGCATTTTCTGGTCGACTCCTTACGGGACGCCTCAACTACATTGAGGACCTCGTCGGAAAGACCCAAGGCCTGGAACTCTAGCCGCTCAGGAACCAGGCTGTCAGGTGCAGGGATTGAAGGTCAGATGGAGCCTTCCTGATTGACTGAGAGCAGGTCCGGCGAGCTGGAAGCTGCAGCGAGTCCTGGAGCTGAGACTGAGGAGATCTGGGTACCAGAACTGGCGAGGCCAGTCTGGGGCTATCAGAATCACCTGCGCCTTGTCCCTCTTTGCCTTGAGAAGCACCTTGTGGATCAAGGGAAATGGGAAAGGCGTAGAAGAGGCCGGGGTCCACTGCCTGAGAAGGCATCCCTGCAGCGAGCCCTGCTGAGGCGGGCATGGAACAGCCTCAACCGCGTTCTCCCTGGAGGCAAACAGGTCCACCTGAGGTGTGCCGCAATGGGAGAACAGATCTTGTACTACCTCCGGCAGGAGAGACCACTCGTGGGATGCAGCCCCTATCCGGCTTAGGGCACCGGCCAGGGTGTTGGAGGCTCCTGCCACATGAATGGCTAGGAGATCCGCCTCCAGGCTGCTCGCAGTGACCAAATCACGAGGAAGCTTCCTTGCATAGAAGCAGAGAGCACGTCCCGCCCTGGCGGTTTAGATAGTACATGGTCGTGGTGTTTCCGTCTGGACTCGGACCACTTGACCCCGGAGAAACGGAGCAAAGGCGGTGAGAGCTAGGCGGACCGCTCGGAGCTCCAGCAGGTTGATGTGGCATCGGGACTCCCGCGGGGACCAGAGGCCGTGAGCCTGGTGTTCCCCCAGATGGGCACCCCAACCCATCAGAGAGGCATCGGTCGATGAGAGACAGTCGGCTCGGGCGGACGAATGGGATGCCCTCCTGCAAATGACCTGGAGCGATCCACCACTGGAGGCGTTCCACATCCCATGTCACCGACTAAGCTGGTCAAAGGATGTAGCGTTGTGACCACTAACTGGCCAGTCCCCATTGAAGGGGCGCATGTTCCAGCGGGCCCAGCGGACCACGCTGGTGCAGGCCGCATGAGACCCAGGAGGCGCAGGAAGTCCGGGCAGGCGCGGTGCCCAACCAGAAATGATTGGGCAAGGAGGAAAGAACCTCGGCCCTGTCCGCCGGAGCCAGCTCTGGCTCGAAGAGAGTCGAGCTGCGCCCGATGAACAGAATCACCTGCTTGACTCGAGTTCCGACTTGGCCTTGTTGATAAGGAGGCCCAGTTGAGACAGACCTGGAGGCCAGATCTCTGGACCACTCCACCTCCTGCCTGGAGGAGCTGCTATCAGCCAGTCGTCCAGGTAAGGGTACACCCGGACCCCTCGGCGCCGCAGGAATGCTGTCACCACTGCCATGCATTTGGTGAAGACCCTGGGAGCTGGAGACAAGCCGAAGGGCATGGCTCGGAACTCGAAAAGGGATCCTTCCGCTCGGAAGCGAAGGAATCTCTGGTGAGACGGACGGATAGGGACGTGAAAAAATGCATCCTGCAAGTCCAGAGAGCAGAACCACCGCCGCGCTCAAGGATGGTAGTATCTGAGCCAGAGTGACCATCCTGAAGGTTCGAGACCTTAGGAACTTGTTTAGGTCGTGTAGGTGGAGAATGGGTGCCAGCCCCATCCGTTCGAACCAGGAAGTACCTGGACACAAACCCTGGGTCTGAGGGGTCCGCTACCACCCTGATCACCTCCTTTCGGAGGAGGAGGCGATGTCGGCTCGACGAGCCGACAGTGAACTCTGGACCCGAGGCCCCGGTGCGGCGGCTCTGAAGGTGGGGCCTGCTCGAATTCAGAGGCAGGCCTTTTCCCACCACCTCCAGTACCCACCTGTCCGTGGTAACAGCGGACCAGGCGGAAAGGAAGTGTCGGAGCCGTCCCCCCACGGGGGGAACCAGGGGTAAGGTGACGGGGATGGGGGCGACACCCCTCAGCCCGTCACTGGGCAGGCTTGGAGGAGGGACCGGCCGAGGGACCTCCTGGGCCCTTTCCTCCCTGCCTCCTGTTAGAGGAAGCCGGCGGCTTGGGTTTGGGATGCCAAGGCCAAGCCTGCTGGCCCTGACGTTGCTGGGCCGGGCGCGCCGGGCGCAGAAGGACGAAAGGGCTTAGGCTGTGGTTTGCGGCCTTTGTCCTTTTGAGCGGAAGAGACAGAGTCCAAGGTAGCATTGGACCTCTCGATCCTCTGCAGGTGACCTTCCACCCCAGGGCCGAAGAGGTCAGTCCCCAAAAAGGGAACATCCGCCAACTTGTGCTGGGTATCCAGTAAGGTGGATATCCTCAGCCAAACCCGTCGACATAGCCACTGCGGCCGCCACCAACCTGGCACATGAGTCCCAATATCTAAAGCAGTCTGGAGCTGCTGTTTGGCACTGCCTGCCTGGTCCGCACCTGCTTGACCGTGAGTCTGCAGATCCAGCGGGAAGATGAGGATGACCTCATCCAGGAGCCCAACAGGGCATGAGAAAAATGTGCCATGAGGCGGCGAACTGGCCTGATGAAGGCCGAGAGGGCCTGGCATAGACTTTACGCCCGACATAATCCAATTTCTTGGATTCCTTGTCGGAGGTTTATCCACATCCTGAGGCGTTGCAATGCGCGAGCACGCTGTCGGTAGCCAACCCCTCAGCAGAGGGGTGCTCGAAAAAACAGACAGGAACCAGACGAGCATACTTCCTGGCCATCCTGGCCAAGGCGCAGGACAGGAAGCAGGCGCTGCCAAAGCTCCAAGGCCGGACCCACTATGGCCTCGGCCACGGAGGCCTCCGTTGGAGAATCCCTCGGTCCAGAATCTCCGTGAGGATACCTGGCCCGTTGGAAAGCAGGTTCGAGCTTCATCCGGTGGACTCCGAGATGAGCGAAGCAGTCCTAGGAAGAGACGACGGGCTACTCGTCCATTGACTGTCCTTCTGAGGACTCCAAGTCTAGTCGCTTGGAGAAAAGGAGGAATTATCCTCGGACTCGGATGAGTCCTCGAAAAGAGCTCCTCTGGCCTGAGCCACCCTCTACCTGCCGAGTCGGTGGGAGTGAGGGTAACAGACAGCCTATGGGGTAGACCCTTAGCCGGCCAAGAATCCTGGTGGACCCCAAATAGTGGCTGTGGAGGCGGAGGTTCCACGGAATCGGTGGAGCAGCTGGTTTGGCGAACAACCGGCCTGGGTACAGGCTCCTCGGGTAAGTCGAGGTTGTGTCGGCAGCTCAGTGACAACCCTTAATGGCGGGGAAGGCGACTGCGTTGGCTTTATTCGGTCAGGAGGAACTGTTGCCACACGAGGTCCTCGCGCCGTCGGCGTAACTTGCGCGAAGCCTCCCCTGCGTCAGGAGGAGGGGCGAGGGCAGCGATCCAGCTTACACGCATGCGAGACCGCCTATGACGGCGGGATCGGCTGGACATGAAAGGTAGAGACCCGAAAGCCTCGGCTTTTCCAGGTCGGGCGGGGAAGTGTCGGCGGAACCAGCACTCCCGCCCGGCTCGGAGGGTTCATCCGAGGGTTCCAGAACCGGAGGCACAGGCAAGCCACGGGATCCTCAACTCCCCGGGGCAGGGAGAGGAGTCTCGGCTTCTATGGCGACAACCTGTCCAGCGGATCGAGAAAAATCTGACCTTGTTGACGGAGTCTCAGTCAACTGACCTGGCGGGGACACGTGGGACCAGTGGCGAGCCGGCGGTGGGCGAAGTCGGCGGTCGACGACTGGGGAGAGGACCTTCCCGCTCCCAAGGCGTCGCGGAGAGATTACTGTCCCTCTTTTTGGACCGAGAAAAAGGTCCAGCAGGCGTTAGCCCTTCTCCCTTAGTGAGAGGGACAGACAAGCTCCTTAAAGGCTGTGTAGGAAGAACCCAGAGAAGGCCGGGATAAATGCGCGGCCGAGGAAAGATACTGGCCGCGCGCCTCCTCTTCGAGGCGATCATCTGCTGCAGCTGATCCGCGCGGGAACCCGCCGCCCGCGAACACGCCGACGGCCTCCCTTGAGCTTCACGAGGAAGCGCTTCTGGGGCGGCCCAGATGTCAGGCGGCACGGTCTTCAGGACATGGGCCGAAAGGAAGGCACAAGTCGCAGTCCTGCGGAGTGCGTGGCTCAAGGCCTAAACAGTAGACACCGTGGGTGTGGATCCGTCCAGACATCTTCTGCCAAGAGGGGCATCTCCAAAACCGGAGTCGATTTGTCCAGCGCGCCGCGAGGGATCAAGACTGAAGTCTTTTAGCAAAACTTTCAAATTCGCAAAAGGAAGAAATAGGAACCGGTCTCAAACGCAGAGCGTTAAGGAGGGAACCTGAGCTTCCAAGCGGTAAGGAAGATCTGGCGTCATGGGGCGGAGCAGAGTTATACCACCCGGGTGGGTGGGAGGAGCCAGCTTGAAGACCTTCCGGCAAGATTTAAAGCGGCAAGGATACCTGCCAATAAGTGTGGATGAACAACATATCCATGTCCCTAGAACAGCTGTTGTCTAGCCTGCCTATGGTCTTTGACACGGGTCATATGAAAAAATTACTCACCTTAGTAGTTATGTTTCTTCTAATGGAGTCTTGCTGTATTCTGACTATTGCAGTTAGCCCCAGCCTTTAGCTGCTTGAAGAACAAGGGTTAACTTTCTATGCAGAGCATAGAATGCTGAGCTCGAGCTCGGTTGAGGTCTCTGTCTGGAGCCCTTTGAAATCCAACCATCAGATTCTTACGAGCAAAAACTCACTAACTATCCTATGTGGAAATTGTAACATTTTTACTAGCCAACTGGCAACAAAAAGTTTTGGATTCCCAAAGGAAGACTCAAGTCAGGAATCCCAAAACCAAAAACCAATCCAAATAAGAATAATAATAATAAAACAAACATCCAAACACAAAGAAGAGGCTGTAAAAGGAGCACCCCTGAGGTGCAACACTGCACCTGCCCACCCACTTCCCAAAAACAGATTCCGAGAGGGGAGGCAGGAAGAGAGGTCAGAATACAGCAAGACTCCATTAGAAGAAACATAATTACTAAGGTGAGTAATTTTTTCTTCAAACAACATGAAGTCTTGCTGTATTCTGACTATTGCAGACTACCAAGCAGTACCTCCATGGTGGAGGGACAGAAGCTACTTTGGGAATAGGCTCTGAAGTACTGCTGTGCCAAACCGAGCATCACTCCTAGCCTGGATATCCAGAGAGTAATGCTTGGTGAAGGTATGGACTGTTTTCCAGGTGGCTGCTTGAAAAATTTCTAAGAGAGGAACATCCCTGGCAGCAGCCAGGGAAGCAGCTGTACCTCTGGTGGAGTGAGTCTTCAGGCCTGAGAGTGGAATTTTTCCTAGTTTCTCATAGCAGAATTGTACACAACACGCAATCCACCTGGCAATAGTTCTCTTGGTGGCAGGTTTGCCCTTTCCCACTTCTCCATAAGTGAGGAACAACTGGAGGGAATCAAACCTGTGACCCTTGGTACGCTCTATATAGCAGCTAAGGGCCCTTTTAACATCTAAACTGTGTAGCCTCCTCTCTCCTGAAGAAGAATGATCGGTGAAGAAAATAGGGAGAGACACAGACTGACTCAAGTGGAAATCTGAAACCACTTTGGGCAAGAACCTTTTATCGGTTCTAAGGACCACTTCATCCCTATAAAAGGAGATAAAATCAGGTTCCACTGACAGGGCTTGCAATTCACTGATATGTCTGGTGGAGGTAATGGCTACTAAAACACAGTTTTCCAAGTCAAGTACTTAAGCTCTGCTGAGGACATAGGTTCAAATGGAGGTTGCATAAGTTGAGCAATGCAAACATTCAAATCCCAGGCAGGGGCAGGGTCTCTAAAGGGAGGATTGGTATGAAGCAATCCTTTAAACAATTTACAGGATGAGATGATAGTGAGGAAGACTTCCCCACTGACAGAAAAGCAGAAACAGCTGACAAGTGCACCTTGGGAGTAGCTGGTCTGAGGCCTAAGCCATTCAGATGGACCATATAATCCAGAACTGTAGGCAATTCAGCAGTGTCTGGGGAAACATGTTTCTTGGAACACCAAATGCTGAATCTCTTCCATTTGGAGTTACAGGTTTTTCTAGTGGCGGGCTTTCGAGAGGCTTTGAGAATATCCAGAACTCCCTGAGACAGATGCAAATCTACATACTCTAACTCTTCAAGAGCCATGCCTTGAGATTGAGAGACTGAAGATTGGGGTACCAAATCCTCCCCTGAGAGGAGGTTAACAGGTTGTAATTCCTGGAAAGAGACAGGGGGAAGATGGACTGCTAGGGACAACAACAGAGGGTACCAAGGCTGTCTGGCCCAATCTGGAGCAATCAGAATCACTCTGCAGGGTTGTGACTTTATCTTGACTAGAACTTTGAACAGTAGAGGAAAGGGAGGAAAGGCATACAGAAATTTACCTTCCCAGTCCAGAATCAGAGCATCCAGAGGGACTGAGCCCAAGACTGGGGTTCTGCAACAAAAGAGAGGGAAGTTGGTGATTGTCTGGGGCTGCAAAGAGATCTATCTCTGGAGTGCCCCACCTTGAAAAAGTCACCTTCAACACCTGAGGGTCCAGGGACCATTCGTGATGGCCCTGTGAGATCCTGCTCAGTGCATCTGTTAGCACATTGTCCTTCCCTGGAAGGCGGACTGCTATCAGAGAGGTTTGCAGGGAATAAGCCAGGGACCACAACTTCATGGCTTCTGTGCACAAGGCCGCAGACCGAGTGCCTCCCTGCTTGTTGATGTACCACATGGTGGTGGTGGTGTCTCTGTTCTGACTTGAACCACCTTGTTCTGCACTGACTGAGAGAAAGCTTGCAGGGTCAGAAAAACTGCCCCAAGTTCTAGGAGATTGATATGGAGAAGGGATTCCTGAGGGGACCACAGTCCCTGGGCAATGAGGGCCCCCAGATGGGCTCCCCAGCCCAGAAGGGAAGCATCCGTGGTAAGGACCACTGAATGAGACTGAGTGGCAAACGGAACCCCTTGCCTTAAATTGTCCTGATCCTGCCACCACTGAAGGGCATGGATCAGGGACCGAGTCACGAATCAGTTTGGTAAGGGAATCCTTCCTTTGGGACCAAAAGGCCCTCAGATGGAACTGAATGTCCCTCATCTGGAAATCTTGCCCCTTGGACCACTGCTGTAGAAGCTGCCATGTGGCCCAAGAGCTGGAGGAAATGTCTTGCTGGTCGAGACACCTGAAGTAAGAAGCCAGTTCTGTAAGAACTCTTTCCCTTTCCAGGGGAAGAAAGGCTCTTGCTTTGACAGTATCCAGCCCTGCCCCTATAAAGGTAAGGGGCTGCACTGGCTCGAGAACTGACTTGGGAAGGTTGAGAAGAAATCCCAGAGAAGTGAGCACTTGCTGGGTCACTTGCAGGTCTGACTTGACTTGGTCTGGAGACTGACCCACTATGAGCCAGTCGTCCAGATACGGAAAAATGGAAATCTTTTGCTTTCTTAGAAAGGCAACGACTACTGCCAAGCACTTTGTGAAAACCCTTGGGGCCGATGTTAGAACAAAGGGCACTGCTTTGAACTGATAGTGGCCTGAGGGCAACTCGAACTTGAGGTACTTTCTGTGGGAGCACCTGATGGGAATGTGAAAATAGGCATCTTTGAGGTCCAAAGAGGCTAGCCAGTCCCCCGGCCCTAGAGAGGGAAGAATTATTCCCAGAGTTACCATTCTGAACTTTGGTTTTAAAAGATGTTTGTTCAGGTAAATTAGGTCTAGGATGGGTCGCCACTCCCCTGTCTTTTTTGGGGTAGGGAAGTACCTGAAGTACAGACCTTTGCCCCTGTGTAGGGTAGGAACTCTCTCTATGGCTCTTAAGGCCAGAAGAGATGAAACCTCTGCCTCTAGGGCAAGGGTTTCTGAGAGACCTGCAGGTGGAAAAGATCTGGCTCTCATCTTCGGAAATTTTTTGAAGTTGAGAACCAGTCCCTGGCTTACTACTTCCAGGACCCACTTGTCTGAGGTAACAGACATCCAGTCCTGGAAAAAGTAAGCCAGCCTCCCCCCTACTGGAATAGGAGAGTCGACCCGGGCAGACCCATCAGGGTGTCTGCTTGGCAGGGGCCTTAGGCTCAGGAGTGGATGCAGCCCTGCTCATCCCTCTTCTGCCTCTCCCTCTGAAGAACCCCCTCTGTGAAAAGGGAGAAGAGGCCTGTGCTTGGTAAAAAGGCCTATGAAAAGGCCTGCCCCCTGCCCCTAGACTGCTGCCTTTGAGGAGTTGCCTGCCTCTTTGGCCTGAGCACTCCTATAAGTGGTCCTGTTCTCGTCCATTTTCTTCATGTAATTCTCTGTCTGCTCCCCAAACAGAGAATAACCCACTACAGGAAAATCCATGGCCTTAGCCTGGGTGTCCTGTGAGAGGCTAGTACATCTGAGCCAAGCCATTCTCCGAAGAGCCACAGATGTAGCCATGACTCTTGATGATGCATTATTGGAGTCCACAGCAGCATGAAACTGTACTTTTGATGCCTCAATCCCATCTGCAGCCACCTCCTACAGCTTCTTGGCTAGCTGTGGGAAGGCCTGTTTAGCCAGTGCCAGTACAGTGACCCACCTGGACTTCTGGTACCTGACTGTATAGGCCATATAATTTGCCTGCCTGAGTCCCAAGGAAGATGCCATGTACTGTTTTTTCGCCAAGGCATCAATCTTCCTGGAGTCTTTGTCTGGGGGGTGTGAAGCCAAGGGAATGTTTGCCTTGTCACAGGCAGCAGCCTGCACTACCCCAACATGGCTGCATTGCTGGTATAAGAACTCCGTATTTGAGCCTGATAGCGTGTACCTCTTGTCCATCCTTCTGTCAACAGGAGGTACAGAATTGGGAGACTTCAGGATTTTTTGTGCATGCTTCCCAAAGGATTTGTAAAGGGGAATAGACAGTCTCCTAGACTCTGGGATGTCCATCATTTCCACATAATCAGACTCCTCTTGATCCTCCATTGCCTCCTCCATAGGGAGCTGGAGGGTTTCAGCCACTTTTCTGTAAAACAGAAAATGGGAAGGGGACTCAGAAAGCCTAGGAGGGGAAACACCAGAAGGTCTGTCTGGGGAGATGTCCAGTTCCACAGGCACATCCAGACTTTCACCATTATCACCATAATCTTCAAACTCCCCCTCCTCCTCAAACTCCGGTTCATAAAAATCTTCACGGGTATAATCTTGAACAGGGGGAAACGACCGCACCGAACCCCTGCCAAACGGTGCTGGATCGGTCGGAACGAACAGAACAATTCCACAATCGATAAACACTATCTCACTCAGGTGGTGGAACATAAACCTCTGGATCCAACCGGTCGATTTGTCTTTGCGTTTTCTTTTTGTCGGAACCGATCCCTCAGAATCAGCTCTCCTTTTGCCCAAAGAAGTATCGCCCTGGTCAGAGGGCACTCCTTCTAGTTTGGTCGGAACCGAACCGGGCTGGCCATCCGGGTCAGTGGACTTCTCGGCCTCCTTTTCCCTCAGTCTACTTAATCTCTTCTCAAGGGTAGATCTGGGAAAGTTTTTACATATTTGGCAGTCTGAATCGAGGTGGTCAAATCCCAGACAATAAACACAGGTGGTGTGGGGATCGGCCTTAGCAAAGACCTTCCCACACTCACTGCAGTGTTGAAACCCAGTGGGCCCGGTTTTTTTCTTGGGTTTCTCAGACATGGCCAACCTAACCAACTTACCCTTTTTATAGCAACCACCAGGCAAGACTCCCTTATCAGTTCCTAACCATGTCACAGGTATTGGAAAACACCGTACTAAAACACGTTTTTTTTCTTTAGAACCGATAAGAACCGGTAACCACACACTAAGTAAAACACAAAACACAAGATTTCACTATCAAATGGCCGGTTCAGCCGAACCAAGCCGCACTTTTACAAGTTCCACACAGAAAAACAGAACAATTTCTATCTAGTACTCAAGGTACCACAGACAGAGACTGAACCGACTATGCGGATAACTTTCGTTTAAAAAGACGACAAAAACTGAAACTTTAACCGACTTTCGAACCGAGCTGAAGGAGAAATCTCCGGAGCGACCGTTCAGTGAGGCGGAGTAAAGAATCTGACGGTTTAAGTTTGAAACACTCCAGACAGAGACTTCAACCGAGCTCAAGCTCAGCATTCTATGCCCTGCATAGAAAGTTAACTTTGTTCTCCGGGGCAGTTCAAAGGTTGGGAATCACTGCAATATGTCAGAATACAGCAATACTTCATGTTGTTTGAATGTCAGCTTTTCAAGCTTTTATAAAAAAATATGTAAAAACCATTGCACATGATCTTTAAATCTAAGGAGGTTAGTCAGTCTCCTTTTTATAGAGTTGGCAAGATCATTGCCACTGTGACCATTCTGAACCTGGGTTTTTCTAGGTACTTGTTTAATAGTCTGAGGTCTAGTATAGGCCGCCACTCTCCAGTCTTTTTTGTTGTTAGGAAATATCCAGGATAGAACCCTTGTCCTCTTTGGTTGTGGGGAACAGGCTCGACTACTTTTGCCAGTAATAAGGGGCCTATATCTCTTGCTCCTGCAATTTTCTTTCTGAGAAGGGAGCTGGTGCAAACTGTTTCAACATTGGAGGAGGAAGGGACCTGAAACAAAGGCAGAGACCATGACTCAGTATTTCCAGGACTCATTTGTTAACTTTGACCATTCCTTGAAATAGTGCATCAGTCTGTCCCTACAGGATGGGGAGAGGCAGCCTGAAGGGAAAAGGGCAGGGGTTCTACCTTTGGCCCTATAAAAAAAACAGTCTGCTGTGGTTGGTACTGCTGCTTAGTGACATGCTGTACCTGCAAGAAAGGTCTCCTAAAGGAAGACCTGCCCCTGCTTCCCCTAGAATAAGAAGAAGTCGAAGGAAAGGGCCTGTCTCTAGTTGAGTTACTTCTAAAAATAGCTATATAGTCATCTACTTTTTTCATGTAAGCTTCAGTCTGGGCACCAAAAAGACAGTGGCCCTCGACTGGAAAATCCATCTTGCAGCAATATCATTAGTGTCAGCTGCCATTTAAAATTGGTATTTGGAAGCCTCCGTACCCAATTTTGCTGTATCCAATAGCTCTGACACAGTTAAAGAGGGGTTAGCCTCAGCATTGTTGACAACTGACTGCCAGAGAGCTTTCTGGTAGAGGGCTGCATAAGCCTGGTAACTAGCTTGCCAGGGATGCAGAAAGGTACCCCTTTTTAACTATATTGTCCACCTTTCTCCTTTCACGTGGGTGAGAAGACAATGGAGTTCTGGCTTTTTCACAGGCCACCTGCTAAATTAGAAGCCTCAAGGATTTCTAACATTTTTTTTTTTTTTAATTATAGATAGGTAAAAAAAAAGCCTTTTGAGGTGTCAGCCCCATAAGCTCCATATACTGTGCCTCCTCTTCATCATTTATCTCTTCAGCTGTTTGCAGATCCAGGGTCTCTACCATTTCCTTCACAAAAGAGGAATAGGAAGAGAATTCCTCCGAGGGGCGGGGGCAGGGCAAAATCCTGTTCTGGTGACACCTCAGGTTCGATTCCCTTCTCATCCTAGTTATCATCATCATCATCATCATCCTCCTCCTCACCACCATCACCACCACCACCACCACCACCACCACTACTATATGCCAATGTAGCAGTAGGCACCAGAGGGGGAACAACAGCTGCTTTTTCAGCAGGAGTAAACACAGGCTGCTGAGGGGGCAATAACCCCTGCAGCACCTGGAGTAAAGCTAAGGCCTGTGTCAGATCAGCAGGAGAGGGAGCTTTATTAGGCGCCTGAGGGACCCCTTGAGGAGTTTCAGCCGGGGTGTCAGTGTGCTTTGTTTTCTTAGCTTTTTGGCAGGCACCTGGAGAGTCAGCCGGCTGACTGCCTCTCTTGCCAGAGCCCTCACCCATATCAGGGGTGGAATTAGAGGCTCTGGAAGGACTTGCCACATTCATGGAGGGGGTGGGCTGGTTAGAGCCCAGGGACTCCTCCTCTAGCCAGAGCCCTCACCCGCATCAGGGGTGGAATTACAGGCTCTGGAAGGACTTGCCACATTCATGGAGGGGGTCGGCTGGTTAGAGCCCGGGGACCCCTCCTCTAGCCAGAGCCCTCACCCGCATCAGGGGTGGAATTACAGGCTCTGGAAGGACTTGCCACATTCATGGAGGGGGTCGGCTGGTTAGAGCCCGGGGACCCCTCCTCTAGCCAGAGCCCTCACCCGTATCAGGGGTGGAATTAGAGGCTCTATAAGGGCTTGCCACATTCATGGAGGGGGTGGACTGGTTAGAGCCCAGGGACCCCTCCTCTAGTTTCCCTTTAAACCTCTCCCTGCATTTTTTCCCACTGTTTTACCAGGGAAAGACTTGCATATATAACAATCTTCATTAAAATGTTGTTGCCCAAGCCAGATCAAGCAAAGATCATGTTTACCTGGCTTGGCAAACACCTCAGCAATTCTTAAAACCAGGAGGTCCTGTTAAAAAACTTAACTGTGTTTTATTTGCTCTAAAAATTGATTAGCTTATTTTGCTCATAAAAGTGCTAAAACATTGTGAAAATGCATAGCACTTGCCTCACTTTGTTAAACATAACACTTCTAGAAAACGTACATAAATACTTTCTTTACAGTTAGTACTGCTAATCAATTATATAAAAATCCTGCTATGAGGAAAAACAGTAAATAACAATAGACACAAGGCAGTAATGAAAAATAAGACAAAAATATTTGGTCTTAAACAGTAATCAGACGATCTTGATTGAGAGAGCTCTCCAGGGCATCTGATCTTTGCAGCAGAGAGAAACAATCGGAGGTAAAATGTAGGCAATTGGCACAAGGCACTTTGAAAATAGATGCATGAGCTAAAACATTCCATGATTAGCATAGCATTCTTTTCTCTCTGGGGCAGTCCTATCTTGAAAGAGAACTGCAAGAATAATAATATTATTGGATTGGATAGAACATCTTAGCATGGGAGCGAAACAGAAATGTGGTAAATGGAAGGGATCACACAGCCAGTGCCTCAGAGGCAAATTATAATCGCTTCCCTTCATAAGAGGCAAATATTAAATATAAAAAAAAAAAAAAATTAATTAGGAGAACTCCCAAACAGGTAAAGGGACTTCTCATCTGTCTTTTAAGCACCCAAATAGGTACTCTTTAAGTAAAGTATGCAGCCTTAACCACCCTGGAGCCTAATTATTAAGCTGTTAGAAGCTAACCAGGGTCAGACCTGGTCCGTTGTCAGATGGGAGACGTCCAACAAACACCAGTAACTGTTACTGGCAGCTCTGCAGGGGGAACTCTCCCCATTGCAATAATTAACCAAGCCAGTGCCCCAGCACTGTGTTAGGGGGACACTCTGCTAAGGTTGCATTTGTTGGATGAAAAGTGAAACCAAGGTCCCATCTGCTTTTCTGGAGGTTGTTCAGTAGACATTAAAGATTCCATAGCACTTCTTGAAAAGAGCAGAGGAATGTCTCCGATGATCTGGCCAAGTTTCTCCGCCTGCCATCACCCCCTCCCCCGTCAGCCATTTGCGAAGCACCACTGGTGTCAGCCTTTGGCCAGAAGATAGGTACATCTCAGGTGGCCCCCAACATCAGGGCTGGGGATCTAAAGGGACAAAACAGTGAAAATATTACTAAAACTTGATCCCCACCACCACCATAGCAGGAATCCTGAAAATGAACAATGGCCTGTCAGTGGATAAACACTTCCATCACAAAGACCACCCACCAGACACCCTGGAAAGCATTACAAGAGACGGCGGCATGTACCTGGTAAACATGGGAGATGAGCTGCTCCCTGGTGCCACAGTCCAGCTGACAGAGAGGGCAGAGGAAGGATCCCATGAAGTCCTTGGGTTCCTCGCACATCTAGGAGACAAAATGGAAAAAAGTATAATGCAAAAATCTAATCTTAAAATATTGGAAAGAACAGACTGCATCTACTTTCCGGGAGTGGTAGAATGATACCACAGATGGGTTACACTTACAAAGCCTACTTCATTATTTAGTTATTCTACAAAGCCCATGTGACTGCTAGACTCTGCTTGCATCCTTATGTATACACACACACACACACACACACACACACACACACACACACACACACACACACCTCCATCTGCCTGGAACCTCTACTGTATACCAGGAAATATTCGAGTACCAGTTATTTTCGCTATGTTCGTGTTTTTTTTTAGAAATACACGAAAATAAAGGAAAAGCTAATATTTCCAGCAAAAGCAATGCTCATAATTCACGGGGGGGGGGGGGGGTCACAAACAGAACTGGAGCGCTACTGACATGTAAATCAACTATTCATTTATTTCCAAGTGAGCACATTGAGCATATCATAATAAAATTCACCAAGGCAACAGCAAAAAAAAACAGTTTGTCAGTTCGTCAGAGCTGGCGATCGTCTCGGTCACCTTTCTCAGCTGGTGTAGGACATTCTGAGGAAAAAAGGAGACATAGAAAAACACACTTAGATTACTGTACACTGTTCCCAGTGCTTGAGAAAGTACAGTACCTCTGGGCAATTCAGTATTCGCCTATCTCGGCATGTAGGCAATGTTCATGCGCTTTCTGAATCCCAGACTCCATGAAGCCACGGATACAGGAATCAGTTCTCAGTCTGAGTCGATTAAAACTTGACTCCAGCCAGCATGCATGCTTCTCTTATCAGGGACATCTTGAGATAAATGCAAACAGCTGCTGCCCCAACTGTAATTTGTTCTGATATCTGGCCAGCATACCAGTCCGTAAAACACTGTTTAAGTTCATCCTTAAAGAATTTGTTTAAGGATATGTCCAGGGGTTGAAGTAGGTCCGTACAGGATGCTGGAACAAATATAGGGATGTACCCTACCTCCTCAAGCTGCTGAATTACTGCTGCTGTTGTATGGGCTCTAAACAAATTCATTAATCAGCAACCCTTTCTGTTCCTTCGGCAGTCCCAGAGGCTTGGCTTCCAGGTGAGGGACTAGTACGGATGCAATGTACTCCTGTGTAGTGACTTCATTGGCCCAATGATTAGGTGAATGTGTAATCGACCACTCTTTGGGGAACTTGTAAATTGGTGACATGCCTGAGTTTTTCCACAGTAAATGACTTGTGGCGGGAGTACAGCCCCTGAAAGGGTACACGACAGAACAACTGAGACTTGTCATTTGTCTCAAGACCAGTTAATGCCACCTGCCTGGAACCTGTTTCAGCCATTGTCCACTGCGATACAGGTATGAGATTGACACCTATCTTGTCTAAATTTAATACCAATTCAGGTGGTATGAGTTCCTGAGCAGCAGCCTTGGATATTTGGGAAAGGAAACCTTGCTTTAAGGCATTAAAGTCCAGCGGTGTTTTACGGGCTGCCTTGGTGCCTTTTCTTTTGCTATACCCGATCCAATTTAGGAACCCTCAAGCCCATTTAGTCGTGATGCTGACACCACCACTGTTTTCAGTCAATATCTGCGGACAGTCTGATTTGACAATGCCGATAGCTAATGCATGCACCACCCTTGCATTGATTACCGCTCTTTCAGCCTCAGGTTTTTAATCACAACTTTTAATTTCTCTTCAATGTCCTCAATAAGCAGAGTGGGTCTACCTCTGGGCTTTGTTAGCAGTGAAGGTGGAAGTGCATTTTTCTTCTGGGTCTGCATGAGCCTTCTGTGGAAATCTGTTTTAAAATTTCAGACTGTTGATTCGTTAATGGCACTGTGGTACTTTGCATGGTAGTACCCAATAGCTGCCATAACACCATTCTCACTGGCGTATCTACAGATTTCAAAACAAACCTCACCTGAGTATGAGGTGTATGTAGAGGGGCAGCGTTTGTTTTGCTGCGGTGGTTTACAAGCAAGTAGTTTCACAGCAATGCTGGCAGCTATATCAGGGTCCAAGCCGGAACGTGTTAGCTGCTCACTAGAAACAACGTCGAAATCGACAGGATATTCCCTCTTGGTAGCTTTGTTGGAGCTAAGCCATTTTAATACAGACATGACAGAGCTCGGCGAACAACCTGATAAGAGTGCAACACTAAAGCACTACGACTCAGAACCGATCGAGGTAGGGCACTGTGATTTATACAGCTGGTTAGTAAACGAGCGCAATTAATAGCTCTAGTAAATTCAATTAATGGTGAAGCTATGGTAAGAGCGAGCAGCATTACAGCTCTGGTTACTTAACCTATTGACTAAGTACTAGTGAGGACCAATCGCGAAAATTAACGGGCGCGAATAAGTACTGCCAGCTGTGACCACCAATAATACAGGGCGTGAATATATTCTGTTATACAGTATATATTTGTATGTAGTGTTGTTATGTGATTCTAGTCTTTGTAAATATATTTTAACTAGTGTCAGAAATTCTTGTTCTCAGTAACTAGGTATATCATTAGTAAAGAACTGACTCTGTTGTGTATCAGTTCTCTGGTACCCTCTTGAAAAATAGGTGTTTCACCTAAATGAGGTTTTCTGGTTTGCAAAATTCTAAATAAGTAAATATTATCTAAGAGGTCATTACATTAGTCCTTATTGCTATTATAAACCCAGTATACATTTTTTAAATCAGAGGGGACAGGACACCTGAGTGAATTTGCAGCGGTCTGCAATGCTCTCGAAGAAAAAATACTCACCACAGTAATGTTGCCTTCTCCTTAGGAATCCCTCACTATGGTTACACTCTAAGCATGATCTTCTAGGACACAAATGTCCTAGAGACAGAACCTTATTCTAATTAGAATTCAGAATACTGGTTCAAAAAACTCTGTAGCCAGCTTCCAGTCATCAGCTGCCACATTTGTTTCTATAGCCAGAGTGGAGCGGTGGCTAGTGAATCTGGCTAAGAGGCTGCAAAATATTATGTAAATTTCAAAATGTTCAGCCAAACTGAAGCAGTCATGTAAATGCAAAAAAAAAGTACACAGAAATATTAAAACCGAACCAAACTTTAGAGAAACTGCAATAGTAATGCTCAAGCAACCTTAGTAAAAGGAGCTGATTATTGTGCAAACCTATTTTCAGGTTCTGGAAGAGGAGGCAGGATGGGAAGTGTAACCATAGTGCGGGATCCTGGAGAAGAAACAATATTACTATTAGTAATTTTTTTTTTGGAACCCCAGAAATCCCTCACTTAATGGTTACACTCTAAGCAGACTATACAGCAGTACCTTGGGAGGCAGGGTGCACACTACAATTTTATGTACTGTACCAATATTTCCTGATTTTTATCTTACTGTAACATAGCATAATTTTGAAAAGAAAGAAAGAGAAGAAAAGGAAGTTAACAACATTACTACGGTGAGTAATTTTTTCTTCTAACCCCAAGAATCATCAGTATGTATTCACAGAGTGCAGACTCCATAACAGTACCTTGGGAAGCTGAGCCCAGAACCTATTTAGGGAAACGATTCTGCCAGACAGCAGTTCCAAAGCTGGCATGCCTTCTGAACTGTATGTCCAGACAACAGTGCTTTGTGAAAGTGTGCACTCTTCTCCAGGCAGCTGCTTTGCAAATGTCCATTAGTGAGATGCCCCTTGTGGATGCCACAGAGGCTGAGGTACCCTTGAGGAGTGTGCCCTTAGGCCTCCGAATGGTATTTTTCCAGCTTTTTCATATCTAACGAGAAATAGACCACTTGGTTGCGGGTTTACCTTTCCCACCC
Organism: Neoceratodus forsteri; assembly: GCA_016271365.2. NCBI lineage: Eukaryota > Metazoa > Chordata > Ceratodontiformes > Ceratodontidae > Neoceratodus > Neoceratodus forsteri. The sequence goes on from CM028130.1 coordinate 1,116,687,603, forward strand.
TTGCCATAAGTAACAAAACATTCTGGCTCAAAATTAACTTTTAGTAGCATAGTCCCAAAGGATTTGGTGTCCTTTTTTGTCTCCCTGCTTCCCCTAGTGCAGCCCCACTCAACCAGGGACTGGGCCTGATTTGAACCGCTTGTCCCACCATGGTGCAGTACGCAGATGTGCCAAGGGTTGCAGATGGAGGATCAACATGCTGCGTGACTGGATCCAGGTAGTATTCGAGAAGACTTGCAGATCGGACTTTGGACGGCGTGCCCTGAAGGTACTCTTGTAGCCAGATCAATAGTGCAAGGCTGCTGAAGTTCTGATAAAAAGGTCAAAGCAAACACTTTTGCCGATGGTTTTCATCCTGATATTACTCAAAAGCAAGTAGGGTGCCCCCTGTTGGGTATAAGGCCCATTCTACAAGGGGAACAGCTGCCACTATTGCAGTTACCCAAGAGGTGCCTTTGATGGAAATCTGTAAAGCAGCTACCTGGAGGTCAGTCCACACCTTCACTAAGCATTATAGCCTGGCCATCCAGTCCAGGAATGATGCCAGGTTTGGCAAAGCAGTCCTGCAGAATCTTTTTCCTAAGCAGATACTTTACTCACCTCCGTGAAGAACTGCTGCATAGTCTGGAAGAAGTAATAATATTGGTGGATTCCTGGAGTTATAAGAAAAAAATAATCCCCTGTAGTAATCTTGTTTCTTCCAATGGGATCCACTAATATTATTGCTTCCCACCCTGCCTCCCCTGGCAGAATCAGTAAACACCGCTCCAGTGCTGATTGTATGACTACTTGGAGTGGTATGCCATGTGCTGGCACTTCTTAGTAATGCTTTACAACTTAGTAGGTCTTTTTTCCTTGGGTGAATCTGACATTTAGAAAACGGAAATTTTTCTCTTTTTTTCCTGTGAGTTAATGTTTACTAGTTGCCCCAGTTGGGGCCTTTTTTCTATTTCTATTCTAATCAGATGTTACTATGGCCTCTTTGCAGGCTCCTAAGAAATCTGAGGTTAGAATGTAGGCAGTTACACTGGGCAGTTTTTGAATTGAATGCTCGAGCTAAAGAATCCATCATTAGCATAGCATTCCATTTGGCTGTGGGGCAGTGCTGGCTTAAAGGAGCACTGCAAGAAGTAATAATATTAGTGGATTCCTGGGGTAAGAATAGATATTTCTTTTTCCCTTATATCAACCCATCCACAGCTCTCTAAATAAGAACAGGTTACTCACCTGTAACAGTAGTTCTAGGAGTGGTATATGTTGTTCATCCACACTTCTTGTCATGTCCCCTTCCACTTTACATCTTGCCAGAACTCTGCATGCTGGCTCCTCCCACCCACCCGGGAGGTATATAGCTCGGCTCAGCCCCATGACGCCAGATCTTAGCCCGCTGGAAGCAAGGTTGTGCACCCGGAGCTGGGGAGGTCGTGGTGTGTGTGTGTGTGTGTGTGTGTGGATGAACAACATATATCACTCCAAGAACTACTGTTACAGGTGAGTAACCTGTTCTTCTAGGAGCATGGATATGTTGTTCATCCACACTTCTTGGCAGACTCCAAGCAGTTCTCCGGGAGGAGGGAGGCAAGCCGTACACCCCCTACTTAGGAAATAAAGATTGGAGAACCGAGGCCCAAAACCGGCATCCCGGCATGACTCAAGGTCGATGTGGTAGTGGGTAATGAAGATGTTTGCTGACTACCAGGTAGCAGCCCGGCAGATTTCCTGGATAGGGATGTCCCTGGAAGCAGCCACCGATGCAGCAGTATGACGGGTAGAATAAGCTCTTATCCCTCTGGGAGGCTCCTTGCCCACTAACTCATAGCACAGACCTATGCATGATGTAATCCATCTTGCTATGGTCCGTTTGGCTGCAGGTCTGCCAGAAGCGGCTTCAGCGTAGGTGACAAGCAGCTGGCGAACCTCTCCACGAATTTCCGCCGTCCCCTCCTTGTAATAGGAGAGAGCACGTCTCAGGTACAGGGTATGGGGCCTGTACTCAGCGTCTGAGGTGTAATTCGGGTAATAAACCGGCAGAGTCAATACCTGGTTAAGGTGAAACTCTGACACCACCTACGGAAGGAATTTCAGGTGGGGGCTCTGGACAACTTTGTCCCTGTGAAAGACCAGACAAGGGGAGTCCACTGAAAGCGCCTGGAGCTCCCCGTCCTTCTGGCAGACGTGATAGCCACCAGGAAGGCTGCCTTCCACAAATGTGAAAGCTCACATTTGCGTATAGGTTCAGATGGCTTGCCCATGAGCTTAGCCAAAACCAGCAACAGATCCCATGAAGGTGGAGGTTCACGCACCGGAGGGGATATGTGGTCCAGGCCTTTGAAAAAGTGCCCAACCACTGTCTCCTGCGCCAATGTCGGCTGACTGGCCCGCGCCCGGTAAGCAGAAATGGCTGCCAGGTGCACCCTAAGGGTCGATGACCGTAGGCCCCCTTTGAGAGAGAGAGAGAGAGAGAGAGAGAGAGAGATCAAAGGTAGTCTAGAATGTTAGCCACAGAACAGGATAAGGGGTCCAGACCCTTACCCTGACACCAAATGGAAAATCATTTCCATCTGAAGGCATAACATTTCCTGGTCAATTCCTTTCTAGATGCCTCCACCACGGTGTAGACATCTTCGGAAAGACCCAGAGCCTGGAAATCTAGCCACTCAGGTACCAGGCCGTGAGGTACAGGGATTGAAGGTCCAGATGGAAGACCTTCCCCTGGTTCAGAGATATCAGTTCCGGGCGTGTACAAAACCACTCTGGGGACCTGCAGCTGAGGCTGAGGTGATCTGGGTACCAGAACTGGTGCGGACAATCTGGGGCTACCAGGATCACCTTCGCTTTGTCCCTCCTCACCTTGAGTAACACTTTGTGGATCAAGGGAAATGGAGGGAAGGCGAAGAAAAGGCCTGGGGTCCACAGTGTCGAGAAGACATCCCCTGCAGCGAGCCCTGCTGAGGGGGGTGGGCACGATACAGCGTCAGCTTGTTGTTGTCCCTGGAGGAAAACAGGTCCACCATCAGTTTGCGCCAACGGGAGAACAGGCTGTAAGCTACCTCTGGATGGAGAGACCACTCATGGGATATCTGGCCTATACGGCTGAGAGCATCCACCAGCTGGTTCAAGGCTCCTGCCACATGGATGGCTAGGAGATCCCCTCCAACCAGCTTATGAGGGTCCAGATGCAGAATGCCTCCTTGCACAGCAGACAGGAGTGCGTGCTGTCCTGTTTGTTGAGGTAGTACATGGTTGTGGTATTGTCCATCTGGACTTGACCCCGGAGCTGAGGAGCAAAAGCTGACAGTGCCAGTCTGACTGCTCTGAGCTCCAACAGGTTGATGTAGCATCAGGATTCCTCGGGGGTCCAGAACCCGTGAGCTCTGTTGTCCCGCATGTGGGCTCCCCAGCCCATGAGAGAGGCATCGGTCGTAAGGACGACTGTCGGCTCCGGGCCGACAAATGGGATCCCTTCCTGCAACCGGTATGGGGCGGTCCACCATTGGAGAGTGTCCCACATCTTGGGTTACAGTGATCAGCTGGTCGAAAGGACCAAATCGCTGAGTCCACTGGGCGGCCAGCTCCCACTGGAGGGGCGCATGTGCAACCGGGCCCAACGGACCACCGAGGTGCACGCCGCCATGTAACCCAGAAGGCGAGAAAGTCCTCGGCAGGTGCAAGTGCTCAACCAGAAATGATTGGGCAGGCTGCCCGTGACACGAGGGCTGAGGCGCTGGACGCCACACCGCGCGCCACGCCGGCCACCCGGTTCAGGAACGACTCGGCCGCCGGGCGTAGGGGGAGGAAGGATCGAGCGCCCCGCTGACAGCTCTCCTTCCTTCAGGGTGGTGAGGGTGTGGGCGGCACTGCAGTGACACCAGCGGAGGCTGAGTGTCTAACAGCGAGCATCTAACAAGGGGGAAGCCGCAGACGCCAGCACGGCGCGAGACGCTATTGCACGTCCGCTTCCAGGGGCATACCATTTAAAAATATACAGATTGGGACTCCACCTCTATGAAGCCCTCCCCAGGGGTCTCCTCCGTGTCACCAATCCTCCAACCAGATACTAGGACCGCGGGCTGGAATATGGGCAGCCAGCTCCGCGGCCCCATCCTCTGGGGGGTAAGCCAGGGGTGACCGGAGGACTCAGTTGACATAGGAGGAACCTCCGGGGGCCGTGACCAGGGTGGATACTTGGCGAGAGATCCCACCAAAAAAAAAAAAAGAAATGATTGGGCAAAGGAGGAGAGAACCTCTGCCCTGTCTGCTGAGAGCTGAGCTCTGGCTTGACAAGAGTGGAGCTCTGCCCCGATGAAGCCATCACCTGAGAGGGCACAAGTTCTGACTTGGCCTCGTTGATCAGAACACTGAGTTGGGAGCAGGTTTGGAGGGCCAGATCCCTGGACCTCTCCACCTCCTGAAGGGTGGAACCTGCCAAGAGCCAGTCGTCGAGATAAGGGTAGATCCTGACTCCTCAATGCCGAAGGTGGGCCGCCACCACTGGAATGCATTTAGTGAAGACCCATGGGGCCGATGACAGGCCGAATGGCATGGCTCGGAACTCATACAGGGTCCCTTCGACGCTGAAGCGGAGGAACCGCTGATGGGACGGATGGATTATGATGTGAAAGAATGCGTCCTGTAGATCCAGTGAACAGAATCACTTGTTTCGCTCCAGGGATGGTATGATCTGGTTCAGAGTGACCAACTGAAAGGTGCGGGACCTGAGATATTGATTCAGGTTGTAGAGATCTAGGATGGGGCGCCAACCCCCCGTCCACCTGGACACCAGGAAGTACCTGGAAACAAAGCCTGGATCTGTCGGAGGATACAGCACTGGAGCTACTGCCTCCTTGCAGAGGAGCTAAGTCACCTCATCTCGAAGAGCCAACTGGGTGCATGCGGAGATCCATTTCTCCCGAGGGGCGCGGGCTCAGTTGGGAGAGCACTGCTCAAATTTCAGAGGCCATCCCTGATCGACCACTTCAAGAACCCACCTGTCCGAAGTGATAGAGGACCAGGCGGAAAGGAAATGGAGGAGCTGACCCCCCACAGGAAGACCCAGAGCTGGCGTGACAGGTATAGGGGTGGCGCCCCCCCAACTCAGCACTGAGCAGGTTTAGAGGAGGAGGCTCCAGGAACTGTGCCTCAGCCTCCTTTACGGAGCTGTTGAGGACCCTGCTTGGGCCACGGGCGCCAAACTTGAGCCTGCTGTTGCTGTTGACCTCCTTGATAGGAGGGCTGCCTGACCGCAGGGGAAGGTTGACGAAATGGCTTCTTCTTTCTCTTCTGCTGGTTCTTGCCCGAAGAACCCTTGGCAGAAGTAGCATCCAAAGTGGCACTGGACTGCTCTGTACGCTGAAGGTGACCGGCCACTCCTGGACCGAACAAGTCGGTCCCCAAGAAGGGCACGTCAGCAAGCTTATGCTGAGTATCCCTGGAAAGGAGTAAAGTGTCAGCTAAGCCCTGCGACGAGAGGCCACTGCGGCCACCGAGTGGGCACAAGAATCTCCTATATCCAAGGCTGTCTGGAGCTGCTGTTTTGTGACAGCACGACCTTGGTCATGGACCTGCTTGACCGTGGTCTGCATGTCCGGTGGAAGATGAGGGAGGACCTCGTCCTGTGACCCCAGAAGGGCATGAGAGAAGTGTGCCATAATAACAGCCGAACTGGCCTGACGAAGGCCCAGAGAAGAGGCAGCGTAGACCTTGCGGGCAGAGTGGTCCATATAGTTGGACTCCTTGTCCGGGGGTCAGTCAGTGTCGGCCAAACTACCCATACACCTGAACACCGAGGCAGTCACCAGGCTCTCGGCCAAATGGTGTTCAGTGAACCCCTCAAGGGACCCCATGGGTACCGCGTACTTGCGGGCCATGTGGGCAGATGGTGCTGGGCAGGAGGCAGGGAGCTGCCAAAATTCAAGGGCCAGGCCGACAATGACCTTGGCCACTGGAAAGGCCTCCACTGGGGTGTTCCCTCTCTTGAGGATGTAAGTCAGAGGCTACTCAGCCTTTTTCTGGATGGGCTCCAGGGGCATTTCGGTGGAGTTGGAGATGAGGCAGAGAATGCCCTGGAAGGAGGAAGGGCCTTCCTCCAACCCTGCACCGACCGACGACTCATCATCCCCGGGATGTGAGTGCAAGCCGGTGATGTCAGAGTCCGAGGAGTCGTGGTAAAACGGCCTACAGCCCAAGTTACCCTCGATGTGCCGAGGGTGGTCTGGGGTGACTTATCAACAGACGTCGGGGAAGCCCGGTGTCTTGTCGGTCCTCTTCGAGGGGACCCCTCCCTCAGGCTGTTTAGGCGGTGGTTCCACCAGAATCAGTGGAGAGACCAGAATAGTCCAAACCGGGAGACAGGCCAGCCCCACAGGCGGGGGAACCGATGGCTTCGGTTCAGGAGGGGTCGGCGTCGGCCTAGGAGGCGGGAGCCAAGTTATGGCCGGGGTGGGCAGCAGAGCCTGCTTCTGCCCAGTCAGCATCAGCTGCTGCCACAAGAGGTCTTCATAGAACCGACACAGCTTCCGTCGGAGCCTCTCCTTGTCCAAGGAGGATGAGGACCTGTGGCGGCGCCTCTTCTTAGAGCGCTTATGGCTCTTTCTCGGTCGTTCTGGACCTCAACCGAGATCGGGGATGCCAACTTGGTCGATCAGAAGACACCCGGGTCATGGAAAACCGAGGGTCTGGAACCGGGTCCTTGATGGGGACACCAGCAGGCTGGGTCTCCTCATCAGGGAAGACAAGGACTGGAGTCCTTTCCAATGAGTCGTCGGCCACGGCTGGCGACAAGGGGTCTATCGGGTCAAGGATAATTTCGACCCTGTCTGCCACTTCCTCGGTCCCCTGGCCAGACAAAAAATTCCATGAAGCCGGCGGCCAAGAATGCGATCTCGACTGAAGTCGAGACTGCATGTCCCTGGGACTTGGACCTCTCTCGGTCCCAGGAAAATCTTCGCCGAGACGAAGACAAGAGGTCCTTCTCTCTCTCTCGAGAGCGGGAGGCGTGCGAGCCTGAGGGAGACTCACCCTGGTTGGGGAGAGACTGGCACAACTCCTTGAAGGAGCCGTAAAGGTGGAGCCAAGGTTCAGAGGAACAAAGAAGCTTTGATTGGTTGAAGCTCAAGCTGCTTCCTCCTCAAATGCTTTCATCTGTTCCAGCTGTTTGGCGGATCCCACAGCTGTGGAAACCGCCCACACCTCCTTCTATTTCACCGGCGGGCTCCTTTCTCTGGTCTCCCCAGCTTCAAACGCGCCTTGCGGTCATCCATGATGTTGGGATGGAAGGCCAGGCAAAAACCACATGACGAGGTGTCATGTCCGACACCTAGGCAGTAAACGCACGTTAGGTGGAGGTCAGTGCGCGGCATCTTCTGGCCGCAGGGGCACCGGCGAAATCCAGGGGGAGATTATTCCTCCATGGCGGATGCGGTGAAATCGCTAACTCAAACGAGTTTAAGTTTCAGTAAAAACACAACGATTAGAATAGGGCCTATGATATGCTTTGAAAGCACGAGGGAACCTGTATCTTCCAGCGGAAAGGAAAATATGGCGTCATGGGGCAGAGCAGAGCTATATACAACCCGGGTGAGTGGGAGGAGCCAGCTTGAAGACTTCTGGAAAGATTTAAAGTGGATGGGGACATGCCAAGAAATGCAGATGAACAACATATCCACGCTCCTAGAAATATATTTCCAACACTTTAACAGGCCCTAATAGCAGGAATAAAACAGTATAATAAAAAAGACTGTTTAATACAACGTATCTGCTTTCCTAGTCAGAGAAAATATGTGTTAGGAAAGTTAACCAGAAAATATGGGAAAAAACAGTAAATATTTTAACACAGCAATTAGTGTCCCAATCCTATCCCATATAAACCACATAGATATAGGTCTAAGCAAATATATATCCCAACACAGTCTCTATTACTATATATTAACTTATTAATAGCAGCAAAGTCCAGTGTACTCATCCTTCGTCTGAGTCCGACTCCCCAGATGCATTTTCAGGTGGTTCTTTCCTTTGGAACTCCACTTCAGCCTTTGCTATCCATCGACTGGCATCCTGTAGATCTGAAAATTGCCAGCTCTTCCCCCTGGAAGTTACTCTGAGATGGACCGGGAGAAGAAACGAATGCATGATGCCCAATGCACATAGCTTCTGCTTCGTGGCATCAAACTGCTTCCTACGGGCTCTCGTTTGATACACGAGATCAGGGAAAAGTTTCACATCTCGCCCTAGTACTTCCACAGGATAAACTGAGTGGGCTGCATTAATCAGAGTGGCTCTCGTCTCTGCCCCAATGGTAAGGAGCAAAACAGTCCTAGGCAGGGTAGTGTCTGTCTGTCAAATCCTTGGGGTCACTCTGTAAGCCCAGCGAAGTGTGTTCCAGTCGAAGTCTTAAGGGACAGGAAAAGGTTCTGCCATCCACGTTTTTAAATAGTGTAGTAAACTGGTCCCCACTACTCCCTCTGGCAATCCCACCAAATGCACATTCCCCACCCAAAGACCATTCTCAACTGCTTCCAGTCATACTTGGAGTTGCTGGTTCCCTTTAGTCAAAAGTGCAGTAGTGCCTTGCACAGCAATGGTTCTCTTGTCAGCATCTGCTAAGTACTTTTAAGAGAGATAAGGGCAGCATCGTGGACCTCTAATTTCTCTAAAGTACGCTCAATTTTAGCATCCATTGCTTTAACAGAGTTAAGAATTGTCTACCATGGAGGTTAAGTTGCCGTGCTCATCGAGGAAGGCCCAGGTACTTTCACTGCTGGTGCCGATGCCATCCTTGTAGTTACAGGCCTAGAAACTCCAGCCGTTTGTGAGTGGGGATTTTTTATGTGACCCATTATAATGTTGATATTGTTCGAAAGCTGGAAACTTGCAGAATTCGAAGGTAATTGAAAATCTTCTGCTTGTAGGCATTCAAAAGGAGAAATTTTACATTTTTGAGAGCTGTTATATGGAGCTACAGGGAAAAATGTCCTGCCTGGAAGCTGTCTCTCTGTCGCCCCCTTCCTAGAGCTCTTATTCCTCTATTAAAAGGAAGAATGCTAAAGAGATATGAAGTGAGAGTTGTAATCCTCCAGGAGACCCGTAAGATGCCAGAGGAGCACAATAAACTGGCCAGTTAGTGGGTGGGATAGTGCTTTGCTACGTCCTTTAACGGACATAAAAGAGAGATGGAAATCCTTCTACATAAAGGGTTGCCTCTCATTAAAGAGAGGTTGGTGGCTGACCCTGTAAATGGCAGGTATATGTTTTTGCAGGACAGGATCAATGGGAAGGCTACCACTTTTGGCAACATATATGCCCCAGCAGAGATCCGGTGTTCTACAACCAGATGTTGGCCATTCTGCAGAAAAACACAATTCCCTGGTCTGGTCCTGAGGGCAGGGGGCAGGATTTCAACTTTGTATTTGCTCCCTTCCTAATCAGGTAAGGAGGAGTCGGCCCGCCAGCACAGGGCCAGGGCGCCTGTCTCCGATGCCGAAGACCTGGGTACGGGAACGGACTCAGGACGTTGGAAGGACGGCCGGGGGAGAAGGACTGAGTGTCTCAGGGACTGCTCTCCTTCTCCGGGGGAAGAGAGGTAGAGTGTCTAGCACACTGCGGACCTCTGGCAGAGGCCAGGGGTACCTCCGTGCCGGCACCGTCACCTATGTGGGGTGGAGTGGACATGAGACGACATCGCATGTCTCCTCCAAGGAAAAACCAACAACAAATTGCAGACCGCCCACAATAATGCCCTACGTTGGCCTGATTGCTCCTCAGCTCTCCTCAGCCAGCCAATTCCATAGCATGCAGCTGGCGGACCTCGAACTCCGCCCGGCGGAGGGGGGAGCCAGGGAGTAATGTTACATGGTGCCCCCGCCAACACCTTGTCCCATCTCTGATGGGTCTGTCTGGTGCCGTGGCACTGCTCTGGGGGTAAGCCAGGGGGTATCTGTGGGGGAAGGTAAGTCTGGGGGAGTGGGGTGGGGGTCAGGAGCTTGGGTGGAGGACGGGGGCAGCTTGCACAAACAAACAAACAAAAAAAAAAATCAGGTCAGGAGGGAGCCACAAATTAGACCTGGCCACAGAAAGATGAGGGTGGGGCTTGATGAACTAGACTTGCAGGATGTGTGGAGGGAGGTGAACTGGGGGCAAGGAGTTCACCTTCTTCTCTAACCTTCATCGATCCTGGTCACAGATAGATTATATAATGGTGTCTAGGACATGGTACCAGAGGGTCTGCCACACCAACAGTAAAATCATGATATCTGACCACGACAGGGTACTGGTAACACTAAGCCCAGGGCAGAGGAGAAAAAAAAAAACAGGGCAAGGCATGGAGGTTCCCAGCTTACATGTTGAATAATCAAAAATTTAAAGAACATTTGGCCAAAACCTGTTAATTTTACTTAGACACCAATGTGTCCAAAACCCCTTCAAAAGTGACCCTTTGGGAAGCAGGGAAGGTGTACATGAGGGGGCAGTGGTGGCATATCTGACTGCCCACCATAAAGAAAGAGGGATGAGATAAAACGTTTTGAGGACACAACCAAGATTTTAGAGCTGGCAGCCTTTCAGGGTCCTAAGGAATGCACCCTGACAGATCTCAAAATTGAGTATAAAGTCATAAACATGGAGCTGACAGGAGGCGTAAACAGAGCCTTCATCTATGCAAATCAAAGATTCTGCGAGTGAGAGAACAAAACCAGCCCTCTGCTAGCACATTTGGAAAGTGGAAGGAATAGATCTAACTTGATAGTGGCAGTGAGGGATAAGGAAGGTAATGAACTAATAATGCTAAGAGGATGCAGGACAGCTTTGTGGAGTTTTACTCCAACCTCTGTAAGTGTGAATGTGGGAGGCAGGAGGGGGCAGTCGAGGAATTCTTGGGGTGCCTGGACCTCCATAAGCTCACAGAGGAACAGGAAGAAAGCCTAAATGGACCTCTTACACAGGAAAAGGTTAGACAGGTGTCCTACAATCTAACAAAGGGGAAGGCTTCTTATAGAATTTTATAGGGCCATGGATGAAACAGCAAGGACCCACATTTCTTTAGTTTTTATGACCGGGTAGGTGCACTAGCCATAACAATGACTATTTTCAGGCATGACCTAGGAGGGTACAAAACAAAAACATTTACAATAACAGGTTACATTATATAGGATCACAGCTAGTCAAGGTTGGAAACTACAGAGCAGGCTGGTGAATTACATTACAGGCAACAGTGGAATAAAATTACAAGAGACAAACAAAACTGAGGTAAAGAGAGTTAACATTTACATTACACAAATAAAGAATATTTGCACAACGTGTTCCTGGAAGCAAAATAGGAGACCTCCTGGCTACCTGTAATTTGGCCATCGCACTTATCCAAAAAGAGGCCAAGGACCCCATACAGTGCCAACAACAAAAGAAAGGCTGCACATGGAAGGAGTGTTGGGATAAAATGTAAGGTAAAAATGTAAAGAAAAAAATACCACACTCACCACCCAAAGTAAGGAGACTGCTCAGGTTCTTATAAAGTGCTTCATTTTATTCCTGTGCAATGTGTAAACAATCGACGCATTTCGGAATTACACAATTCCTTCTTCAAAGGATCCGTTGAAGAAGGAATTATTGTAATTTCGAAATGCATCAGGATGTTTGCACATTGCACAGGAATAAAAGAAAAAAATACTCACCTTAGTAATTGTGTTTCTTCTAATGGAGTCTTGCTGTATTCTGACATTATGCAGTTAGCCCCAGCACTTGAACTGCTCCGGAGAGGAAAGAGTTAACTCTATGCCAGAGCATAGAATGCTGGGCTCGAGGCGGGTTCAAACCTCTGTCTGCTGCACTTCAAAATGTAACAGTCAGATTCTTACGAGCTAATACTAACTACACCTCCTAGGTGGAAACTGCAAATTAACTAGCCAACTCCATTAGAAGAAACACAATTACTAAGGTGAGTAATTTTTTCTTCCAACAACATGAAGTCTTGCTGTATTCTAACATTATGCAGACTACCAAGCAGTACTTCCTTGGAGGAGGGACCGAACCTGTTTTGCGATTTGGCTCTGCAGTACCGCTGTACCAAACCTAGCATCACTCCTAGCCTGGATATCCAGAGAGTAATGCTTGGTGAATGTATGGACCGTTTTCCAGGTGGCTGCTTTGCATATTTCCAGTAAGGGTATATCTCTGGCAGCAGCCAGAGAAGCAGCTGTACCTCTAGTCAAATGAGCCCTCAGGCCTGAGGGGGGTATTTTGCCTAGCTTTTCATAGCAGAATTGTATACAAGAGACAATCCACCTGGCAACAGTTCTCTTAGTAGCAGGTTTACCCTTTCCTACGTCACCATAAGTGAGAAACATCGGAGGACAGTCAAACCTAAGTGCCTTAGTGCGCTCAATGTGGTAACTAAGAACCCTTTTAACATCCAGACTGTGTAATCTTCTCTCTCCTGAAGAAGAACAATCAGTGAAGAACACAGGGAGAGACATGGACTGATTCAGATGAAAATCTGAAACCACTTTGGGTAAGAACCTCCTGCTGGTTCTAAGGACCACCTTATCTCTATGGAATGAGATAAAAATCAGGCTCCACTGACAGAGCTTGCAATTCACTGATAGACCTGGCAGAGGTAATGGCTACCAGAAACACAGTTTTCCAAGTCAAGTACTTAAGTTCAGCTGAGGCCAAAGGCTCAAAAGGGGGTTGCATAAGCTGAGCAATGCAAACATTAAGAGCCCAAGTAGGAGTAGGGTCCTTAAAAGGAGGGTTGGTATGGAGCAACCCTTCAAAGAATTTACAGAAAACAGTATGAGATGCCAGGGAGGAAGCTTTCCCCACTGACAGTAATGCAGAAACAGCTGCCAAGTGTACTTTCAGAGTAGTTGGCCTGAGGCCTAAGCCATTAAGATGAAGCATATAATCCAGAACTGTAGCCAAATCAGCAGTATCTGGAGACATCTTTCTATTGGAACACCAAATGATGAATCTTTTTCCATTTGGAATTGTAAGTTTTTCTGATGGCAGGTTTTCAAGAGGCTTTGAGAATATCCAGAACCCCCTGAGAGAGATGCAGACTTGCATATTCTAACTCTTCAAGAGCCACGCCTTGAGGTTGAGAGACCGAAGGTTGGGGTACCACATCCTCCCCTTACAGGAGGTTAACAGATTGTGTTCCTTGGGAAGAGATAGGACAAGATGGACTGCTAGAGACAGCAATAGAGGATACCAAGGCTGCCTGGCCCAGTCTGGTACAATCAGGATCACTCGGCATGATTGTGACCTTACAGTATCTTGACCAGAACCTTGAACAACAGAGGAAAGGGGGGAAAGGCATACAGAAATTTCCCCTCCCAATCCAACAGTAGAGCATCCAGGGGGACTGAGCCCAAGACTGGGGGTCTGCAACAGAAGAAAGGAAGTTGGTGATTGTCTGGGGCTACAAACAGATCTATCTCTGGGAAGCCCCATCTTGAGAAAATTACTTTTAACACTAGGGGATCCAGGGACCATTCAAGATGGCCCTGAGATATCCTCCTCAGAGCATCTACTAGCACGTTGTCTTCCCTGGAAGGTGGACTGCTACCAGAGATGTCTGCAGGGAATAAGCCAGAGACCATAATTTCATGGCTTCCGTGCACAAGGCCGTAGACAGAGTATCTCCCTGCTTGTTGATGTACCCCATGGTGGTGGTGTTGTCTGTCCTGACCTGAGCCACCTTGTTCTGTACCGAGTACGAGAAAGCTTGAAGAGCCAGGTACACTGCCCTGAGCTCCAGAAGGCTGATATGAAGTAGAGACTCCTGAGGGGACCACACTCCCTGTGCTGTGAGGACTCCCAAGTGAGCTCCCCATTCCAGGAGAGAAGCATCTGTGGTTAATACCACAGAATGAGTCTGGGTGATGAATGGAACTCCTTGTCTGAGGTTGTCCTGATCCAGCCACCATTGGAGAGCCTGGATCAGAGTCCGAGTCACTGGAATCAGTTTGGTTAGAGGATCTTTTTTCTGAGACCAAAAAGGACCTCAGATGGAACTGGAGGTCACTCATCTAAAATCTGGCTCCCTGTACCACTGCAGTGGAAGCTGCCATGTGTCCCAGAAGTTGAAGAAAATGCCTTGCTGGTTGAGACACCAGAAGGTGGAAAGAAGAAGCCAGGTCCGTAAGGGCCTTTACCCTTGTCAGAGGAAGAAAAGCTTTTGCTAGGACAGTGTCCAACTCTATCCCTATGAAGGTCAGGAGTTGCACTGGTTCGAGAACTGACTTTGGAAGATTGAGGACGAATCCCAGAGAAGTGAGTAACTGCTGGGTCACTTGCAGGTTTGACCTGACTTGGTCTGGAGACTGTCCCACAATGAGCCAGTCGTCCAGGTATGGAAATATGGAAATGTTTTGTCTCCTTAGAAAGGCCACTACTACTGCTAGGCATTTTGTGAACACCCTTGGTGCTGATGTTAGTCAGAAAGGCATTGCTCTGAACTGATAATGGCCTGAAGGCAGTTCGAACCTGAGATACTTTCTGTGGGAGCACCCAATGGGAATGTGAAAATAGGCATCCTTGAGGTCCAGGGAGGCTAACCAATCCCTGGGCCTCAGAGAGGAAGAATTACTCCCAGAGTCACCATTTTGAATTTTGGCTTCACTAGGTGCTTGTTTAAGTATCTTAGGTCTAAGATGGGCCGCCACTCCCCTGTCTTTTATGGGGTAAGGAAGTATCTGGAGTACAGACCCTTGCCCCTGTGAGAAGTAGGAACTCTCTCTATGGCTCTGAGAGCCAGCAGAGAGGAAACCTCTGCCTCTAGGGCAATGATTTCGGAGATGTTTGCAGGTGGAAAAGACCTGACCCTCAGCTTCGGAAATTTTTAGAGCCAGTCCCTGGCTTACTACCTCCAGGACCCACCTGACTGAGGTAAAAGACTTCCAGGCCTGGAAGTAGTAATCTAGCCTGCCTCCTACTGGAAAAGGGGAGTCGACCCGGGCTAACACATCAGGGTGTCTGCTTGGCGGGAGCCTTGGACTGAGAGGAGGATGCAACCCTGCTCATCCCCCTTCTGCCTCTTCCTCTGAAGAACCCCCTCTGAGGAAAAGGAGAGGAGGCCTGTGCCTGGTAGAAAGGCCTGTGAAAAGGCCTGCCCCTGCCCCTAGATTGCTGCTTCTGAGGAGTTGCCTGCCTTTTCTTGACCTGTGCACTCCTGTAGGTGGTCCTATATTAGTCCATCTTTTTCATGTAATTCTCTGTCTGCTCCCCAAACAAAGAATTACCCACCACAGAGAAATCCATGGCCTTAGCCTGGGTGTCCTGTGAGAGGCTAGTACATCTGAGCCAAGCAAATCTCCGAAGAGACACAGATGTAGCCATGACTCGTGATGAAACATCATTAGGGTCCACAGCAGCATGAAACCGGACTTTGGATGCCTCAATCCCATCAGCAGCCAACTCCTTGGCTAGATTGGGGGGGGAGCCTGTTTAGCCAGTTCCAGAACAGTATCCAACCTGGACTTCTGGTATCTGGCTGTGTAGGCCATATAGTTTGCCTGCCTGAGTCCCAAGGAGGATGCCAAGTACTGTTTCTTGGCCAAAGCATCCACCTTCCTAGAGTCTTTATCTGGGGGGTGTGAAGCCAAAGGTATATTAGTCTTGTCACAGGCTGCAGTGTGCATGACCTCAACATGGCTGCACTGCTGGAACAAGTACTCTGTATCAGAGCGTGACAGCATATACCTCCTGTCCATTCTCTTGTCCACAGGAGGTAATGAATTTGGTGTCTGGAGAATTTTTTGTGTCCGTTTCCCAAAAGATTTATGGAGGGGAATAGACAGCTTTTTGGACTCTGGGATGTCCATCATTTCTACACAGTCAGGCTCCTCTTGTTCCTCAACAGCTTCAACCAGAGGGAGCTGAAGGGTCTCTGCCACTTTTTTGTAAAACAAATAGTGGGAAGGGGACTCAGAAAGCCTAGGAGGGGAAACACTGGAAGGCCTGTCTGGGGAGATGTCTGGTTCAGTGGGCTCATCCAGGCCTTCCACACCACCACCACCACCACCACCACCACCACCACCACCACCACCACCATCACCATCACCATCATACCCTTCTTCCCCCTCCAAATCTGGTTCATAGTGATCATCTGGACAATATTCCAGAACTGAATGAACCGACCGAACCGAGCGCCTACCGGAATGTGCCGGATCAGCCGGAACCAAATGAAGCTATTCCACGATGCCGATTGCCCTGGCAATCTCTTCGGCAGTTGGACGAGACGGTTCTGGATCCGAACCGGCCAATTTCTTCTTTCTTTTTGCAGGAACCGACCCCTCAGGATCGGCTCTCCTTTTGGCTGAGGAAGTATCGCCCAGGTCAGTGGGCACTCCCTCAGGTTCGGTCAGAACAGAACCGGGCTGGCCATCCAGATCAGCGGACCTCTCAGCCTCCTTTTCCCTAAGCCTACCCAATCTCTTGTCCAGGGTGGCCTTCGGAAAATTTTTACATATTTGGCAGTCTGAATTGAGGTGGTCAAACCCCAGAGAGTACACACAGATGGTGTGAGGGTCTGCCTTAGTAAAGGCATCCCCACACTCACTACAGTGCTGAAACCCAGTGGGCCCGGTATTTCTTTTGGGTTTCTCAGACATAGCCATCCTAACCACTTACCCTTTAGCAGCTTTAAGCCAGCAAGACTCCCATCGGTTACCAACCGTGTTACGGGCTGTGGAAAAAAAGGTCTAAAAATAAGTTGTTTTTTTTAAACCAATAGGGACCGGTACCTCACACTAATACAAATAAAGAATAAAACTTTAAGAAAGATTGAATCAAAACAATCGATTCCAACCGGACCGATTAAAAGGTTTACAATTTCCACACAATACAGAAAATAAACTGATGTCCACTACCTACAACACTTACTGTACCGCAGATAGGGACCTGAACCAAAAAAAAACTAGAAAATTACAGTTTAAAACTGATGTTTTCCTGAGACCAAACCGGCAAGCGAAGAAGATTTCTCCGGAGTGACTATTCAATTAGGCGAATAAAGAATCTGACAGTTACACTTTGAAGTGCAGCAGACAAGAGGTTTGAACAGAGCTCGAGCCCAACATTCTATGCTCTGGTATAGAGTTAACTCTTTCCTCTCTGGAGCAGTTCAAGTGCTGGGGCTAAGTGCATAACAGCAAGACTTCATGTTGTTTGAATGAAGCACTTTATAAGAAACTGAGCAGTCTCCTTACTTTGGGGTGGTGAGTGCGGGATTTTTTTGTTTACATTTTGACCCTACACAGTGCTAGTGATGTTAAAGTGCTAACAAAGGCACTGACAAACAGGTTGGAGGAGGTCTTACTGGCGCTAGTGAAGCATGAACAGACAGGTTTTAAGAATGAACACATGTACCCTTGCCAGGGATATTATCTCTCTTTGAAAACTTCTACCACACACTCTACAGCCAGCATCCCTCTCCGCCATGTACCGAGGAGATGATGACATACTCAGATACTATTTCACTTCCCCAGCTCTTGGACCATCAATAGACTCACTTATCTTCTCCCATCTCTTTGTCAGAGGTGGAAGCTGCCAATAATAGTTTAGCACTAGATAAAGCACCTGGACTGGATGGCTTCTCCTTTAATTTTTATAAACTCTTTGTCAAAGATTTGTCCCCTCTTTTGCTTCGTCTTTACCAATTTATGTTCACAGCCGAATCACTACAGCCCTCGTTTCTTGTGGCTACTATAGTTAGTCTCCGCAAACTGGATAAATCCCCTTCTCAACCAGCTAGTTACCGCCCCACTTCTTTATTAAACTGTGATATTAAAATTCTTACTAAATTCTTGCAACACAATTAGGAACGTTTGGTCTCGTTTACTTAGCCCAGAACAGGCTGGATCTGTTCCATGCAGATCTTCAGCCGACCACTTACGCAAGCTGAGTCGTATCTTTCAAACTGCTAAACTTTCCCCTACTCCTATGGCTCTAATTTCTCTTGATGCTGAGAAGGCTTTTGATAGAGTCGACTGGGCCTTTTTATGGTTAACCCTGCAAAAAATGGTCTTCCCTCCCATATTCTTGCAATGGCTTCAAGTGATTTATTCTTCCCAGTCAGCCAGAATATATTGCAACAGGTCTTTTCTGCACATTTTTCCCTTCATACGGGTACCCATCAGAGCTGCCCCCTCTCTCCTTTCCTTTTTAAATTATACCTGGAACCTCTTATTAGGCAGCTTAAAGCATTTCCTAATATATCCGGCATACCAGTTGGCGAATCGGTATTGTCTCTTTCAGTATATGCCGACGATATCCTCCTACACCTTTCTCATCCTTCCGCTTCCCTCACTAAGACCTTGAAAGTGACTGATCAGTTCAGTTTCTACTCCAACTACAAGCTGAACTGCAATAAAACCGAAGTCCTTCCCCTTAATCATTTTGTTTACAGATCTGACTTTACCAGATTTGGCTTGCAATGGGCCTCCAGATCTATCAAATATCTGGAAGTCTCATTAACTACTGATCCTTTTCTTATGAAGAAGCTAAACCTCTATGACTTAATCACAGTCATACAACAAGATCTGCTAAGATGGAAAGCCCTCCCTATTTCCCTATGGGACAGAAGAAAAAAATTACTCACCTTAGTAATGTTGTTTCTTCTAATGGAGTCTTGCTGTATTCTGACAATAGCAGTGAGTCCCAACCTTCGAACTGCCCCGGAGATGAAAGAGTTAACTTTCCATGCCAGGCATGGAACGCTGAGCTCGAGCTCGGTTGAGTCTCTGTCTGTTGCTGTTTGAACTCAAACCGTCAGATCTTTACACGCTAAACTCACTGAGGTCCTGTGTGGAAGCTGTAAACCTACACTAGCCAACTGGCTACTAACATAAAAACAGATTTTTTGGTCCCAAAACAAAGACTCAAGTCAGGAGACCCAAAAAATGAAATAAACACAACACCCACTCACCCAAAGAAGGAGGGTGATAGCAAAAAAGGTGGGGCACCTCCTGAGTGCCAACACTGCTACTGCCCACCCACATCCCAAAAACAAAGGTTCTGAGAGGGGAAGGCAGGGAGGTCAGAATACAGCAAGACTCAATTAGAAGAAACAACATTACTAAGGTGAGTAATTTTTTCTTCAAACAACATGAAGTCTTGCTGTATTCTGACAATAGCAGACTACCAAGCAGTACCTCCATGGAGGAGGGACAGCACCTACTTAGGAAATAGGCTCTGAAGCACAGCTGTGCCAAACCGAGCATCACTCCTAGCCTGGATATCCAGGGAGTAATGCTTGGTAAAAGTGTGAACTGTTTTCCAGGTAGCTGCTTGACATATCTCTAAGATAGGAATATCCCTGGCAGCAGCCAGGGAAGCAGCTGTACCTCTGGTAGAGTGAGCCCCAGGCCTGAGGGTGGAACCTTACCTAGTTTTTCATAGCAAAATTGAATGCAAGAGACAATCCACCTGGCAATGGATCTTTTAGTGGCAGGTTTTCCTTTACCAACCTCACCATAAGTGAGGAATAGTTGGAGGGAGTCAAACCTGTGACCCTTGGTGCATTCTATGTAGTAGTTAAGCGCTCTTTTCACATCTAAACTGTGCAGCCTCCTCTCACCAGAGGAGGAATGGTCAGTGAAGTACACAGGAAGAGAAACAGATTGGTTAAGATGGAAGTCTGAAACCACCTTATGCAAAAACTTCCTGTTAGTCCTGAGGACCACCTTATCTCTATGGAAGGAGACAAAAATCAGGCTCCACTGACAAGGCTTGTAACTCACTTATGCGCCTGGCAGAAGTGATGGCTACCAGGAACACAGTTTTCCAAGTCAGTACTTAAGCTCTGCTGAGGACAAGGCTCAAAGGGTGCATAAGCTGAGCAATGCAAACGTTAAGGTCCCAAGCAGGGCAGGGTCCCTGAATGGCGGATGTATGAAGCAATCCCTTGAAAACTTGGAGAATACAGGGTGAGCTGAAAGAGAAGAGGCTTACCTGCTGAAATGAAAGCAGAGACAGCTGCCAGATGCACCCTTAGTGTAGCTGGTCTGAGTCCCAAGCTATTCAGATGGACCATATAGTCAAGGACTGTGGGCAGATCAGCAGACTCTGGGGAAATATGCTTCCCAGAGCACCATATGGAAAATCTTTTCCATTTGGAATTATAAGTAGTTCTGGTGGAAGACTTCCTGGAAGCCTTTAGAATGTCCATACCACCTTGGGAGAGGTGTAAATCAGCAAACTCTAACTCTTCAAGAGCCAGGCCTTGAGATTGAGAGATTTGAGATTCGGGTACCAAACTCTCCCCTGAGCACAGGTTAACAGGTTGTAATTCCTGGGAAGAGACAGGGGAAGGTGGACTGATAAGGACAACAGGAGAGGATACCAGGGCTGTCTGGCCCAGTCTGGAGCAATCAGGATCACCTTGCAGGGTTGAGACCTGATTTTGACTAGCACTTTGAACAGGAGAGGGAAGGGGAGCATACAGGAACTTCCCTTCCCAATTGAGAACTAAGGCATCCAGGGGGACTGAGCCCAACACTGGGGCCTGCAGCAAAAGGGAAGTTGGTGATTGTCTGGGGCTGCAAAAGATCTATCTGTGGGTGCCCCATCTGGAAGATCACCTCTAAAACCAGGGGATCCAGTGACCATTCGTGATGGCCCTGAGATATCCTGCTGAGAGCATCTGCCAGGACATTGTCCTTGCCTGGGAGGTGTACTGCTGTGAGGGAGGTGTTCAAGGAATACGCCAGAGACCACAACTTCATTGCTTCTGTGCACAAGGCCGTAGACCGAGTGCCTCCTTGCTTGTTGATATACCAAATTGTGGTGGTATTGTCTGTTCTGATTTGAATAACTTTGTTCTGAACAGACTTGGAAACGGCTTGAAGTGCTAGAAATACTGCTCTGAGTTCCAACAGATTGATGTGAAGCAGAGATTCCTGAGGGGACCACAACCCTTGGGTGGTCAGGTCTCCCAAGTGGGCCCCCCACCCCAAGAGGGAGGCATCTGTAGTAAGGATTAAAGAGTGAGACTGAGTGACAAAGGGAACTCCCTGTCTTAGATTGTTCTGATCCTGCCACCATTGCAAGGCCTGGATCAGTGTTCGAGTCAATGGAATCAGTTTGGTCAGAGGGTCCTTTTTCTGAGACCAAAAGGCTCTCAAGTGGAACTGTATATCCCTCATCTGAAATCTTGCTCCCTGCACCACTGCTGTAGAAACAGCCATGTGACCCAGGAGCTGCAGAAAATGCCTTGCTGGACAAGACACCTGTAGGGTGAATGAAGAAGCCAGTATGATAAGGGTCCTTGCCCTGTCCAGGGGAAGGAAGGCTCTGGCCTTTTCTGTATCTAGCTCTGCGCCTAGGAAGGTGAGGAGCTGAACAGGCTCTAGAACTGACTTTGAAAGATTCAGAAGGAAACCTAGAAAAGTGAGCAGTTGCTGAGTTATCTGTAGGTGTAACTTGACCCTGGTCTGGGGACTGGCCTACTATGAGCCAGTCATCTAGGTATGGGAAGATGGCAATCCTTTGCCTTCTTAGAGAAGCACTACTACTACTACCAGGCATTTTGTGAACACCCTTGGAGCAGAGGTTAGGCAGGGCATTGCTCTGAATTGGTAATGGCCTGAGGGCAGCTCAACCTGAGGTACTTTCGATGGGAGCCTGATAAGAATATGGAAGTAGGCATCCTTGAGGTCCAGGGAGACTAGCCAGTCCCCTGGCCTTAGAGAGGGTAGAATTATTCCCAGAGTCACCATTTTGAATTTTGGCTTTAAAAGGTGCTTGTTTAAGTATCTGAGATCCAGGATGGGCCGCCATTCTCCTGTCTTTTTGGCGGTAAGGAAGTACCTGGAGTACAATCCTTTGCCTTGGTGCAGGGGTGGAACCCTTTCCACAGCTCTGAGAGCCAGGAGGGAAGAGACCTCTGCCTCTAGGGCAAATGCCTCTGAGGGATTTGCAGGTGGAAAGGATCTGGTTCTCAGCTTTGAAAATTTTTTTGAAGCCGAGAACCAGTCCCTGGCTTACTACTTCCAGGACCCATTTGCCTGATGTTAAAGACTTCCAGTCCTGGACAAAGTAAGCCAGCCTGCCCCCTACAGGTAGTGGAGAATCGGCCCTGGCAATCCCATCAGGGTGCCTGCTTGGCAGGGGTTTTAGGCTGAGGGGTGGGAGCAGGTCTGCTTGTACCCCTTCTGCCTCTCCCTCTAAAGAACTCCCTCTGAGCATAGGCAGAAGAGGAGGCCTGGGCTTGGTAGAAAGGCCTATGAAAAGGCCTGCCCCTGGCCCTGGGATGCTGCCTCTGAGGAGTGGCTTGCCTTTCCTTGGGCTGGGCACTCCTATAGGTGGTCCTATATTCATCCATTTTCTTCATGTAATTCTCTGTTTGCTCCCCAAACAGAGAATTACCCACAACAGGAAAATCCATGGCCTTAGTCTGGGTATCCTATGACAGGTTAGTACATCTGAGCCAAGCCATTCTACGAAGTGCCACAGATGTAGCTATGACTCTAGATGAAACATCATTGGAGTCCACTGCAGCATGGAATTGCACCTTGATGCCTCAATACCATCAGCAGCCACCTGCTCCAGCTCCTTGGCAAGCTGGCCAGGGACCTGTTTTGCTAAAGCCATGACAGTGTCCCATCTGGATTTCTGATACCTAGCAGTATAGGCCATATAATTGGCCTGTCTGAGTCCCAAGGATGCTGCCATGTACTGTTTCTTTGCCATGGCATCAATCCTCCTGGAGTCCTTGTCTGGGGGGTGTGAAGCCAAGGGAATATTTGCCTTATCACAGGCTGCAGCCTGCACTACCCCAACATAGCTGCACTGTTGTGTAAGGAACTCCATATCTGAGCCTGACAGGGTATACCTCTTGTCCATTCTTTTATCCACAGGAGGTATAGTGTTAGGAGTCTTTAAAATCTTAAATGTCTGTTTCCCAAAAGATTTGTGTAAGGGAACAGACAGCCTCCAAGACTCTGGGATATCCATCATTTCCACATAGTCAGGCTCTTCCTGGTCATCCACAGCTTCTTCCATAGGAAGCTGAAGGGTTTCTGCCACTTTCTTATAAAATATGAAATGGGAGAGGGACTCAGAAAGCCTAGGAGGAGACACTCCTGAAGGTCTGTCTGGGGAGATGTCCGGGTCTATGGGCACATACAGACTTTCAAAACCACATTCACTTTCCTCATACTCCTCTTCCGGTTCATAATATTTCTCTGAATCATAATCTTGAACCGGTGGAACCGGCCTAACCGAGCGCCTTCCTGATGGTGCCGGTTCGGTCGGAACCAGGGAAAGCGACTGCACAATTTTTATCGCTTTGGCTATTTCTTCAGCGGTTGGAGAAGAAACTTTTGGATCCACACCTGCTGATTTTTCCTTTCTTGTTCTCTTAGTTGGAACAGACTCCTCAGAATCGGCTCTCCTTTTGCCCGAAGAAGTCTCACCCTGGTCAGAGGGCACTCCTTGTGGTTCGGTTTGAACCAAACCGGGCTGGCCATCCGGTTCAGTGGACTTTTTGGCCTCCCTTTCCCTGAGCCTACCAATTCTCTTCTCTAAGGTAGCTGCAGGAAAATTTTTACAAATCTGGCAGTCTGCATTGAGGTGGTCAAACCCCAGACAATAAACACAGGTGGTGTGGGGGTCAGCCTTAGCAAAGACTTCCCACACACACTGCAGTGTTGAAACCCAGTGGGCCCGGTTCTTCTTTTGGGTTTCTCAGACATTGTGCCAGTCCTAACAAAACTTACTCTTTTAATGGCAATCCGCCAGGCAAGACCCTCTTATCGGTTCCTGACCATGTTACAGGTCATGGAAAAAAATGTAATAAAATCAGTTTTTTTTTTTTTAGAACCGATAAGAACCGGTAACCACACTCTAAAAGTACACATAAAGATTTTATAACAACTTGATCGGTTCAAATCGAACCGATGAACTGCTCATGTTCTATACAGAACAGAAAACAAAATAACCTATCTAGTACTCACGAATACCACAGACAGAGACTGAACCGTACAGGTTACGGTTTAAATTGGTCGAAAACCGAGAAAAGCGGTACTTTAACAGACAATTGAACCAAGCAAAGGGAGAAATCTCCGGAGCGACTGTTCAGTGAGGCAGAGTAAAGAATCTGACGGTTTGAGTTCAAACAGCAACAGACAGAGTCTCAACCGAGCTCGAGCTCAGCGTTCCATGCCTGGCATGGAAAGTTAACTCTTTCATCTCCAGGGCAGTTCGAAGGTTGGGACTCACTGCTATTGTCAGAATACAGCAAGACTTCATGTTGCTTGAACTAACATTATTAAAATGAATATTCTCCCCAGACTCTTATACCCCTTAAACATGCTTAATATCTGGCGTCCTCTCTCCTTCTTCAAATGTATCCATTCACTAATCAAAACATTTATCTGGTTAGATAAGTCTCCTAGGTGTTCATACCTCAAGTAAGGACTTCCCAAAGTATCAGGTGGTCTTAGATTGAAGAATTTCCTACTTTATTACTGGGCCAGCCATTTTTATAAATGTGGTAAATGGCTTTCTACTTCTCAAAATTTTATAGATGACTATACCCCTATCTGGTTGCAAATAGAGTCCCACCTACTTCACACTTCCAATCTTTCTCCCTCCACCATCCTTTTCTCTTCTTGGAAATCCTTGCCAGCACCCCTACGTAATTCCACAATTAGTACATCTACTAAAGTTTTCTCACAACTATGTGCTTCCTTGAAGATTCTTCCTTCTACAGATAATTCCCAGCCTATCCTATCTAACCTAAACATTAAAATTGGGGACAGTATGCTTTCTTCTGGTTGGCTCCCTCAAATTCATGAGGCCAGGGTTTCTGATTTCTACTGTCAGAATTCGCTTCCTAGCAAAATTCCACCTGGGTCCGTCTTATATCTTCAAAATCTATCAGTTAAGGCATCTGATATTGCAACAGTTCGGCTCTACCCCGAAGATTTCTGGTCTAGGCAACCTGATGGCACAGATACAAGATCTCGCAATTAGGCCCCATGGAACTTCCCTTATCTACTCGCTTCTTCTAGTCACCCTTCACCCCTCCCCCCCTGCTGGCTCCAAGGTCTGGGAAGCCCTGATGCCAGATGTTTCACTCAATTGGGCACTTATCAGGAAGGATCTATATAAATACCTCACCCAGGACAGGCTACGTTTTACTCAATACCACATCTTAAACAACATGCGTTACACTACTGTCAAACTGGTTAAGATAGGTCATCTCCCTTCTTCTGCCTGTTCTAGATGTGGCAAGGCAGATGGTACAATTTTGCACGTTCTGTGGTCCTGTGAGAAGGTCTCCCCCAATGGGAACTAACTGAGGCATCTACTGACCCCCCTCCTGGGCCTGGAAGGTCTCTTCACTCCAGAAATATGTGTTATAGGGGATTACACACAGATTGTGGTTAAAGAAAGAAGATACCATATGGCTCTCATTTCCCTAGCTGTCAAAAAATTAGTCCTTAAGCACT
The DNA here is from genome assembly GCA_016271365.2 of Neoceratodus forsteri. Taxonomy (NCBI): domain Eukaryota; kingdom Metazoa; phylum Chordata; order Ceratodontiformes; family Ceratodontidae; genus Neoceratodus; species Neoceratodus forsteri. Next base: position 1,116,713,045 of record CM028130.1, read on the forward strand.
GGTTGGATCAATCACCCATCTCATACCGGGAATGGCTACACAAACTCTCCTTCTGTCTTCGGACGGAATGCCTGATTGCCAGTATTCGCCATAGATTGTCTCTTTTTAACAAGAAATGGGGCAAACTTTATGCCCTATATCTGAGTTAAGGATTTCTAGGAGTTTGCTCCGGTTCCCCATTACATTTACATATACAGATACAATTTTTGGTATTCTTGTATTTTTAGTACCTTTTACTGGGTTGAATGACACACTCCTTGGGGGGGTGTATTTCGGGGGAAGCCACTGGTCATGTTTAATGTCTTTTGTTATTTACATTGTTAATGGCTGTATCTAAAAATTTAATAAAGTTGATTTAATTAAAAAAATGTACCACGTGAAGCATCTGCTGGGAGTGGTGGAACTGGTGTCTCAGTGTCTAGGGGGGCATGCATGCTCTCCCTGAACACCGAGAAAGCATCTAACAGGGTGGAACTGGGATATTTACTTAGGACACTGGAAGACTTTGGGTTGGGGGATTTCTTCATAGGATGTTTCCAGCTGTTGTACAGGGAGCCTAGGGCAAACATCCTAGTAAATAGGGAGACCAATAAGAAATTTAATTTGGCTGCAGACCTCTCCTCTTCACTCTCGTGACTGAACAACTGGCAGAGGAGGTCAGGGGGTTACACAGTGCCTGGGATAGGCAACACAAGCTCTCTTTATATGAAGATAATGTTTGCTATATATGACCCAGCCCGAGACCTCGATCCCAGCAATAACCAAAATCATAGAGGAGTTCTCCATATTCTCTGGGTATAAGATTAGTTACGAAAAATACAAACTGCTGTGCCGAGGAGATGTTAGAATTGGGGACCTGAGTAGATTAAAATATAGAGTGGTGTCCTCACACATTAAGTACCTGGGCATCCAGGTGGGGAAAACGCACGCTACAGTCACTGTATGAATGTAATTATACACCCCTCCTCAATAAGGTTCAAGGGGATCGGTGGAGGTGGAAGGGTCTGCCAATCTCTAGATAAATAGAATAAACCTAATTTCAAAGAACATTCTCCTGAGGGTACTGTTCCCAATTCAGATGTCCTCTGGGGCGGCACAGAAAGCACCCCCAGGCCCTGGAGAAAGCATGCATAGATTTTATCTGAAGGCAAAAGAGACCCAGAGTTATCTTAAGGAGGCTGAAAACCCCTACAAATAAAGGTCGGTTTTGATAACCTGGACTTTAAGTTCTATTTACCACCTTGCTGCTCAGGCAAGACTGCTCTCGGACTAGATGAGGGGATCTGGGGAGCATACAAAGACATCTCTGGACCAGGACGGATCAGGGCACCGAGTCACCACTTACCTAAACCCTGGAGGGCAGCAGGCTTATAGATTAGTGGAGCCTTGGAATGCACTGGTAGATAATGCTCACTAAGGTCTGGGGGAGAATACACCGCCAAATGGAGGAGGGAGGAGGCCTCCCCCCAAAACTCCAACCCAAAATTCCTCTCTGAAGAGGCGGAAGCAAGATTCCAGTTGTGGGAAAAATGTGGGATACAATGCCTGGAGGACCTTTTCTGTTCCCAGAGATTTCAGTCCTTTCAGCAGATGGCAGAGGAATTGAAAATACCACAGTCACACATGTTCCAAGTATTTTCAGGTGAGGAACAGGACCCAACAGTGAACAGGTGACAGCCTCAAGATTCCCCGTTTCATGACTTGGATTGCTGTATTTTACAAGTCAGGGCTAACCCAAGGGGAACCCTGGCAACGATTTACAGCTGCATGTGGTAGCAGACACTGACCACTCACTAAAAGTTGAGGCCCTCTGGGAGAGGGACTTGGGATGGGCCATCTTGGAGGAAGTATCAAGGAGGCCCAATATAAATTTCTTCATTGCTTATACATGCCCCACACTGTAGTGAGCAAGTTTAACCAGGGTATCTCCCCAATGTATGGGGTTGAGAGGGGTGCATATATCCACTACTTCTGGCACTGTCATGAACTTAGGACCTTGTGGACTGAGACAGCACATTCTATCTCACAAACAATGCAAATCAGAGTTGAGGATGCTCCCTGGGTTATGCTCTCTGGAATGGAATCCAGAGGGGAGAAGAGTACGACCTGTACCCTAGAGCAATTATATAATTAAGCTAATTACTGCAAGAATGTGTATTAAGAATATCTGGGATTCATATCTCTGCCCTACATTACAGATGTGGAGAGACCTGCTCCTCAAAATGCTACAGCTGGAGTATTTAATCTATGAACTCAAGGGTTGGGCAGACAGGTTTGAGGGGCAGTGGGGACCCTATGTGCACTCACTGCCTCCAGTACAACAAGGTGCAACTGGAGTAGGTGGCTGGCAATGGCACAGCAGATCCACCCTGAGCCCTGGCCACATAATGTGGCCTTGTACCACCTAAACTTGACAAGTGCCAAGTAGTAGTACTGTGTAGAGCACATACTGTACATGAGTCGATATGAATTTGTAACCCTACCATGCCAACAGCAATCTGAATTTGAACTGTAATTGTTTGTGCCTTGTTATGTGTGTTTGTACTGTTTGTTGTGCCAGCATTTTACACACTGATAAAATTGGGCATACAGCTCTCTACAATATGATTTGCCAAAGGGAATATGCAATGTCCTATTAATTTTATATCTGGATATATTGGTACTGTTATATACTATTAAACTGAAATCTTTTAATAAAAAGATTTAAAAAAAAAAAAAAGAAAAAGAAAGCTCAGCGTTTTGGACTCTACCTTTTTTGTTCAGTCCATGTAAATATCCAGAACTTTTTTCAGGTCAAGGCTCTGCAGTGTCTGCTCCCCGGAACCAGAATGTTAGGCAGGGGAGCAGCTAGTACCAAAGGTAAGAAAGGAAGGACGGGGAGCACAGTTGCAGGGGATGAAAGGGTGGCAATCACAGGGGACTACATAATTAAGGGCATTAACTGAGGAAGGAAAGGGGAACCCAAATGCAAGCAGGAGGGTGGTTTGTATGCCAGGGATGACAGCAGAAAAGGTGGGCCCAAGAATAAGGGAAATAGTAAGGAGGTTGGAGGAAACCTAATTTAGTTATACACGTGGGAACCAACGACCTAGCTGGGGAGGAGGTTGCGGTAGTGCAAAGTACGTTCAGGGAGTTACGGAAGCTCTGCAGGAAGGAAGCAAGTTCACTGGCCTTCTCAGAGGTGATACCAGTACCAGGGGCCAGTATAGCCAGGAACAGAAGAATAGAGGATTTTAATGACTCGCTGAAGAAATGGTGCAGAGAGGAGATGTTCATCTGTATTGGGGACTGGGAGGAGACCTGGTCAGACAAAGCACTCTTTTCACCAAACAGGCTATACCTCAGTAGGGAAGGTTCTAGGGTACCTGGGACAAACTGGGAAATACATAACAACTACACTTAATTTAAACTACTGAAGGGGGCGTGGGCGCAGGCCCAAAGACTCTGAGAGGAGGAGGTCAATGAACCTCCCCCACAGTGATGGAAGAGGTCTAAGAAAGAAGTGGAAGGGGTGAGTAAACAGCAAAGAATGGAGGGGGTGAGAAACACATAACAAGGGTAGGTGGGGGAGTGCACACAGAGGGGAGAAATGTGATGGGAAGGAAGGTCAGATTCTAGGTGGAGGGTGGTGTCTCTGAATGTGCAGAGTCTTGGAAACAAGATGGATGACCTGCAGGCACTATTAGCGGACAGGAGGGTGGATATGTGGCAGTAACCGAGACTTGGGCAACACCATACCATGACTGGGGCCTTGCGATCCCAGCATACAAACTATACAGGAGGGACAGGGTAGTTGGGAAGGGGGGGGAGGTGTGGCAGTTTATATTTGGGATAGAATAACTTGCATGAGGGAAGAGTCAGAGGAAGGAAGGTGGAGGCATTATGGGTTCAGTTACAGTCCAATAAAGGGAGAAAGGTGAGGTTGGGGGTGGTTTACAGACAACCCATACAGGATGAGGAGAGGGACAGGGAATTGAGCTTGCAAATATTAGAAGCTGTGGGGAAAGGAGAGGTGGTACAGTAATTGTGGAGGACTTAAACCTGCCACGGTGGACTGCAGCGTACTATCCACAACATGTGTTAGGAGTCAGGTGATCCTGGAAAGATTGCAAAATGGGTTCCCGACTCAGGGCGTCACAGAACCAACAAGAGCAGAGGCAATTCTTGATCTGGTGCTCACAAATGAGGAGCATGTACAGGAAATAACACTCAGGGAGTCCCTGGGTGGGAGTGACCATTGCACAGTGTGGTTCTAGTTGCATATGGGCAGGGAAAGCATCCCGACTAAGACCAAAATCTTGGATTTTAGGAGGGAGTACTTCAGGAAGATGGTCAAAGTGCTAAGGAGTCGCCAGGCAGGCATCAGAGCAGATATGGGTGTGGATCAAAGGTGGTTTATCATTAAGGAAGGCATACAATTAATTAAATAGCGTACAGGCTATCCAGATGAACACTCTACCAACAATACTATATTTATTTCAAAACATTCCTCTCATGCTCTCTAAAACCGAGTTTAACAGATGGCACAGAAGAAGAAAATTACTCACCTTAGTAATGTTGTTTCTTCTAATGGAGTCTTGCTGTATTCTGACTATTGCAGTGATATCCAACCTTTGAACTGCCCCGGAGAGGAAAGAGTTAACTTTCCATGCAAGGCATGGAATGCTGAGCTCGAGCTCGGTTGAGACTCTGTTGTTGTTTGAACCCAAACCGCCAGGTCTTTACAAGCTATACTCACTGGGCGTCCTGTGTGGAAACTGTAAACTCACACTAGCCAACTGGCAACTAAATTTAATAAAAGGTTTTTTGGTTCCAAGGCAAAGACTCAAGTCAGGAACCCCAAGAAACAAAACACAACACACCCAAAAATAAAGAGGGTGAGAAAAAGGGGGCACCTCTAGTGTGCCAACACTGTTCCTGCCCACCCACATCCCAAAACCCTGGTTCTGAGAGGGGAGGAGGTCAGAATACAGCAAGACTCCATTAGAAGAAACAACATTACTAAGGTGAGTAATTTTTTCTTCAAACAACATGAAGTCTTGCTGTATTCTGACTACTGCAGACTACCAAGCAGTACCTCCATGGAGGAGGGACAGAACCTACTTTGGGAACAAGCTCTGAAGCACTGCTGTGCCAAACCGAGCATCACTCCTAGCCTGGATATCCAGAGAGTAGTGCTTGGTGAAAGTATGTATTGTTTTCCAGGTGGCTGCTTGACAAATCTCTAAGATAGGAATATCCCTGGCAGCAGCCAGGGAAGCAGCTGTACCTCTAGTAGAGTGAGCCCTCAGGCCTGAGGGTGGGATTCTGCCTAATTTTTCATAGCAGAATTGTATACAAGAAACAATCCACCTGGCAATAGATCTCTTAGTGGCAGGTTTTCCCTTACCAGCTTCACCATAAGTGAGGAACAATTGGAGGGAGTCAAACCTGTGACCCTTGGTGCGCTCTATGTAGTAGCTAAGGGCCGTTTTCACATCCAGGCTGTGAAGCCTCCTCTCACCAGAGGAGGAATGGTCAGTGAAGAAAACAGAAAGAGACACAGACTGATTAAGGTGGAAATCTGAAACCACCTTAGGCAAAAACTTCCTATAAGTCCTGAGGACCACCTTATCTCTATGGAAGGAGATAAAATCAGGCTCCACTGACAGGGCCTGTAACTCACTTATGCGTCTGGCAGAAGTAATAGCTACCAAGAACACAGTTTTCCAAGTCAAGTATTTAAGCTCTGCTGAAGACAAAGGCTCAAAAGGGGGTTGCATAAGCTGAGCAATGCAAACATTAAGGTCCCAAGCAGGGGCAGGGTCCCTGAAGGGAGGATTGGTATGCAGCAATCCCTTGAAGAATTTACAGAATACAGGATGAGCTGAAAGGGAAGAGGGCTTGCCTGCTGACAAGAAGGCAGAGACAGCTGCCAGATGCATTCTAAGTGTAGCTGGTCTGAGTCCCAAGCTATTGAGATGAACCATATAGTCCAGGACTGTAGGCAACCCAGCAGACTCTGGAGAAATATGCTTCCCAGAGCATCAAATAGTAAACCTTTTCAATTTGGAGTTGTAAGTCTTTCTGGTGGAAGGCTTTCGCGAGAAGCCTTTAGAATATCCAGAATACCCTGAGAGAGATGCAAATCAGCAAACTAACTCTTCAAGAGCCAGGCCTTGAGATTGAGAGTTTGAGATTCGGATACCAAACCCTCTCCTGGGAACATGTTAACAGGTTGTAATTCCTGGGAAGAGACAGGGGAAGGTGGACTGCTAAGGACAGCAAGAGAGGGTACCAGGGCTGTCTGGCCCAGTCTGGAGCAATCAGAATCACTTTGCAGGGTTGAGACCTGATTTTGACTAGTACCTTGAACAGGAGAGGGAAGGGGGGGAAGCATACAGGAATTTCCCTTCCCAATTGAGAACTAGAGCATCTAAGGGGACTGAGCCCAACACTGGGGGTCTGCAGCAAAAAAGAGGAAATTGGTGATTGTCTGGGGCTGCAAAAATATCTATCTGTGGAGTGCCCCATCTGGAGAAGATCACCTTCAAAATTAAGGGATCTAGGGACCATTCATGATGGCCCTGAGATATCCTGCTGAGAGCATCTTCCAGGACATTGTCCTTCCTTGGAAAGTGCACTGCTATCAGATAGGTATTCAGGAAATAGGCCAGAGACCACAACTTCATTGCTTCTGTGCACAAGGCCGTAGACCGAGTGCCCCCTTGCTTGTTGATGTACCACATTGTGGTGGTATTGTCTGTCCTGATCTGAACTACTTTGTTCTGAACAGACTTGGAAAAAACTTGAAGTGCTAGAAACACTGCTCTGAGTTCTAAGAGACTGATGTGAAGCAGAGATTCTTGAGGTGACCATAACCCTTGGGTGGTCAGATCCCCCAAATGGGCTCCCCAGCCCAAGAGGGAGGCATCTGTGGTAAGGATTAGAGAATGAGATTGAGTGACAAAGGGAACTCCTTGTCTTAGGTTGTCCTGATCCTGACACCATTGCAAAGCCTGGATCAGGGTTCGAGTCACTAGATTAGCTTGGTCAGAGAACTTTCTCTGGGACCAGAAGGCTCTTAAGTGGAACTGAATGTCCCTCATCTGAAATCTTGCTCCTTGACCACTGTCCGAGAGGCAGCCATGTGGCCCAGGAGCAGCAGAAAATGCCTTGCTGGTCGAGACACCTGAAGAGGAATGAAGAGGCCAGTGTCACAAGGGTCCTTGCCCTGTCCAGGGGAAGGAAGACTCTTACCCTTATTGTATCCAGCTCCGCCCCTATGAAGGTGAGGAGCTGCACTGGCTCGAGAACTGACTTTGAAAGATTCAGGAGGAATCCTAGAGAAGTGAGCAGTTGCCGAGTTATCTGTAAGTGTGACGTGACTTGGTCTGCAGACTGACCCACTATGAGCCAATCGTCCAGGAATGGAAAGATGGAGATCTTTTCTCTCCTTAGGAAAGCAACCACTACTGCCAGGCATTTTGTGAACACCCTTGGAGCTGATGTTAGGCCAAAGGGCATTGCTCTAAATTGATAGTGGCCTGAGGGCAACTCAAACCTGAGGTACTTTCTGTGGGAGCATCTGATGAGAATGTGGAAACAGTCATCCTTGAGGTCCAGGGAGACTAGCCAGTCCCCTGGCCTTAGAGAGGATAGAATTATTCCCAGAGTCACCATTTTGAACTTTGGCTTTAAAAGGTGCTTGTTTAAATATCTGAGATCCAGGATGGGCCGCCATTATCCTGTCTTTTTGGGGGTTAGGAAGTACCTGGAATACAATCCTTTTCCCTCGTGTAGGGGTGGAACCCTTTCTATGGCTCTGAGAGCCAAGAGGGAAGAGACCTCTGCCTCTAGGGCAAAGGCCTCTGAAGGATTTGCAGGTGGAAAGGATCTGGTTCTCATCTTGGGAAATTGTTTGAAGCTGAGAACCAGTCCCTGGCTTACTACTTCCAGGATCCATTTGTCTGATGTTAAAGACATCCAGTCCTGGACAAAGTAAGCCACCTGCCCCCCTATGGGTAGTGGAGAATCGGCCCGGGCAAACTCATCAGGGTGCCTGTTTGGCAGGGGCTTTAGGCTGAGGGGTGGTAGCAGGCCTGCTTATACCCAGTCTGCCTCTCCTCTGAAGAACCCCTCTGAGCAAAGGTGGAAGAGGAGGCCTGGCTTGGAGAAGAGGCCTATGAAAGGCCTGCCCTGCCCCTGGAATGCTGCGCTCTGGGGAGTGGCTTGCCTTTCCTTGGCCTGAGCACTCCTATAGGTGGTCCTGTACTCATCCATTTTCTTCATGTAGTTCTCTGTCTGCTCCCAAACAGAGAATTACCAATAACAGGAAAATCCACGGCCTTAGTCTGGGTATCCCAGACAGGCTAGTACATCTGAGCCAACCATCCTACGAAGGGCCACAGATGTAGCCATGACTCTAGATGAAACATCACTGGAGTCCACTGCAGCATGAAATTGCACCTTGGATGTCTCAATACCATCTGCAGCCACCTGCTCCAGCTCCTTGGCAAGCTGGCCAGGGACCTGTTTAGCTAGAGCCATCACAGTGCCCCATCTAGACTTCTGGTATCTAGCTGTGTAGGCCATATAATTAGCCTGCCTGAGTCCCAAAGATGCTGCCATGTACTGTTTCTCTGCCATGGCATCAATCCTCCTGGAGTCCTTATCTGGGGGGTGTGAAGCCAAGGGTATATTTGCCTTATCACAGGCAGCAGCCTGCACTACCCCAACATGGCTGCATTGCTGGGAAAGGAACTCCATATCTGAGCACGAAAGAGTATACCTCCTGTCCATTCTTCTGTCCACAGGAGGTATAGAATTAGGAGTCTTTAAATTCTTAAATGTCTGTTTCCCAAAAGACTTATGGAGGGGAATAGACAGTCTCCTGGACTCTGGGATGTCCATCATTTCAACATAATCAGGCTCCTCCTGATCCTCTACTGCTTCCTCCTTAGGAAGCTGGAGAGTTTTAGCCACTTTTCTGTAAAACATATAGTGGGAAGGGGACTCAAAGCATAGGAGGAGAAACACCTGAAGGTATGTCTGGGGAGATGTCCGGGTCAATGGGCACATCCAGACTTTCATAATCACCATCACTATCCTCATACTCCGGTTCATAAAAATCCTCTAAATTATAATCCGGAACTGGGTGAACCGACCAAACCAAGCCCCTAACCGATGGTGCGGGTTCAGTCGGAACCGGAGTTAGCGATTGAACAATCCTTATCGCTTTGTCTATTTCATCAGCGGTCAGAGAAAGAACTTGTGGATCTGAACCGGCTGACTTATCCCTTCTTATTCTTTTAACCGGAACCAACTCCTCAGAGTCAGTTCTCCTTTTGCCCTAAGAAGTTTCACCCTGGTCAGAGGGCACTCCTTCTGGTTCGGTTGGAACCGAACCGGGCTGGCCATCCAGGTCAGCGGACTTTTTGGCCTCCCTTTCCCTCAGCCTACCTACTCTCTTTTCCAGGGTAGCTGTGGGAAAACTTTTGCAAATCTGGCAGTCTGAATCGAGGTGGTCAAACCCCAGACAATAAACACAGGTGGTGTGGGGGTCAGCCTTAGCAAAGGCTTCCCCACACACACTACAGTGTTGAAACCCAGTGGGCCCGGTTTTTCTCTTGGGTTTCTCAGACATGGCCAGTCCTAACCAAACTTACCTTTTTTTCGGCAATCCGCCAGGCAAGACACCCTTATCGGTTTGTGACCGTGTTACGGGTCGTGGAAAAAACCGTAATGAAACCCGTTTTTTTTAGAACCGATAAGGACCGGTTACCACACTCTAAAAAGCAGAACAAACTTTTTTTGACAAACCTGATCGGTTCAAACCAAACCGATCCGATGTTTACAAGTTCCACACAGGAGCTAATAATAATAAAACTATCTAGTACTCACGGTACCACAGACAGAGACTGAACCGACAGGTTAGATAGAAGAAATTCGGTTGAAACCGATGGAAAAAACGACACTTTAACCGACTAAATTGAACCGAGCAAAGGAGAAATCTCCGGAGCAAATGTTCAGTGAGGCAGAGTAAAGAATCTGGCGGTTTGGGTTCAAACAACAACAGACAGTCTCTACCGAGCTCAGCGTTCCATGCCTTGCATGAAAAGTTAACTCTTTCCTCTCCGGGGCAGTTCAAAGGTTGGATATCACTGCAATAGTCAGAATAGAGCAAGACTTCATGTTGTTTGAATGCTATTTATTCTGGATGAAAACATAAATCATGCAGATCTAACATGTACAAACAATCTCAGCAGAAAGAATATTCAAACAAATTCAACAGATGAAATAAGTTTGGTGTTCTCAAACAAGCTTTCATAGAAACATAGAATTTGATGGCAGATAAGGACCGCTTGGTCCACCTACCCTGCCCATTTTCCTGCCTAACGGATAAGCTGCAGATCCTAATTAACCAACAGCTTACTTCCTCCTACCCCCCCACCTAGAATGGCCTTATGTCTGTCCCATGCATTCTTAAATTCCCCCACGGTTTCTGACTCTACCACCTTCTCAGGAAGGCCGTTCCATGCATCTACAACCCTCTCTGTGAAGAAATAATTCCTCACATTACCTCTGAGCCGTCCCCCCTCTATCTTCAAATTGTGCCCCCTTGTTCTTACACATCTCTCTTTCTGAAAGATGCTATCCTCTTGGACTTTGTTGATTCCCTTGAGGTATTTGAAAATTTCTATCATGACCCCCTCTCCCTCCTTTCCTCGAGGCTATACATCTTAAGCCCCTTTAGTCTTTCTTCATATGTCGTCTGGTGCAGACCCTGCACCATTTTGGTTGCCCTCCTCTGAACAGCCTGAACCCTGTCTATGTCTTTGCGGAGACGGGGTCTCCAGAACTGTACACAGTACTCCAGATGTGGTCTTACCAACTGTCTGTACAGAGGACCAACAACTTCCTGTTTTCTACTGGTGATGCCTCTCCCTATGCATCCCAGTATCCCCCCAGCCCTCCTTACTGCCTTCTCATGTTGCTGGCCCACCTTCAGGTCGTCTGATATGACTACCCCCCAGGTCCCTTTCCATTTTTGTTGTCAGTATCTCACCCCCATTATGTACTCTTCCCCTGGGTTTTTGTTTCCCAGGTGCATTACTGTGCACCTCTTTGCACTGAATCTAAGCTGCCATATATTTGACCATTCCTCCAATCTTGCCAAGTCCCTTTTCATCCTTTCCACCCCACCTTGCGTATCAACCCTGTTACAGATCTTTGTGTCATCTGCAAAGAGACATACTTTCCCTTCCAGTTCCTCTGTAATGTCACTTATAAAGACATTAAAAAGGATCGGCCCCAGTACTGAACCCTGCGGTACCCCACTAGTAACCCCCCTTTCTTCACTGTGGACTCCATTTACTATTAACCGCTGTGCCCTGTTGTCCAGCCAGTGTTTTACCCTGGCTACCACCCTGGGACCCACTCCCAGGCTGGCTAATTTGTTTATTAATCTTTTGTGCGGGACTGTGTCAAATGTAATGCTAAAGTCTAGGTAGGCCATGTCCACAGCCCCTCCCTGGAATACTACTTTGGTCAGCCACCTTTCAGAAAACACTAGCTCATATCCCAAAGCTGCCCCATATACCTCTGTAAACACTCTGCCACGCCACCGAGCACCCAAAACGGCACCTGGAACTTTTCCAAAAGAGCAAGATATAATCAAGGAGACATAACAGCAAAAATATACTGCAGCAAAAATGGACATTAATATGATGGATTCTTTGTAACTGGCATGGGTTAGATGCTGCAAGACAACAGTATTCACCCAACAGTCAAATCTACCCAAAAACCAACAAATCCGAATGTTGCGTCTGTAACTGTATAACAATGTCACAAAGAAAAGGACTACCCAAATCCTGAGGGTTGTGTTCAATCAGTTAAAACATGTGGATAATGGCTGGTCCTGTGGCACAGAGGGCTGAGGCACCAAGCCGGCGTCCCAGGGTTGGGAGCAATCTTGGGGTATCGGGGTTGCCTGGGGAGAGGAGGATCGAGCGTCCGGAGGACTGCTCTCCTTCTTTGGGGGGTGGGGGGGGACTCCGGCCCTGGCATTCACCTGAGCACTAGCGATGGCTAGGGGTACAGGCAGCCGGGACTACGACGTGGGGGGAAAGAGGAGCAGCAGCTGTTAACGTCCTACACACAAGAGTATGCATAGGCACATCTGGATGGCATTGCATGTCCTCTCCTCCAACTGGAGGAAAAGTGGAAAATGGCCGGCAGCAGGGCAGGATGGTACTGATCCCTCCCAGGATTCGCACCCAGGCTACAGGGCCCTCTCCCGGAAACCAGATCCATTCCATCAGCAGGCAGGAGACACAATCCCTGCAATCAGGGGCACGCTATGGGAGAAGACCGGGATCGAGGTAAGTCCCTGGGACGCCAGGTGAAGGGGCTGGGGGGAGGGGGTCAGTGGAAGGAGCAGCCTGCTCCGCCAGGGAGAAAAAGAATAAGAAAAAAAATAAAAAAAATAAAACATGTAGATGGCACTGTGAGCAGCACAAATGTGAGCCTCAGTCACAACTTGCAGTGCACGACGCAAATAGTGCAACTGACTGCAGCTTGTTCTCTACTGCAATCTATCCAGCATGTTTTTTTCTTGGGCCATGGTTATGAGAAAAGCAGATTACCTGACTCCCACTGATCGACTCATTTCCGCTCACTTGCTCCATTCCACTGCCAGATTCATCATTTGTGGCGGCTGCTACAAGACCATCATCATCATCCGAAGACTGGGAGGACATGTCATCTGCTGTCTGTTCTTGGTCACCATCACTGTCACCTGGGAAACACCAGAAACAAAAATAATTAGTTATCATCACTGGGCAGTTTTAACAACACTGTTTCCTCCAACGTGGGAATGGCCACCAACAAAGACAGCACCCCCACCCAGGAATGGCCATCAACTATGACACCCCACCGCTAGTGGTCATGAGCAAAGACAGCACCCGCATGCAGTCAGGCTTGACTTGGCTTTAACATCAACTGACACCTTTAGAATAACATTAAAAAAACAAACAAAAAACTAATCAATAGACGCACGTCCATTTTTATTTCAGTTTTATTCTGTAGTTCTCTTTCCCTTATTCTTTATTATTTAGGACATCTGCATTAAAAAATATTCTCTGTCCCTCGGCCTTCAGGTGTATCTGCTCCATCTGTCTATTCCTCGCCTGAAATAATGCCCTGCTTGTGATATAGTCAACGCCACAGCAAAAGACTATCATGTCGAAAGCAAACGATTAGTACTTCAAATGGGGAATAAACAGATGAACTCTTAGGGAGAGAGAACATGTTTTTTTTTTTTTGTGCTTCCCTGCCCATCCCCATGCCAGCCACTTACCTCATCCTGCGGGTCCCTCTCCTCTGAGGGGGAAGGTACTGGTGGGGCCGACCAACACACTCTATACTTGGCCCAGGGTGTCGCTGAGGTGTGCCGGTCGTGGGTTCAGCAGCAACGGAGGGCTGGAGACAGTCATCCAGCCAGCCAGGAAGCATTTTTCTCTGGTTTTCTTGGGGGAGTGACGTCCTGACATCAAGGCTAACGCTGACGTCTACCACTCCCCTTGTGCACTAAGCCCAATGTTCTATTGTGTCCCCAACCTCTGCCAGGAGTTGGCAGGTGCCGGTGCACATCCCCACCCTGTCGCCAGCGTCGCAAACGGAAATCCAACCGCTGTACCAATGGGCCGGCACAGAACATGTTTTCATGTAAATGTTCTCAGTAATAAAGAGTAAGTAGAAAACTTCAAAAACCTATATGAAACAGAAGCCAAGCTGGATCAAAGTAGCGTATTAGGTTTTACAAAGCTGTTACAGAGGATTCAGCCTCTCTTTAAGGGAGATGTGGATTACACAGTCAGGTTTATTTGTACAGTATAGATACTTAACTTACTGTAACAGTAGATCTTTGTGAGGATCTCTTGCATCAGGACACACCTATGGAACCATAGCCATTAAGCATTAGGACCACACAGAAACTTTTCTAACTAGCAGTCTACAAGGGGGCCGCCCATGACGACGTCAGACGCACAATGTCCCTCCCAGAGACCACGCCCTCCTCAGTTCTCCCACCAAAGACCATAAGCAAGGAATCTCCCACAGGGGAACCAAGGGGAGCCATAGGTTCCCACTGGGAAAGGGTGAAACAGCAGTTGAACCATCATGGAGAAAGTAAGACAAGCATACAGAAGCCCAAAGGCCAAAGGGGATGGGAAGTGGGATGGAATGGTCTGATGCAAGAGATCCTCTCAAAGAGCTACTGTTACAGTAAGTCCTTACGTAACTATACTATCTTACTTTGAGAGCATCTCTTGCATCAGGCCACACCTATGGAATGAGTCCCAAGCAGTTACCGACAGATACAGTCTGGGTGGCTGGAAACCACAGGCCAAAGTGGCCAGCAGCTACAGGTCAAAGACAGAAGGTCTGAAAGGAGGTGATATAAGCCCAAAACAAGAGGCCATGCAGTCCAGCCAGGCTGAAGCCTCTCCTTCTCCACCTAGAGGCAATATCCAGACTGTAGTGATTCGTGACGGTGTGGACAGTACTCCAGGTAGCAGCCGCTCAGATGTCAGTAGCTGAAACATTCCTGAAACAGACAACAGAAGTGGCCATGCCTCCGGTGGCATGGCCACAGACAACTCCAGGAAGTTCCTTACCATGCTTCCTGTAACAGAAAAGGATGCAGCTGGCCAACCATTTGGACAGGCACTGATAAGACATTGGCACGTCCACTTTCCCAGGGGCGAAAGAAACAAGCAGCTGACAGGACTTTCTTCATACAGTCCTTTGTTCTGCGTGTACAGTCAAGGGATAAATTAAGTGGGGTTGCATTGCAATTTGCAACCCAAGAATCGGGAAATGCGAGTCAGTTGCCAGCATGATTAGCAGTGATTGCTAATCATTACATGCTGGCCATCCCCCTAATTATTTTAATTTTCCCCAGTGTCTAGTGGCGCCCCAATCCTCCAGTTGCCACCCCCTTTATTTTTCTTTCCCTGGTGTCTAGTAGCCCCCTACCCTCCTTGCCTCCATGGATCGCTATCCTGTGTTGTTTTTTTTTCCCTTCTATCCCTGGTGTCTAGTGCCCCCCACCACCACCATCTGATCGCTGTCCCCCTTATTTTTTCTATCTTCCTGGACTAAAAGTCTTCACCACTCATTCACACTAATGGGACTACGATGGAGGTACTAGGACCCTGCGGGAGCCAAAAATCTTCAGAAGGGCCAGTGCCGTGATAGGACCACGCATGCACGGTGCCGCGAGACTAGCTCACGTCATATAGGCCATCTCCAGCATCGACCCTCCAACTGCCTCAGTTCCTTTTCTCCCGCCATCGAGTGTGCTTTGATGATGACGTCGCTCGCCTGCTGGGAGTCAAGTTTTCGTCTATACGACAGCAGCTACAGCCATTCAGTACTGGATTAATTTACTACTTCGTGTTCTTTTCTTATTTAAAAAATAAATAAAAGAGAAGAGGAGGAGGAAGAAATTCTCAGCCTGCCATCATTGCAGTCTATCTTAGACGGTAGTGGTGACGGCAGGGAGACTTTGTTTGAAAGCTGTGATGGCAGTGGGGCTGTGTCCAGTCCGCCTTCCCTATGGAGGGGGGGTCTGGTGCTCGGAGGGGTGGATGACAGTCCTCCCTGAAGTACAAAAGCAGCGGGCCCATTCCCAACCTCGATCAGGGACCTGGCTCCCCTTGACCTCGAGCTCTTCTTCTTCCTCCTACAGGTGGAAGAAGAAACGGTACTGCTCGAGGTCGCCCTCTGGTACATCTGCACAAGGATCATCAGTGGTGGTGAGTGGTAGACCTGACCAGACTTTGGTGGGGTCCTCTGTGGCTCCATTCTTAACGGCCGCAAGCTTCGACACCGGGCCCAGTCTCTGTCCTCGATGGGGCTCCGGTAAACAGTTTCACCTCTGGGCTGCTCTTTTAGAGCAGGGGGTATGATGTCTGCCCAGTTGATTTGGCCAGTAGACCTGGTTCCAGGGCCTCCGGGCCTCAGAGTCACTGGGCCACGGCTGAGTCGGGTGGGCAGGATGCGCGGGGCCTTCTCCGGTGATATCGACACCAACCCCATGTGCCTACCCCCCTCACCTTCTCCTCTTCAAGGGCCGGCATGGGTACCACTTTCCTTCTTACCCCTTTTTCTTCAGGTCTACAGCCAGTATGCCAGACATCACGTGTGGTGCCAGCGCAGAGAATGGCGCCAAACTACACGACGTCATTCCAAGTGGCAGTGGCTCTCCCGTGACTATGGCCTGGACCTGCCTTTTGGAGGTTCTTCTGGGGTACAAGAGGATCTGGATGAGTCTCTCCCTGTCCCACTTTGTTGGAGACACAGCGCATGACTTATTTTAGGGGCTGGAATGCCTGGAAGACTTTTCTGTATCAGCAGAAGATCTTCTTTTCAGTTTTTCCTCAGGGATAAGGGGTCCACCATAACATTTCAGACTTCATCTCGGGACCAAAGCAGACTTCTACATCAGGAGTTCCTACATTCCTCAGTATGAGTACACCCTATGGAACACACTAAATTCAATGATCGAGAGCCTCCCGGATTCTATCACTCCATTGCTAGGGGCATATAGCCCAATAATCAGCTAAAAGCTTTTATAATCACCTAAAAGCTTTTACAGACCCCTATGACACTGCCCCTAGGCTGGCTACCATTGGCAGCAGGTGATTAACATCTCCTTGGCAGTGCTTATTGGTTCAGCCCTCAGGTTGAGCTCTGGAGGGCGCTCAGACTCCTGCTGCCCCTCAGAAGGATGGCACCATCTTCATTCTCGTAACAGGCAGTCCTTTCAAGGTAGATGCCTGGAAGCCTTTGTCAGGAACCAAATCAACTGCAAAAAAACCAAAAAAAAAAACACAGTAGAGTTCACAGGGCCCAAAAGCACCCAGTACCATCCTCTTGGATCCAGCCCAGGTCCCACCTCAGCTGTCTGAAGTGGACGCCTCTCGGCAGTAGTAGGGGACACCTGATTTAGTTTTATAACTAGTGTTAAGTCCAATCCAGCAGATGTATGGGTCACAGGATTGCCTGAGAGGGCTACTCTCCCAATTTTGCAAAGATTTTCCCTAGACCCAGGCGGCAGCCCAGTCTGCCTGCCTCTCTGTCAGACCCTCTTTCCTCTGAGAGACGGGCATCAGAGCAGTAGCAGTTGTTCCACGGCGAGTCGGAACACAGATCCCCAATTCCTTGCTTGGTTCCAAGATAACAGGCGGCATGTACCCATTTCTTGACCTTGAAAGGTTAAGCAAGTACCTGATCATGGAGAAATCCATTAGAACCTCGGTATTCAAGCCTTCACTTCCTGGACGTTTGGCTCCAAGCCAGCCCATCCGGGCTAGAGTCTCAGGAAGCAGTTGCCACAGTTTCTCAGCTGCTTTCTTCTAGGAGGGGTTTTCTGATTCAGAGAAGGTGCAAGATTCACATTCCCAGTAGCTCCTCTTCTTAGGAGCCCTCCTGGATACCTCCAGTGTGAGGTTTCTTCCTTCCGGAGAACAGAAGAAATGACATCTTCAGATGTCTCGATAATTCACAGAAAGCGACTCTGTCCGGGCCCTTTTTGATGTAGCGGATGCTGGGACTTATGCTTTCGTCCACAACAAATAGTGGTCTCCGACCACGCATCCGCAATCCTCCGCATAAATGACAGAACCTCAAACAAAAGTTACTTACATGGTAGACGCAGTTGGACTAGCTTCTGCTAGGTCTACCCTTACCCTCTAAATCCCAGATCACCATCAACACAGTTGCACTCCTGATCGGTTGTGGAGCTCACTGTTAAGACCTCCACACTCAGGTGTGGTGCCAGGAGGAGGAGCATCATCTTCTCATACATTTCTTAGAGATGGGCGCTGTCTTATATGCTTTCCAAGTCCTGAAGGAGGCCCTCTGCCACGAAGTGATCCCACTTCAGATGGATGACAAAATATACAGGTTACTCACCTGTGACAGGAGTTCTAGGAATGGCATATGTTGTTCATCCACACTATCTGGCAGGTTTCTTGCCGCTTTAAATCTTGCCGGAAGGTCTTCAAGCTGGCTCCTCCCACCCACCCGGGTGGTAAACTCTGCTCCGCCCTGCTGACGCCCAGAGATCTAGCCCGCTGGAAGCCTGGCTAAAGGCCGGGCCGAGGTCGAGGGTCATGTATGAACATATACCATTCCTAGAACTCCTGTTACAGGGGAGTAACCTGTATGTCTAGGGACATGGATATGTTGTCCATCCACACTATCTGGCAGACTCCTAGCAGTTCTCCGGGAGGAGGGAGGCAAGGCGCACACCCCCTACTTAGGGAATAAAGACTGGAGAACCGAGGCCCCAAAACCAGCATCCCGGCGTGACTCAAGGTCGATGTGGTAATGGGTGATGAAGGTACGTGCTGACTTCCAGGTAGCAGCCCTGCAGATTTCCTGGATAGGGACGTCCCTGGAAGCAGCTACCGATGCAGCGATATGGCAGGTAGAATGAGCTCTTATCCCTCTGGGAGGCTCCATGCCCGCCAACCTATAGCAGAGATCTATGCAGGAGGTGACCCACCTGCCTATCGTCCGCTTGGCTGCAGGTCTGCCTGGTGCGGCTTCAGCGTAGGTGACAAACAGCTGGCGAACCTCTCCTGAACTTCAGCCATCCGCTCCTTATAATAAGCGAGCGCTCTTCTAGGGTCCAAAGTATGGAGCCTATATTTGGCCTCCGAGGTGTGACTGGGGTAGAACACCGCAGAGTCAACACCTGGTTAAGGTGAAACTCCACACCACCTTCTGGAAGGAATTTCGGTGGGGCGAGGACAACCTTGTCCCTGTGGAAGACCAGATATGAGACCTCGATGGAAAGCGCCTGGAGCTCTCCCATCCTTCTGGCTGACGTGATAGCCACCAAGAAGGTGGTCTTCCATGACAGGTGAGAGATGTCACACCTGTGCATCGGTTCGAATGGCTTGCCCATGAGCTTAGCC
Organism: Neoceratodus forsteri; assembly: GCA_016271365.2. Classification (NCBI taxonomy): domain Eukaryota; kingdom Metazoa; phylum Chordata; order Ceratodontiformes; family Ceratodontidae; genus Neoceratodus; species Neoceratodus forsteri. The sequence goes on from CM028130.1 coordinate 1,116,732,016, forward strand.
AACACGAGCAGTAGATCCCACGGAGGTGGAGGTTCTCGCACCGGAGGGGATATGTGACCAAGGCCTTGGAAAAAGCGCCCGATCACCTTCTCCTGCACCACTGACTGCTTCCCGGCCCGCGCCCGGTAAGCAGAGATGGCTGCCAGGTGCACCTTAAGAGTCGTCGACCGAAGCCCTAGCTGAGAAAGGGACCACAGGTAGTCCAGAATGCTTGCCAAGGAACAGGAGGAAGGGTCCAGGCCCTTGTCCTGACACCAAATGGAGAATCTCTTCCATTTGAAGGTGTAGCATTTTCTGGTCGACTCCTTACGGGATGCCTCAATGACGTTGAGGACCTCATCGGAAAGACCCAAGGCCTGGAACTCTAGCCGCTCAGGAACCAGGCCATCAGGTGCAGGGATTGAAGGTCCGGATGGAATACCTTCCCCTGACTGACTGAGATCAGGTCCGGGCGGGCTGGAAGCCGCCTCGGGAGCCTGGAGCTGAGACTGAGGAGATGTGGATACCAGAAATGGCGGGGCCAGTCTGGGCTACCAGAATCACCTGCCTTTGTCCCTCCTCGCCTTGAGAAGCACCTTGTGGATCAAGGGAAATGGGGGAAAGGCGTAGAAGAGGCCCGGGGTCCATGGCCTCGAGAAGGCATCCCCCTGCAGCGAGCCCTGCTGAGGGGGTGGGCATGAAACAGTCTCAGCTTCGCATTCTCCCTGGAGGCAAACAGGTCCACCTGAGGCATGCCCCAGTGGGAGAAGAGATCTTGTACTACCTCTGGCAGGAGAGACCACTCGTGAGACGCAGCGCCTATCTGGTTAAGGGTATCAGCCAGGGTGTTGGAGGCTCCTGCCACGTGAATGGCGAGGAGATCCGCCTCCAGGCTGCACAAGAGAGACCAAATGCGGAGAGCTTCCCTGCATAGAGGTATGGATCGCGTCCCGCCCTGGCGGTTTAGGTAGTACATGGTCGTGGTATTGTCTGTCTGGACCTGAACCACTTGACCCCGCAGAAACGGAGCGAAGGTGGTGAGGGCTAGACGAACAGCTCGAAGCTCCAGCAAGTTGATGTGGCATCGGGATTCCCGAGGGGACCACAGACCGTGTGCTCTGTGCTCCCCCAGATGGGCACCCCAACCCAGTAGAGAGGCATCGGTCGATAGAGAGACCGTCGGCTCGGGGCGGACAAACGGGATGCCCTCTTGCAGATGTGCCGGAACGGTCCACCACTGGAGAGCGTTCCACATCCCCTGGGTCACTATCACTAGCTGATCCAACAGATCGAAGCGCTGTGACCACAGGCTGGCCAGTCCCCATTGAAGGGGATGCATGTACCAGTGGGCCCAACGGACCACGCTGGTGCAGGACGCCATGAGGCCCAGAAGGCGCAGGAAGTCCCAGGCAGGGCACGATTGCCCAACCTGAAATCATTGGGCAAAGGAGGAAAAAACCTCGGCCCTGTCCGCCGGGAGTTGTGCTCTGGCTCGAAGAGAGTCGAGCTCTGCCCAGATGAAATGTATCACCTGCTTTGGCACAAGTTCCAACTTGGCCTCGTTGATGAGGAGGCCAATCTGAGAGCAAACCTGGAGTGCCAGAGCTCTGGACCGCTCCACCTCCACTCTGGAGGGGGCTGCAATCAGCCAGTCATCCAGGTAGGGGTACACCTGGACCCTTCGGCGCCGCAGGAATGCTGTCACCACTGCCATGCATTTGGTGAAGACCCTGGGAGCTTAGGGAGAGGCCAAGGGCATGGCCCGAACTCAGAAAGGGATCCTCTGCTCTGAAGTGGAGGAATCCTGATGAGATTTGATGGATTGGGACGTGAAAGAACACGCCCTGAGGTCCAGGAAACAGAACCACACCCCTCGTTCCAAGGATGGGATTATCTGAGCCAGAGTGACCATCCTGAAGGTCCGAGATCTTAGGAACCTGTTCAGGTCGTGCAGGTCGAGAATGGGGCGCCAGCCCCCCCGTCCGTTTTGAGACCAGGAAATACCTGGACACAAACCCCGGATGTGGAGGAGGAGGAGGATCCGCCACCTTCCTGATCACCTCTTTTTCGAGGAGCAGGGCAATATCAGTTCAGCGGGCCGACAGCGAGGCTGCGGACCCCGTGGCCCCCCGAGGGGCGACGGCTCGAAAGGGTGGAACCTGCTCGAACTCCAGAGGCAGGCCCTTTCCTACCACCTCCAACACCCAGCGGTCCGTGGTGATAGCAGACCAGGCGGAAAGGAGTGGCAGGAACTGCCTCCATGGGGGGAACCTAAGGGGAGTGGACGGCTGGGGGCGGCACCCTCAACCCGTCACTGGGCAGGCTTAGAGGAGGGACCGGCCGAGGGACCTCCTGGGCCTTTACCTCCATGCTTCCTACTAGAGGAAGCCGCGGGCTTGGGTTTGGGACGCCAAGCGCGAGCCTGCTGGCCCTGGTGCTGGTGCTGTTGGGCCAGACGTGCCGCAGGCGCAGAAGGACGAAAGGGCTTGTGCTGCTGCTGCTGTCGGCGGCCTTTGTCCTTCTGGTCGGAGGTGACCGAGTCCAGAGTGGCACTGGACTTTTTGATCCGCTGGAGGTGACCTTCCACTCCAGGGCTGAAGGGGTCGGTCCCCAAGAAGGGGACATCTGCCAATTTGTGCTGGCTATCCGCCGTGAAGGTGGATATCCTCAGCCATGCTCTGCGGCGCATGGCCACTGCGGCCGCAACCGATCTGGCACAGGAGTCCCCTATGTCCAGAGTTGTTTGGAGCTGCTGCTTCGCCACCACCCTACCCTGGTCCCGAACCTGCCGGACCGTGGTCTGCAGGTCAGCCGGAAGATGAGGGATCACCTCATCCAGGGAGCCCATGAGGGCGTGGGAGAAGTGTGCCATCAGCACGGCCGAGCTGGCCTGGCGGAGGCCAAGGGGGGACGCAGCGTACACCTTGCGCCGGCGTAGTCCAGCTTTTTGACTCTTGCCTGGGGGCTTGTCCACGCCCCTAGCGCCCCGAACGCCGGAAAACGCTGTCAGACCAACCCTGGCAGAGGGGTGCTCCAAAACCCAGGCAAAGAGTCAGTAGGGACCAGATACTTCCTGGCCATCCTGGCCGAGGGCGAGGACAGGAAGCAGGCCGCTGAAGTTTCCGTTGGGCTCTACAATGGCCTCAGCCACCGAAAGGCCTCTGTGGTGAACTCGGTCCCAGTCTCCGTCCAGGGATACTTGGCCAGTTTAGATACAGGCTCGAGCTGCATCCCAGTGACTCCAGGATGAGACGGAAGCAAACCCATAAAGGACGATGGTCTTCGCCCAGTGACTGGCCTCGGAGGACTCCAGGTCAACCGCCTGAGAACAGGGAGGAGTCGCCGCCGGACTCGAGGGAGTCCGCGAAGAGCCGTTTAGGGCCTGAGCCACCTCCACCTGCCGAGGACGCTAGGAGTGAGGGTGACCGACAACCTGTGCGGCAGGTCTTGACCGACCAAGAGTCCTTGGTCGCACCCCGTTCTGCAGTTGTGGAGGCGGAGGTTCCACCACAATCGTGGGGCAGCAGGTTTCGCTGAACAACCGCCCAGGTTTGGGCATCTCTACTACAGCGAGAGGTTGTTTCGGCTGTTCAGGTGACAGCTACTTGATGGCCAGGGAAGGCGTCGGTGTCGACTTGCTCCCGGACAAAAGTAACTGCTGCCACATCAGTTCCTCGTAGCGTTGACGCAATTTGCGCCAAAGCCTCTCCTCTTCCGAGGAGGAAGACGAGGACGAGCAGCGGTGCTGCTTACCTCGGTGCCGAGACCGCCAATGTCAGCAGGATCGGCTGGACCGAGAAGAAGTCCGAGACTGAGACCGAGATCCTCAGTGTGTCCAAGGACGGGCCTGGGACACCCGCTCTTCCCTCGGCTCGGACACCTTAACCGGGGACTGCTGCACCGAGGGCGCAGGCAGATCCTCGGTCTCCACCAGGAGAACCGGCGAAGAAGGGTTGTCGGCTTCACTAGTCATTAACTCGTCCGGACGGGTCGAGAAAATTTCACCACGCCGACGGGTGTCTCGGCCGGTGACTCTGACGGGACACTCAGAAGCCAGCGTTCTTAGCTGCGAAGAACCGAGTGCCGATGGTCGGCCGGGAAGGGACTTCCCGGCCCCACGAACGCCGACGATGGGACTTAGCCTTGAATCCTTCTCTTTTGGACGAGAGAAATGTCTCATGGCCTCTCCTTCGTGGAAAGGGACTGGCAAAGCTCCTTGAACAAAGCAGAATACGAGGTACCCAAAGAGAGCGGGATAAATGCCGTGACCGAGGAGAAGGAGGATGCAGCCTCGGCCGCCTCCTCCTCGAGGGCGATCATCTGCTCGAGCTGCTCAGCCGAGCCAGCCACTGCGGTAACTGCCCAACAGGCCTCTTTTGACTTTACCGGCGGATAGCGCTTCTCGGGGCGCCCAAGCTTTAACCGGGCAGCGCGGTCCTCCAAGACGTTGGCTGAGAATGAACAGCATGACTCGCAGGCCTGCGGGTCATGTTCTAGGCCGAGGCAGTAGACGTGGAGTGCGGATCCGTACTGGACATCTTCTGCCCACAAGGGCACCGCCGAAAACCAGGAGTCGATTTGTCCATCGCAGCCACGAGGGAAAAGGAAGACCGAAGTCTTGAAAATTTTAAAATGAGTTTCGGATGAACCGAAGAGTTAGGATCCAGTCTATCACACAGAGTGTTAAAGAGGGAACCTGAGCTTCCAAGCGGTATGGAAGATCTGGCGTCATGGGACGGAGCCGAGAGTTTTACCACCCAGGTGGGTGGGAGGAGCCAGCTTGAAGACCTTCCGGCAAGATTTAAAGCAGCAAGGAACCTGCCAGATAGTGTGGATGAACAACATATCCATGTCCCTAGAATGTGGTATTTTCATCAACAAGCAGGGTGGAGCACTCTCCTACCCTCTGTGCAGGAAGGCCATGGGGAGGCGAGAGTGGTGCTTTGAGCACATTAAGTCAGTTAAGTCGTTCTGCAGTCGCTATTCGACGAGTGGGGCAGTCTGAACCTGGTCCTTTCTGCGTCCCTCTCAATGCAAATCTGCCTCTATCCTGCTTCAGAAATCCAGACCCTGGTGTTTTCTGTCAGGATGTATTCACTGCATTAGACAAGATGCTCCTGTATGCTTTCCTCCTCTTCCGTTAGTTCAGAGGGTGCTACTCAAATGATAGGCAAATGGGGGAAGGGTGATTTTCATCATCCCAGACTGGCCTTGGCAGATATAATTTGCATAGATAAACAGTCGGTCAGAAGTTCCCCTGAGGCGACTCCCTCTACAAATGGACCCTCTGACACAGGGACTTTGGTCCAGCCTTTCTGCGCTCCCTTCATCTCCATGCCGGGCTCCTGAGGAGATGAAAGTGGGCAAGTTTTAGGTTTCCAGACGATTGTAGAAATCTTCTTAGTCAAGCACAGACCTTCCACCAGAGGACTTATGCAGCTAAGTGGTTACACTTCACCATCTGGTGTGCAAAGTTCCGTCTGGACCCTTTTGGTTGCCCACTAAGTAAAATTTTGGGGTGCCTCATGGACTTGTCGAATGCAGGTCTGCATTTCTTGGCAGAAAAATGTTCACCTTTGCACATTTTCGGGCTATCTTGAGCCAGCAGACAACATGTCACTGGCTCAGTTACTGTTAGTCAAGTTTTGCTTCTCCCTACTTACTTCGTTAGCTCCACAATAAAGGCGAGCACTCCCTTTATCTCCCTGAATGTTAAGAGGGTTCTGCGATTCTACAACTGACAGAATGAAGAGATATGCATCTGAGCAACTATAGTATCTTTTCGCATGCCTTGGTTGGGTCAGCCTGTTGCCAAGAAATGTATTTCTGCTTGGTTAGTAGCATGTCTTCGACACTACTAATCCATGGCACAGCTCAAGTTGGAAGGCCGGGTTCTCACCACTCTACCGGAGTGGTTGCAGCTTTCCTGGCGAAGATTCATAATGTACCCGTTGCAGACATCCACAAGGTGGCAAGCTGGAGTTCAGTGCATACCTCTGTAGAGCACTATGTTCTGGAGGTCCGTGCCTGACAGTTAACTTTCTTCGGCAGGACAGTCCTTATGGGCTTCTGTCCTGAGTGAGCTCTGTCTCCTACCACCCTACTCTTGTGGGGGGGGGGGGTTGATTTTTAGCTCGGTACTCTCCCATTACTGTGAATGAGTGGTGGAGACTTTTAGTCCAGGAAGATATGGAAATGACGTACTTACAATAATTCTTGATCTTCTTGGATGAAGTCTCCACCATTCATTCACATGCCCACCCACCATCCCCCGAGCTCACTCATTCTGTTTTGGTCTTCACTTCCTTGTTGTTCAGGCTGTGAAGACATTGTTGAACTGACCCTTCTTACATGGGTCATCTGGGCCTTCACATGCCTGGAAGTTAGGGTTAGGTTTTCTTTCATTAGTTTACGCTGCACCTCCTCGGTCAAAAATGTGCTGAGGCGGTTGGATGGTCGACGCTGTGATAGCCTATATGGCGCGAGCTAGTCTCACGGCACCATGCATGCATGGTCCTATCCCAGTGCCAGCCCTCCTGAAGATTTTTTACTCCTGCGGTGTCCTAGCGCCTCCGGCAAAGTCCCATTAGTGTGAATGAGTGGTGGAAACTTCACCCAAGATGATCAAGAATTACGGTAAGTAGGTAATTTCCATTTCCCTGGTGTCTAGTGGCACCCCACCACCACCATCGCCATCCCTATCTAAAAATGAAGAAAACAGTCCCTCAATTTATTTATTTTTTTTAAACCTGCAAAAAAGAAAATGGACCCTCCCTGATCTGACCCTCTCCAACCCACGCCTCCCACTGAAAACCCCCCACACGCACCCTCACTCATCCAAACAGGACCCACGTTCGAGATCCACTCTCCAAGACTCATCTTGCTGCTGGAACCAGCGACTGCAATATGAGAAACTAAGGTAAATGCAGTTCAATGTATTTCAATGGGGGTTTCAACTTTTATGCATAATTTAGCCATTTTTTGACATTCTGACCCCAAATTTTCAACATGGCCTTTTGGGGACTGCACCTCATGAACAATATGACCGTCGTGCAACTCCCACCCGAAAGGTGATACTGCAGTCACTAGGCGAAATCATCTTCCGGATGGGATTTGAAAATTTTCACCACCATTGTTCATGAGGTTGGGTCATAAGAAGGCTGTATTGAAAATTTGGGGTCAAAATATATAAAAATGACCAAGTTATAAGCATTCTTTAAATTTTACTACGCTTGCCTGTAACTTTGGTAATTTTAAATATTTTGACCACAAATGTTCAACATAGCCATTTTTTTTTTACACCTGCTCAGGAACATGACAGCTGTCATTTTTCAAATCCTAACCAAACTGCCTTTTCACACCCGTGGTGTGGAATGACGTTGCAGTGGTACGGAATCACATTTTGGTGGGGATTTCAACGTTTTCATTATCGGGTACATGAGGTGGAGTCATTTATGTATTTATTTTAAAACAATTTTCACCAGGAAGGCATGCTGAGCAAAATAGCTCATTTTCAGATGTGTCCTGGGGAAGGGGAAGGGAGACAGAGATTACATAGTATAACACAGTATTTACAGCATTTGAAAATTACATAGTGGCAAATAGATTGTAACAGTAAGGGTATATACAGTATTTGTAACATTAATATTACTGAATACAGTACTTGCAGGAGTTTCATCATCAGGAAAACAATGACAGTGATTGAAGACATCCAGGTACCCTATCATATAACCTAAAAGGGACAGCAAACAGCAATGACTAAATCGGTTTCCTCGACTGACTTAGAGAGGCTTAGGGAAGCACCCCCTGCATAAGTACTACAATTCTGTGTTTGAAGGAGACAGCATTAATATTAGAGAATGGAGGAAATGTTCGTCGATGGACAGGGAGGTTCCATGGTCAGCACAGTATGATATAAACGGTGGACGGCGTGAGTGGAATGGAGGGTAGTTGAAGAGTAAAGGGATAGCTGGTGGAGGTGGTATAGCTGGGCTGCAAGGATACGTATCCTAATGCTCAGAGGCAGGCGAAGGGGATAAGTACCTTAGTGCGCAGAGGCAGGTGGAGTGGCAGGCAACAGAAGGTAGTTGAGGTACAGCGTAACTTGAGTGATGAGTATACAGTACAGAGGAAAGGTGGAGCTCACACTAGTTTAGGTTGGATTTAGCCTGTCCAACAAGGGATTGAGGGGAAGAAAGCCTTTGTATGGCGAGGATGGGAAATTAGGGACAGGAGCAAGTAGGGGAGGTATAGTTATGTAGGAGGGCAGAGAGGGCAGCAGAGGGTGCATTCTGGATGGACTTGGGGAGGGAGTTCAACAGCTTAGGGCAATGATATGAGAAGGTGGATTGTCCACCACGTCCATCTGTGGTGGAGGGCCAGGAGTCTGGGACTGGTGCTGTGGAGAGGGTAAGGGGGTAGGGTGGGGGTAAATAGAAGGTGAGGCAGAGGGGTAGTGATCCAAACCAAAATCTGTCCGTAAAGGAAGCAGAGTGGAGGAGGCATCTGGAGTCGAGAGATGGGAGGGAAAGGGCTTTGTAAAAATTGCAAAGATGGATGCGTGGGGGGTATGGACTGTGCAAACCGACAGAAAGAGTGACAGAGTGTCCAATCTGTCCAGGGTGGATTTGGGAGTGGCACTATAGACTATATCTGCATAGTAAAAAGTGGGGAGGATCATTTTCTGTGCAAGTGCCTGGCGAGCCAATAGTGGACTACAACTTTGGTTTCTGTAAAGAGCACCAAGTTTTGAGTGCAGTTTCTTAAAGATTTCATTCACATGCACACAGAAGTCCAGGTGTTGGTCCAACCCCACTCCAAGGTACCTACAGGAGATGACATTTTCTAATGGTGTACTGTCCAGGGTTTTGAAGGGGGGTAGAAAGTCTCTGCCTAGTGCTGAAGGTCATGGAGACAGCCTTTTTGGCATTTAGAAACGGTTGGATTGGAACCAGAGTTGTACCTTACTGAAATCCTGCTGCAGTCTTGCTACCACATCTGTATGGGAGGCACCAGAGGTGTACAGGACGGTGTTGTCTGCATAAATGTGTATTTTGATAGAAAAGCAAGTAGCAGGTAAATCATTCAAGAATATTGAAAATAGAATTGGACTGAGCAATGAGCCCTGAGAGACTCCAGTGTTGATTGGGGGGGGGGGGGTCTATCTTGACTGATTGCATCCTATCTTGTAGGCAGGATTGAAACCAGGCAGTAGCTGAGTTGGAAAGACCGGCTGTTAGTTTGTGAAGGAGAAGGGAGTGTGATATTTTTGCCAGGTCGACAAATATTGCAGAGGTGATCTGCTTCTGATCCATTCTGGTGAGTATGGAATCAGTAACCCGAATGAGGGAGGTGGTAGTGGAGTGGGACTTCCTGAAGCCAGACTGGTAAGGGGCGAAAAAGGAGGTTGAGTCAAGATATGGGGAGAGTTGGCAGAGCACAATGTGATCTTGTAGTTTAGCTAGAACAGGGTGCAGGGAGATTGGGCAACAGTTGCCAGGGTTAGTAGGGTCACCACCTTTAGGGTGAGGAATGACTGTAGAGAGTTTCCACTTAGATGGAACTGCAGATAAAGAGAATGATAGGTTTAGGAGTGTGACAAAGGTGGTGCAGATAGCAGGGGCGGAGAGGTGAAGGAACTTGGGAGTCAAGACCATCAGGACTGTTGCCCTTGCAAGGATTTGGAGGGCCTTAATGGCTTCAGATGGTGTGACTGGTGAGAAGGAGAAGGGGGTGGAAGTTGGTGTTTGTGGGGGAGAGGTGGAAGTGGTGGGGAGAGTGGTAGAGGCGATGGGCGATGAGGTGAAAAAGGTGTTGAAGGTTGCTGCAACAGTGGGGGGGCAGAGATGATGGAATGATCAACTCGAGTAGTTGTATGGGGGAGACAGGGATTGGCCAACTTTCCAAAATTTGGAAGGATGACTCTGTTTTTGCACATCTAGTGGCTCTGGTGCATGCGTTCCTAAGGTTACAGTAAAGCATTAGGTTTGAGTGGGAGCCGGAAACCTTACGGGCCTTCCAGGCTTGGTTGCGGGCACACATGCAGGCAAGCAGTTCTGGGGTAATCCAGGTGAGGCGAGTACCTCCTACCCTAGTGAGTTTGAGAGGAGCATATTGGTTCCAGATTTCCAAATTTTGGAAGTGAAGTAGGTGAGGGCAACGCCTATAGAGGGTGCAGTGGAGATGGGTGCTCAGTCTGTGTTGGCAAGATCACATAGGAGTGGGGTTGTATTTAGTGAGCGGAAGGAGCGTAGCAGTATCTCTTTGGGTGGAGCTCTGGTTCAGTGGGTCTTACGAACACAGTAAATCATATGATAATCAGTGAGGAAGTCTGGGAGAATGCCAGAATCTATTATACGATGTGGATGAGTGGTAAGGGCCCAGTCTAAAAGGGTGTAGTTGTTGGATTTATGGTAGAGTCAGGTAGGTTCAGTGATTATCTGGGTTAGGTTAAGAGCTTTAACATCAGTATAGGTTTTACTATGGGTAGGTGACAGCCAGTCAAGGTTAAAGTCACCCAGGATGTACAGCTCGCCTGAGGTGGCATGCGTGGTTATGGTGGAGATGAGTTCAGAGATGGCAGAATTAGGGCGACTGGGGCAGCAGTATGCGCCTACTATAAATATGGGTAGGGTGTGAGGTAAGGATAGTGTTATAAGGAGAAGTTCAAATGAGGAGGAGGAGGAGACAGAGCACAGGGGAGAACTGGAGGTTAGATGATATATACATGGCTACACCCCCGCCCTTAGGGGGCCTGTCTTGGCATATAAAGGAGTAGCTAGGAATGTGAAGACTTATCGGGTATATTAGATGAGAGCCAGGTTTCAGAATCATAATGCCTGGCTGGAGGTTTAGGAAGAGGGTCTGGAGGAGTGTAGCTTGGGGATCCGGCTTCTTACAGTACATTAAGGTGGGTGATTTTGAGACCCTTGGGAGATATGAGGGGTGGGGTGGGGTTGTCCCAGGGTTGGTTTCAATGTCCCCTGCAGTGAGGAGCAGCAATATTGTAAGGAGTCTTATAAGGATTTTCATCATCTTGGAGGGCTCTGAGCTGTGTATGTGGGGGTAGGAAAGGGGGAGGGGTGGGGTGAGATAGGAGTTTAAGTGTAGGTAGGGTAGCAAGGAAGCTAATGGGTGGGAGGATCAATGATCCTGTTGGCCAAGGGTAGTGGGGCAGATGTTTAAGAGAGGGATGAGGTGAGAGTGGGGAGGTTGATGGATCTAGGTTGGGGGAGAAAGGGATGGATGGGTACAGGGAAGGGAAACTAACATGATTAGGAGAGGGGAGAGCCTTTAGGCTGTTCAAGGAGACACACAGTCCAGGATCCAGGTACATTTATCTATGTATCTAGGTCCAAAAGGCTTGACGACTGTTTATGTAAAAAAAAAAAGTGTGTAGAATCCAGATTTATAACTCTTATTCGCTCAAAGTTGAACGTTTCTTGGAAAATGCACTTCTTCAATGATTCTTCAGGTGAAGCTACCTCTGGCTGGAAGCTGCAACACTGGACTTAGGATTTGCAAGAAAGTGAGTTGTGCTCACAACAGAGGAGGGAGGTGAACCTTACAATTTACAATTGTCTGGTTTGAAGCAGATTCCTTAGGAAAGTTAATATTTTTCAGGTGAAGGATACTTCTAACTGAAGGGTTAAATAAAGAACTTGGAATAATCAGAAAAGGCAGTCTTTCAATCAACAGAGGGAGGTAGACCTTGTTTTACTTTTGTTACAATTGCTAAGATTTTCAGTGCAGGAAGAGTTTAAACCCACAGGGACTGAATACTGTTTCATGTGTCTGCCTTGTGCACAGCTGACTTGATTGGAGTTAGTGATTGACTGTCTGCATTGCAATATTTGTAATACTGTGAGTTATTCACTGGGCTAAGAATTTGTCATAAGTCCTGAATTGAGAGCAGGTTACAGGCTGTGTATTGGACCCAGACAGTGCCTAGGGGGTGGAAACTGTTTTTCTTTATCTCTGTGTGCCTTAAAAGGCCAGGACAGACTGTGTCAGGAAGTGCTTACATCACAGCTACTTATCAGCCAATAGCTCTGGAAGAATCTTACAGACCTTGATAACAGTACTAATTTTAGCAGGCTCATCAGATAACCTAATATTCTTCAGGTGAAGCTACCTCTGGCTGGAAGCTACAACACTGGACTTAGGATTTGCAAGAAAGCGAGTTGTGCTCACAACAGAGGGAGGTGAGCCTTACAATTTACAGTTGTCTTTGGTTTGAAGCAGATTCCTTAGGGAAGTTAATATTCTTCAGGTGGAGGATACTTCTAACTGGAGTGTGAAATAAGGAACTTAGAATTATCAGAAAAGGCAGTCTTTCAATCAAGAGAGGCAGGTGGACCTTGTTTTACTTTTGTTACAGTTGTTAAGATTTTCAGTGCAGGAAGAGTTTAAACCCACAGGGACTGAATACTGTTTACTGTGTCTGTCCTTGTGCACAGCTGACGTGTTTTGGGGCTGACTGCTTTCAGAGCACAAGTCACCAGGCTGTTTTGGGGCTGGGGAGGTTTACCTGTGTCTGACTTGGATGTTTGAATTTTTCTCTGTTTGATTAGCAGGGTATTTTCGCTGTCAAATGGTTGTGTAGGGCATCTTGCTGACAGGAAGGCACTCATCGCAGCGGTAGGTCAGAGCTTTTAGCTGATTGTTTCGTGAGGGCACAGTTTAGGCCCACACCCTTCCCACCCCTCACCCCTGGAAATAGTTCCTTTATACCTGAGGTTCTGACATCATTTCCTCAAGAGGGCAAGGTGCATATCACTGTCATATCCTCTCTAGCACACTGCACTGACAATATAAGCATACACATTATATAATACATAAATTTCTATACAACAAACCAATCACACGCACGAAAAAAAAACAAAAAAAAAAAACAACTAAACAAGTTAGACAGACATGTGGGGAGTAGTGCAATGTAATGGCTGTGGGGCAGCAGTCTTCCAGGAGTCTTTCTGGAGGCTGAGATGCTGCCCTGTTTGCAGACAACTCTCTGCCCTGAGGGAGGAAGTTGCCAGTCTTCAGGCCACAATGGACAGTAGTAAGGGAACCTCCCCCATCCAGGGAGCACCAGAGCCACCACCACTACCTCAGAGGTTGCGAAGAAAGCACAGCAGTTGGACCACAGTGGGCTCAGGGAGGGTAAGGGTGGTGGAACAGAGGCACACCCAGTCAGTTGTTCCACTCCACAATCCATACACCATTCTGGGGGAGCATAGTTCCCCTATGGATGCACCCGCAGAGGAGACTAAGGAGGCTGTAGACAACTGTCACAAGGGAGGCCCTCAGGAAGGAGGCAGAGGGCACCACAGGGAAAGGAAGTAGCTCCTGGTGGGGGACTCAGTTATTAGGGGGATAGAACTGGGGGGAGCAGGGAAAACTGAAGTAAGGTGCCTGCCTGGTGCCATGGCTTGGAGGGACAGGAAGCGCATCTTTAGAATCACGAGAACAGTTGCACGGGAGTCTGAGCTGGACGCCATTGTCCACCTAGGGACAAATGACTTGGCTCATCATGAGATCAGAGCAGTGCAGAAGGACTATGTAAAGTTGGGGAGGGGCCTAAGACAAGTAGCACACACAGTATCCTTCTCAGAGCTGCTGCCTGTCAGTGGCATGGGTGAGGCGAGGGTACTTTGCACCATGCAATTTAACAAATGGTTGAAAAAATGGTGTGCAGCACAGGGGTTTGGCTTCAATGGGGACTGGGGTTCCACTTGGAGGGACACCAGCCTATACTGGCAGGATAGTCTGCATCTGTCCAAGAAGGGAACAAGTCTTTTGGGCAACTGGTTTAAATGCTTCATTGGCAAGCTTTTAAACTAGTCAAGGGGGGAAGGCACTGATAAGAAGCAGGAAAATCCCAGCCTCCCCCTACAAAACAGGGTACTAAATGAGAAAAAGACCAAGGTAGAAAGGTCAGTGGGGGATGCTGCTACAGAAGGTAAAGCCATCAAAAAATGGAGAGCAATAAGTACCAATGCCCGTAGTCTGGGTAACAAGCTTCCTGAATTAGTGGCCTTGATGGAGGAGGAACATCTGGATATCGTGGCAGTCACAGAAACATGGTACACACAGAACCATGACTGGGACGTAAACATACCAGGATACACTATCTACAGGTGGGACAGGGAGGATAAAAGAGGAGGAGGAGGAGGAGTAGCTCTCTACATAAGGGAAGGAATCAAAGCAACAGAACAAAAGGGTAAACAGGGAGGAGAAGAAGCACTGTGGGTCAATTTGGAGGCAGGCAATGGCACCACAATCCGCACAGGGGTTGTATACAGACCCCCCCTCTCAGGGAAGGAAATGGACAAGGAAATGATAGAAAGTATACTTAGAATGGCAGATAAAGGGGAGATATTGCTGATGGGTGATCTGAATATGCCAGATGTTAACTGGAGTGCAGTTGCAGCAGACACTTCTAAGAGTGGGGTTATTCTAGATGCCCTACAAAGGGCATGCCTTAGACAACTAGTATTGGAACCCACTCGAGAGGGAGCAATCTTAGACCTGGTTCTCTCAAATGGAGATGGAGAGAGGATCACAGATGTAGAAGTGGGTAGCCATCTAGGAACTAGCGACCATCGAACAGGATGATTCACAATAAACACAGCAATAGAGTCAAGCCATACAAAGGCAAAAGTACTGGACTTCAGGAGGGCTGACTTTGCCAAAATGGGTGAGTGCCTAAGGAATGCACTAGCAAATGGGCAGGAAGGAGGGGTGAAAGAACAATGGGGAATAATAAAAACTGCCATCACAGAGGTAACAAGCCTTTGGGTGAAGCAAATAAACAAAAAAACGATGTAAGAAACCACTATGGTTCTCAAAGGAGGTGGCAGTGAAGGTTCAAGAGAAAAAGAAAGCATCCAGAAAGTACAAGGAATCACAGAAGGAGCAGGACAGAGAATTGTATCAGTTAAAGCAAAAGGAAGCTGGGAAGGCAGTCAGAACAGCAAAAGCCCGAACCGAGGAAAAGATAGCCAACTCAGTTAAGAAGGGGGATAAAACCTTTTTTAGGTACATCAGGGAGCGAAGGAAGACTAAGGGAGGGATAGTGAGGCTTAATAAAGGGGAGTGGGTGGGCAGAGGGTGACAGTGAAAAGGCAGAGATAGTAAACAAATATTTTTGCTCAGTATTTACAAATGAAGAGAGGGAGATACCTAAAACAAACAACAGAAACACTCTGGATACAGAAGTTGATATCAGCCCATTTACAAAAGAAAGGGTTCTGAAAGAACTCTTAAAACTGAAGGTGGACAAAGTAATGGGGCCTGATGGGATTCATCCCAGAATTCTAAAAGAACTAAGGGTAGAACTAGTGACACCACTGACTACCCTCTAACAAATCATGGGAGGATGGGGTGGTACCTGAGGACTGGAGGAGGGCAGATGTGTTTCCCTTTCACAAAGTGGGAGCAGGGCAGAAGCAGGAAACTACAGACCTGTTAGTTTAACCTCAGTGGTAGGGAAAATGATGGAATCACTTCTGAAGGAAAGAATTATTGAGTACCTAGAGGCCAGTGGGGCACAGGACCCAAGGCAGCATGGATTCACGATGGGAAGGTCGTGTCAGACGAATCTAATTGATTTCTTTGACTGGGTGACTAAAGTAGTAGACCAGGGAGGGGCTGTGGACATGGCCTACCTAGAATTTAGCAAGGCATTAGATACAGTCCCACACAAAAGATTAATACACAAGTTAGCCAGCCTTGGAGTGGGCCCCAAGGTGGTAGCCTGGATAAAAAATTGGCTAGACAACAGGACGCAAAGGGCAGTAGTAAATGGAGTACACAGTGAAGAAAGGAGGGTTACTAGTGGGGTACCGCAGGGTTCAGTACTGGGACCAGTCCTTTTTAATGTCTTTGTAAGTGACATTGCAGAGGAACTGGAAGGAAAAGTATGTCTCTTTGCAGATGACACAAAGATCTGCAACAGGGTTGATACACAAGATGGAGTGCAAAGGATGAGAAGAGACTTGGCAAGGTTGGAGGAATGGTCAAATGTATGGCAGCTCAGATTCAATGCAAAGAAGTGCAAGGTAATGCACATGGGAAACAAAAATCCAGGGGAAGAGTACACAATGGGGGGTGAGATACTGACAACAGTAAAAATGGACAAGGACCTGGGGGTAATTATATCAGATGACCTAAAGGTGGGCAAGCAATGTGAGAAGGCAGTAAGGAAGGCAAGCGGGATACTGGGATACATAGGAAGAGGCATCAATAGTAGAAAACAGGAAGTTGTTATCCCTCTGTACAGACAGTGGGTGAGACCCCATCTGGAGTACTGTGTGCAGTTCTGGAGACCCCATCTCCTCAAAGACATAGACAGAGTGGAGGCTGTCCAGAGGAGGGCAACCAAAATGGTGCAGGGTCTGCACCAGAAGACATACTAAAGAAAGACTAAAGGAGCTTAATATGTATACCCTTGAGGAAAGAAGGGAGAGAGGGGACATGATAGAAACTTTCAAGTACCTCAAGGGAATCAACAAAGTCCAAGAGGGTAGCATCTTTCAGAAAAAGAGATGTGCAAGAACAAGGGGGCACAATTTGAAGATAGAGGGGGGACGGCTCAGAGGTAATGTGAGGAAGTATTTTTTCACGGAGAGGGTTGTAGATGCATGGAACAGCCTCCCTGAGGAGGTCGTGGAGTCAAGAACAGTGGAGGAATTCAAGAATGCATGGGACAGACATAAGGCAGTCCTAGTGGGGGGTAGGAAGAAGTAAGCTGTTGGTTAACTAGGACCTGCAGCTTATTTGTTAGGTAGGAAATGGGCAGACTAGGTGGGCCAAGCGGTCCTTATCTGTCGTCAAATTCTATGTTTCTATGTAACAAAGAGATGCGCACTAGAGGGAATAACCTACGCCTGAGAGGGGGAAGGCTAAGAAATAATGTCAGGAAGTACTTTTTCACGGAGAGGGTGCTAGACCCATGGAACAGCCTTCCCCCAGCAGTGGTTGTTGCAAAGATGGTGAATTAATTTAAACACGCATGGGACACACACTATGGTAAAAGCAAAACAATCAACCTATAGGGACGGGGGTAAGATTCACGGGCAGACTAGATGGAACACAAGGTCCCCATCTGCCGTCATCTTGTTATGTTCCTATGGGAAAAAATGGTAATTATGAGCATCGCTGGTTGTGATGTGCTAGTTGTGTGCAGGCCCGGTAATGTGTTCATTATCTGGATCAAATGTGCAAGACAGGGGGATTTAAAGGCTGTGTAGAATAAGGCAGTGAAAACTAGAAAATGGAAATAAGTAGTTTGATGGTGAGGAGGCAGCTAGACATGTGAGCAGAGGCAGGTAAGAGATGAAGAGGCATGAAATGAGTGATGAGTATATTATAGTAGGGGCATTGTTAAGGAGGGGTGGGAAGGTGCATTATGTTAGAATAAAAGTAATGCTTGGTGCTGCAGTAGAGAACTGTGATAGAGGCAATTGCTAATGCAGACAATCAAACAGTAGACCTGAAATGGCGGCAGATGTAGAACTCAGTATATAGGCATTAGTAGTAAGATGGCATGATTAAATTTAGTTGTGTCTTTATTGGCGGTGCAGGTGATACTGAACAAGGGGGTGGGGTAAATATATTGGTAAGAGAATAAAGTGCAACTGCCGAGCCCAGGTGGGTGTATTGGGGGATGGTGGTATCATCCCACTGTGTTGCAGCAGTGGCGGCCAGGAAAAAAAAACAAATCAGCTGATTTTGCCAACAGAAAATAGAGATCCAGGCAGCTAAGTGTAATGGTGCCAAACACCAGTCCAACGTGGGACCAGTACCTGAGAGTCCTCAGTGTCGACTGGCGTGGGGGGGGGGCTAGAGATGCATGCCCTCTCGACCTGTCCTTGGCTCCCTTTGACTGATGCAGAATCAGAGTCTGCAGTGTCGATGGGCAGGGAGGGGGGCTGGTGATGAATATCCACTCAACATGTCCATGGCTCCCTTTACCTCAGCAGAATATGAGAGTCCTCAGTGTAGACAGGCATTTGGGGGGGACTGGAGACGAATGCCCTCTCGACCTGTCCATGGCTCCCTTTTAGTGAGGCATAATCTGAGAGTCCTCGTGTTGACGGGCATGGGGGGAGGGCTGGAGACGAATTCCTTCTCAACCTGTCCGTGGCTCCCTTTGACTGAGGTGGAATCTGAGAGTCCTCAGTGTTGACGAGTGCGGGGAGGGTGGGGGCCTGGAGACAACTGCCCTCTTGACCTGCTCTGCCAGCGTATGGCCTTCAACAGGCCCATGAAGGCTCAAAACTATGTATACAATGTCTATTTTATCAATATATATACAATTGTAAGTAATAATTACATGGTTTAAAGTAAAAATATCCACCTTAGAAAACTGCTAATCAAAATCGGCTGATTGCTAATTATTTTTCATTTTGATTAGCAAAGGCCACTAATCAACTCTCCGACACTAATTTATGCCTTGATAGTAACGCAGAATTCTATGCACATCTAAAGCATGGAGCAATGCTTCCCCTGGATTGACTTGCTCTGGATAATAAACAGGCAGGTGGACAACTTGATGTAAGGTAAACTCAGACATCAGGTTAGGAAGAAACTTAGGATTCATATGCAAAGAGACCCTGTCTTTGTGGAAAATTCAATAAGAAGACGCACACATCAGAGCCTGAAGCTCAGAAATCTTTTGAGCAGAAGTACTAGCAACTAGAAATAATACTCTCCATGACAGAAAGTGTAGCTCGCAACTTGTGGTTGGCTCAAAGGGAGCCAAAGTAAGTTTTCCCAGAGTAAAATTCAAGTCCCAAAGTGGGACTGGATGACAGATAAGAGGCTTCATATGGAGAATACCTCTCAAAAGAAAAAATTACTCACCTTAGTAATGTTGTTTCTTCTAATGGAGTCTTGCTATATTATGACATATGCAGTATAACCCCAGGTTAGAACTGCTCCAGAGGTGAAAGAGTTAACTTTCCATGAAGGGCATGGAATCTTGAGCGCGAGCTCGGTTGAACACTCTGTCTGTTGAAGCTCAAACTTAAACTGTCAGATCTTTACGAGCAAAAACTCACTAAGGTTCTGTGTGGAAGCCGTAAACCTACACTAGCCACTGGCTACTAACTACAAAAACATCTTTTTGTTCTTGATCCCAAAACAAAGACTCAAGTCGGGGGATTCAAGAAAGAAAAAATTAAGCATAACACCCAAGCACCCTAGCAGGGTGAAAATAAAGTGGGCATCAATGAAGTGCCAACATTGCACTGCCCACCCACATCCCAAAAATAGAGGTTCTGAGAGGGGCAGGCTGGGGGGAGGTCATAATATAGCAAGACTCCATTAGAAGAAACAACATTACTAAGGGGAGTAATTTTTTCTTCAAACAACATAAAGTCTTGCTATATTATGACATATGCAGACTACACAGCAGTACCTCCATGGAGGAGGGACAGAACCTACTTGGGAAATAGGCTCTGAAGCACAGCTGTGTTAAATCGAGCATCACTCCTAGCCTGGATATCCAAGGAGTAATGCTAGTAAAAGTGTGAACTGTTTTCCAGGTAGCTGCTTGACATATCTCTAGGATAGAATGTCCCCGGCAGCAGCCAGAGACGCAGCTGTACCTCTGGTAGAGTGAGCCCTCAGGCCTGAGGGAGGAACCTTACCCAGTTTTTCATAACAGAATTGATACAAGAGACAATCCACCTGGCAATGGATCTTTAGTGGCAGGTTTCCTTACCAACCTCACCATAAGTGAGGAACAATTGGAGGGATTCGACCTGCTGACCCTTGGTACGTCTCTATATAGTAACTAAGGGCTCTTTTGACATCTAAACTGTGCAATCTCCTCTCACCAGAGGAGGAATGGTCAGTGAAGTACACAGGAAGAGACATGGATTGATTAAGGTAAAGTCTGAAACCACCTTAGGCAAAACTTCCTGTTAGTCCTGAGGACCACCTTATCTCTATGAAAGGAGATAAAATCAGGCTCCACTGACAAGGCTTGTAGCTCACTTATGCGCCTGCAGAGGTGATGGCTACCAGAAACACAGTTTTCCAAGTCAAGTACTTCAGCTCTGCTGAAGACAATGGCTCAAAAGGGTTGCATAAACTGATCGATGCAAATATTAAGATCCCAAGCAGGGGCAGGGTCTCGAACGGGGTTGTGTGAAGCAACCCTTAAAAACTTGGAGAACACAGGGTGAGCTAATAAAGAAGAGGGCTTACCTGCTGATAAGAAGACAGACACAGCTGCCAAGTGCACTTTTAGGGTAGCTGGTCTCAGCCCCAAGGATTCAAATGCACCAAATAATCCAGGATCGTGGGCACGCCAGCAGATTCTGGGGAAATATGTTTACCAGCACACCATATGGAAAATCTCTTCCATTTTGAATTATAGGTAGCCCTGGTGGAAGGCTTCCTAGAGGCCTTCAAAATATCCAATACACCTTGAGAAAGGTGTAGGTCAGCAAACTCTAACTCTTCAAGAGCCAAGCCTTGAGATTGAGAGATTTGAGGTTCGGACCCCAAACTCTCCCCTGGGCACAGGTTAACAGGTTGTGATTCCTGGGAAGACATAGGGGAGGGTGGACTGCTAAGGACATGAGGAGTGGGTACCAGGGCTGCCTGGCCCAATCTGAAGCAATCAGGATCATCCTGTAGGATTGAGATCTGATTCTGACTAGCACTTTGAAAAGAAGGGGAAGGGGGAAAGCATAGAGAAACTTCCCTTCCCAACTGAGGAGGAAGGCATCCAGAGGGACTGAGCCCAACACTGGGGGCCTGCAGCAAAAAAGGGGAAGTTGGTGATTGTCTGGGGCTGCAAAGAGATCTATTTGCGGGGTGCCCCATCTGGCAAATACTACCTCCAGTACTAGGGGATCCAGTGCCCATTCGTGATGGCCTTGGGAAATCCTGCTGAGAGCATCTGCTAGGACATTGTCCTTGCCTGGGAGGTGAACTGCCGTAAGGGAGGCATTCAGAGAATAAGCCAGAGACCACAACTTCATTGCTTCGGTGCACAAGGCCGTAGACCGAGTGCCCCCTTGCTTGCTGATGTACCACATTGTAGTGGTATTGTCTGTTCTGACCTGAACCACCTTGTTCTGGACAGATGTGGAAAACCTGGAGTGCTAGAAAACTGCTCTGAGTTCCAGCAAATTGATGGGAGCAGAGATTCCTGAGGGGACCACAGCCCTTGGGTGGAAAGGTCGCCATGTGAGCTCCCCAACCCCAGAGGAATGCATCTGTAGTAAGGGTCAAGGAATGAGACTGGGGAGTGAAGGGAACCCCCTGTCTCAGATTGTTCTGATCCTGCCACCACTGAAGGGCCTGGATCAGGGTTTGAGTCACTGGAATCAATTTGGTTAGGGGATCTGTCCTTTGAGACCAAAAGGCTCTCAAATGGAACTGAATGTCCCTCATCTGAAATCTCACTCCCTGCACCACTGCTGTAGAAGCAGCCATGTGCCCCAGGAGCTGTAGAAAATGCCTTGCTGGTCGAGAGACCTGCAGGGTGAAAAAGGAGGCCAGAGACACCAGGGTCCTTGCTCTTTCCAGAGGAAGGAAGGCTCTGGCTTCTTTTGTGTTCAGTTCTGCACCTATGAAGGTGAGAAGCTGGACAGGCTCCAGAACTGACTTTGGAAGATTGAGAAGGAAACCTAGAGATGTAAGCAGTTGCTGGGTTACTTGTAAGTGTAGTTTGACCTGTTCTGGAGACTGGCCTACAATGAGCCAGTCGTCCAGATAAGGAAAGATGGCAATCTTTTGTCTTCTTAAATGAGCAACTGCTACTGCCAGGCATTTTGTGAACACCCTTGGGGCCGAGGTGAGGCCGAAGGGCATTGCTCTGAACTGGTAATGGCCTGAGGGCAGTTCGAATCTGAGGTACTTTCGATGGGAGCTTCTGATGAGAACATGGAAGTAGGCATCCTTGAAGTCCAGGGAGGCTAGCCAGTCCCCTGGCCTTAGAGAGGGTAAAATAATCCCCAGGGTCACCATTTTCAACTTTGGTTTTAAAAGGTGCTTGTTTAGATACCGGAGATCCAGGATGGGCCGCCATTCTCCTGTCTTTTTTGGGGTAAGGAAGTACCTGGAGTACAACCCTTTGCCCTGGTGTATGGGTGGACCACGGCTCTGAGAGCCAGGAGGGAAGAAACTTCTGCTTCCAGGGCAAGTGCCTCTGATGGGTTTGCAGGTGGAAAAGATCTGGCTCTCATCTTCGGAAATTTTTTGAAGCTGAGAACAGTCCCTGGCTTACTACTTCCAGGACCCACTTGTCTGATGTTAAAGACTTCCAGTCCTGGACAAAGTAAGCCAGCCTGCCCCCTACCGGTAGTGGAGAATCGGCCCTGGCCACCCCATCAGGGAGCCTGTTTTGCAGGGGCTTTGGGTTGAGGGGTAGAAGCAGGATTACTAGAACCCTTCTGCCCCTTCCTCTAAAGAACTCCCTCTGGGCATAAGCAGAAGAGGAGGCCTGGGCTTGGTAAAACGGCCTATGAAAAGGCCTGCCCCTGCCCCTGACATGCTGCCTTTGAGGAGTGACTTGCCTTTCTTTGGCCTGTGCACTCCTATAGGTGGTCCTATACTCATCCATTTTCTTCATATAATTCTCTGTTTGCTCCCCAAACAGAGAATTTCCCACAACAGGAAAATCCATAGCCTTAGACTGGGTATCCTCTGACAGGGCAGTACATCTGAGCCAGGCCATTCTTGAAGAGACACAGATGTAGCCATGACTCTTGATGAAACATCATTAGAGTCTACTGCAGCATGAAATTGCACCTTGATGCCTCAATACCATCCGCAGCCACCTGCTCCAGCTCCTGGCAAGCTGGTCAGGGGCCTGTTTTGCTAGGGCCAGGACAGTATCCCACCTGGATTTCTGGACCTAGCTAAATGCTCATATAATTTGCCTGTCTGAGTCCCAAAGATGCTGCCACGTGCTGCTTTTTGCCATGGCATCCATCCTCCTGGAATCCTTTTCAGGAGGGTGAGAGGCTAGAGGAATATTAGCATTGTCACAGGCTGCAGCCTGCACTACCCCCACATGGCTGCACTGCTGGGATAGGAACTCCATATCAGAGCCTGATAAAGCATACCTCTTGTCCATCCTTTTATCCACAGGGAGGATAGAATGAGGAGTTTTCGAATTTTACTGTCTGTTTCCTAAAAGATTTATGCAAGGGAATAGACAGTCTCCTAGACTCTGGAATATCCATCATTTCCACAAAACAGGCTCTTCTAGATCATCAACAGCTTCTCAACAGGGAGTTGCAGAGTCTCAGCAACTTTCTTGTAAAACAAAAAATGAGAAGGGGACTCAGATAGCCTGGGAGGGGACACTCCTGAGGGTCTGTCTGGAGAGATGTCCGGTTCAATGGGCACATCCAGACTTTCAAAATCACACTCACTCTCCTTGTACCCCTCCTCCCCTTCCCCCGGTTCATAAAAATCCTCAAAATCATAATCTTGAACCGGGGAACCGTCCGAACTGGGCACCTCCCTAATGGTGCCGGTTAGGACAGAACTGGGGAAAGAGACTGGACAATTTGAATAGCTTTGGCTATTTCTTCAGCAGTTGGAGAAAGAACTTTTGGCCCCAAACTAGCTGACCTTCTAGTCCTTTTAGTTGGAACCGGCTCCTCAGAGCTGGCTCTTCATCTGCCCGAGGAAGTATCGCCCTGGTCAGAGGGCACTCCCTCAGGTTCGGTTGGAACCGAACCGGGCTGGCCATCCGGGTCAGCGGACTTTTTGGCCTCCCTTTCCCTGAGCCTACCAACTCTTTTTTCCATGGTGGCAGCAGGAAAATTCTTACAAATCTGGCAGTCAACATTGAGGTGGTCAAACCCCAGACAATATACACAAGTGGTGTGTGGGTCAGCCTTAGCAAAGGCTTCCCCACAGAGGCCACAGTGCTGAAACCCAGTGGGTCCGTTTTTTCTTTTGGGTTTCTCAGACACAGTGCCAGCCTAACCAAAACTTGCCCGTTAATGGCAATCCACCAATCAAGACTCTCTTATCGGTTCCCAACCGTGTCACGGGTCGTGGAAAAAAACGTAATAAAACCCGTTTTTTTTAGAACCGATAAGAACCGGGAACCGCACTCTAAAGGACTAGAAGGTAATTTTAAAACCCATCTGATCGGTTCAAACCGAACCGAAAAAGAAGTTTACAAGTTCCACACAGAAGAAAAAAATAATAAATAAGCCTATCTATTACTTACAATACCACAGACAGAGCTTGAACCGACGATCAAGTGGCTAAATTTCGCAACAAAACCGAGAATTACACTTTAAAACCGACAAAACGAACCGGCAGCAGGAGGAATCTCCGAGCGACTGTTCAGTGAGGCGGAGTAAAGAATCTGACAATTTAAGTTTGAGCTTCAACAGACAGAGTGTTCAACCGAGCTCGTGCTCAAGATTCCATGCCCTGCATGGAAAGTTAACTCTTTTACCTCCGGAGCAGTTCTAACCTGGGGTTATACTGCATATGTCATAATATAGCAAGACTTCATGTTGTTTGAAAGGTACAGTACACCTCTAGCTGTGCCACCGTACAGCCTTTAACAGGCCCATGAAGGCTAAAACAGCAGACAGGTGCCCTCTAAGGGAGTAGTATTTCAGACCAGAATCAAAGGGGCAGCAAATACTCCAAAATCTGATTCACAGGACAAGAGATCGGGTCCACCTTCAACAGGCACATGGAAGGCTGAAACAGCAGACAGGTGCCCTTTAAGGGAGGAGTATTTCAGTCCAGAATCTGAAAGAGGCAGCAAATGCTCCAAAATCTGATTCACAGGACAAGAGATCAGGTCCAGCTGATGGGCAGTCACCCACAGAAAAAAGTGCTTCTGCTTCACGGAATAATTGGCCATGGTGGAGGGCTTCCTGGCTGCCACCAGAACATCAGCCACCTTGGGGGACACCACAAACCTGGCCGTGGTTATACCTTCAAGAGCCAGGCATGAAGATGCAGTGCCCCTGAGGTCCGGAAGGACCAGGGTGCCCTATGCCTGGGAGAGCAAGCCAGTGCACAGGGTTAGGGACACCGGAGGTTCCATTGCCAACGGCTGCAGTAAAGGGAACCAAATCTGACGAGGCAGGGGGGTGGGATGAGGATCATGATCGTCCCCTCCATCCTGAGCTTGATTAGCACCCTCTGTATTAGGGAGAAGGGAGGAAAAGCGTAAAGGAACCTTCCTTTCCAAGAGAAGGACAATGCATCTCACCAAGAAACTCCAGGCCCTGAAGAGAACAAGCAAAAACGCAGCAGTTTTACACTGAGTGGGGACGCAAAAAGGTCCAACTCTGGACGACCCCATTGGTTGAACAGGACTTCTACAACTGAGGTCAGCATTTCCCACTCGTGCATCCAAGACTTCAACTGGTTGAGTGTATCCATCAGGACGTTTTGGATGCCAGGAACATCGATGGCCGACGGTTCTAGACTGTGGTTCAGAGCCCAGTACCATACCCTCACCGTTTCCTGACACAGAGGGTATGAATGGACTCGCCTTGTTTGTTGATGTAATGAGCTACCTTGATATTACCCGTCTGCACCAGCAGATGGCCCAGGAACAGATGAATCTGGAAAACTTGTAAAGCACACAGAATGACCCTCATCTCTTAAGACACTGATGTGGAAGGCAGTCCCCACTCTAGATCACATCCCTTGAGGCGGAGGAGGTCCCATATGAGCTCCCTAGCATCTGTGGTGAGAATATGCAGAGGGAAAAGAATAAGAAAGGGAACCCCTTTCAATAGGTGGATGGGTTCTATCCACCAAAGGAGTACCTATTTGACTGGAGAGGAGTCCCGAACCGGTTGTTCTAGGTAAATGGTACGCTGATCCCACTGAGCCCACTTAACATCCACTGGGGGAGGCTTACCAGCAGCCAGGCTAGAGGAACCATGACAAAGGCTGCGGCCATCAGGCCCAAGAGCCTGAGGAAGGCAGTGGTGGTAACATATCCGCTGTTGAAAAGCAAGTGGGCCTGAGTGCCCTCCCCCTGCCGGCGGTCCACCAGGTCATGGGGCAGGAAAGCCATACCCAGGCCATGTCCTGTACTGCCCCTATGTACTGTAGGTGCTGACAAGGGGTCAAGACTGTCTTCAGCTGGTTGACCGAGTCCCAGAGCCTGTGATAATTGTCTGGTATGCACCAGGGTCCACAGCCAGTGTTCTTTGGACTGCATTTTGAGTAGCCATTCGGCCAGACAAGGAAGGACATACGAACAAACAAAACTACCAGCAGAAACAGACCATACTATTCTATCAAGTCTGCTCGAGTGTACAGCTCAGCCTAATTACTGGACCTGTCCCACCCTGCCCCCAGGAGTTATCCTCTTTCCTCCCTTCTACCCAACAGCTATAATTCTCTTTTTTACCCTGCCCCACCTCTTCCTGAAACTTCCCACCATTTTTGCTGATACCACCTCCTTGAGCAGTTCATTCCACCCTGACACCACCCTTTGTGAGGAAAAAGTGCTTCTTCGTGTCCCTTTTAAATCTACTCCCATTAATGTCAGGCTATGCCCCCTTATGGTCCCTGTCACAACCCCACTCCTAGGGTCAGGCCCTCTGCTCCCAGTGCCCAATCTTTAAGTGCAATTCGTGAACAGGGGACAAACAGAGACACTTTCCTGTTTGTTTTGGGTCAGAGCAAACTACCAGTCTCGAGTCCTGGGGTCAATTATGAACCCTTTTTAGCCAGCACACCCAGGAAATAGGTCCAAATATCGCACTCTTCAGGGAAAGCAGCACAATACTTGACCCAGGGGGCATACAATCAACCTGGTTCACAACCCCCTGCCAACTCAATTGAGACGCTGGTATTTTTCTTACCTTGCTGGATTTTTACACAGATCCTTGTTAGCATGGCTACATATGGTGACACAATAAGCAATTTAACAGTTATGTCAGAATTACCAATACTGTTCCAACTTTCACACTCAAAATGAGAAAATGTCTCGGGCAGGTTTAAGGAAAAACAAATTTACTAAAACTAAAAATAGTAAATAAATACAGTACATAAAACAGAACATATATGCATAATGATTACAGTCAGAAAATAAAATCGACAATTACAAAACAAAGCGCTTTGAAAATGAATTAACTAGTTCTAACTCAGTTTCAGTTGGCAAAGGTTCACATTTGAATTATCAGTCTTGGCAGAAGTGGTCTCTCTTGAGTCCAGGAACAGAGTGTCCCTTGGAAGTCCAGAACAAAAAAAAAGTCAGTCCTTTCAGGAGGCTTCACCAATATCAAAGAGGCCAAAAATGTCCCTCCCATCCTGTGATGTCACAGCTCTGGGCTGCTAGTGTGAGGTCACATGCAGTTCTACATTCTTAATTTGTAATATGACAAGTGTATAGCCAAATATTGCAGCTTACTGCCTGTGTGAAATCTGCAACAAGCGCAATATTTTAATTATAACAAGACAGAATGTCTTCATCAGAGTATGGTTTATGGCAGGTTACAATACCCCTTTGATCTTTCAGAGAAACATCCTGGAAACACTTCTCACAGATGGGTGAATTTTCACAGGTATCTATCAGAAACTGCTTCCCTCTTGATACGCCTTAAAAGGCTATATTTTATGACAAGCTGCCTTGGTTCAAAGCAGTGGTTTGGTTTATGACCTTGGTTTTATTATAGTCCCAGAAGTCAGCTTTTATAAGCTAGTTATGACAGCAAGCAAGGCCAGAACATTTTTTTTCTTTTAAAAATCCAATGTCCCATGATGCCTTGTTCTGACTGCCATGTTTCACAAGCAGAATTCAAAGCCATATATTTATATCAAAATTTTATACACATAGCTGGCAGATGGCAATTCCCATTACAGTCCCCTCCCTTTTTAAACTGAAGATGCCCATCATTCCTACCCTGTTTATACCCTTCAGGTACTTGAAGGTTTCTATCATATCCCCCCCCTTTCCCTTCTGTCTTCCCAGAAATACATATTGAGCTCCCATAATCTCTCACCATATGGTTTGTCTCCCATGCCCTGGATCATCTTGATCACCCTCCGTTGAACCCCCTCTAGTAGTTTGATGTCCTTCTTCAAATAACTGCACCAGAACTGTAAACAGTACTCCAGATGTGGTCTCACCAATGACCTTTCTCCTTCCTGGAGGCGATTCCTCTGGTAATGCACTCCAGCATTTTATTTATTTTGGCAGCCGCTTTACAGCACTGCGCAAGTGTTTCATGTTGCCCCTGACTATCACCCCTAGATCCTTGTCCTCCTCCGAGCTGAACACCAGTACTCCACCCCCCCAGCCACTAAGTGGCCCCATGGTTCTTAACTCCTAGGGGCAAGACCTTGCATTCCTTAGAGCTGAAGCCCAACTGCCAGATGTCAGACTATTTCACAAGCTTAGCCAGATCCTCTCTGAGCTCCTACCTCCCCTCCTCTGTGTCCACCCTTCCAAAGAGCTTAGTACATCTGCAAATAGACAGATTTTACTTTTGACCCCTCCGCTATGTCACCAATAAAGATGTAAAATAGCACTGGTCTGAGGAATGAACCCTGTGGGACCCCACTGGTTACAGGTCTAGGTCTGGGTGGTACTCCTTCTATCATCACTGTCTGGTTCCTGTCTTGCAGACAGCCCTTGACCCCGATTCCCATGTTATTCAGCCTGCTGATCAACCTGCCATGTGGTACGGAGTTGAAGACCTTACTGAAGTCCAGGTATAGGACATCCACAGACTGGCCCTTGTCCAACACCCTTGTGACCCAGTCAAAAAATTCCTTAATGTTTGTTTTACAGGATCTTCCCCTGACAAACCCATGCTGCCTATCATCCTGGAGACCATTTGCCTCTAGGAAGGTCACCAGCCTTTCTTGTAGAATACTCTCTTGCCCACCACAGAGGTTAGGCTGACCGGCCTGTAGTTGCCAGGTTCATCCCTGGGACCACCCTTGTGGAGCAACAGAGTCCTTCCCTCCTGAGGGCTTCCGCCACCACTACCCAGCATTTGATAAAGATCCGAGGCACAGAGAGCAAGATAACTGGCAATGCCCAGAGCTGGCAGTGCTCCCCCTGGGGCTGAAACTGATGTACTGCCTGAAGGAAGCACTCACCACGAGGTGCAGGGAAGAAGCCTGCATGTCGAGGGAGCATATCCAGTCTCCCTGATGCATAAGGGATAGCACGCCCTGTAGTGTCTCCCCACAGAATGTTTTGTAGTAGACAAAAAAAAAAAATCTAGGATTGGAGGGCCCAGACGGAACATGGATCTCCTGCACTCTTGGATGCCAGGTAGAAAAGCGGGAGAAGAACCCTCCATTCCTTGGAGTCTTTGGAACAAGTTCTATGATCCATTCAGGCTTTTAGCAATGTGTGAATTCTTCTCCTGCCCCCACAGCACTGTGGACTGGGGTGGAGCTAGACTCATCTGGAGGTTGAACTGAAGGCCACTCCAGAGGAGCTAGGGTGTAACCTAGCTCTATGAGCTGCTGGTCCCAGCTGTAATTGTAATCTCCAGCCAGCTATCCAGCTGGAGAAAAGCGATCCCAAATCCCTGCCCCCTGTGGTTAAGAATGGGGGGGTGAGGGCATGCGTATGTAGTACGTGTGGCCAGGGTTGCAGCACCTCCCCTGCATATCTGTCGAGGTAGGGGGGTCAGGGACATACTCGGCATTTCCCTGAACAGCTGGTGTCCTGTATGTGCATTTGGGGGGGCACAAGGAAAAGGCGCCAGCCAGACACTTCATGGCTGGGTTAGAAGAAAGAGATAGAGGACTGACCACAGTGTCCACCCGAGACCTGGCTGAACCCACATGTCTGCCCCAAGGGGCATGCAGCCACGGAAGGCGAGCAGACAGGTAGGGCAGATGAAAAAATGACATTATAGTAATCTTGTTTCTTCCCAGTGATACTCAGGTATTCATAACTTTCTACAGTAAGCCCTTTAGCTAGAACTGCCAGGAGAGAGAATAGAACACATACAAATGAAACTCTGCACATGATAACATTTCAAATGCTGCCCCATATTAACTGCCAAAGTTCTAAAACTCCTCAGATTTCCTAGACGCCTGGGAAGGCAGGCCCCTAGGACTATGAATACTGGAAAGTAATAATAATTAGTAATAATTAATAATATTATTAAGAATTAAACCCTTAATCCCTTAAATAAAAACCCTCCGACTGGAGGGGAAAGACACAACAGATACCCCCCCAAAAAATTCATTATCACCTGAAAAAGGGGAACACAACATGAACCCTGTTTATCAAAATTGTGCCAGAAAGTGGTATATATACCTCTGGGAGCACATTATACAGGAGTGCAGAGGCTATAAGTTCTGGAAGTGGGGAGGCCGGGTGTGGAAAGTAATGACTACCAGAGTATCACTGGGAAGAAACAAGATTACTATGGCAAGTCATTTTTTCTTCTAACCCCAGTAATACTCAGGTATTCATAACTTTCTGCAGACTACAAAGCAGTATCATTGGAGGTGGGCACAGAAATACAGGTTACTCACCTGTAACAGGAGTTCTAGGAATGGTATATGTTGTTCATCTACACTGTCTGGCAGATTCCTTGCCGCTTTAAATCTTGCCGGAAGGTCTTCAAGCTGGCTCCTCCCACCCACCCAGGTGGTAAAACTCTCGGCTCCACCCCATGACGCCAGATCTAGCCCGCTGGAAGCCAGGTTAAAGGCCGAAGCCGGGAGGTTAGAACAGGGATGACCAACATATACCATTCTAGAACCCTGTTACAGGTGAGTAACCTGTATTTCTAGGACATGGATATGTTGTTCATCCACACTGTCTGGCAGACTCTAGCAGTTCCCGAGGAGGAGGCAGGCAAGGCACACACCTACTTAGGGAATAAAGGGCTGGAGGCAGAGACTTAAACCAGCATCCGTCGTGACTCAAGGTCGATGTTAGTGGGTAATTAAGGTATGTGCAGACTTCCAGGTAGCAGCCCTGCAGATATCCTGGATAGGGACATCCCTGGAAGCAGCTACCGATGCAGCGGTATGGCGGGTAAAATGAGCTCTGATCCCCTCTGGGAGGTTCCATGCCCACCAACCTATAGCAGAGTTCTATGCAGGAGGTGACCCACTTGCTCATCGTCCGCTTGGCTGCAGGTCTGCCAGGTGCGGCTTCAGCGTAGGTGACAAACAGCTGGCGAACCTCTCCCCGAACTTCAGCCATACACTCCTTAAGTAAGCAAGCGCTCTACTAGGGTCCAATATGGGGCCTATATTCAGCCTCCGAGGTGTGACTGGGGTAGAACACCGGCAGAGTCAACACCTGGCTAAGGTGAAGCTCCAACACCACCTTCGGAAGGAACTTCGGGTGGGGCGCAGGACAATCTTGTCCCTGCAGAAGACCAGATAGGGAGACTCAAGGGAAGCACCTGGAGCTCTCCCATCCTTCTGGTTGACGTGATAGCCACCAAAAAGGCGGTCTTCCACAACAGGTGGGAGATATCACACCTGTGCATTGGTTCGAATGGCTTGCCCGTGAGCTTGGCCAATACCAGCAGTAGATCCCACGGAGGTGGAGGTTCTCGCACCGGAAGGGAAATGTGATCAAAGCCTTAGAAAAGCGCCAGCTGGCCATTAGCGGGCCGTGTGATTTCTCCGGCCATGACGCCGGGCGCACCCGGGTTCGGGAAACTGACCGGATCGCCGGAGGGCTAGCCGAGGGAGAAGGATGGAGTCCAATGGACGGCTCTCCTCTGGGGAGGGTGGCAACAATCTGAGACTGAGGATTCTGGCGGAGGCCAGGAGATCCAAGGCTGCCGACGCTCAGTAAGGGGAGGGAGGCGGGCAGAAGCCGCGCCATTGCACGTCCCCGCCTCCTCTGGGGAGAAAAAACGGAAAATGGAAGGCGGGCCGGTCCACCGAAGGAATGAAACCCTCCCCAGAGGTCCTCAATTCACCGCCGCCACTGCAGGGACCCCGACTAGTTACAGTTCCGTGGCGCCCCACCCTCCAGGGGGTAAGCCGGGGGGGTGACCGAGGGTCCTCAGCAGCTATAGGCAGCGATGGAGGTCTCCAGGGGCCGTGACCAGGGCAGAAAAATAGTCGGTGGTCCGACCAAGAAAAAAGGAGAATATAAAAAAAAAAAAAAAAAAAAAAAGCGCCAGACCACCTTCTCCTGCGCCACCGACTGCTTCCCGGCCCACGCCCGGTAAGCAGAGATGGCTGCCAGGTGCACCTTAAGGGTCGTCGACCGAAGCCATTGCTGAGAAAAGGACCACAGGTAGTCCGGAATGCTTGCCAAGGAAAAGGAGAAAGGGTCCAGGTCCTTTCCCTGACACCAAATGGAGGATCTCTTCCATTTGAAGGCATAGCATTTTCTGGTCGACTCCTTACGGGATGCCTCAACGACGTTGAGGACCTCGTCAGAAGACCCAAGGCCTGGAAATCTAGCCGCTCAGGAACCAGGCCATCAGGTGCAGGGATTGAAGGTCCGGATGGAATACCTTCCCCTGATGACTGAGATTAGGTCCGGGCGGGCTGGAAGCCACCTCGGAGCCTGGAGCTGAGACTGAGGAGATCTGGATACCAGAGCTGGAGGAGCCAGTCAGGGGCTACCAGAATCACCTGCGCCTTGTCCCTCCTCGCCTTAAGAAGCACCTTGTGGATCAAGGGAAATGGGGGAAAGGCGTAGAAGAGGTCCGGGGTCCATGGCCTCGAGAAGGCATCCCCCTGCAGCGAGCCCTGCTGAGGGGGGCGGGCATGAAACAGTCTCAGCTTCGCATTCTCCCTGGAGGCAAAAAGGTCCACCTGAGGCGTGACCCAGTGGGAGAAGAGATCTTGTACTACCTCCAGCAGGAGAGAACCACTCGTGAGACGCAGCCCCTATCCGGCTTAGGGCATCGGCCAGGGTGTTGGAGGCTCCTGCCACGTGAATGACTAGGAGATCCGCCTCCAGGCTGCGCACGAGAACATATGCAGAGAGCTTCCTTGCATAACAGCATGGAGCGCGTCCTGCCCTGGACGGTTTAAGTAGTACATGGTCGTGGTATTGTCCGTCTGGACCTGAACCACTTGACCCGGTAGAAACGGAGCAAAGGCGGTGAGAGCTAGGCAGACCGCTCGGAGCTCCAGCAGGTTGATATAGCATCGGGACTCCAGAGGGGACCAGAGGCCGTCTGCTCTGTGCTCCCCCAGATGGGCACCCCAACCCATCAGAGATGTATCGGTTGATAGAGAGACCGTCGGCTAGGGGCGGACGAACGGGATGCCCTCCTGCAGATGTGCCGGAACGGTCCACCACTGGAGAGCGTTCCACATTTCCTGGGTCACTGTCACCAACTGATCCAATGGATCGAAGCGTTGTGACCACTGACTGGCCAGTCCCTGTTGAAGGGGACGAATGTACCAACGGGCCCAACGGACCACGCTGGTGCAGGCCGCCATGAGGCCCAGGAGACGCAGGAGTCCCGGGCAAGGCGCAATTGCCCAACCAGAAATGATTGGACAAAGGAGGAAAGAACCTCGGCCCTGTCTGCTGGGAGCTGTGCTCTGGCTCGAAGAGAGTCGAGCTCTGCCCCGATGAAATGTATCACCTGCTTTGGCACGAGTTCCGACTCGGCCTCGTGGAAGAGGAGACCAATCTGAGAGCAAACCTGGAGGGCCAGAGCTCTGGACCACTCCACCTCCGCTCTGGAGGGGGCTGCCAACAGCCAGTTGACCAGGTAGGGCTACACCCGGACCCTTCGGCGCCGCAGGAATGCTGTCACCACTGCCATGCATTTGGTGAAGACCCTGGGAGGTAGAGAGAGGCCGAAGGGCATGGCCCGGAACTCGTAAAGAGATCCCTCCGCTCTGAAGCGGGGAAATTTCTGACAAAACGGATGGATCGGGACGAGAAGAACGGGTCCTGGAGGTACAGGGAACAAACCACATGCCTAATTCCAAGGATGGGATTATCTGAACCAGAGTGACCATCCTGAAGGTCCGAGACCTTAGGGACCTGTTCAGGTCGTGCAGGTCAAGAATGGGGCACCAGCCCCCAGTCCGTTTTGGGACCAGGATTTCCTGGACACAAACCTCGGGTCTGGAGGAGGATCCGCCACCTTCCTGATCACCTTTTTCTCGAGGCGCAGGGCACTATCGGCTTCGGGCCGACAGCGAGGCTTCACCCCATTGTACCCCGGGGGGCGATGGCTGGAAAGGGAAGAGTCTGCTCGAATTCCAGAGGCAGGCCCTTTCCTACCACCTCTAACACCCAACGGTCCGTGGTGATAGTGAACCGGGCAGAAAGGAAGTGGCGGAGCTGTCCCCCCACGGGGGGGGGACCCAGGGAAGGGTGGTGAGGTTGGGGGCGACGCCCCTCAACCCGTCACTGGGCAGGCTTGGAGGAGGGACCGGCCAAGGGACGTCCTGGGCCTTTACCTCCTTGCTTCCCATTAGAGGAAGCCGCTGGCTTGGGTTTGGGATGCCAAGTGCGAGCCTGCTGGCCCTCGTGCTGGTGCTGTTGGGCTGGTCATGCCGCAGGGACCGAAGGATGAAAGGACTTACGCTGTTGTTGCCAGCGCCCTTGTCCCTCTGGGCGGAGGTGACCGAGCCCAGAGTGGCGTTGGACTTTTCCATCCACTGGAGGTGTCCCTCCACTCCAGGGCCGAAGAGGTCAGTCCCTGAGAAGGGGATGTCCGCCAACTTGTGCTGGGTATCCGCCGTGAAGGTGGATATCCTCAGCCATGCCCTGCGGTGCAAGGCCACCGCGGCCGCTACTGACCTGGCACAGGAATCACCTATGTCCAGAGCAGTCTGGAGCTGCTGCTTAGCCACCGCCCTTCCCTGGTCCCGCACCTGCTGGACCGTGGTCCGCAGGTCGGCCGGGAGATGAGGGATCGCCTCATCCAGGGAGCCCATGAGGGCGTGGGAGAAGTGTGCCATCAGCACGGCCGAGCTGGCCTGTCTGAGGCAGAAGGAGGACGCGAGCGCACTTTCGCGCCCGACGATCTAGCCTTTGACCTCTTGTCGGGGGCTTATCCATGTCCCGAAAGGCCCGGAACGCCGGAAGACGCATCAGTGACTAACCCCTCGGCAGAGGGGTGCTCTGGGAAACCGGGCAAAGAGCCGATAGGGACCGCATACTTCCTGGCCACCCTGGCCGAGGGCGCAGGACACGAAGCAGGCCGCTGCCAAAGCTCCAAGGCTGGGCCAACAAAGGCCTCAGCCACAGGTAAGGCCTCCGTGGGTGAATCCCCTCGGTCTAGAATCTCCGTCAGGGGATAACTGACCCGTTTGGACACGGGGTTGAGCTGCATCCCAGTAGACTCCGAGATGAGCCTAAGCAGACCCAAGAAGGACGATGGGCTATCGTCCAGAGACTGGCCCTGGGAGGACTCCAGGCCCACTCGCCCGTGGAACAGGGAGGAGTCATCACCGGACTCCGAAGAGTCTGCGAAGAGCTGCCTCAGGCCTGAGCCACCCTCCACCTGCCGAGGACGGCCGGGAGTGAGGGTGACCGACAACCTGTGGGGCAGGCCGTGACCCGACCGAGGTTCCACCACAATCAGTGGGGCAGCTAGATTTGGTCGAACAACCGGCCCAGAAATGGGCATCTCGACTGAGGCGAGCGGTTGCTTCGGCCGTTCGGGCAGCAGCCACTTGATAGCCGGGGATGAATCGGAGTCGATTTACTCCCGGACAACAGCAACTGCTGCCACATAAGCTCCTCGTAACGCCGACGCAGTCTGCGTCGAAGCCTCTCCTCATCCGAGGAGGATGACGAGGAGGAGTGGTGTCGCCACTTAATTCGGTGCTCAGACCAAGACCGCCGATGTCGGCGGGAGCGGCTTGACCGAGATGAAGTCCAAGACGGAGACCCTCGGTGAAACAGAGAGCGGGCCTGGGAAGGGGCGGGGCACACCCGCTCTTCCCTCGGCTCGGACACTGTAACCGGGGACTGCCACCCTGAAGGCGCAGGCAGATCCTCAGTCTCCACTGGGGGAACCGGCGAAGAGGGGTTGACGGCTCTACCAGTCGACCACCTGGCTGTCGGGTCGAGAGATATCTCGACTGCGTCAATGGGTGTCTCGGCAGGCTGGCCTGACGGGGATGCCGTGAAGCCAGCGGCCTGAGCCTCAACCTCGACTGAAGTCGATGGTCGGCTGTCCAGGGAAGGAGACCTCTCCCGCTCCCACGAATGCCGACGACGGGACTTACCTTTGGCTCCTCTTCTGGGCCGAGAGGAATGTCCCGATGGCCCCTCTCCCTTCGTGGAAAGGGACTGCCGAAGCTCCTTGAACGAAGCCGAATAAGAGGAACTCAGAGAGAGCGGGATAAACGCTGCGACCGAGGAGGAGGGAGATGCGGCCTGGGCCGCCTCCTCCTTGAGGGCGATCAAGTGCTCAAGCTGCTCAGCCAAGCCAGACACCGCGGACACTACCCAACGAGCCTCTTTGGGTTTTACCAGGGGAATACTCCTCAGGGCACCCGAGCTTCAATCGGGCAGCGCGATCCTCCAGGACGTTGGCCGAAAAGGCGCAGCACAACTCTCAGACCTGCGGGTCGTGGTCTAGGTCGAGGCAGTATATGCACGTGGAGTGCGAATCCATCCTGGACATCTTCTGCCCGCCAGGGCGCCTCCGAAAGCCAGGAATCGAATTGTCCATCGCAGCCGTGAGGGATGAGAAGACCGAAGTTTAGAAAACTTCAAAACTAGATTCGGACGAACCGAAGAATTAGGATCCAGTCTAAAACGCAGAGCGCTAAGGAGGGAACCTGAGCTTCCAAGCAGTAAGGAAGATCTGACGTCATGGGGCGGAGCCGAGAGTTTTACCACCCGGGTGGGTGGGAGGAGCCAGCTTGAAGACCTTCCGGCAAGATTTAAAGCGGCAAGGAATCTGCCAGACAGTGTGGATGAACAACATATCCATGTCCCTAGACTTTGCAGGACTGCTGTGCCAAACCTAGCATCACCCCTGGACTGAATATCCAGGCTGTAGTGCTTCATAAAAGGTGTGTAGTTTTCCAGGTAGCTGCTTTACAGATGTCAATCAATGGAACATCTCTGGCAGCTGCTATCCCTCTTGTGGAGTGGGCCCTCAATCCTGTTGGGAGTTTCCCTACCAGCTTTAGTGTAACATAATTAACATAATTGGATACACTGGACTATCCATCGAGAAATGGACCTTTTTTGACGCTGGGTTACCCTTACCCACATCCCCATAAGTCAGGAAATGAAAATTATGTACCTACCGTAATCCTTGATCTTCTCTTATATCTTCACCATTCATTACTGTTGGGTGTAGCGGATGCACACACTCCCACAGGAGCTTTTTTTGGGGGGTCTGTGCCGACAGTGCCACCCACGTGTGCGATGCACTGCATGATGCATGCAGGGAAGCCATTAGGCGCCGCAGACTCCTCCTCCATCCCAGTTCTGTGCAGCCGGAGAGGCAGAAACAAAGGTTATGGAAAAGGGAGCGAGGCAAGAAAGCCGAGGGATAGACAAAAGGAAAAGACAGAAACTGAAAAAGGTATAAGCCCAATAGGAGACAGAAGTAAAAGAACCCTATCCTAAGTGGCCACAGGGCCTCACCCCTCGGGCGGTGAAAAGGAAGAAAGGAGTAAGAGAAAGGAGAGGAAGTCAGGAGAAAGAGAACGGAAGGGATAAAGGGGAGGGAAGGAGGAAGACCTGCCAAGAAAATATGGAAGACCACTGGCTTGGAAGTTTCAAATTCCAACAGGATTTGAAGACAAGGGAGCAAGATTTGAAGACAAGGGAGCAATGATCCCGCCAGTTAAGGGTAAATTCAGACCTGAATTGCCGGTCTTGAAAGGGATGAAGGGCAGGCTTCTCTTCTTTACACTTTTATCCATAATAACAACAACCTAGAGCCTAGGGCTCAACAATTGTCCCCTTTGGAGGGAAGCGATTCTGCTCAGAAGAGGAGTGAGTCCTGACTTAGGAGTAGGGGAGAAGAATGAAACAGTGTATACACCGGATACTGGCACAGTCCCCACTTCAGGAGAAGAGGACCACTGGGCAACCAGGAAAGGAAGGAGAGGGAGAAAATCCCCATGGACTCTCTTAGGACTGCATAGTATAAAAACAGCTATAGGGTGGAAGCCAGAAGGTTATCCAAACCCCAACGGGGGACACCCAAACGTAAGAAAATCGGAGGAAGTTCCCTCAGAGGGTTCAGGGCGAAGACCCTACTCGCCATCCTCCAGGGTGAACGCTCTGTGACTTTAGAGAAGGAACAGAGAGCTCTGAGGTACCAGGGGGACTCAGCCCCCAACTGGCCTCAAAGAGGAAGAGGGCGAGTAGGGTGGAGGAGACGCCCAAGAATTGAGACCCATGAGGGGAAGGTGGGCAGGATTCAGCGGTGAATGGTGAAGATACAAGAGAAGATCAAGAATTACGGTGGGTACGTAATTTTCATGTCTTCCCTTGTCAATCTTCACCATTCATTACTGCTGGGTGAGTACCCAGTGGGTGAGGGGACCTGGTGCAACCCTGAGGGAACAGATCCCTCAGCCTCCTACTGGTGAAAAGCAGGAGGGGGAGACCCTAGCCATACTAGACCGAGTAAGGTCCAAGGCTGCTGAGGATGAGGAGGTGTCCCCCGTGGTCAGGGGGACGGAGGATGCCTCTGAAGAACCCTCCTTGCCCTGCAGGAAAACAGGCAAGTCCCCCAGAAAACAGAGGAGATCACCCTACACCGGGCAATGGGTGACAATCTGGACAGATGAAGCCATGCCATCCGCTTAATGCAGATCGCTGTCCCTGCTAGTCTAGAAGCCACTTCACTGGCGTCATAAGATGCCCTTATTTGGTGCCCTGCCAGTTCCAGACCTTGAGCAGAGAGGGCAATGGCATGTCTAGATTGCTCCGTATCAGGCAACAATTATTTATTTATTTAGCTTTTGTTTACCAGGTAGGTACACTAGACAAGACAATTGCCTATTTTCAGGTATGACCCGGGAGAGTACAGGAATAATAGATTTAGGTACATACAACGACACTGTACAAATTAGACATGTTACAGTTCATGTGAGGATACAGATTCAACACAGCATACGAAACATGGTAAGGCATAGATTATACAGTATTAACATACCAAAAATAAACACCTTGTGGGAGATAAGAGCAGTAATGTTACAGATTCAACAAAGCATACGAGCGTGGTAAGGCATAGATTACACAGTATTAACATACTGTAACAACATAAACACCTTATGAAAGCCAAGAGGAGTTCCAGGGGCACAGTATCGAAATTCTTCAGATGTGACACTATATATAGCTTAGCAACCTCTTGGAGTCTGGTCTTTTGTCCAGAAGTAGCTCCAGAGCAGAGGAGTGCTGTGATGGATCAATTCATGGGGGGTTTGAGGCAGCCACAGGCTGAGGCAACTTTGAGATGGTTCCACTTGAGCTAGCATCGACCACAGACGCCTGTTATAGGCAGCGTGGTGTGGCTGATGCGAACCTATGCACATCAACGCATGAGCTGAAGAGAAAACTCTTCGCCCCCACGGTCGAATTCTACAGAATCCGGATCCAGGGGTCGGTCATGCGCCAGGCGCCGAGGCCCGAAGAGAGTGCCTAGGGACATCAGGCCCAAAGAGACTCCTGAGGGGCACAGTACAGTCTCCTGCAGTCTGCCGGGCGAAGAAGGGGCGGCTGGAGACTGCCAGTGCAGACAGACACCTTCTGGAAGGGGATGCGCCAGGAGGGCACCACTAGGTGGTGAGCGCCGCATTCACTGAGGAAAGCACACATCTCCTGCT
Organism: Neoceratodus forsteri; assembly: GCA_016271365.2. Classification (NCBI taxonomy): domain Eukaryota; kingdom Metazoa; phylum Chordata; order Ceratodontiformes; family Ceratodontidae; genus Neoceratodus; species Neoceratodus forsteri. The sequence goes on from CM028130.1 coordinate 1,116,771,703, forward strand.
CAGTATTGTCCCTGAGAATGAGAGAAATACAGAGCTCCTGAACCAGCCTCAAAAGGAACTGCTGATAGTCAGTGAAATCAACGTTGGAGGACAGGTGAACAAAATGTTCCTCTCCCTCAGAAGAGGGAGACGAGGAGGAAGAGGAGCTCAATGTTCAGAGGACTCCTGCGGGGGCGGGACAGGCGGAAGACCTGTTAGTCCATGGCCCTAACACAGAAAGGAAAGGCCACCACAGTAGCCCTGAACGTCTCCCAGGTTAAGGACCTGTAGGACCCACATGGCCCGGGAGAGAGGGAGGTGTCTGTAGAGGGATGGGCAATGGGCATCTCACTGAAAATGTCCGGCCTCTGCCAGAGCTCTGAGATCCAGGGGTCGACACCATGACTAGAGACCCTGAGATAATGCCGGGCTGCAAGAGAGTAGTCTGGGAAGGCAAACTCTGGAACAGCCCAGTAGGGGAGTCACCCCTGTGACGTGCCTGGGGTTGCATGTGTCCAAAAGGGCAACTCTCTGCACTGCCAACCAAGGGTGCCCCCAAACCCTCAAGGGAAAGGCAGAGCTCAGCGCTGCGACTCCTCCCCACCCCCTGCAGGGTGGTGGGAGAGTGCTACCGTGCCTCGGTCTCGCAACCCCTCGGACTCAGAGGCAGCCCTCTTCCTCATGGGCAGCGACGCTTCCTCAGTTCTGCAGCCCCCCGAGAGAGGCCACTGAAGCAAGGGTCCCAGCCTCTGCGAGGCCACAGCAGCACCAAAAATGGTGGCTGCCCGGGCCTCCTCAGAAGAAGATACCCTGTCCCAAGTTCCCGAGCCATCGCCCTCGAGTGATCCAAGGCCAGCCCCAGCCAAAGGATCCTCGCTGGCAATATGCTCCGGGGACCCAGGGATAGGGCTGCTGGGCCACCAGATGCCGTGTCCTACTGAGCCCTCAGACTCCGAAGAATCAGGCTGCCAGTCCGGGTCCAACTCAGAGTCATCCCCCACCCAAGAAGAGGCAACCAGGAGGACCTCCAGGCTAGCGCCCCAGGAGAGCTCCTGGCAGCAGCGCCGCGAACGGCGCCGCCACAAGACACGGTGCCACCGATGACACCGCAAACGGTGCAGAGACCCAGGGTGGTGTCTCCCTTGGCGCTGCCCCGATCACTGGCGCTGCGGACAGCACTGCTCAGCAGCACCACGGGTCCACCAGTGCCAGGCTCAGCAACCGTGGGCCACGACACTGGGGGAGCCTGCACCTTTGTGGAGGTGACTGCTGGGGCGGCGCCAGTGGCGCGACTCCGGGAGGAATCACGCCACTCCTACAGTGCTGCAGAAGAAGCCTCCTCCTCGGCAAGGCTGGAACTGGAGGAGACCTCCTCCTTGCCGGGCCATATAGACCTGGGAGGGAACCCGGAGGAAGGGTCTAAAGTTCTGGCCTGGGAGGCCCGCAGGCGACGTCTTCCTCTGCAGACTTTAAATGCACTGATTTCCAAGATGTGACGGTCTATGGAGAAACAGGCATCACAGTGGTCCATATCATGACTGGGTCCCAGGCACTGAAGACAAACATCATGCCAGTCTATAACGGAGAAGTGTCAGCCACAGGGGCGCTGACGCATGGGGGCAGGCCTGCTTTAGATTTACATTTGGCCCCTAAACCGGACATGATGCAAAAATAAAACACAACAAGCAAAAGATCCTGGCGCCATCGAGAAAGAACAAAGCACGGTCTTACCGGCTTCAACGGTGTCTGGATGGAGAACCGGGATGAAGGAGTGGCATCAAAACACTCGACAAGGCCTAATGGCGATACACTGCTGTTCACTCGCGCAGCAGGTGCAGCCTTGATGGCGGGAGAAAACAGGACTGGGATGGAGAAGAAGTCTGCGGCACCTAACAGCCGCCCCACAGACACCACACAGTGCATCGCACATGTGGGCGGCACCATTGGCGCAGACTCCTCCATCCAAAAAAAAAAGAGTAATGAATGGTGAAAACTGACAAGGGAAGATCCGCTGTTTCTTGTCCTGCCTATGGTCTAGGGGCTGTCATATAGTAGCTAAGAACTCTTGACATCCAGAATGTAAAGTCTTCTTTCACCAGAGGTGGAATGCTCAGTGTAAAAGACTGGTAGGGTAATGGATTGGTTAAAATGGAAATCAGAAACTACCTTAAGGAGGAATTTTCTGTTTGTCATTAGGACTACCTTATCCCTATGAAATTAAATGTAGTCCTGTTCGATGTAAACAGCCTGAAGCTCACAGATTCTTCTTGCAGAGGTCATTGCCACAAGGAAAACTGTTTTCCATGTGACATATTTTAGGTGAGCTAAGGACATGGGCTCAAACGGAGGTCCCATGAGCTTAGCTATGCACACACTGAGGTCCCATGCTGGTACCGGTTCCCTACGAGGGGGATGCAGATGGGCCAAGCCCTTGAAAAACTTCCTAAAAATGGGTTCTGAAGCCATTGTCACCTTTCCCCCCAGCAGAAATATAAGCAGATACTGCGGCCAGGTGAACCTTCAGGGTGCTGAACTGCAGTCCCAGGGAGTGTAAGTAGGAGAGGTAATCAAAAACAGCCGGAACCCCAGCCTGTACTGGTACCAAGTCCCTGGCTGAGCACCTAATAGAAAATCTTTTACATTTTGTGGGATACGTTTTCTTAGTGGAAGGCTTCCTGTATCCTCCCAGGATGTCAAAGACAGTTTCAGAGAGGTGTAAGCCTGCATATTCTAGGTCTTCAAGAGCCAGGCTTTGAGGTTGAGACACCTGAGATTCGGGTACAGAAGGGTCCCTTGGTTGGAGGTTAACAGGTTGTGCCTCTGAGGGAGATGTACTGGTTTGGCTACAGACATCGAGAGCAGAAGAGAGCACCATGGCTGCCCGGACCAGTCTGGAGCCATCAAGATTAGTGATGCTGAGAGGGACCTGAGCTTGAGCAATACCCTGAATACTAGGGGGAAGGGAGGAAAGGCATACAGGTACTTCCATGACCAATCCAGGGCCAGGGCAACCAAAAGGGAGTGTACCCCGATCTGGTGGCCTGCAACAGTAGTGGGGCAGGTGGTGGTTCTGGTGGGATGTGAACAGGTCTATCTCTGGAGTGCCCCATCTCCTGAAGATCACTTGCACCACTTGCCTGTTCAGAGTCCATTCGTGGTGGGCCTGGTTGATTCGACTCAGAGCATCTGCCAGGGTACTGTCCTTTCCTGGTAGATGGATTGCCTGTAGGGAAACTCCCAAGGAGTAAGCCAGGGTCCAGATTATTATTATTTTTTTTTAAACTCATGTTTATTGCATTCCAAGCACAGACATATAACAAGGTTGCATAAATACAAATCCATAAACACCATCTAGTGATCTCATTAAACTATACAGCATTCCAAAGCACAAAAATGTGCAAGTTAACTTACCTGAGGTTAATAAAGTTGATAACTTATCAGACTGTCTTATGCTGTGCCTGAAATTGAATTTCTTTAAAGCTTCCCCTACTGGGGTGCTCGTACATGCATTGTCAAAAAGAAAACTAAAACATATTTACACTGCTGGGCTAAACTACCCAGTTCGAACCTGTGTTCATTCTTGTGCTCTCACTTCAAAAGAAAAAGCAAAAAGAACTTGTCCATTAATCTTTAACTTAAACCCTATAACGCCTCCGTGGTGGCAAGTCTTCCATTTCTCAACTTCTATTCCTCCCGAGGGCTCCTCCTGTTCCCCGCCTATGCTTTGTTCTCCCCATTTATGAGCCAAGTTTCCAGTTACTATCGAAGCCAGACTGTTCGTGGGCGGAGTCTCAATTTTGCTGTCAGGGCCTCCATCATTAAGACTTCCTTAAGTCTCTGTATCCATTCCCCCAAGGTTGGGGGTTCTTGCCTCAGCCAGTGTACTGTTATGCATTTTAGAGCTACCATTATCAAGGTCAGCAGAACTCCTCTGGTCTCTCCCCCCTCTGATGTGTTGCTCCTGAGAGTCCCAGCACCCATTCCTGAAATTTTAGAGGTAGGAAGATCCCTGTGATTTCCTGCACTGCCCTCTGAATGGATTTCCAGTATGTCCGTATTACTGGACAACCCCAGAATATGTGCCAGTGAGTCCCCATTTGTCCACAGTTGCGCCAGCAGGCAGTCGAGCCCGAGGTGCTATAGTGGCATGTGATTGATGGAGTATAGAAGAACCTAACCAGGATCTTCCCAAAAAAAAAAAAAAAGCCACACCGATGCACATGTTTGCCAACCCATTTCCAGTCTGTGTGACCAATCTAACTCTGATATAGATATGTTAGCGTCTTTCTCCTAGGCGCCTCTAATAGCTGCCAGAGATGCTCCATTCTGAACCAGCAAGATTTTATAAATATTTGATGTGTGTCCCTTAGGATCTTTGATGGTGATCACCCCATATATGAATTCTTCCCATCCTGTATAGGGCCTCGTAAGGTGCTAAACATTACTTCCTGTATTAATGAAGTGTTGGACTTACATGTATCGTAGAAATTCCAAGTTTTCTTTGGCTCGGTGGAAAGTTATACATGTCCGTCCCGCTATAAGTTGAACAAACCAGTGTGGCCCCCAAGTTCCCCAGCTTGCATACCCAGGGTCCAATAATGGTGGAAAGAATTTATCATCATATCTAATGAGCGGATAGTGGTCCCAGTCCCTCTAGTGTGTTTGTCAGATCCGTATCTTCCCCAGAACATGCAACCCATGTTTAACCCAGCGATTCCTCACTGTCCCTGCCAATTCTGGCGGTGTTGTGGTTAGGGTCAATGTACACAGTGGTCTCATTCCCACATCTGCATCCTCGATAAGGTACCATTGAGATGATGTTCTCTGTTTGGCCCACGCTACTAACATTGCGCCCTGTGAAACCAAATAGTATAGGGAAAGGTTAGGCAGGGACAGTCCCCCCCAGCCCCTCTGGGGAGATGTAGTATGTTTCTGGCAATCCTGGGCCTTTTATTATTCCAGACAAATCTGGAAATCTGCTGATTAATTTTGTTCCGGTATGCAACTGGTATCCGAAGGCACTGGAATAAAAAAAAGAAATTGGGGCAGTATGTTCATCTGTACAGTGGCTATTCCTCCCACTAGGCTTAGTGGCAGTAGCCTCCATCTAGCCAAGTCTTGCTCCAGAGTTCTCCACATCCCCTCACAATTTGCATTAAAAAAATTTAAATCTACTGTGACCTGTATACCCAGATAGCGGATCTGATTGTTTGGGGCCCACTGAAAGGGAAAAGTGGTCCTAAAAATTTCTGGGCACTCCCCCACTTAAAACCAGGGCATCTGATTTTGTAAAATTAATCTTATAGCCTGAAATTGTCCCAAAGGTCTGTAATAATTGAATGAGGGGTGGCAAGAAGTACTCTGGAAAGGATAAAAAAAAAAAAAAATAGAATCATCAGCATACAGGGAAATGTACTGTTCTATCCCACCTGTCATGACCCCCCCAAATGTCTGGATTACTACGTACTTTGATTGCTAGAGGTTCCAGGCTGATGGCGAACAAAAGGGGAGACAAGGGGGCAGCCCTGCTGTGTCCCCCATGACAGAGGGAAGAGTTCTGAGCTGATGCTGTTTACCCTTACTAAAGCTGTCTGTTTAGTATACAGCTGTGTTATCACTCTTAAGAGTTTGGGGCCAAATTTCAGGCGCTCCATGGATGCTTTTAAGAACTGTCAATTAACCCTATCAAATGCTTTTTCAGCATCCATGGATATGGCTATCTGGAATTGCATTTGGTTTAAGGATATAATATTTAGTAGCCGGCGAATATTATCTAGGAGATATCTGCCTGAAATGAAGGCGGTTTGATCTTCATGAACCATCAAGGGGGCTACAGCCTGCAGTCTCCCTGCCATTAGGTCGGTGAATAGCTTCAGGTCTGCATTAAGCAGTGAGATGAGTCTATATAACTGACATTCTAGGGTGTCCTTCCCTTCCTTAGGTAGCACTGAAATCTGGGCTATTCACCAAGAAAGTGGGATTCTTCCCCCCTACAGAATCTCCTCACACACGGGGAGTAACTGGTCAGCGAATGTTTTACAAAACTCCAGTGTGAAGCCATCAAGACCAGGAGACTTTTCCTTCTTTAATCCCACTATCTGGGCCCTCAGGTCTGCCATGGAGATTCCCGCCTCCAATTTATCTCGATCCTCCTTTGAAAGTCTTGATATTCAAGCCTTCAAAAAAGCTGCCTATAAGGTTTGTATAGTTTGACACCTCCTCCTGGGTATAGAGAGATTTGTAATAGTCTGCAAATATGTTGGTAATCTTCCCCCGGTTTACTCATTCGAGTTTCGTTTCTAACAGAGTGTTTCAGTTTTAAAACCAGCCTACCAAGTTGCTGGGACCCGAGTGTGGATGCCAGTAGTTTCCCAGCCCCATCTCCCCCCTCAAAATATTGATGGCGATTCTCCTATACTTTCCTTTCCAGTTGGGCTTGAAATAGGCTCTCAAGTGTTTTTCTTTTTTCTGTAAGGAGTCTCAACTTCCAAATTTAGGCTGATCTTATGCTGAAACTCTAATTCCCTCAATTCCTCTTCTAGGTTCTCTAATTTGCTTGCCATCTTTCTCTTGTATTCTAAGGCAAACTATTACTGTACCTCTCAGAACTGCTTTTAGCGCATCCCATCGGACCGCATGGGATGCATCTCCTACTGGATTTTGCTGCTGGTGTTCTAGTATAGTGGACTTGACTAGATCTCTGAAACTGGGTATATTCAACAGTCCCACATTGAGCCTGCAGTGTGTGTTTCGGCCTGTGGGGGCTAAGGCAAGGGTTACTCTGATCGGAGCATGGTCCGAAAGCATCCATGGCATAATTTCACATGTTATAGCTGTGTAGGCCCACTCCTCAGAGAGGGCTAGTAAATCAATTCTGGTATAGCAGTCATGCCTATCTGAGTACTGAGAATAGTCTTTTTTACGCCCAGGAATTCCCCTCCAGATATCTTGCAACCCTGCCATTCTACTTAGTTTAAACAGTGTGGGGCCTGCCATTCCCTTTCTATTTCCTGGTGCTCCACCCCTTTTATCAAGAGCGGTGGACAGGATGGTACTGAAGTTCCCTCCCAGGATGCAGAGTCTCTCCTCAGGCTCTAGCAAACCTGCAAATATCTTTTTAAAAAAGAGAAAGGCTTCTTTGTCCTCATTTGGAGCATATACATTTAGAATAATACAAGGTACATCTCTATAGGTAGCAGACAGTTTTATATAACACCCCTCCCGATCAGTCTCTACTTTTTCCACATTTAAAGGGCAGGCCTTGTGTATTAAAATGGCTGTTCCCCTTCTGTGTGGGTGTGCCTCGTATGAAGAAGTGTACACCTTACCCACCCAGCTTCGATGTAATTTATCATGCTCAACTGTTGTGAGATGGGTTTCCTGTATTAGCGCAATTTGGGTCTCCAATCTGCCCAACTCTTATTATTATCCTAGCTCTTTTTATGAGGCTATTAATCCCCCAGACGTTATAAGTAGTAATTTTTAAACTATCCATAATCAGCCATATGGAGATCCTGCATCTTTGGGTCCTGGAACCCACCTGGACCTCATATTTGTGACCCTGGCAGTGAACCATGAAGGGGCTGGGGTGAGTGTAGACATTTGGCCAAATAAATATTTCCTACTGTCAACCAGAACAGTATTAAAATTTTCAAACAAAATAACTTCGCTCCTGGGCCTAACCAATGCCCAGTGGCGTAAAACTCATTATCAACTCTTGGTGACTTCGAAGTTTCCACCCCAATCCCATCATTCTTCTGTTGCTCTGTGATGACAGGTAGTGTAGCAGCCAACTCCGCACTGTGCTGCCCTCTCCTGGCACAGCCACAGGAATGCAACTGGTGTGGTACTACCAACCCCATACAGATCATTCCTCCCTCTTCCCGCCCTCCCCGTGCATTTTTTTTTTAAGAATTTAGTTAAGGTTTACGGACAGGTGGCTGAGAGTGGTCCCACCTGGTCCTCCCCCTGTTCCATTTTCATTCAAGCCCACCCCCCTCTCATCTTTCTATAAACATTTCCCTTCTCTCAGGTGTGTTATGCAAATTTGCATTTCTTCCAGTCCAAAATGAAGGTTCCACAACACCCTCCCTCTTTCCACCTTTCTATAAGCAGTTCCCTTTTCTTGGGTATACTGTATTATGCTGTTTCTCATTTCTTCCAGTCTAAAATAAAAATCCCGAAACACCCTCCTCTTTCCACACGGAAAACTGCAGTCTTACCCCCTGTTTTGAGGTAGTTTCCCTTTTGGCCTCTTTGATAGCTTCTGCTCCCAAATCTGTTCTTCATAAGGCCTCCTCTGTTGCCGCATTGTCTGGAGTAGTTTCCCTTCGATGTCTGGTGTTTGGGGTTACTCTCTTGCTGCTCTTTGGTCTGAGGATTAGCCTTCCATTTCTTGCGAAAGGATTGATGGTGCATTTTGAGTGTAGATCAGGTCTTGGGTTCCACCACCTTGGCTGGTTTTCTATACGGTTGGTAGGGACCAGGCTGCTCCCCACCAACTGCCACTGCTGATTCTCCAGATCCTTAAGTGCCCCAGGATCAATGAGATCATCGATCAATATTTCCAGTGATGCCAGGTATGTCTTTGCATCTTGGGTGCTCTCAAAGATCTTTATACCTCTGTCAGAGGTAATGCAGAGCTTAGCCAGGAAGTCTACCCTGGCCTTAAGCCCTTTGGTGCGGAGTGCTTTCACCACCTGGAACCATAGCTTCCTCCGAGCTATAGTGGCAGGGGCATAGTCCGGTTCCAAATACAGCTCTGTGTCTCCAAATACAATTTCTTTCTGGGCCCAGGCCTTCTGAAGCACCATCTCTTTCACCCTGTAATCTAAAAAAGCCATGATTACACAGTGCAGCCCAGCTTTTGCATCCTTCGGAGGGTTTGTGAGAGCCCAATGTGCTGCTCTGATGATATTTAGGGGAGTGCTTTTGTTTAAATCTAATAGCTCCTTCAAGAGCCCTTCAATATATTCTGCCATGTCTCCAGTTTGTGTGTTCAGGCAGTCCATGCAACCGAACGTTAATTAAGCGTGACCTATTCTCTAGGTCTTCCATTTTATTAATCAAAGTCTGCAAGCGGTCGTGAAGCTGTATCAGGGCTCCACTGTGTAAATCCACCACTTCTGACTGCGTGGTAAGATGTTCCTCTATTGATTTTGGTTGGCTCTCATGCTGTTGTATTTTATTTTTATTCTCTCCGACTTCTTCTCTAACAGTGTCCAAAGTTTTAGTCAAGCGTCTCAATTTCTAGCAGAGCTGGCATGAAGTGATCGTAAAGTCCTCACTCTCCTCCTTGGACTCACTGGCTGAATATATGTCCTGGTTTACCAGAGGCCTAGATGGCGCATCTCCTTTTGCTGAGGCCTGGGGAGCCAAGTTCAGTTTCTGCTGTTTTAGGTTTCCCCCGGTGTCACTCGACTCTTCAGTCTGGAATCCATGGAGACAATGAATCGCCACTTATGAATTTTTTTCATCAAAATTACTGGTGAGGTGGGCAAAAAGGCTGTTTCACAGGGGGTCAGCGGGATATGATCAACCCGATGTCTGCACGGTATGGTGTCTTCATCAGAAGTCACCAGGGTCCGGATTTTCATGGCTTCTGTGAAGAGAGGGTCTGACCTGGTCCACCTCCCTGCTTGTTTATGTAATACATCGTGGTGGTATTGTCTGTTCCGACTTGCACCACCTTTCCCTGCACCAATGCTGTGAAAGCATTTAGTGCCAGAAACACTGCTCTGAGTTCCAGCAAGTTTATGTGCTGGAGTGACTCTGTACTTGACCAAGTGCCCTGGGCTGTGTGGTCCCCTAAATGGGTGCCCCACCCCAGAAGAGATGTGTCTGTTGTGAGAACAACTGATGGGGACTCTCGTTGGAAAGGAACCCCTTCCCTTAGGTTGGATTCCTCTTTCCACCACTGAAGTGCCTGTAACAAGGTCCTTGTTACTGGAATAGGTTTTGAGAGAGGCTCTCTTCTCTGGCACCAGTGAGCTCTTAGGTGGAATTGGATGTCCCTCATTTGGAACCTGGAGCCTAGGACTATGCCTGTGGCTGCAGCCATATGGCCCAATAGCTATAGAAACTGCCTTGCAGTTTTGTATTTGTGCAGGCTGAATGAGTTTGCAATCAGCTGGAGACTTCTCACCCTGTCGAGAGGAAGGTAAGCCCTGCCCTGCAAAGTGCTGAGCTCTGCTCCTATAAACTGCAGGACCTGGGCAGGTAGAAGGACTGCTTTTTTGCGATTTATCAGGTACCCCAGGGACTCCAGGAGCCCTTGGGTGGTCTGCAGGTGTTGTCTGACCTGATCTGGTGATTTTCCTACCACCAGCCAGTCATCCAGATATGGAAATACAGTGACACCCTGTCTTTGAAGGTGTGCCACAACCACTGACAGGCACTCTGTGAATACCCTTGGAGCTGAAGTTAGGCCAAAGGGTTTGGTTGAAAACTGGTAATGGCCTGATGGGAGTCTGAACCTGAAGTATTTTCTGCAAGATTCCCTTATGGGGAAGTGGAAATAAGCTTCTTTTAGGTCCAGTGATGCCAACCAATCTCCTTTCTGGAATGTTGGTTTGAACTTTGGCTTTTTCAGAGGCTTGTTTAGGACCCTGAAGTCCAAGATAGGCTGCCACTCCCCGTTTTTCTTTGTGGTGAAGAAATACCTGGAGTAGAAACCCCTTCCTCTCTGCTGGATTGGGACAGGCTCCACGGCCCTTAACAGCAGGAGGTTTTAAACCTCTGCCTCCAGCAGCTTCTTTTCTGCAAGGAAGGGTGGACAGAAAACCCTGGTTTTCTGAAGAGGAAGGGATTCGAAATTCAGAGACAGCCCCTGATTCACTACCCCCAGGACCCACTTGTCTGTGGTGATGTTTAACCAAGCCTGGAGGAAGTGAGACAGTCTGCCTCCGACAGGTAAGGAGGAGGAGGTCTGTGTAGACATGTCAGGGTGTTTGCTTTGCCTAGGGCTGAGGCTGGATTTGGGATCCTCACCTAGAACCCCTTCTACCCCTACCCCTGAAGTACCCTTGCTGTGGGTACTGCTGGTACTGCGGTGCAGCCACTGGTTGGAAAAAAGGGCCTGGTATGAAAGGACCTGCCCCTGCCTCCCCTTCCATAGGGTTTGGTGGATGGTGAAGCTTTCTTTTTAGCAGAATTGCTTCTATATGTGGCCTTATACTCATCCACCTTTTTCATATGAGCCACTGCTGACTCCTCAAAGAGTGCATTTCCCTCCAGGGGAAAATCAAGTGCCTTTGATTGGGTGTCCTGAGTTAGATTTGTGGCTCTTAGCCAGGCAAATCTCCTCTGAAAAACAGTGTTTGCCATCCATCTGGCTGCAGTGTCGTTCGTGTCAGCAGCCATCTGGAACTGGTATTTAGCCCACTCTAAACCAAATCTGGCAGTTTCTGCCAGGTCATCAGACAGAGGTGAGGGAGCTTTCTGTGCCATGGCCAATACAGACTGCCACAAAGACTTTTGGTACTGGGCAGCCTAGGCCTGAAAGTGTGCCTGTCATATGGCCAAAGAAGCTGACAAACACCATTTTCTTTGCCATGCTGTCAATCTTTCTAGAGTCCTTATCTGGTGGGTGTTAAGCCAGAGGGACCCTAGCCTTATCACAGGCAGCCACCTGTACATCCCGATGGTCAGGGTGGGTAAACAGGAACTCTGCCCCTTCTCTTTCCATTTGGTACTTTTTATCCATCCTCTTGTCAACAGGGGGGATAGAGTTAGGGGTTTGCAAGAGTTTCAGAGCATCTTTTTTAAAGAATGTGTTGATAGGCAGGAGTAGTGCTCTTGTGAGGGTTAACCCCATCATTTTGAGGTATTCCACCTCTTCATCTTCTACCTCCTCTTTTGTGGAGATGTTCAGAGCATTAGCCATCTTCCTGACAAAGGTAAAGTGTGAGGAATAATTCTCAGAGGTTCTAGGAGGAGAGCCAAACTCCTGCTCGGGGGATACCTCAGGTTCTATAGAATCCCCTTCCTCCTCCTCCTCACATTCACTATAAACCTCCTCCTCCATAAAAGAAGATCTCCCAGAGCCGCCAGTCTGTCCTACAGAAGCTTGGACAGGTGGCTGCTGGTCAGTGGACACAAGGCCTTGTAAGGCCTTTATCACCTTGAATGCCTGAGCAATTTCTTGTGGAGAAGGCAAAGTCAGAGCAGGCACAGAAGTCCCCTCTTTACTAGTTGGGGGTTCAGTGCACTTTAGCTTTTTAGTCTTTTCTGAGGGAACCGGGGAGTCAGCCGGTTCAGCAGTCCTCTTTGTGCCTTTGCCAATCAATCAATCAAAGTCTTTATTTAACCAGGCAGACGCCACTGAGTAAGCTCATTTTCAAGGTGGACCTGGGGTAGGCAATACAGTTGTATAGTAAGAATCGGCAGAAAAGGTAATAGCACAATAGACCGGGCAAGGTACTTAGAAGTACAGATATGTACAGGCTAACACATAAGAAAAAATGACTCACCATAGTAATCTTGTTTCTTCAAAGGGATCACTCATTATGATCAAACTGATGCAGTCAGCCTGCTGTGTTGAACTGCCCAGAGAGATGGAATTATATGCAAATTATGGAACTCTCAGTTGGCTAATGCCACTTCCAAACTGCTGCACTCCGAGTGCTTCAGATTCTTTCATAGCCTAACTGGGTATAAGACCCACTAGCTAAAATTAATAATGTTAAAAATAATATTTTTGTCCTTTCAGGTCAAAACATCCTTTACAAACAAACCTAAGAAACTCGAGACCACCTGAACACCAACTGGTTAAACAAACTGCGTCTCTACCTTAACCTATATAGGAGAAAAAAACCTTAATGCAGGGATACAGAGCAACTTCTATAGGTTCTAGCAGGGGAGGCAGGGAGGGTCTTTAATCATAATGAGTGATCCCTTTGAAGAAACAAGAATACTATAGTGAGTAATTGTTTATTCTAACCCCAGGAATCACTCATTATGATTAAACTGATGCAGACTACCAAGCAGTACCTTTGGAGGTTGGGCAGAGAACCTGTTTTGGAAACAGGCTCTGAAATGCTGCAGTACCAAACCTAGCATCACCTCTGGATTGCAAGTCCAGGCTGTAATGCTTTGTGAAAGTGTGTACTGTTTTTCATGTAGCTGCTTTGCAGATTTCCAGTAGCGGAATTTCTCTTGAAGCTGCCACTAAAGCAGCTGTGCCCCTGGTGGAGTGTACTCTCAGGCCCCGAGGTACCCGTTTACCCACCTTACTATAATAAAACTGTATACATGCCACTATTCAGTGAGCAGTGAGTTTTGTTGCAGCTCTGCCCTTACCAATTTCAACATAGGTGAGAAAGAGCGGTGTCTGACTTGATCTGTAAGACTTAGTTCTGTCAATGTAGTGGCTAAGTGCCCTTTTGACATCAAGGGAATGAAGCCTCCTTTCTGGAGAAATTGAGTTCTCTGTAAAAAAGACAGGCAGAGTGATAGACTAATTTGAGTTAAAGTCAGATACCACTTTGGGAAGGAATTTTCTATTGGTCCTGAGGACCACCTCATTCCTGTGGAAGGAGATGTAGTCCACATCTGTACACAGGGATTGTAATTCACTGATCCTTCTGGCTGAAGTAATAGCAACCAGAAACACAGTTGTCCAAGTGATATACTTCAAATCTGCAGTTGCCAAAGGTTCGAATGGTGCATCCATGAGCTTAGTAATGCAGATATTTAAATTCCAGGCCAGGACCGGTTCCCTCGGGGAGGGTGCAGAAGGTTAAGGCCTTTATAATATTTTCTGAATACTGGATGAAAGGCCATGGATCTCTCTTTACCAGCTGACAGATAAGCAGGACTGAAGCCAAGTGGACCTTGAGGGTCGAAGGCTTCAGGCCTAAGAAATGTAAGTGTGTAAGGTAATCCAGGAGAATAGTCAAATCAGCCCTGGAGGGGTTCACACCCTTACCTGCACATCATATGGAGAACCTCTTCCACTTAGAAGAATATGTTTTCTTGGTAGAAGGCTTCCTGGAACCCCTAAGCACCGTCAGTACCAGCTCTGATAGCTTAAGGTTAGCAAATTCTAAGTCCTCAAGAGCCATGCCTTAAGCCTCAGTGATTTGAGATTGGGGTACAGGATCCTGCCCTGAGTGAAGTTAGCAGGTTGTTCCTCCTGGGCAGGTGGATTGGGGGAACTACTGACAGAGTCAGCAGAAGAGAATACCAGTGCTGTCTCACCCAATCCAGAGCCACCAGTATCATTGTTGCTGGTTGGGACCTCAATTTCAACAGGGTCCTGAATATCATAGGAGAGGGAGGGAATGCATATAGAAATGTCCATGTCCAATCCAGGGCCATTGCATCCAGGGGAATTGTGCCCCTTAGAGGAGGCCTGCAACAGTACATTGGTAGCTGGTGGTTTTCTTCGGAGGCAAAAGAGACCCACCTCTGGAATCTCCCATCTCCTGAAAATTGTACTGAGTATCTGAGTGTTCAGGCACCACTCGGTGGTGGTCCTGACTTATCCTACAGAGAGAGTCTGCCAGTACATTGTCCTTCCCTGGAAGGTGGATGGCTGACAAGGATACTCCCATGGAGTATACCAGGGGCCACACAGTCTAATTGCTTCTGTGCACAGCAGGACTGACCTGGTGCCCCCTTGCTTGCTGATGTAATACATGGTTGTGGTGTTGTCTGTTCTGACTTGCACCACCTTGTTTTGAAGGTAAGGAGCAAATGTCTTTACAGCCAGGCAGACAGCCCTGAGCTCAGAAAGATTTATGTGCAACAGAGACTCTTGGGGGGCCATGTGCCACTTGCTGTCTGCTCCAACATGTGTGCCCCCAACCTAGAAGAGAGGCATTTGTTGTGAAGATTACTGAGGGCTGTGTCCTTATAAAAGGTACACCCACTCTGAGGTTGTGCTTGTCCAGCCATCACTGCAATGCCTGGACTAAGCTTCTTGTGACCAGAACCAGTTTGGACAAGGCATCTGTCCTTGAGACCAGTACTGTCTCAGGTAGAACTGAATATCTCATTTGAAACCTGGAATCCATTACCACTGTAGTGGCAGATGCCATGTGGCCCAGTAGCCTGAGAAATTCTCTGGCTGTTTTGGGTCTCCCAGACACGAAGGATCTTGCAATCTGCAGAATGCTTGTCACCCTGTCTTGTGGCAGGAAGGCTCTGCCCTGTCTGGTGTTTAGTTCTGCTCGAATAAAGACCAGCACCTGAAATGGCACCTACTGAGATTTCTCTTCGTTTATAAGAAATCCCAGGGACTCCAGTGTAGATTTTGTTAGTGCCAGTGACTGCACTGCATGTTGCAGAGACTGTCCTACTACTAACCAGTCGTCCAGGTAGGGGAAGACTGTTGCACCTTGTTTTCTCAAAAACTCTACCACCACTGATAGACACTTTGTAAAAACCCTTGGTGCCGAAGTTAGTCCAAAAGGGAGAGCTGCAGACTGATAGTGGCCTGAAGCCAGCCTGAATCTCAAGAATTTTCTGTGAGATGGTCTGATGGGAATGTGAAAATAAGCATCCCTTAGATCTAGGGAGGCTAGCCAGTCTCCCTTTTGTAATGAAGGAATGATTATTGCAAGAGTGACCATTCTGAACCTTGGTTTCAAAATGTGCTTGTTCAGAAGTCTTAGATCCAAACAGGTCACAATCCCTGTTTTTCTTCCTTATGAGGAAGTACCTGGAATAAAAACCTTTGCCCCTGTGTATTAGAGGCACTGTCTCCATTGCTTTGATTGCCAGCAGATGCCTTACCTCTGCTTCCAACAGAATCCTGTCTGCAGATGTTACTGAAGCAAAGGTTCTTGTTCTCAGCTTTGGGAATGATTTGAAGCGGAGTGCCAGGCCCCTGTCTCACTACCTCCAACACCCACTTGTCTGTGGTGATGGAATGTCAAGCGTGAAGGTAGTGAACCAGCCTACCACCCACTGGTGGTTCTGCAATAGGAGATGCGACCTGCACTAGTCCATCAGGGGTTCTGTGTGGGTTGTGCCTGAACTTGTGACGCAGGAGCCACTCTTCTCTTGGCTCTCCTGCCCCTTCCTCTGAAGTAACCTCTGGTCTCCCATTGAGGCTGAGAGACCAGCGCTTGAAAGAAACGTTTGGGGTAAAAACCCCTACCCCTGCCTCCCCTACTCTGGGGTCTATAAAAGGTGGAAGGCCTATCTTTGGAATTGCTCAGATAGGTGGATTTATATTCCTCCACCTTCTTCATGTATTCTTCAGTCTTATCTCCAAACAAGGAGTTTTTCTCAAGGGGAAAATCCATTGCTTTGGCCTGGGTGTCTAAACTCAGGTTAGTGGCTCTAAGCCACGCAACCTCCTAAGTGAAACAGACAAAGCCATTCATCTGGATGCAGTATCACTGGCATCCACTGCCATATGAAATTGGTACTTGGAAGCATCAGGTGCAGCCCTTGCTGCATCCTGTAAATCTACAGCCACTTCACCTGGCACTGTGTAACCCATATGTCCATTTTTGTAACATGGATATACATATGGTATCTACAGGTTCGGGGAAGGATGAGGTTACCTGGCACAAGAGACCTAGGTTTGGCTACTCTGCACAGGGGCACCCAAGTAAATCCAACTACAGGAAGCAATAACTGTAATGTCCAGAACCAGAATTGGGATTTTTCAGTGTGGCTTTATTTATTAATTCACTGAACATAAACAAAGCACTGCATGGTCCCCCCAAAGGGCTATGTAACTGTAATGCAGATTAGAGGTTAAACACAGCGGTCCATTTGAGGAATGAACACAATACAACAGTTGTCTGGCTTTGGACCCACCAGGCACTCAGCCCGGACTTTGCATGCGCATTGGATACACAGCCCGACTGGCCCGGCTCCCCTGCCGGCCACTCGACTGATGGTCCACTTGGCAAGACATCCCATCAAACAAGGAGGCTCCCAAACTGTGGCTCCCCACACCACTTGAAGTCTGCAACTCCTAGAGAGATTTTGTTTTCATACTTCCAATTCGAAACTCCCATCCAACAAGGAGTAATTTTCCCATCCTGTGGCTCCCACACCACTTAAGAGTCTGCTACTCCTAGAGAGATTTTCGTTAGCACCCACGTCTGGGTACCCACCCCATCACTGGCCAAGCGCATGAGGCAAGTAGCAAAAACACAGAAGAAATCCGTAGACCTGGTTACTAAAGATGGGGGGGGTTTTCCCACCTCCAGCTCCCACAGCCCATACCCGGCCATTTCTCTGGACACACAGAACTTTAGGCTTTAAAATGTAGATTGACGGTGGATGACCTGAAGCACCCCCTCTACAGTGAACTTTCAATCCAATTACACTTTAAACAGATGACTGCTCTATTTGTTTGTCCTAGTTGACATAGTCCTCCCAAATAGCAGTCCCCAATACTTGAAATCCAACTGAAGAAAAGAAGTTGTTTGCCCCTTCCAATGGAGCCAAACACTCACCCATTCGTTGCAGGTGCCCCACAGGCGAAAAACTGTAAACTTTGCTGTTATACATGAACAGACTGAACTTAAAATAAAACAGGCAGCTTTCTTCCCAAGGTGGGAGAAGGGAATTGCCACTGGAACCCACAAAGAACTTTTCCTCACCCCCCCCCCAGAGGGAGGGGGGTAAACAGACAACTACTGGTCTCCTTCTTGTTTGCTTAAGGACAAACTGAAGACTCCTAGAGAGATTTTGTTTTCCCAAGGTTCTAAACTTACTCTGAGCTGAAGATTCCAAATGTGGCTCATGCAGCTGCGACAGTTCTATTATGATGTCATCTCTCAAGTCTCAGCTGTGACTGAGGACAGAGTGAGACAGTGTGAAACCCATTTAACTGGAGTTTCACAAGCTGCCTTCCCTGCCTACCACTAGGTCTTACTGGGATTCTAGTAACCCTGGGTAACAAAGGGGTTACAACTGTATCAGCCAGACCTAGAACAGTGTTCCAGAGAGCCTTCTGGCACTACACTGCATATGCCATGTAATTGGCCTGCCTAACTAATACAGAGGCAGACATGTACCCTTTCTTTCCCATGGCAACCATTTTCCTTGAGTCTTTGTCTGGTGGATGGGTCGCCAAGAGGATCCTGGCCTTGTCACAGGCAGCAGCCTGGACTACTCCTTCAGGATCAAGATGAGTAAACAGAAAGTCAGCTGTAGTTCTATCCAGCTGATATTTCTTGTCAGCTTTCTTATCCATACCAGGATAAAAGCTGGAGTTTTAAAGATCTGTAATGCAGCCTTTTTTAAGGACGTATGCATGGGCAGAAGCAGACGTTTCATGGGAGTTAACCCCATCATATCCAAAAGTCTGCCTCCTCCATATCCTCTTCTGTTTCTTGAACAGGAAGGTTAAGTGTTTCCACCATGTTCTTAACAAAGGCATGGTGGGAAGAATATTCCTCAGGACCCCCTAGGAGGAGACCCAAACTCTTGCTCTGGGGAGACTTCTGGATCTACAGGTTCCCCTTTGAAGTCATCCTCATCCTCCTCACCATACACTTCCAGCAATTCTTACCTTGTAGGAGCTGGAGGAACCGGGGCAGCCAGTGTAGGAACCAGGATTGCACCCTGTAGGACTTGTAAAACCTGTAAGGCTTTAGCAATGTCCTCAGCCGAGGGCATACTATGCTTGTCTGCTGGGAGCTCCTTAACCTTCTCGGCTGAAGGCGCAGCGACATGTTTTTCTTTACACTTTTTCTTTAATTGAACAGGTTCAGAGCCCGTTTCCACAGCCCTTTTTGTTTTACATTGTTCAGATTTTTCTGAACTCCTGTCAGGATCCTTGGCTTTACCTCCATCCTTTTTATGGGAAGAGGAAGAAGCAGAATTATCCACACTAGAAGCAGAAGCCAACTATTCTAAAATCTTAGACCTTTTCTTTAATGTTTTAGGACAAAAGGTCTTGCAGATATCACAAATGCAAAGATACAACTTGTACCCAAACAAGAAATACACAGATAATGCCTATCTGCTTTCGCTGTAAGTTGTCCACAAGACTCAACATTTAAAACCAGTGGATCCTGTGCATTTTTTAGGTTTATCCAAATGGACCTCTGACATTGAAGCTAGACAAAAAGATCACTTTCCCAAAACCGTTATTCAAAATACCTCGGAACCGGAGGTTTCTTTTTAAATAACCACCACTAACGGTTCCTGGAATAGAGCGCTATTCGGTTCCCGAAAGAAAAGGGAGCCGAGAATTACACTGCATTTAAACAAAACTAAAGCGGTTCAAGGAACTGACCGCTAAATAAATATTTTATAAAGAAAAACTGAGGTAAAAACCTCACAAATAAACGCGGACCCTCGGTTCAAAGGAACCGTGAGGGAACCGCAAATAGAAATTAAAAACTACTGTAACACTAAATAAACTATACTAAACAATGTTCTAAGGCAGCAATTTAAAATTAAACTAAAAATGAGTACTTATCAACAGATACACTTTAATCTGAAGACAGTTCAAGAAGAGTTCTCTGGGATGTCCTTACTAGGCAGGCGGAGTAAAGAATCTGAAGCACTGAGAGTGCAGCAGTTGCTAGGGCAGCAGTTTGAAAGTGCATGAGCCAATTTAGAGTTCCATGATTTGCATATAATTCCATCTCTCCGGGCAGTTCAACACAGGAGGCTGACTGCATCAGTTTAATCATAATGAGCGATTCCTGGGGTTAGAAATAAGAATTATATAAAGCAAGGAATACAACATAGTGATGCAACAACAGAATATATACAGGTTACAACCATAACAGAGTAAAGCAACTATGGTAAGGATATATATATATATATATATACACAATATATATATATATATATATATATATATATATATATATATATATATATACACACATACACACACACATATATACACACACACAGGTTACAACTTCACAGATATGATAAATTGTTATAATTTTTTTTTTTTTTTTAAATGGGACGGGTCAGAAGGGCACTAGTGTCACTCATCTCAGGGGTAGAAGCAACAACAGAAGTGGTTTCACCCACATTACAAGTGGGTATCGGCTGATCAGAGCCAGACGGACCCCTTGGTGGAGGAAGTTTTTTCTTTAGCCATTCCAGGCGTTTTTCCACAGTTTTGTCCAGGAAGGTTTTACAGATGTCATAATCTTCCTTAAGATGCTCATAGCTAAGGCAGGCTACACAAAGATTATGCTAGTCTGCCTTAGCAAACACTTCCCCACAACTGGAACAATTTTTAAAACCGGGTTCACCGGTTTCTTTTTCGGCTTCTCTAACATTTTTTTATTGTGCACGGATAAAAAGTAAACCACTAAACACGCTTGTAATGTTTATATAGATATCGTATAGGGTACTGATCATTATGAAAATTTAATGTTCACCCAGAGGTGAGGGATGCATCAATAAACCCCGAGAGCGAAGCTCGAGAGGTTTATCAATGCATCCCTCACCGAGGGTGAACATTAAACTTTCTTAATGATCAGTACCCTGTCTTATTTTTTATAGTTGCTGGCGTAAATTTTTTTCCTGAGATAGATTAATTACACACAAAAACGCTGAATTCAAATAACGTTTTGTTTGCCGAAAAAAAAAAAAAAAACTCACTTTCAAATACAAATCCATGCAGCATTTTGCTTCACTCAAAAAACAAATCCCAGAGCTGTGAGACCTCCATGGGAACTTTCTACTTCTGTGTGTTCGCTATCTGTTGCTGTACGATAGTTCATTGCCATGGCTATGGAGGTAGTCTGACAAAGTCCCTGAAATGAACTAAGGGACAGTGTTAAAATTCTCCTGTTTCCATTTTTTTTTTTTTTTAAAGTGTCCAGACACGGGATATTTTCACCCAACGATTAGACTGAAGAGCAGCTTACAGGTTGGTGGAAATTAACAGTTTCGTAAGTGCCGCATTCCCTAGCTAGCAGGTTGTTTGTGTGCTCTAACCCTCACGCTGAACTAATGTGTACACATGAAACTCATAGCAACTGACTGGTGATTATGGGGAATATCAACCGGTTTTCCCCATTGGTAAAAATTTGCACCAGTAATTATAGAAATTTAGTGGTTGCAATTGGTTCCGGAACCGATAAGGAACCAAACCAATGAAAAAAATGAACCGGGATTAGCGATTCAGTAACCGAGAAAAGCAGTTACAAAAAAACAATTATTTTTAAACTAAAATTTAAATAAGTAACAAGGCTTTTTTAGTCAGAAAACCTCAAAATAAAGTAAATTAACTCGGTTCCCCACCGGTTATACCGAACCGGAAGGAACCGGTAAAACTAAATGACACCAAAACTAAGTTTTAACTACAAAAACATAAGTATAAGACAGCAAATGAAATAAAAGTATACTTATATATATTTTATAAGTTTCTTCATGTCACAGGAATGAGTTGAAGAGCAACACTCTCCGAGTGACCAGACTTTTCAGGCGGAGAGTGAAATCTGACTAGTTTTAGAACATTGGCAGTTAGTATGGGGCAGCATTTGAAATGTTATGATGAACAACGAATTCCATCATTTGCATGTGTTCTGTTCTCTCCGGGCAGTTCTAGCTAAAGGGCTTACCGCAGAAAGTTATGAATACCTGAGTATTACTGGGGTTAGAAAACACCATAGCGGCTAATTCAGATCACCTGAGCCAAAATATGTCTGCTCCGCTAGAGACGAAGCCTCTCCACACTAATGGAAGCAAGAGCAGTGACATCGTCCAACGTCCAGACTGTTTACCCACTCGTACTCCATACCCAGGGCCCCACTTTTTCTGCGGCACTTCGGAGCAAAGTTCTGCCGCAGAATTTCTGTGGCGCTAGACACCTATTTCTGTGGCAGTTCTGTGGCACACTTTTATTCTTAATTTTATACTTTTTTTGTGTTTTTCACCATATTCAACATTTTCTTAGTAGAGTCAAGTGCTTAAATTGTAACAATCCTGTAGCTGTGTTCTGATTACACACACAAAATGTATTCAACTGCTAATAAATCATTTTCACAACTGTGTATGTGTCTTCTTTGTGTTATTTTGTACAGTGAAAGTACACCTGCCCGATTCACTGCACACCACCTTGACTTATCTTCTAGAGAGTCATGATTGATCAACCATGGTCACAGCAAGGAGAGGAGGTGACTGATCAAAAAATATGACAGTTTCATCAATCGAGCACAGTTGTGAATATATTTATTAATTTATGTTATTATGTGACTAGTGCTTTAGGGGTGCGACGCTGCCTTACATGCTGTAAGCTGGGAAGGGCTCTCCAGGGTTTTAAATGTGAACTGAAGCCCCGCTGCTTGGGGGTGGGGAGGTACTCCAACCTGGGACTCGGGGTAATTTAAAAAATAGATAAGATCAGCATCCCTTCCTTGCAGCAATCCACAGTCTGAGGGATCTCTAGTGCAGTGCAATGGTAAATAGTGCCATCCTGGCTGAAGTCTTTGCTTCCCATTAATGCATACCCAGATAAGTAACAAAATAAACGAGTGTGCCCTCCTGGGGAGCCTGGCTACTGGCACTGTCATAAATGATTAGATACCTGAGGTCATAGTTGCCTTTATGATGTTCCTTAGAGATATTCGGTGGTCTCTGAAAAAATATTATTTTTACAAGAACCAGTAAAAATGGAAGAAAGTCTTCACAGTGTCAGTGGTGAAGTTTATTAATGATTGCCTTGAAGGAACGCCATAACGCTGTGGAGGGGCTCATGGAGTTAAGCATCCTTGCACACCGGTAGTGGGGCTCACCCCTAGGGCACATTATTTTTTTTATTTGATATTTACTGATTACTCCTCTTGAAACACGTATTGCTTTGCATGTTAAATGCTGAAAGCCAGGACGGGCTCTCTGGGGCTCAGGGCTATGGACTGGTATTGGGAGGAAAGAACAGTTTTTCTCTTATTTTTTACTGAGCCCCCCACCGGAGGCTCCAATTGGGAACTCGGTGAGAAAAAATTACTAGGTGCTCGCCAGGAGGGTACAGGATTTTTTTAACTTATTATTTCTATTTTCAGCAATCTGAGTACATTTCGACATTAATTTATTTCTATAACAGTATGCCTAGTGCTAGGGACCGGAATGGTGAGGATTTGATGACTTGCTGTAAATTTAGCAATCCCCTCCTTATCTAATCAGGAAACAACACAGAATTAAGATAAGTAAATAAATAAATGTACTGTGCAGGTACAGAAGAATGCTAATTCAGTTCCATCTGAGCCTTTGCCCAAGTTTTCCGGTGCTCCATTCAGATCCGTGGCTATCTAGGGGGACAAGTACTATTTTAAAAGAAATATTTAGCAACAATAACTGCAATCACTTCAATAAGGAAACACAGTGATGGGCTTTTCTTAATGGCTTACCCTGCTCCAAGCTAGGAGAGGTGGTGGTGGAATGGGGAAACAAAATCACCCATTGCAGCAGTCAGAGGACATTTTTATATTTATTCATTTATTTTATTGTCTGCGTAGTGGGAGACATTGCCTTTTACATGTTGTAAGCTGGGACAGGGCTCAGAGGTGAACCGTTACTGGCGGAAACAAAACTTTTTTTGGAATTTGCACTAAAGCCCCTGTAGCTCCCAGGGGCTCTGACCAGGGAAACAGTGAAAAGAAAATACTACGGGCTTGCCATGGGGGCACAATATCTTTTTTTTTTTTATATTTATTTGTTGTCAATAAGAAAGCACAGTGGTGGGAATATTTTTTTTTTGGTGGGGGGGGAATGACTTGCTCTCACGTCCCCTCCTTGAGCTAGTGCAGTGCACCAGTAAATGGTGAAATCTTCATGGGGAGAATTCTTTACTGCCAAATACAGGTGTGGTTCCATAATAATAATAATAATAAATGCCAATGCACAAGTTATAGTGTCCCAAAAGAATGCCTACACCACAATCGAAAATATTTTCTCTGTATTATTTGTCAAGATGGAGAGCCACTGAGTAAAAAAGATTTTAACTGCAGTTTCCATGTGCCTGTGGGGACTAGAAACTGCGATCCCTGAAAATGGGAAAAAAAAAAAAAAAATTCAGGTATCCTCCCTCCTGGCATCACCCATACCGGGCACTTATTTGGTGAATTACATTTTTGCCTATACTGTGTTGCTCGGTCTGGCTGAATTGTTTGCAAAATACAAGTGACCTCCTGGCCAGAGAACCGCTACGGCCAACACTTATTTCTTGTTACATGTTAACATCCATGCCTAGTTCTCAGGGGCTTAGTCCCGTATTGGGGGTGGAAATAATTTTTTTTTCTTTACTTTTATTTATATTTTTCTGTTCTGTACACACAAGGGCATTGATTCCTCATGAGAAGTGATTATGATACATGGGATAGCAAAAACTAATTCAGCCTTTATAAATCATATGACAAGATTTCATACCGTAGCTGTCATTTTTTGCCTGTTATTTTTGAGGCTGCTCCTTATATCAAAGAGGATGTAATTAAATATTACGTGTTGGGAGCCGTTATCACTTGCTAACAACCGAGAAATCAGTCTGAGATTATAGTCACATTTACTTTTCTGTTAGTATACTTTGCGATACATATGAAGATCTCTTTTTACCCAGGTACAACAAACAACAGGGTACATACACACCACCCTGCACCAGATTAGCCACAACAGCCAACATATATGTCCAAATTTACAATCACAATATACTTCATTTCAGTTACTCTAATTAACAGATAAAAACTACAAGTCCCAAAATAGCTGAACCTTTATAAGAATTTTTTTAACATTCAGCCTCCACTCTTTGTTTAAAGATCAGCAGTTTGTCCACAGCTTAACAATCTGCCATAGAGTAAAGATAGAGGGAGAAATACAGTGTGCGTGGCAGTGGTGGGGGTGGAAGGGGGGTGTTAAATACAAATATATTGCTCCAATAGATAATTGTATTAGAACTGAGCATCAGACAAACATACAACATCAATGGATTTTTAAAACCGCAGATGTTGCATATATAGTTTGCTCACAACGTCAAATTATAAGAAGCCTGCCGTGATTAGGAATTTTACTAGTACAGCTGATTGCCACACCACAAGCATTAAATAGTATGCACAGGTAAGCAAAAGAAGGGAACCATTAAAATGAATGGCGCTAATTACTATTTGACTTAGGCAAAAAAAAAAAAAAGACATATTACTTTACCTATGGCACTCATATACTGGCAAGATTAAATTAAAGAAAAATATTTTTAAATGAAGTACTGATTAGGAAAAAATGGAGAAGGGTACCGAAAATTAAAAAAAATGTGGATAGTGCCACTGTGTTTGGGTACTACATAAGTGCTGTGGCATTATACATGCTAAAAAAGAGATTACCATCATAGTAATCGTAACATGGTAATATGTTCAAATGGACAATCGACTTGCCTGTAACCACAGAAGCTGAGGTATATACAAGAGTCTTAGTAGAAAGTTATTGCCTATTTGTACGTGGACCTTGTTAAATTAAAAATGTAATCTTTTTAAAGGTCATGCTGCAACCCGTGTCCTTATGGACTGTGATACATGTTCTGTTATCTGGTCTTATGGGGCAGTGGGATGGACCTGTCTCGCCCGGTATCCTACCGAACATATATGTGACAGATTTTGCGGTGAAGTGTTGCAAATCAAGCCATACCAATAATCAATTTCCCCATAATATAAAGGTGCATGCTACATAGCGAAGACAAGTACCAACAGGCTTCCTCAATCCCCCACAAAAAAAAAAATGTTTCTATGGTAAACAATTTGACAGCATCATGACACACATGCACAGTAAATGCCTGGAAAAGTCATCTTGATTAATGCAGAGAAGTGAAACTGCATTATTCAACTCATACACAGAGAGATTCATGTATAGATAAATTCATCACAGAAAACATGTAGCTGGGTCTGATCAAAACATCGCGCACACACATCTCCCCCTCTCTCTCTTTCACCTGCTGTCTTTCACTCCCATATCTCTTTCTCTCTCTCCCTCATAAAGAAAAGGCATTACAGAAAAAAAAAATGCACTCCACTTGTGACAGCACTGCACTCAGTTCATTAACTCTCTCTCCAACACATTCCGATGCAAACAGGAAAAATGTAACATCCTTCTGAATATGGAATGGGGTTGCGAATTGATGGTTGTCTTCTGTAGTAACTGTGACCAGTACCATCGTCGTATAGGCTGATTTTATGTTTTTTAACACCATTCACTGATCAATTGATGGATGGAAAGTAAAGTAAGCCAACCATCTCAGTACCAGGGAAATACACACACACACACACACACACACACACACACACACACACACACACACACACACACACACACACACACACAAAGCAGCGGTTTGTAAAAAAGATATAGCTTGCTGCAGAGTACATCATTATCAGAACGGCATATTGTACATGGATCACAGAGATCAGAAAATAATTAGGGACACATGCTGAATGCTCCGATAATTAAAAAATGACTGTTTACTAAAAATTCTGTTGATTTGTGAACATACAAACACAGTGTTACTATACACGATTTATCTATTATGCTAAAAAAATGAGGTTCAAATGCTTTCACCGATATACAACCATTAAAAAAATACTTGAAAATAATGTTTAAACAAATACATAGCCATAAACCTCAATTACTATGACTTGTAAACAGTTAACATTTCCCGTCCTCTTTAAATGAACTCATGGGCAGATATATTTCGATGAGTTCATTCATAGAAGCTAGGTGCTGCATTTTCCAAGGTCTGCAGCCTCAAATTTCATGGTCAGCCGCGAATTCTGAGGTCGGCTACTATTTCCGTGGGTGGCTGCAAATTCTGATGGAGGAAGAAAATTCCGCGGTCGGCCATGGCTGCACAATCACGGAAAACTCGGAGCCTTGCCCATATCACCGGCTTAGCCTAGGGGTAGCTGGTGGGGCTGAAGTGCAACTACTGCCCAGGCCACGGTTTCACCAGTGACAGAGAGGACGTTGGGGGAAGCCCCAGGGACACAGTGGGAACGTTTCCCAGGTATGTCAACACAACTGATCAGTGCCTAGGGGAAGGGCATGATTGAAAAAGTCTCTGGCCTGGAGAAATTCCGCAGCAAGCTAGCAGAGGGACAGTCCTGGAAATCAGTGGCTGAAGCAAGCCAGGGGCCCAATCCACTTACCCGCTAAAGCCTGGCACAGCGGGACGCTGGTGGGCACTCTAAACACCTGGGAGGGGGAATAAAGCAAAGAGCCCAGGCCACAGTGCAGATAAGCAGGGGCCATCTGCGGCCCATAAGAGAAAGGAGAGCCAGTGTACCACAGGGCAACTCCCTCAGAGGATTATGGCCACTATGTGTGATCTACGGGCTGCAGGGAGGACCGAACCCACTCCCAGTGCCATGGCCAACTCTTGGCAGAACTGGGGGGATACAGATACATTCCCACCCCACACCTGATAATCGCTGGAGAGGCAGCACCAAAGCCCACTGCTGCCAAGCCCAGAGCAAACAGGGCGGCACCATCCTCACCCACAACGGAAGCAAAGACACTCCCACAGACGTATGACCCAAACAGCAACGGCCAAAGAGTGCCTAGGCATGGTGCCGGAACCAACAAGGGCGGCCATCGTGGAACAATGGGGAGGGGAAAGGAGCAATAGGGAGACAGACTGTGGACATCCTGGCATTGAGCTCACGTAAGGCCAGAAGGAACCTAGCAAGAAGGGAACCCTCCAATCTCTGCAAGGCAAGGGGAGCAGCACGGCGTCAGGGGAGGCACAGGGCGCCACCGGCATAGAAAGTGAGCTCACAGAGCCAAGCGAACAGCCACTAAGCCTGACTGCAAGGGTGACATGGAAGTGGGAGGGACAGGAAAAGCAATCACATCACCGTTCCAGAGGCCAAGTTGGTGGGGAAGGCATGGGGTGCAACTGCCGGGGCCATGGCCTGGACCGGCCAAGAGACTGGTCTAAAATGAAGGCTCCTACCCCAACATGCCCCAAATTGGGATGGGAGAGGTGAACTGGCTGGCACCATGAGCGGTGACGGGAGGGAGACTGAGGGAGGGGAATGCCCACCCCCCCCAGCAAAGCTGGAGAAGGACCCCAATCGCCTCTCCAGGGTTCCTGTCCCCCTCCCCGGGAAGTGATCCAAAGCTGGAGATAGGTACCGAAGATCCAGAGACGGAGATTGCTGAAGAGTGGGAGGCAAGACCACACATTGGCCACCAAGGAAGTCCTCTTGAAAGGGTAAACAGCGAAAACAGCGGAGGCAGTCAATTCAGAGTAGGCCTACCAGTTGAAACACAGCAAAACATGAAAATAAACTATACTGTGAGGAAAACAAGTTAAAGATGTAAAAAAAATAAAAGAGGTCAACTGAGGTGGCAGACTCTCTGCAGGGTCTGATGTGCGATGGTCGATGGCGGTAAACGAATTGAGGACAACGGAGGCCGCCCACGTTTATATGGGAGGGATATGATGTGTCTGACGTCGTCGTGGGCGGCCCCCTTGTAGACTGCTAGCTAAAAATCTTCCATGAGGTCCTAGTGCCTGGTGGCTATGGTTCCATAGGTGTGGCCTAATGCGAGAGATACCCTCAAAGTAACATCTTGTGTATACCCTTCATATGGGACCCCTCTCCTTAGAGAAATGCTGGCAACCTGCACAGATACCACTGTATTAAGAACCTCAGGTATGGGATTTTTGGTTGTTACAAAATTCAGAAAAAAGATTGGAATTAGAGAGCCCACACAATAGTGGAATGAGCAGATACCACAGCGTTAGGAGGTCAAGGAAAGGTACAAAAGATGGTCTCAAACACTCTGTTCCAAAAATTAGTATAAGTCAACGTTCTTCCAGTGATACATCTTTATTCATTCACATATGAAAAAATTTAAAAAGCACCCCACACATACACCCACAAGCAAATTACCTTCAACGTTTCAAGCCACTCTGGCTCTTTCCATATGCAAAATCCAGAAACAATTGTGCCGATGACAAAGCACTTTGCACTGTTGTTCCTGTTATGGAGTAACCTCCCTATGGACATTTAGTCTGGCCTTGCTGCTCCTCATGTATAGAACAACCTCCCTATGGACAGGTTGGCACCCTAGGCCCCCCCCAAATCCTCATTTCTTAACCCAAGCAAAAGCACAGCTCTGCCAGCCTCTAGGCACAGTGGTACCACTACCACTCTCGATGCCTGTGACCAGAGTTCAGGAACAAGCTCGAGTCAAGAGCCAGCTGGGGAGAGGAGAACTGAGCATCCCAGAGGGCGCTGTCCTCCTCCGGGAAGGGAGGGTTCCATCCTCTGCAGCAGTACTGCTACCAGATGAATTCAGGTGGTACTACCGCTGGAGGACTAAGGGAGACCAGGGACGTCGCTGACATCAGCAGCCAACACATGCACAGCATGTGCAGGCACGTCTTGATGTCCTCGTATGCAATGTCCCCAGGTGCTGGGAGGAAAAAAGATAGACAAAGCACAGCCCCAGCACCTCCACGATGAAGTACCTGGTATATCCAGGATTCCACCCCACCCCCAAACACACCGTCACCACCTGAGAAACTAGAAGCGGCTCAGGGGTGTGCCCCCCCATCCCAACTCCGCCAAGTGGGTATATCTAAGGCTCAATAGAGAGAAAGGTGGCTGTGGCTGGCAGAGGCTGGGGGAAGGGGAGGTGCCTTTGAGTCCTGGCAATGAGGGACTGGACAGAAGAGGCCATAAACACACATATACACACACACACACAAAAAAAAAAAAGAGTAGCTCTTTATACAAGCTTTCGAGGGTTCTTGATCAAGTTCGTCTTGCCAGCTGGGCTGTCTATTTTTATCTTAATGCTAAATGGTAAAAAAATGAGGTAATTTATCTTGTTTTTGTTATGTATTTAGACTCTGGTTTATTATTTCTCTGTTTCATTACTGTTTAACTACTGCTCCTGCTTTTAAAAAAGACTATTAAATTATATCTTCTATATGAGGGTGTTATGAGAGATGTGGCTTATACAGTAAGGTTTGGCTATACCTTGTATTTTCACCTTACACAGGAGTGTAAGATAGGAGGGTTATATAGCCAGCTTTGACTGTACCTTGTGTTTACACCTTACACAGGAGTGTAAGATGAAAAAATTACTCACCTTAGTAATTATGTTTCTTCTAGTGGAGTCTTGCTGTATTCTGACAATTGCAGTTAGCCCCAACCTTTAAACTGCCCCGGAGAACAAAGGGTTAACTTTTCTATGCATGGCATAGAATGTTCATCTCGAGCTCGGTTGAAGCCTCTGCCTGTTATTATTCGAACTGCAACCATCAGATCTTTACGAGCAAAACTCACTAGGTGTTCTGTGTGGAAACTGTAAAATTTTTAACTAGCCAACTGGCAGAAAAATAATGTTTTGGGTCCTCAAAGGAAGACTCAAGTCAGAAATCCAAAACCAAAAAACAATCAAATGAAATAACATTCCACCCAAAGAAAAAAAGAGGGTGTAAAGCGGGCACCTCTAGGGTGCCAACACTGCGCCTGCCCACCCACATCCCAAAAATCTAGGTTCTGAGAGGGGAGGCGGGGAGGTCAGAATACAGCAAGACTCCACTAGAAGAAACATAATTACTAAGGTGAGTAATTTTTTCTTCAAACAACATGAAGTCTTGCTGTATTCTGACAATTCAGACTACCAAGCAGTACCTCCATGGAGGAGGGACAGAACCTACTTGGGAATAGGCTCGAAGTACTGCTGTGCCAAACCTAGCATCGCTCCTAGCCTGGATATCCAGAGAGTAATGCCTGGTAAGAAGTATGGACCGTTTTCCAGGTGGCTGCTTGACAAATTTCTAAAGAGGGATATCCCTGGCAGCAGCCGAAGCAGCTGTACCTCTTGTGGAATGAGCCCTCAGGCCTGAGGGTGGAGTTTACCCAGTTTTCATAGCAGAATTGTATACAAGAAACAATCCACCTGGCAATAGATCTCTTGGTGGCAGGTTTGCCCTTCCCAACTTCTCCATAAGTGAGGAACAACTGGAGGGAGTCAAACCTGTGACCCTTGGTACGCTCTATGTAGTAGCTAAGGGCTCTTTTAACATCCAAACTGTGTAGCCTCCTCTCTCCCGAGGAAGAATGATCAGTGAAGAAAACAGGGAGAGATATAGACTGATTCAGGTGGAAATCTGAGACCACTTTAGGCAAGAACTTTCTGTTAGTTCTAAGGACCACTTTATCTCTGTGAAAAGAGATGAAATCAGATTCCACTGACAGGGCTTGCAATTCACTGATACATCTAGCAGAAGTAATGGCTACCAAAAACACAGTTTTGCAAGTCAAGTACTTAAGCTCTGCTGAGGACAAAGGCTCAAAATGGGGTTGCATAAGCTGAGCAATGCAAACATTAAGATCCCAAGCAGGAGCAGGATCCCTAAAGGGGGGATTGGTGTGAAGCAATCCCTTGAAAACCTTACAGAATACAGGATGGGATGACAGTGAGGAAGACTTGCCTACTGACAGGAAAGCAGAAACAGCTGCCAAGTGTACCTTGAGAGTTGCTGGTCTGAGACCTAAGCCATTGAGATGGACCATATAATCCAGAACCGTAGGCAATTCAGCAGAGTCTAGAGAAATATTCTTTTTAGAACACCAAATGCTGAATCTTTTCCATCTGGAGTTGTAAGTCTTTCTGGTGGAAGGCTTTTGAGAAGCCTTAAGTATATCCAGAACCCCTTGGGAAAGATGCAGATCTGCAAACTCTTAACTCTTCAAGAGCCAAGCCTTGAAATTGAGAGACTGAAGATTGGGGTACCAAATCCTCCCCTGAGAGGATGTTAACAGGTTGTAATTCCTGGGAAGAGACAGGTGAAGATGAACTGCTAGGGACAGCAACTAGGGATACCATGGCTGCCTGGCCCAGTCTGGAGCAATCAGAATCACTTTGCATGGTTCTGACCTTATCTTGACCAACACTTTGAACAGGAGAGGTAAGGGAGGAAAAGCATACAGAAATTTCCCTTCCCAGTTCAGAATCAGAGCATCCAGGGGGACTGAGCCCAAGACTGGGGGTCTGCAACAAAAAAGAGGAAGTTGGTGATTGTCTGGGGCTGCAAAAAGATCCATCTCTGGAGTGCCCCATCTTGAGAAAATCACCTTCAAAACCAGAGGATCTAGGGCCCATTCGTGACGGCCCTGGGATATTCTGCTCAGTGCATCTGCTAGAACAGTGTCCTTTCCTGGAAGGTGAACTGCTATCAGAGGGGTTTGCAGGGAATAAGCCAGGGACCACAACTTCATTGCTTCTGTGCACAAGGCCGCAGACCGAGTGCCTCCTTGCTTGTTGATGTACCACATGGTGGTGGTGTTGTCTATTCTGACCTGAACCACCTTGTTCTGTACTGATTTGGAAAAAGCTTGCAGTGCCAGAAACACTGCCCTGAGTACCAAGAGACTGATGTGTAGAAGAGATTCCTGAGGTGACCACAGTCCCTGGGTGGTATGTTCCCCCACATGAGCTCCCCAGCCCAGCAGGGAAGCATCTGTGGTGAGGACCACTGAATGAGACTGAGTGGCAAATGGAACCCCTTGCCTCAAATTGTCCTGATCCTGCCACCATTGCAGGGCTTGGATCAGAGTTCGAGTCACTGGAATTAGTTTGGTAAGGGAATCGTTTCTTTGGGACCAAAAAGCTCTTAAGTGGAACTGAATGTCCCTCATTTGGAATCTTGCGCTTGGACCACTGCTATAGAAGCTGACATGTGGCCCAATAGCTGAAGGAAGTGCCTTGCTAGTCGAGACACCTGAAGGCTGAATGAAGAGGCCAGCTCCATGAGAGCCCTTGTCCTGTCCAGGGGAAGGAATGCTCTTGCTTTCACCATATCCAGCTCTGCCCCTATGAAGTTGAGGAGCTGCACTGGTTCGAGAACTGACTTTGGTAGGTTGAGAAGAAATCCTAAAGAAGTGAGCACTTGCTGGGTCACTTGCAGGTGTGACTTGACTCGGTCTGGGGACTGGACCACTATGAGCCAGTCATCCAAATATGGAAAAATGGAAATATTTTGTCTTCTTAGAACAGCAACAACTACTGCCAGGCACTTTGTGAAGACCCTTGGGGCTGATATTAGGCCAAAGGGCATTGCTCTGAACCAATACTGGCCTGAGGACAACTTGAACCTGAGGTACTTTCTGTGGGAGCACCTGATGGGAATGTGAAAGTAGGCATCTTTGAGGTCCAAGAAGGCTAGCCAGTCCCCTGGCCTTGGAGAGGGAAGGATAATTCCCAGAGTTATCATCTTGAACTTTGACTTTAAAAGATGTTTGTTCAGGTATCTTAGGTCCAGGATGGGTCACCACTGTCCTGTCTTTTGCCCCAGTGTAGGGTAGGCACTCTCTCTCTCTATAGCTCTTAGAGCTAGAAGAGAAGAAACCTCTGCCTCTAGGGCAAGGGTTTCTGAGAGATTTGCAGGTGGAAAAGATCTGGCTCTCATCTTGGGAAATTTTTTGAAGCTGAGACCCAGTCCCTGGCTTACTACTTCCAGGACCCACTTGTCTGATATAAGAGACATCCAGTCCTGGACAAAGTAAGCCAGCCTGCCCCCTACTGGGATAGGAGAATCGACCCGGGCAGACCCATCAGGGTGTCTGCTTGGCAGGGGCTTTAGGCTGAGGGGTGGATGCAGGCCTGCTCATCCCCCTTCTGCCTCTCCCTCTGAAGAACCCCCTCTGTGAAAAGGAAGAAGAGGCCTGTGCTTGGTAAAAAGGCCTTTGGAAAGCCTGCCCCTACCCCTGGACTGCTGCCTTTGAGGAGCTGCTTGCCTTTCCTTGGCCTAAGCACTCCTGTAAGTGGTCCTGTATTCATCCATTTTCTTCATGTAATTCTCCGTCTGCTCCCCGAGAGAATCACCCACTACAGGAAAATCCATGGCCTTAGCCTGGGTATCCTGTGAAAGGCTAGTACATCTGAGCCAAGCCATTCTCCGAAGAGCCACAGATGTAGCCATGACTCTTGATGATACATCATTAGAGTCTACAGCAGCATGAAACTGAACTTTCAATGCCTCAATCCCATCTGCAGCCACCTCCTCCAGCTCCTTGGCAAGCTGGGGGGGAGCCTGTTTAGCCAGTGCCAGTACACTGTCCCACCTGGACTTTTGGTACCTGGCTGCATAGGCCAGATAATTAGCCTGCCTGAGTCCCAATGATGATACCATGTACTGTTTCTTTGCCATGGCATCAGTCTTCCTGGAGACCTTGTCTGGGGGGAGGATGCCAAGGGAATGCTTGCCTTATCACAGGCAACAACCTGTACAACCCCAACATGGCTGCATTGCTGATAAAGGAACTCCGTATCTGAGCCTGAAAGAGTATACCTCTTGTCCATTCTTCTGTCCACAGGAGGTATGGAATTGGGAGACTTGAGAATTTTTTGTGTCCATTTCCCAAAAGATTTGTGGAGGGGAATTGACAGTCTCCTGGACTCTGGGATGTCCATCATCTCTACATAGTCAGGCTCTTCCTGATCCCCCACTGCCTCCTCCACAGGAAGCTGGAGGGTATCAGCCACCTTTCTGTAAAACATGAAGGGTGAAGGGGACTAAGAAAGCCTAGGAGGAGAAACACCTGAAGGTCTGTCTGGGGAGATGTCCGGGTCAGTAGGCACATCCAGACTTACCATCACCATAATCGTCTTCCAATTTTCCTTCCTCCTCAAACTCCGGTTCATAAAATTCTTCCAGGGTATAATCCGGAACCGGGAGAACCGACCGAACAGAGCCCCTGTCAAAAGGTGCCAGATCAGTCAGAACCGATCGAAGCGATTCCGCAATACGAATTGCTTTGGCTATTTCATCGGTGGTCGGAGTATGAGATTCTGGATCCGAACCGGTCGACTTGTCTTTTCTTTTTGTCGGAACCAATTCCTCGGAATCAGCTCTCCTTTTGCCCAAAGAAGTATCGCCCTGGTCAGAGGGCATTCCTTCTGGTTCGGTCAGAACCGAACCAGGCTGGCCATCTGGGTCAGTGGACTTCTCGGCCTCCCTTTCCCTCAGTCCACCTAATCTCTTTTCCAGGGTAGATTTGGGAACATTTTTGCAAATTTGGCAGTCTGAATCGAGGTGGTCAAACCCCAGACAAACACAGGTGGTGTGGGGATCGGCCTCAGCAAAGACCTCCCCACACACACTGCAGTGTTGAAACCCAGTGGGCCCGGTTTTTTTCTTGGGTTTCTCAGACATGGCCAACCTAACCAAATGTACTCTTTTTTCGGCAACCACCAGGCAAGACTCCCCTATCAGTTCCTGACCGTGTCACGGGTCTTGGAAAAAACCATACTAAAACCGTTTTTTTTTTTTTAATTGATACGGACTGGTAACCACACACTAAAGTAAAGTACAAATTTTACCTGAAAATGATCGGTTTAGCCGAATCGATCCACACTTTTACAAGTTCCACACAGAAAACAGAACAAAACCTATCTAGTACTCATGGTACCACAGACAGAGACTTGAACCGACTATGCGGAAACAACAATTTCAGTAGAAAAAATGACCGAAAACCGACACTTCAACCAACTTGAACCGAGCAGCAGGAGAAATCTCTGAAGCGACTGTTCAGTGAGGCAGAGTAAAGAATCTGACGGTTGCAGTTCGAATAACAACAGGCAGAGGCTTCAACCGAGCTCGAGACGAACATTCTATGCCATGCATAGAAAAGTTAACCCTTTGTTCTCTGGGGCAGTTTAAAGGCTGGGGCTAACTGCAATTGTCAGAATACAGCAAGACTTCATGTTGTTTGAAAACCCGGCATCGGAGAAAACCCGACTGAGGCACCTGGCCGGTGTCGGATATTGAGTAACCAACAGAGGGCGCCTGAGGCAGGAAGAGGGTTCTGGGCAATAAACCCAGATGAAGGACCGCAGAGGAAGTACCATGGAGCAGGGGCATTGGGGCCTGGACGCGTCAAAGTATTGGGGGTGGAGGCTCTGACACCGGGGTCCTCTGTCGGCAGCGGAATGAACTCCAGCGACGGAGGAAGACGTGGTAGTGGGGGGGGGAGACACGAGGGGCCCCCGACGGCAGCTGTGAACATGACTTTGCTAAAGCAAACAGCAAAGGGTCGGGTGGCGGACCCTGGGACATGACGGGTCGACTGGTCCCTCACTCTGTCCAACGTCGGGGGACAAACTGGAGCCCGACAGGAGAGTGGATGGATCTATGTGGGCATCAGGGAAGCCAGCGTCCGAAGGAACAGATCCAGCCGGGCTAGAGACGGCTGGAAGGCCGCCGCTAGTCTGATCGGCGGAGGCCGTGCGCCCTTCGCCAGAAGCGAGGGGTGACTTACCGGCAGGATCAGTCGACAGAATTACCAGCTCCAAAGTGGATGTCGTGCTTTGAACCGAGGCAGAGAAGGCAGCGGGAATGGTCGTCCTCGTGCGGGATTTGAGCGCTGTTCTTTGAGCACTTTTTCTTCTGTCTAGAAGACATCAAATTGAAGAAAAATCTTGAGAATTTTACAAGAGGCGAAGAAACACTTTGAGAAATATAACGTGGACATTAGATTGCTGTTCTGATGCAAGCCGAACGTGACTTCAGAGGCGGCGGAAAAAATGTAAGCGGTGCGGGACCGCCCCTTTATATAGTCGAGGCTGGCGTCATGAAACCCTGACGTTGGGGAAGGTCCCCACTGGTGATTAGCTATCACAAGTTTGCCATGCGGACCTGACGCCAGGGGGTGCAGGTGCAGTCCTTTATGTGAAGACCTACTGCAGGAACCCTCTCAAAGTAAGATCTCCAGGTGCAGTGTCATTAGTATCCACAGCAGGGTGGAAATGGTACTTTGTGGTGTCAAGGATAGATCTTGCAGTGGCAAACAAGTCCTGAGCCAGCCCATTATCTGCTCTATCAGCAAGTGCCTGAACTGTGCAGAGAAGCAGTACAGCATAGTGGTTAAAGGCACTGAGCTGGAAACCTGGCTTTGAATCCCATCAGCCCCCAATCGCATACTTTGTGACTCTCAGCAAGTCACTCAACTTCCTTGTGATCCCAGGTTGCACCTGGAAACAAGTTCCAGCTTAGTGTGCCTTTCCTGGTTAAACACCCCGTGCTCCACAATGCTTTCTAAATACTGTGCCATATATATGCTGAATAAGCTACCTGTCTAATGAGCAGGGAAGCTGCAATATAAATTTTATTGGCCATAGCATCCAATTTTTTGGAGTCCTTTTCTGGAAGAAGTGCAGAGACTAGGACTTTTGCTCTCTCGCAAGCAGCAACCTGGACTACACCTTGATCTGGATGGGCATACAGGTATTCCACATCCTGTCTATCCGAATGGTGTTTTTCTTCCATTTTTTTCTTTTAAATCAGTGGCTACAGCTGAAGTAGGTGCAGTCATGATTTTTAATATGGCCTTCTTAAGACACTTATGTATGGGAACCAGCAACCTCCATGAGGATGCCATAATCATCATGACCATAAATTAAGCATCTTCTTCATCCTCCTCAGTTTCCAGAGGGTGGATGTTGAAAGTTTCAAGCATATGTTTGACAAAAGAGAAAAATGAAGTATAGTCTTCATTATACCCTGGAGGAGTGCCAAAGTCTTGTTCATGTGGACCCTCCAATTCCATGGGGTCACCTTCATCTTCTTGTGCACAGTACTCCTCTCCCTCCTCCTCCAAAGGCAAACAGGCTGGAGCCTGAGACTGGGGAGGGGAGTGGCACCTACATTATTAAAATTTCCCATACCCTAGAAACATTTCCACATCTTTTATGTCCTCAGACAAGGGTATGTTTTTTTCTTTTTCATCTCCCTGCTCCTTTCCCCATTCGGGGAGGTGGCAGTGACTTTTAATTTCTTTTTTGCAGTTACGGTTTCCAGTGACTACTCATAGGCTCTTTTACTTCTATTTTTGCGATCAGTTGATTCACGGTTCCCCCTTTTGGACACCCTGGTATCTGAGCCATCTCTACCATGCGTGTCAGATGACTAAGAAGCTTTATTTTTTTTCTTGTCACCCTTTACATTTTTTGAAACTTAAACTTTATTGAAAAGTTTCATCACACTTCGTACAATTCTGTTTATGCACATTCTTGTCCATAACACATTTGATACATTACTAAATTATATGTATTTAGACACCAATAACCTTGCTATCTTAGGTGTACCATTTCATTAATTTAAACATAGGTCAACCATTATTGCTCTTGGTTCTTTGCTGCTGTTAAACACAAGGAGAAGGACCCTTCTGATGCGTGCTTTCCACCACCACTGGGTACTCCCTCAGAGCTTTTTTTATTACTTTTTGGTGACAAGAAGGTAGCCTGAGAAACCACAACGACTTATTTATTTGCCCTCTTATTTATTTCCTTAAGGTCTGCTCCTCTGTGTCCAGTCATATGTATGCAGATTATACAATACTCTTGTCTTCTGGCTCCTCAGCCTCTGATCCCATGGACCATCTACAAGCGGGCTTTAACAACATCCAACTCTGGTTTCATGAAAATCAGTTATCACTCGATGCTATGTAAACAGCCTCAATGGTGTCTGGTACCAGCCACAGGCTTGCTAGACTTTCCCCTTCGATCTTTTCATACCCTTGAAAGCGCAACTATCGAAAATGTTTCATCTTTCAAGTACATCAGGCTTTCAAGTACCTCAGGGTCTGGCTGGATCGCCACCTTGATTTTTCTGTTCATGTGGATGCTATCATCTGGAGACTATCCTCAAGAAAAGGCTAGTAAAATTTCTGGAGGATAATGGTCTCCAGGATGGCAAACAACATGGGTTTTTGTCTCAGGCAGATCCTGCCAGACGAACCTGGTGGACTTTTTTGATTAGGTAACGCGAGCACTGGACAAGGGTCATGCAGTGGACATCCTTTACCTGAACTTCAGCAAGGCCTTTGACTCAGTGCCACATGGTAGGCTGGCCAGCAAATTGAGCAACTTGGGAGCAGGCATGAAAATGGTTAGATGGGTCAAGAACTGGTTACAGGATAGGAAGCAGAAGGTAGTAGGGGGAATTATCAGAGCCCAAGGGCGATAACTAGTGGAGTCCCACAGGGCTCGGTGCTGTTTAATGTCTTCATAGCCGACATATCAGATGGGATAAAAAGTAAGATCAGCCTCTTCACTGACGACACTAAGATCCGTGCAGAAGTGGGTTGGGGGGGCAGCAATGTACTCCAGGAGGACTTGGCAAGACTGGAGGGATGGTCGAACACATTGCAACTTGGGTTCAATGCCAAGAAGAGCAAAGTCATGCATTTGGGAGCCAGGAATCCAGGAAACAGTTACTGGTTGGGAGAAGTGTAGTTACCCACATCAAAAGAGGACAAGGATCTGGGTGTACTGATAACAGGGGAAATGAACCACTCAGCCCAGTGCAGGAAGGCAGCACCTAAGGCCAACAGAATGCTGGGATGCATCACAAGGGGATTACTTCTAGGAGAGGGGAAGTCATCCTGCCCTTGTACAGGTCTCTGGGGAGGCCACAATCTGGAGTACTGCATGTAATACTGGCACCCCTACTTGAAGAAGAAAAATCAGGCTACTGGAGGAGGTGCAGCGCAGGGCAATGAAAATGATCCTGGGATTGGGAGCTAAACCTTATGAGGAAAGATTGAGAGAGCTCAATGTGTACTCCCTGGAGGATAGAAGGGAGAGGGTGGATATGACTGAGACCTTCAAGTACCTGAAGGACATGAACAGAGTAAACACAGAGTATTTTCAAACTAGAAGGCAAAGGGGAAACCAGGGGACACAGTCTGAAGTTGGAGGGAGGCAGATTCAGGCGGGAAATGAGGAGGTACTATTTTACCAAAAGGGTGGTCACAGGGTGCAACATGCTGCTGGAGGAGGTGGTATCACTGCGGACAGTGAGCAGTTAAAGAAGAGATGGGACAGGATCAGAGGGAGCGTTCAAACCTGGAGTGGACGGGGGGTGGTTGTGAGTGAGCTGGAGGAAAAACAATGGGGGCGGCTGCAGTCTAAGTGGCTGAAGTGCTGCACCTCGAACAGATTAGATAGACGTAAGGCCAGTATCTGCTGGCAATTTTTTATGTTCATATCCTCAAGAAGATTCACCCCAAGCTTAGTGCGCTCTACATAAGTAAGCGAAGCATATCGCTTCCTGCACGCAGAGAAATCCCCACTGAGATGATTCTCCCCATTTTTGACTACGGAGACCTTGTTTATAGTGCTGCTCCCAAGTCCAAATTAGCTAGACTGGATCCTCTCTTTTAAGCATTCTGCTGCTTTGCTCTTGATAAACCCCGACGCATACACCATTGTAATCTGTACTGTTCCCTGTCCTTCCCTCTTTTTTTTTTTTTAAACTTTTTATTTATTATTTTTTTAAGAACTTAGACATATAGTTCAAAATTCCAAGCAATCAGGTGTTATACATAAATAAATCCCCATGAGGGCGCCACTCCTCTTAATATACACATATCTACTTTCTGTTGCTTTTTGATACATCTTTGAGGAGTAATACCTTAAACATTTATACTCCCAGAGTAAATATTATAAGCTCTTAGTTAGCCCATGAGCTGCATGGTAATAATAACCCTTTATAGTCCATATATAATGTCCAACAAAAGGCCTTACCCTAGGTAAGGTCACACAATACCATGCTTGTTCTAAGTTTATGCATTTATTTGCAATCCCTATAAACAAAACAAGTTTAGTAGAAACAACTGCAACATTTATATAAAATATTTTTCTGCAGAAAGAGATCCTCCTTAGAAACGATGTGGAGCATTTAAACTAAGTGTATACACACTACATAACATTCAGAAAAACATCCGATCAGCTAATCGGGCATGATGGCCCAGTTAAATTTAAGCTATTTTTAAATCTCAAACAGAGCAGAAAGAGTGACTGAAAACTTACCCTGTTAAGGTAAGAGTAATTTTACCCCAACAAACTTACATCCCTCTTAACAAAGTAAAAAGTAAAAATATGAACTTTAAAGTCCCCCCTTTAATCTCGGGTTTCTTCATCCTCTTCAGACAGAGCATCATTGATATCTTCATCTCGGGGCCTCGTAGTAACATGCTTGCAGCTCCATTTCAAAGCATCTTCAGGGTCACTGAACAAGAAGACCTTCCCTTCAAAGGCGATCTGCAGACGAGCTGGGAAAATCCTCCCATGGGGAACAGAAGCCTCTCGTAGAACCGCTCTCACCCCATCAAAACGTTTCCTTTTCTGTCTCGTCACATACCAGATATCTGGGAAAAGTCGAATGGTATGTCCATTTTGCAGAAGGGGGCCCTTTCTACGTGCCATTGCCAGTAAAGAGTCTCGGGTACCTGGGACGTCCATTACCACCATTGCTGCTTGAGGGGCTTCAGAATTGTCAGGACATCCTCTCTGTGCTATGCGGTAGGCTTTTTGGAGGTGTTGAATTCTGGATGTTGCCTCTGGTCCCAGTTGTTGCCCAAGCCACTCTCTGAGAAGCAGATGGTCCCCTTCACATCCCTCAGGCAAACCTAAGATTCGAATATTAGGGACACAAATCTGATTTTCTAGGGTTTCGATGCGGGATTGCCACCGTGTAGATTCTTTAATTAGGGAAGACACTGCCCCCATCGCCGCATCTGCTCGTTTGATAGATTCCACTGAGGCTAACTGAATAGCATCCACTGAGGGTCTCTAGGGCTACCACCCGATTACTCAAGCCATCTAATTTGTCCGATAAATTCGTGACTGATTTAATCAATCGATTAAGCTTGGAACCGATGGTTTGTAGAGTTTCCTCGCTAGCTTCCTCTGTCTGATCTTCCACGTGGCCTTGTCCTGAGCATGTGGTAGAAGCCGTTGATGTAGTTTTGGCTTTAGCTCCATGTCCCTGCTGCTGATCCAGATGAGGGTTTCCCATTTTGTTAGGAAAGTACCCCCGATCAAGAAAGGAGCGAAAAATTAAGTTTAAACTGATAATTTTCTTAATTTCCTCAGCTTCCTGCAGAGCTCCACTAAACAACCTCCAACTTGCTCAGGCTCCACAGCGCCCACCCCGCTCTTCCCTCTTTCAAGCTAGGCACCTCTCCCACAGTGTTTCCTTCATCTCCCAATCTTGGTTCAGTTCTCTCCCCTCTTATCTTGCGTCTCTTCTCTCTAGCTCCTCCCTTCTTCCTCCTACTCCCTTCACAATGCCTGCTCTCACTCTCTTGCTCTCCCTCAAGTGAAATCTACTGCTGGTCAATCTGCTTTCTCATTCCATTTCCCTAAACTATTGAATTCTCTTAACCCTTCCATTCATTCTGCTCTGTCCTTCCTTTCGTAGTCCGAAAATACAGGTTACTCACCTGTAACAGGAGTTCTAGGAATGGTATATGTTGTTCATCCACACTGTCTGGCAGGTTCCTTGCCGCTTTAAATCTTGCCGGAAGGTCTTCAAGCTGGCTCCTCCCACCCACCCGGGTGGTAAAACTCTCGGCTCCGCCCCATGACACCAGATCTAGCCCGCTGGAAGCCAGGTTGTGCGTCGAAGCCGGGGAGGTCGGGCGGATGAACATCATATACCATTCCTAGAACTCCTGTTACAGGTGAGTAACCTGTATTTCTAGGGACATGGATATGTTGTTCATCCACACTGTCTGGCAGACTCCTAGCAGTTCTCCGGGAGGAGGGAGGCCAGGCGCACACCCCCACTTGGGAAATAGAGACTGGAGAACTGAGGCCCCAAAACCAGCATCCCGGCGTGACTCAATGTCGATGTGGTAGTGGGTGATGAAGCTGTGTGCCGACTTCTAGGTAGCAGCCCTGCAGATTTCCTGGATAGGGACATCCCTGGAAGCAGCCACCGATGCAGCGGTATGGCGGGTAGAATGAGCTCTTATCCCTCTGGGAGGCTCCATGCCCACCAACCTATAGCAGAGATCTATGCAGGAGGTGACCCACCTGCCTATCGTCTGCTTGGCTGCAGGTCTGCCAGGTGCGGCTTCAGCGTAGGTGACAAACAGCTGGCGAACCTCTCCCCGAACTTCAGCCGTCCGCTCCTTATAATAAAGCGAGGGCTCTTCTAGGGTCCAAAGTATGGAGCCTATATTCGCCTCCGAGGTGTGACTGGGTAGAACACCGGCAGAGTCAACACCTGGTTAAGGTGAAACTCTGACACCACCTTCGGAAGGAATTTTGGGTGGGGGCACAGGACAACCTTGTCCCTGTGGAAGACCAGATAAGGAGACTCGATGGAAAGTGCCTGGAGCTCTCCCATCTTTCTGGCTGACGTGATAGCCACCAAGAAGGCGGTCTTCCATGACAGGTGAGAGATGTCACACCTGTGCATCGGTTCGAATGGCTTGCCCATGAGCTTAGCCAATACCAGCAGTAGATCCCACGGAGGTGGAGGTTCTCGCACCAGAGGGGATATGTGATCAAGACCTTTGAAAAAGCACCCGACCACCTTCTCCTGCGCCACCGACTGCTTCCCGGCCCGCACCCGGTAAGCAGAGATGGCTGCCAGGTACACCTTAAGGGTCGTCGACCGAAGCCCTAGCTGAGAAAGGGACCACAGGTAGTCCAGTATGCTTGCCAAGGAACAGGAGGAAGGG
This sequence comes from Neoceratodus forsteri, assembly GCA_016271365.2. NCBI lineage: Eukaryota > Metazoa > Chordata > Ceratodontiformes > Ceratodontidae > Neoceratodus > Neoceratodus forsteri. Next base: position 1,116,815,106 of record CM028130.1, read on the forward strand.
TCCAGGCCTTTGCCCTGACACCAGACAGAGAATCTCTTCCATTTGAAGGCGTAACATTTTCTGGTCGACTCCTTATGGGACGCCTCAATGACGTTGAGGACCTCGTCGGAAAGACCCAAGGCCTGGAACTCTAGCCGCTCAGGAACCAGGTGGTCAGGTGCAGGAATTGAAGGTCCGGATGGAATACTTTCCCCTGATTGACTGAGATCAGGTCCGGGAGGGCTGGAAGCCGCCTCGGGAGCCTGGAGCTGAGACTGAGGAGATCTGGATACCAGAAATGGCGGGGCCAGTCTGGGGCTACCAGAATCACCTGCACCTTGTCCCTCCTCGCCTTGAGAAGCACCTTGTAGATCAAGGGAAATGGGGGAAAGGCGTAGAAGAGGCCCGGGGTCCACGGCCTCGAGAAGGCATCCCCCTGCAGCGAGCCCTGCTGAGGGGGGGCGGGCATGAAACAGTCTCAGCTTCGCATTCTCCCTGGAGGCAAACAGGTCCGCCTGAGGCGTGCCCCAGTGGGAGAAGAGATCTTGTACTACCTCCGCAGGAGAGACCACTCGTGAGATGCAGCCCCTATCTGGCTTAGGGCATCAGCCAGGGTGTTGGAGGCTCCTGCCACGTGAATGGCGAGAGATCACCTCCAGGCTCATGCAGTGACCAAATGCAGAGAGAGCTTCCCTGCACAAAACGCAGGCCCGTCCCGCCCTGGCCGGTTTAGGTAGTACATGGTCGTGGTATTGTCCATCTGGACCTGAACCACTTGACTCTGTAGAAACGGAGCGAAGGCGGTGAGGGCTAGACGAACCGCTCGAAGCTCCAGCAGGTTGATGTGGCATCGGGACTCCCAAGGGGACTAGAGGCCGTGCGCTCTGTGCTCCCCCAGATGGGCACCCCAACCCATCAGAGAGGCATCGGTCGATAGAGAGACCGTCGGCTCGGGGCGGACAAATGGGATGCCCTCCTGCAGATGTGCCAGAACGGTCCACCACTGGAGAGCGTTCCACATCCCCTGGGTCATTGTCACTAGCTGATCCAGCAGATCGAAGTGCTGTGACCATTGGCTGGCCAGTCCCCACTGAAGGGGATGCATGTACCAGCGGGCCCAACGGACCACGCTGGTGCAGGCCACCATGAGGCCCAGGAGGCGCAGGAAGTCCCGGGCAGGGCGCGATTGCCCAACCTGAAATGACTGGGCAAAGGAGGAAAGAACCTCGGCCCTGTCCGCCGGGAGCCGTGCTCTGGCTCGAAGAGAGTCGAGCTCTGCCCAGATGAAATGCATCACCTGCTTTGGCACGAGTTCCGACTTGGTCTCGTTGATGAGGAGGCCAATCTGAGAGCAAACCCAGAGGGCCAGATCTCTGGACCGCTCCACCTCTGCTCTGGAGGGGGCTGCAATCAGCCAGTCGTCCAGCTAGGGGTACACCCGACCCTCCGGCACCGAGAATGCTGTCACCACTGCCATGCATTTGGTGAAGACCCTGGGAGCTAGGAAAGGCCAAAGGGCATGGCCCGAACTCGTAAAGGATCCAGGCGGAGGAATCTCTGATGTGACGGACGGATTGGGACGTGAGAAGAACGTGTCCTGAAGGTCAGGGAACAGAACCACACGCCTCGCTCCAAGGATGGGATAATCTGAGCCAGAGTGACCATCCTGAAGGTCCAAGACCTTAGGAACCTGTTCAGGTCGTGCAGGTCGAGAATGGGGCACCAGCCCCCGTCCGTTTTGTGACCAGGAAATACCTGGACACAAACCCCAGGTCTGGAGGGATCAGCCACCTTCCTGATCACCTCTTTTCGAGCAGGGGCATATGTCGGCTCGGCGGGCCGACAGCGAGGCTGCGGACCCCGTGGCCCCCCGAGGGGTGACGGCTCAAACGGTGGGGCTTGCTCAACTCCAGAGGCAGGCCCTTTCCTACCACCTCCAACACCCAGCGGTCCGTGGTGATAGCGGACCAGGCGGAAAGGAAGTGGCGGAGCCGTCCCCCCATGGGGGGAACCCAGGGGGAGTGAAGAGGCTGGGGGCGACACCCCTCAACCCGTCATTGGGCAGACTTGGAGGAGGGACCGGCCGAGGGGCCTCCTGGGCCTTTACCTCCCTGCTTTCTATTGGAGGAAGCCGCGGGCTTGGGTTTGGGATGCCAAGCTCGAGTCTGCTGGCCCTGGTGCTGGTGCTGTTGGGCCGGACGTGTCGCAGGCGCAGGAGGACGAAAGGACTTATGCTGCTGCTGTCGGCGGCCTTTGTCCTTCTGGGCGGAGGTGACCGAATCCAGAGTGGCACTGGACTTCTCGATCCGCTGGAGGTGACCTTCCACTCCAGGGCCGAAGAGGTCGGTCCCCAAGAAGGGGACGTCCGCCAATTTGTGCTGGGTATCCGCCGTGAAGGTGGATATCCTCAGCCATGCTCTGCGGCGCATGGCCACCACGGCCGCAACTGATCTGGCACAGGAGTCCCCTACGTCCAGAGCTGTTTGGAGCTGCTGCTTCGCCACCGCCCTACCCTGGTCCCGAACCTGTCGGACCGTGGTTTGCAGGTCGGCCGGGAGATGAGGGATCACCTCATCCAGGGAGCCCATGAGGGCGTGGGAGAAGTGTGCCATCAGCACGGCCGAGCTGGCCTGGCGGAGGCCAAGGGAGGACGCAGCATACACCTTGCGCCCGGCGTAGTCCAGTTGTTTGGACTCCTTGTCGGGAGGCTTGTCCACGTCCCTAGCATTCACGGAACGCCGGAAAACGCTGTTAGTGACAACCCCTCGGCAGAGGGATGTTCGGAAAACCCGGGCAAAGAGCCGGTAGGGACCGCATACTTCCTGGCCATCCTGGCCGAGGGCGGAGGACAGGAAGCAGGTCGCTGCCAAAGCTCCAAGGCTGGGCCAACAATGGCCTCAGCCACAGGAAAGGCCTCCGTGGGTGAATCCCCTCGGTCCAGTATCTCCGTCAGGGAATACTTGGCCCGTTTGGATATGGGCTTGAGCTGCATCCCAGTGGACTCCGAGATGAGCCGAAGCAAACCCATGAAGGACGATGGGCTTTCATCCAGCGACTGGCCCCAGGAGGACTCCAGGTCAACCGGCCTGGAGAACAGGGAGTCGTCGGACTCCAAGGAGTCCGCAAAGAGCTGCCTAGGGCCTGAGCCACCCACCACTTGCCGAGGACGGTCGGGAGTGAGGGTGACCGACAACCTGTGGGGCAGGCCTTGACCCGACCGAGAGTCCTTGGTCGGCGCCCCGATTTCGGTTGTGGAGGCGGAGGTTCCACCACAATCGGTGGGGCAGCAGGTTTCGGCCGAACAACTGGCCCAGGCTTGGGCATCTAGACTGTAGCGAGGGGTTGTTTCGGCCGCTCGGGTGACAGCCACTTGATGGCCGGGGAAGGCGTCAGTGTCGACTTGCTCCCAGACAAAAGTAACTGCTGCCACATCAGGTCCTCGTAGCATCGACGCAATCTGCGCCGAAGCCTCTCCTCTTCCGAGGAGGAGGGACGAGCGGCGGCGCCGCTTACCTCGGTGCCGAGATCGATACCGTCGATGTTGGCGGGATCGGCTGGACCAAGAAGAAGTCCGAGACCAAGACCGAGATCCTTGGTGTTTCCGAGGACGGGCCTGGGAAGGAGCGGGGGGACACCCGCTCTTCCCTCGGCTCGGACACCTTAACCGGGGACTGCTGCACCGGGGGCGCAGGCAGATCCTCGGTCTCCACCTGGGGAACCGGCGAAGAAGGGCTGTCTGTTTCACCAGTCGACAGCCCGTCCGACGAGTCGAGAAAAATGTCGACCGCGTCGACGGGAGTCTCGGCCGGCTGACCTGACGGGGATGCCATGAAGCCAGCGGCCTTAGCCGCAACCTCGACCGAAGTCGACAGTCGGCTGTCCGGGGAAGGGGAGCCTCTCCCGCTCCCACGAACGCAGACGATGGGACTTACCCTTAGAATCCTTCTTTTTGGACCGAGAGGAATGTCCCGATGGCCCCTCTCCCTTCGTGGAAAGGGATTGGCAAAGCTCCTTGAACGAAGCTGAATACGAGGTACCCAAGGAGAGCGGGATAAATGCCGCGACTGAGGAGGAGGAAGATGCGGCCTGGGCCGCCTCCTCCTCCTCGAGGGCGATCATCTGCTCGAGCTGCTCAGCCGAGCCAGTCACCGCGATAACCGCCCAACAGGCCTCCTTCGACTTAACCAGCGGGTAGCGCTTCTCGGGGCACCCTAGCTTTAACCGGGCAGGGCGGTCCTCCAGTACGTTGGCCGAGAACGAACAGCATGACTCGCAGGCCTGCGGGTCGTGTTCTAGGCTGAGGCAGTAGACGCACATGGAGTGCGGGTCCGTCCTGGATATCTTCTGCCCACAAGGGCACTGCCGAAAACCGGGAGTCGATTTGTCCATCGCAGCCGTGAGGGAGAAAGATGACCGAAGTCTTGAAAATTTTAAAATGAGTTTCGGGCAAACTGAAGAATTAGGATCCAGTCTATCACGCAGAGCGTTAAGGAGGGAACCTGAGCTTCCAAGCGGTAAGGAAGATCTGGCGTCATGGGGCGGAGCCGAGAGTTTTACCACCCGGGGTGGGTGGGAGGAGCCAGCTTGAAGACCTTCCGGCAAGATTTAAAGTGGCAAGGAACCTGCCAGATAGTGTGGATGAACAACATATCCATGTCCCTAGAATCTCCCTCTCTCCTCCATGATTTCTTTATTCACTCCTACAGTTGTTTCTGATATGGGGCAGATTCCTTTTGCTTACCTTCCACCAACACTGACACTACCTTGACCCTCCCTTTTTTCTTCTATTTCACCCTGTTTTTTTAAGCCCTGTTTACATAGCGGCATTTGCACCACAGCAACCGGAGCACTCTGGTTGCTGCGGTGCAAATGCCACCACGTGGACACTTACTGGTTCGTGGTCAGCCGGTCCTTACTCCACTCCCGCAGTCCCAGAAAGTCTGGGAATGCATTCCAGAGCACATGGTTTAAGCGCCCGTGTGAACAGGCTGCACCACTCGCTCCCAGGCACCAGACCCTGCAGGCATCTTTGGCTTTTTTTTTTTTGTAGGCTGCCCTCGACTCCCAACCTCTCTCCAACACGCCTTGCATCGGTGCTGAAAGGGGCTATGTAGACACAGAAGCAGAGTGTCTTCTTGGGTTGGGGCAGTGCTTCAACGCTCCACAGAAGGAGCGAAGTCAGCCATGTAAACACGGCTTACATCACCATTTTTGTTTTGTTCTTTTGCCCTTTCCAGTTTAATTCACAGTAATTTACTGTTTGACAATTTATTCATAAGTGTTTAGATTTTGTTTATTTTGATTTATTATTTCAATTTTACTGCACTATTTAATGAATTGAACTTGCATATGTTCTCTACTCCTCTTCTCCCACTCCCCCAGGAGGCATCTGGAAACAAGCTGTTACCAGTTCAGTACATCTTTCCTGGTGAAACTTTTGAAATAAATAAAATAAATCTAAGGTTCCGGGCAAAAAACAATGCAAGACTCACAATAAATAAAGTTGTAGCCTGGTCCCAGGCAATTTACACAGAGTTCAGTGCAGTCTGCCTTTGGCAGGAGATGAAAACAAATTTAATAGCTTTTTTTTTTTAAGCCTGGGAATACCCCATGTCTCTCTGATATGCCACTTTAGAGAGATCCTAGTAAAAATCTAAAAACGACAACAAAAAAACAAAAAATAGTTAAAAATTGAACCCAATGGTTAAAAACCAAAAAAAAAAACTGTGCCAAAGGTCAATGACTTGAAAAAACATTTCACTCAAAAAAAGTGACAACACTGCTAAAAACACAACACGGTAGGCACTGGATGGTCTCCGGATCCCAGGAATCAAAATAGCAGCTGGAAGAACCAGAGATTAAACAAAAAATAGCCGAACTAAATGCAGAGTATTAAATAATTATATATAAACACTTTAAAAACTAATACTTATTTTAAAATAAATAAGCAACTTGAGACCCAGAAGTACCGGAGCTTGAGTTGGGGCGACTGTTTTCTCCAGGCGGAGAAAAGTACAGTTACGTAAGAACTTACCGTAACAGATCTTAGAGAGAGGCTCTTGCAGTAGGTAATTACATATGGGACTGACGTCGGCAGGCGGCAGGAACCCACAGAAAAATTTCTAGCTAGCGGTCCTGAGGACCGCTTTACGATCAGGTGATGGCGTCAGGAGGGCGATGGGTATAAAGGTGGTCCATGATGCTCGCTTCCAGTTCTTTCCCCCACAGGCCAAAAGAGGTTGGACGAGAGAGGAGCGGATATTTCGTTGGCCACTGGGAAAAGGAGCCAGTGCCTAGGGGGATGGAGGGCGGGAGCAGGTTATCTACTGTGAAAGAGCTTCTCTCGAAGATCTACTGTTACGTAAGTTCTTACGTAACTATACTGTCTTACTTGCGAGAGGCTCTTGCAGTAGGTAATTACATACAGGACTGAATCCCAAAGCAGTCTGGAACAAAGAGGGCGACCGGGAGTGAGAAACTCCACTCCCAAGAAGCAGTTCTAGCTGTGCAAGCTTCAAGATAAGAGGCCTTGCAGAACAGCCAGCCCGAAGCCTGCTCTTCGGCGAGAGGCAATATCAAAATTGTAGTGTTTAGTAAGGGTATGGACGGAAGTCCAGGTGGCGCCAGCACAGATATCTGCCGCTGACACATTCCTGAAACAAGCTGCTGAGGTAGCTACTTCTCTGGTGGAGTGGCCTCTTACTTGACCCGGCAGGGCCTTGTTTTATTTGTCATAACAGAAAGTGATACAGTGAGCCAACCACTTAGATAGGCATTGCTTAGAAACAGCACTGCCCTCCCGTTTATGAGCAAAAGAGACGAACAGTTGATCAGTCTTTCTGAGATCCTTCATCCTGTTGGTGTAGTATCTCAGAATCCGGTGAACATCCATATTATGGAGTAAATACTCCCCCTAATTAGAGTACTGCGTGAAAAAGGTGGGTAACTCTATGGACTGATTTAGAGTAGACTCCGCTACTATCTTAGGGAGAAACTTAGGGTTCATGCGTAGAGCAACCCGTTCCTTGTGAAAAATCAAGTATGGAATTTTACACATCAGGGTCTGGAGCTAAGAAATTCTTCGAGCGGAAGTAATGGCCACCAGGAAGAGAGTCTTCCACGAAAGGAACTTCAATTCTGCGGAAGTTGCTGGTTCAAAGGGAGGCAGAGTAAGTTTCTCGAGAACAAAGTTCAAGTCCCAAGGGGAAGCAGGAGTATGTACAGGAGGTCTCAGATGGAAGACCCCTCTGAGAAAGGTCTTAGAGACCTCCAGTTGAGCAAATGTCTTGTCTGTAAAGGGGACATGATAGGCCGAGATGGCAGCCATGTGGACTTTCAGAGAAGAATGACTGAGACCCAGGTCAAACAGATAGCGTAGGTATTCCAGCAGAAGCCCCGCTGAGCAGGAAAAGGGTTCCACGCCCTTGGAAGCAGCCCAGATACTGAATCTTTTCCACTTCATGGCGTAGGTGGATCTAGTTGAGGGTTTTCTAGCCTCCACCAAATCTCCGCCACTTGAGGAGAAACCCCAAAACGGGATTGAGCTAAGTCTGCAGGAGCCATGCATGCAACTGAAGAGATCTGAGGCCTGGATGGACCAGGGTCCCCTGATCCTGGGTCAGTAAACCTCGAGACAGAGGAAGAGGCAGAGGATGATCCTCCGAGTATTGTTGTAGAAGAGAGAACCAAACTTGCCTGGGCCAGAAAAGGAGCAATCAGAATCATTCATGCTCCTTCTGAAGCTAGTTTCTGCAAGACTCGTGGGATAAGTGGAATTGGGGGAAAGGTATAGATGAATCTGTCCTAGTCTAGAGACAGAGCATCTCTCCAGAAAGCGCCTCGCTCTGGAACGAGCGAGAAGAAGACGGGAAGCTTTGCGTTTAGAGGGGATACGAACAGGTCGACCTGTGGTGTTCCCTAAAGTCGGAAGATACTGTCTAGGACCCCTTGGTCCAGTTCCCATTCGTGAGTCCGAGCAGAAGAGCGACTTAGCTTGTCTGCCAGCGTGTTGTCGACTCCCGGAACATGAATTGCCATGAGGTGAAGGTCGTGTTGTGTTGCCCAATCCCAAACCCTCATTGCTTCCCTGCAAAGAGGGTAGGACCGAGTCCCCCCTTGTTTGTTGATGTACCAAACCACACACATGTTGTCCATTTGGCCAGCTAGGTGGCCGGGAAGGATGTACGGGTGAAGGGCTTGGAGAGCGTACAACACTGCCCGTAGCTCGAGCACATTGATGTGGAGTGTTTGTTCGAGCTTGGATCAGCAGCCCTGGGTCCGATGGGGACCTAGATGGGCTCCCCAACCTTCGCCCAAGGCGTCTGTGGTTAGAGTCTGGGAGGGAGGAGGACGAAAGAAAGGAACTCCCTGAAACAGGTTCTCTCGAACCATCCACCATTGCAAGTCTCGAATCACTGGCAAGGAGACTAGAACTGGGTGATCCAAGTCATCCACTAACTGATCCCATTGGGAGTGGAGGGTCCACTGAGATACTCTCATGTGGAGTTGAGCACGAGGAACTGTCAGGATAGCAGCTGCCATGAGCCCGAGAAGGCGAAGGACTGACCTTGCACTGACCCGCCTGCGGCCAGACAGACTTATTTGAGTCTGGGGGTGGACGCCCGGTCCAGTGGCAGGAAGGCCCTGCCAATGGTTGTGTCTAGAATCGCCCCGATGAACTGTAGTCTCTGGGATGGGATCAAGTGAGACTTGGAATGGTTGATGGTAATACCCAGGCAGGCAAAAACCTGCTGGGTAAGGGTGAGGCAGCGCAACAGATCCTCCCTGGATGAGGCCGCCAGGAGCCAATCGTCCAGGTATGGGAAAACCTGCACCCCCCTGGTACGCAGGTAGGCTGCCACGACTGCCAGGCATTTGGTAAACACTTGGGGCGCCGAGGATAGGCCACACGGAAGTGCCTTGAATTGGTAGTGATCCCCCTGGAACGCAAAACGAAGACATTTGCGATGAGACGGGCGGATGGAAATGTGCAGGTAAGCATCCTGCATATCCAGGGGACATAGCCATTGACCCAACTGGAGAAGGGGCAGAAGGCTCTGTAATGAGAGCATTCTGAACCTTTTGTACTCCACAAAAAAGATTCAGGGAACTGAGATCTAGAATAGGTCTGAGATCTCCTGTCTTCTTTGAGACCAGGAAGAAATGGGAATAGTAACACGTCCCTTGAAGATGAAGGGGGACTGGTTCTATTGCTTGTTTCAGCAGTAGAGCTGAAATCTCCTCCTGGACCCAGAGAAGGTGTTCCCGTGAATATGACGACTTGTGGGGGGGGTTTCTGTAGAAACTCTATTGAGTGTCCTTCTGTGATCAGCTGGAGCACCCAAGAATCTGATGTTATCCTCTCCCATCCCGGAAGGTGGAGGGAAAACCTCCCTCCTACCGGTTCCTCCAGGGAGTCCAGAGGCTGTGGGAGAGGGAAGGAGTCAGGTGGTGTGGGGCAGCGCCGCAGCTGAAGCACCCGCTGCTTTTTTGGGCGGGGGCTTAGCAGCTGTGGGGGCCCGACGTTTTGTGGCCCACTTTCCCTGGGGTTTCGCCTTGGGCCGATTCTGTCTGTGAAAGGGACGGCGCTGCGGTTGGTGGTGGCAGCACATGGAGTCAACAGACTTCAGTGCCACCCCCTTCTCCTGCAAATCGGTGACGATGTCCTTGACATCACCTGCAAAAAGCACCGACCCCCGGAAGGGCGCTTCCTGGATAGCGGATTGCACTTCCAGGACCAACCCTGATACGCAGAGCCAAGCATGACGATGTAAGCCTACGGCGAAAGCTGAGCTCCGTCCAGCAGTGTCCACTGCATCGTAGGTCGCACGAAGCATGTGTCGACTGGCTGAACATGCAGAGCGGACAAGATCAGCCAACTCCTGCTTGACTTGGGAGTCTGGCAGGGAGTCCAGTTTGGCTTCCACCTGAGTAAGAATGGCCTTCTGGTAGTCCCCCATATGGCCAACATAGTTCAGAGCCCTAATCCACAGCGTGGAGGAAGCAAAGATCTTCTTTCCATACTGGTCCAGTAGGCAGGATTCTTTGTCAGGTGGCGATGAGCTAAGATGTCTTGGGTTGGCCGACCGGCCGTGAGCGGCGCTAATCACGACCGAGTCGGCATGAGGGTGAGAATCTAAAAAATCAACACCTTCGGGAGCCTGGTATAGCCTATTCAACTTCCGCGGAAGCGGGGCTAGAGCTGACGGCTGTTTCCAGATGGTGGTGACTAGGTCGGCATGAGGCTCTATCCAGGGTGGCATCAAAGTAGGAGCTGTCACGGGCAGATCCAGATGCTTGGCGAGTTTCAAATGCTGAGGGTCTGGTTCCAAAGAGTGCCACTGATGAACCTCCTGGATTTTCCTTAGCAACACCGTAAAAGAAGGATCTTCCGGAGGAGACTTTGGAGGAGTCCTTGGCCTGGGCTTCGATGGAGAGTGTGGCTCATTGTCCATTTCGGAGCAACCATCGGAGGAATCAGAGGAGTCCAAGGGTGAAGAGGAAGAGGAAAAGACTCCTTTCCTGACCGGGGGAGAGCGGACCACTAGGAAGCACCGGGAAGACCCTCTCTGGACCCAGACGGGAGAGCCCTGGAGTCCGGAGGTGGTGAGGGAGTGTGCCGCCTCGGACGTACGGGAACCTGAGATGGCACCATCATCGGTAGGCAGCTCTTGACCTCCCTGGTGAGCTGAGCCTTGGCCTCAGCCCACCAGGAGGCCAGAGTCTCCTGCAAGTCCACCGGCGGCTGTGGAGGCGGTGGAGGAGGAGGAGGAGGTGGGGAAGGGGGATAAGGATATGGGTTGTACCCATATGGAGAGTATCCAAACCCGCATCGGGTATTGTGGCGTCGGAAAGACCAGCATTGGGCACTGCGGCGCCGGATACTGTGGTCCCGGATACGTCTGATAGGACGGAGGGTACCCGGGAGCCGGAGGAGCTGCCGGAGCAGACAGCCCAGCCGGCGGTCTCACGGGCGGATGCAAGTTGGAGGGCCCGGAGGGCAGAGGGCCCGGCGGTGGGTCGGCATCCGGAAGTGGGATGTCGGCCGGAGTCGGTAAAACCGGCGTCGGAACTGGCGTCAAGGGAGCCGACATCAGATCCAGCGCACCTACAGGAGGAAGGTCTGATGGAGGAAGATCCCCAGCGTCGTTTGGGGATGGAGGGGAAAAATTCCCGGGGTCAGGCTAGGGGGATTCTAGGTCCCCGGATGGCAGTGAAGGCTGCAGAGAACCGGGGACGATGGACGTGGGTAGGTCCGTTGTCGGTTCTGTCGCCGACCAGACGTCAAACGAACCGACGTGTGGTTTTACGGCGAGCTCCTGGCAGGCGCCGGAGGAGCCGGCGTCCGACTTATGGGAGCCTTCACCGGAGACAGACCGAGGAGAAGGATCAGCCTGGTCTGATGGGTGAGGGGGCGCGCGCCGCCCCGAAGGGTTGTGCGCCTTATCAGCTTTCTCCCGCAGACGTCAGAGGAGTCGACGCCTGGCTTTCTGGAGTCGCCCACGCCAGTAGGCCGTGAACCAGTGGCCGAACCGGGGGCAGAGGCCTCCAATTGCCTGGAGGTGCCCAAAAGGCCAGAGTGCGAGCCAGACGGGTGGACCGACGCCCCCTCGGAAACCTCTGAGGTGGCCATCGAGGAGCGGTCCCCCGGAGGGGACGTTACTTGAGACCCGGCAGCTCCCGAGGGAGACACGGTAGAGGAGCCCTTGTCCCGGTGCCTCTCCTTATCTTTCTTCTTCCGATGGCCTTTGGGGGAAGTGGACGCCTGCCTCAGTTTTTTGAGCTCCTTCTCTATCGAACTCATCTTTTTCTTCAAAATGTGTGTTCCAGAGATTGCTGCCGCCTTTTCTGGGTAGCCGCGTTAAGCTGAGGCAGTGCTGTCACTTCTCGACCAGGTGATCGGGGGTCTAGAAAGAACAGGCACAGGGAATGGCGTCCGTGTGCGGGACTTAGGCGACGAGTTGCACTTATTTTTGTGCTCGGAGGGTGTAGGGATGACATACACCGACAATAACCTGACGTTGTTCGTGAAAATCAGAATACTTCGGTAAAACCGGCGAAGGAGGCTGATGAAGCAACAAACTTTCAGCGGTGATGCTCCAGCCAATGGCGGGAAGAGCTGGAAAGGCGAGTGTCAGGGACCGCCCCTTTATACTGGACGCTCTGACGCCGGTCACCAGACGTAAGCGTCCCTCGCCAGGGACCAAGAAGCTAGAGATTTTTCTCAGGTCCTGCCGCCTGCTGACGCTCAGTCCCATATGTAATTACCTACTGCAAGAGCCCTCTTGAAGTAAGATCATATCTTGCAATTGGTAGAGTGGAAGTGGCTGCAGAGATTTTTAAGCCACTATTTTAAATTCTATTAATCAGAATAGAGTGCGTTCTCCGTGGCATCTGTCTCCTAGGACATGATGCTCAGAGTGTAACCAATAAATGAGGGATTTCTGCGGTTAGAGCCACGATTTTTTGTGACGTCTAATTCTCAGGATTTGTCATTACTGGGACATCACCATGATTTGCTCCAAAATTTACTATGGCAAGAAGTCCAGCCCCTAACCATAATCCACAACAGCAGCTGTGTCACAGCGTGTGGTAATAAACTTCAGACGAGGCAAATTTACAGGTTTAAAACACACATTGGTGTGATATTTATTTTCCAAAAATTCAAAAAATAATAAAATAAAACAAAAAACTTGCAAAGAAAATCACTACTTAACATCAGTAGGTTCTCCCAAAATACAGTCCTGGATCTTAGAGCTCCTAAGACCCTTCTTATCTGCATTCAACAGCTTGTCTACAATGGCAGTAGAACCTCTCTCCTCTCTCTCTCTCAGGTCTGAGCCCCACTGGGCTGAACTGAAGTGAACTCATTGAAAAGGTATTTATATCTTTTTGATGGGATCACCTGACTGAGCCATCTTCTAGTTACAAGTCTGGACATGCTGTTTCGTGTCTGAACATGATGTTTCAAAACCAAGGGGGGGAGGGGTTATTTCAGGGGATTTCCTGGTTCAGTTAAAAGGTACAGTGTATATATATATCCACAGATACTGATTTTCTGTATCTCTGATCCACAATGACTAAGCACTTTTATAAAGCATATCATTCAGCCTCATACATAAAACCTTATACAGTAACATGTCTATAGTGTGAATTTATGAAAATACCTTAAGGATTTCTTATAACGGTACTAATCATGACATTATTATTGTTTTATATAACTTCTGAATCCTTTTTCTTTAAAAAAGGCTTTAATAACCGTATTCATTTTTTTTTTAAAATGTTTATTTTTTTTTGTTGACCGGGTAAATGCACTAGACAAATTCTGCCTATTTTCAGTCACGACCCGGGAAGAGGGGTATACAGATGAATGCCAGCTGGCCTTGAACCAGATTAAGCTGTTGGTCGTATTTTTATGAATGGGGGAAATCTGGCCAGGACACTGGGGAAACTTCCCCTAATCTTCTCGATAAGTGCCATGGGATCTTTAACATCCACCTCAACTACTACCAGAACAGGTAGATGGGACCTCGATTTAACGTCTCATCCGAAAGACGGCACCTCAGGAGTGCAGCACCCCCCTCATGCTGCACTACAGTGTCAGTATTGGGATATTAACCCAAGTGCCTGGTGTGGGGATAGAACCCACAGGCTTCTGATCTCCTGGCCTCAGAGGCAAGTGTGCTACCTGCTGAGCCACTGACACTGCATTCATTCCTATTTAAAATAGCCTTCATCTTTTTGTACACAAAATGCACTTTACACAACACCTCTCTGGGCGTTTGGTATCATTTCAGGGACTCGATGGATGGAAATGGAAAAAGAGAACTAGTAGGAACAGTAAAGAGCTACACTAGGTGGCCAACCTAGGGTGGGAAGAGGAAAAACAAAGAGAAAAGCGTTAACTATTGCTAGGAAATAAGGAGATAGAAAAGTGGTCCGTCAGTCACAGCCAAGGGTGTAGCCTAACTCCGCCACAGTCTGCACTGAAACGTCTGGGGAGGATAGCAAGGAAGAAGAGAAAAACCTGCAAACTTACTGCTATCAGCAAAGTCATCTCCTGGTTCCTCAGTCTTGGCCCCTTGGTCTTCTATTGCTCCAGGAAACTCCGTCTTCACCTTTAGTTGGTGCGACTGTCCTTCGCCCAACCCCAGAAACAGCTGCTCCCCTAAAACAAATGAGAGCTAAGTGAAGCAGCCAAAAGATGGACACAACTCTCCCTCCTTCTGCCACCATGCAGGGTCTGAATAAGACATTACAGTACAACTTTGCATTGTTACACTGACACAACACAGTACGCCTTACAGTAACAGCCATATTCACAAAGCCACTGCAAAAAGGTTGTATCACTGGAGCAATCTATATTGATCTGACCAGTCTGACATGGTTGATCAGCAGTGCCTCCTCAAGGCACCAGGAGGGACAGGAACAGATAATCTAATAATGGCACTGATCAAGAATTACTTTGAAGTTTTCAACGAGAAGGTGGCTCTTGGATCTACCCTCTCTAACATTAAAAACCCATGAAGAAAACTTTGCTTTAGAGATCTATCTTAGGTCCCATGCTTTTCTCAGTTTGTTGATGATGTACAAAACTAATGTGTTTATAGTGCGGTACACATGTATGCTGATACACATGACCAACCTAATTGCCTTCCTCAAGGAGGTAACTAGGGAGGTGGATAGGGGCCAACCGGAGATGTCTATTTGGACTTCAGCAAGGCCACCGACACTGAACCACATGGAAACCATTTTGCTTTACTGCAATGGGAACATCTATTGTAAACTATCCATTCTACACCAATGGCACTTACTACCGTTGTATATGTATGTATGTATGTATATGGAAACATAGAATGTGTCGGCAGAAAAGGACCAGTAGGCCCATCTAGTCTACCCTATTTTCCTTGCCAAACACTACACCCTGTACTCTGTATGGTCACTGGTGTCCCTCCTCCTCTCTTGCCTCTATTTATTTATTTCAAAAGTTTCACCAGGAAAAACATACTAAGCTGGTATCAACTCGTTTCCAGATGCGTCCTGGGGGAAAAAGGGTATGGGCGAGAAATGAAAAACAATTAGTACTAAATTGCATAGCAGGTAAAAACATACCAATACTCACATACGCAACATATAACCAGTCAGGAGAGCCAGGAAACCCAGAAATAATTACTGGCTGGGAGGAGTGCAGTTATCCATGTCAAAAGAGGCGAAGGATCAGAGTGTACTGGTAACGGGAAATGAACCACTCAGCCCAGTGCAGGAAGGCAGCACCCAAGGCCAACAGAATGCTGGGGTACATCGCAAGGGGATTACTTCTAGGAAAGGGGAAGTCATCCTGCCCTTGTACAGGTCCCTGGTGAGGCCACACTTGGGAGTACTGTGTGTAGTACCGGCACCTCTACTTGAAGAAGGAAATCAGGCTACTGGTGGGGGTGCAGCGCAGGACAATGAAAATGATCCTGGGATTGGGAGATAAACCTTATGAGGAAAGATTGAGAGAGCTCACTGTGTATTCCCTGAAGGATAGAAGGGAGAGGGGGGATATGACTGAGACATTCAAGTACCTGAAGGGCATGAACAGAGTAAACACAGAGAGTATTTTCAAACTAGAAGGCGGGAGGGAAACCAGGGGACACAGTCTGAAGTTGGAGGGAGGCAGATTCAGGCGGGAAATTAGGAGGTACTATTTCACCGAAAGGGTGGAATGTGCTGCTGGAGGAGGTGGTATCACTGCAGACAGTGAGCAGCTTCAAGAGGGGATGGGACAGGATGGGAGGGAGCTTTCAAACCTGGAGTGAACGAGAGATGGTTGTGAGTGAAACTGGAGGAAAAACAGTGGGGGGAGGGAGCTGCAGTCTAACTGGCTGAATTGCTGCTCACGCGAGCAGACTAGATAGACTATAAGGCCAGTATCTGCTGGCAATTTTGTATGTTCGTATCCTCAAGAAGCTTCACCTCAAGCTCGGTGAGCTCTACATAAGTAAGCGAAGCATATCGCTTCCTGCACGCAGAGAAATCCTCACCGAGATGATTTTCCTGATTTTTGATTATGGAGACCTTGTTTATAGTGCTGCTCCTAAATCCAAATTAGCTAGGCTGGATCCTCTCTTTCACGTATTCTGTTGCTTTACTCTTGATAAACCCCTACGCACACACCATTGTAATCTGTACTCTTTCCTGTCCCTCCCCTCTTCTGAAGCTAGGCACCTCTCCCACAGTGTTTCCTTCATCTCATAATATTGGTTCAATTCTCTCCCCGTTTAGCTTGCTTTTCTTTTCTCTTCTCCATCTCCTCCCCTCTTCCTCCTACTCCCGTCACAATGCCTGCTCTCACTCTCTTGCTCTCCCTCAAGTGAAATCTACTGCTGGACTGGTCAATCTGCCTTCTCATTCCATTTCCCTAAACTACTGAATTCTCTTTACCCTTCCATTCATTCTGTACCTTTCTTCCTTTCCTAGTCGGAAATCTCTCTCTCTCTCTCTCTCTCTCTCTCTCTCTCCCCTCCATGATTTCTCTATTCACTCCTACAGTTGTTTTCGATATGGGGTGGATTCATTTTGCTTACCTTCCACCAACACTGACACTACCTTGACCCTCCCTTGTTTCTTTTATTTCACCCTGTTCTTTTAAGCCCTGTTTACACAGCGGCATTTGCACCGCAGCAACCCGAGCACTCTGGTTGCTGCGGTGCAAATGCCACCGTGTGGACACTTACCAGATCGTGGTAAGCTGGTCCTTACTCCGCTCCCACAGTCCCACACAGTCTGGGAATGCGTTCCAGAGCAAGTGGTTTCAGTGGCCGTCTGGACAAGCTGCACTGCTCGCTCCCACGCACCAGACCCTGCAGGCGTCTTTTGGCTTTTATTAACCGACTGCCCCTCCACTCCCAGCCTCTCTCCAGTGCGTCTTGCATCGGCGCTGACAGGAGCTATGTAGACAAAGAAGCAGAGTGTCTTCTTGGGTTGGGGCAGTGCTTCAACGCTCCACAGAAGGAGCAAAGTCAGCCATGTAAACATGGCTTACGTCACCATTTTGGTTTTGTTCTTTTGCCCTTTCCAATTTAATTCACAGTAATTTACTGTTTGACGATTTATTCTTAAGTGTTTATATTTTGTTTACTTTGACTTATTATTTCAGTTCTATTGCACTATTTAACAAACTGCACTTGTATATGTTCTCTACTCCTCTTCTCCCACTCCCCCAGGAGGCATCTGGAAATGAGCTGTTACCAGCTCAGTACATCTTTCCTGGTAAAACTTTTTAAATAAATAAAATAAATTTAAGGTTCAAGGCAAAAAAACAATGCAGGACTCGCAATAAATAGAGTTGTGGTCTGGTCCCAGGCAATTTACACAGAGCTCAGTGCAGTCTGCCTTTGGCAGGAGATGAAAACATTTTTTTAAGCCTGTGAATACCCTATGTCTCTCTGATATGCCACTTTAGAGAGAGCCTAGTAAAAAACTAAAAACGGCAACAAAAACACAGTAAAAAAATAGTTCAAAATTAAGAGCCCAGTAGTAAAAAAAAAAAGGGCCAAAGGTCAAATCGTGGTTTCCTGTACAGGAAATGATTATTTAGGGTGATAGGGCACAGGCAGAAAAAGAAAATGCTCCCATTTCTGTACAGCATGACGTGAAAAACCATTCCACTCAAAAAAAAAAAATGGGACAAATTTGCTAAAACCAGCTAAAAATAAAACATGGTAGCCACAGGATGGTCTCCAGTTCCCAGGAATCAAAACAGCAGCTGGAAGAACCAGAGATTAAACATAAAACAGCCTAACTAAATGCAGAGCATTAAATAATTATATTTAAACACTTTAAAAACTAATACTTATTTTAAAATAAATAAGGGACTGGAGACTCAGAAGTACCGGAGCTTGACTTGGAGCGACTGTTTTCTCCAGGCGGAGAAACATATCTGGCAACCGGTAGAGTGGAAGTGGCTAAAGAAATTTTCAAACCACTAATTTAAATTCTACTAATTAGAATAGGGTGCTGTTTCCAGGACATCCATCTCCTAGGAGATGATGCTCAGAGCGTAACCATTAAATGAGGGATTCCTGGGGTCAGAGGCATGATTTTCTGTGATGTCTACTTTAATTTTTAGGACTTGTCATTACTGTGACACCACAATTTGCTCCAAAATTTACTATGGCAAGAAGCCCTGCCCCTAACCATGATCCACAACTGTGGCTGCACTGAAAAACCTGGGGAGATGGCAAGGGAGAGGAGAAGAGGAAAAACCTGCAAACTTACTGCTATCATCAAAGTCATCTCCTGGTTCCTCGGTCTTGGCCCCTTGGTCTTCCATTGCTCCAGGAAACTCTGTCTTCGCCTTTAGTTGGTGCAACTGTCCTTCGCCCAACCCCAGAAACAGCTGCTCCCCTAAAACAAATGAGAGCTAAGTGAAGCAGCCAAAAGACAAACACAACTCTCCCTCCTTCTGCCACCATGCAGGGTCTGAATAAAGACATCACAGTACAACTCTGCATTGTTACACTGACAATACAGTATGCCTTGTAGTTAACAGCTATATTCACAAAGCCACTGCAAAAGGTTATATCACTGGAGCAATCTATATTGATCTGACCAATCTGACATGGTTGATCAGCAGTGCCTCCTCAGGAAACCAGGAGGAACAGGAACAGATAATCTAATAATGGCACTGATCAAGAATTACTTTGAAGTTTGCAACGAGAAGGTGGCTCTTGGATCTACCCTCTCTAACATTAACAACCCATGAAGAAAGCTTTGCTTTAGAGATCTGTCTTAGGTCCCATGCTTTTCTCGGTTTGTTGATGTACAAAACTAATGTGTTTATAGTGCGGTACACATGTATGCTGATACACATGACCAACCTAATTGCCTTCCTCAAGGAGGTAACTAGGGAGGTGGATAGGGGCCAACCGGAGATGTCTATTTGGACTTCAGCAAGGCCACTGACACTGAACCACATGAAAAACTTATGAAAAACCATTTTGCTTTACTGCAATGGGAACATCTATTGTAAACTATCCATTCTACACCAATGGTACTTACTGCCATTGTATATATATATATGTATGTATGCATGCATGTATATGGAAACACAGAATGTGTCGGCAGAAAAGGACCAGTAGGCCCATCTATTTTACCCTATTTTTCCTGCCAAACACTACACCCTGAACTCTGTATGGTCACTGGTGTCCCTCCCTCCTTCCTCGCCTCTATCTATTAATTTATTTAGTTATTTCAAAAGTTTTACCAGGAAAGACATACTAAGCTGGTATCAACTAGTTTCCATATGTGTCCGGGGCGACACATGAGAAACAATTAGTACTGAATTACATAGCAGGTAAAAACATACTAACCATCACATATGCATCTTATAACGAGCAACATCGAGGCATTAAAATTATGTACATTAGTATAGACAGCTATAGCAGGATGCATCTTGAAGACAAACAGGAGGATGCAGTTAAGTACACAGTCCAGAAATGAAGGCAGATGGTAGCTAAGCAAACCAGCAGATATTAGAAGTATCTATTTGGAGGTGGGGAAAATGGGGTTGGCAGCAGGATATAGGGCGAGGAGTTAAGAGTACAAAGGCTAGGAGACAAGGCAAGGGAGAGGAAGGAGTGGAAAGAGGGGAAGAGAGGTACAGGCCGGGGGTCAGGGACAGTTGCAGGAGTGAGACGAGAACTTGAGAAGAGAGGAGAGAGCGCATAGGAAGAGGCAGAGCATATGGAGAGGGGGAGAGAATTACATAGTTTCGGAAAGCAGTAGGAGAAGGCAGCCTGGCAGGCTGCCCTCCCCTGATCCAATTCCCTAGGTACCCATTCAAAGAAATCAATGAGATTTGCTTGGCATGACAGCTCCCCCGTGAAGCCATACTGCCGGTGGTCCTACAGACCATATGTCTCCAAGTACTCCATCAGTCTCTCCTTCAGCAGGGACTCCATTAACTTACTCGCCACTGATGTGAGGCTAACTGGTCTGTAACTGTTGGCCTTCTCTCTGCTGCCGCTCATCAGGGGGACCACATTCATCCTCCTCCATTCCTCTGAAACCACTCCTGTCTCCAATGAAGTGTTACCAGAGGAGCGGCCAGTACCATGCTCAAGTACTCAAGTACCCTTGGGTGGATCCCACCTGGCCCCATCGCCTTGTTTTCCTTCAGGGCTTTCAACCACCAGTGTACTCTCTTCTGTAAACAGACGTGTGTTTATCCCCCCCTCCCCCCATGCCGGTTAATGCATGTCGGCCCATCCCTTCCTTCCACTGTGAAGACCGAGCAGAAGTATTCATTTAAAGTTTTAGCTTTTTGTTGGTCCTCTTCTACACAGTCCCCCTGCCTCGGCCTCACGATTTTCAATATACCACCCCCACCTTCCTCTTTTTGCTCACGTACCTGAAGAAAGTCTTGTTCCCCTTCTTGACTTACTAGGCGATCCCCTCCTTAGTTTCAGCCTTTGCTTTCCTAACCTTCCTTCCTGCCTTTCTCTGTTTATCTACATATACTTCTCTGTACACTTCTGTTTGAGTTTCCTTATACTTCCAGAACGTTGTTTGGTTGTCCCTTACCGCTTTAGCCACCTTCTTCGAGATCCACAGCCACCTCTTTCCCTCGCTTATTACATTGAAACAGCTTTGCTGTTACCTCAGGTATTCCCTACTTTATTCTATTCCATTGTGCTTCCGACTCCAGCCCATCCCCCCTTCAAGGTATTTCCTAAGGCAGTCTCCCATTTCTTTAAAATCTGCTCCTAAAGTCCAGGACCAAAGTATTAGTGTGTTTTTTCTCCTGTCCAATCAGTATGCCAAACTACACCACACAGTGATCACTAGTACCCGGGGGACTATCCAGTGTAACATCTGCAATGCTGTCTATATAAGTCTATGTATATCGGGAATATCCCATGAAGTAGTTTCAGATATGCATGTTATTTGGTTTGGAGTGTTGGTGTATTGCACACTTGCATGAGTGGCACAGCCACAAGTGCACTGTGGCACTGAAATCCAGCATTTCAAACCTAATAACGTGCATATCTGGAGCTACCTCATGGGATATCCGATGTATACCATGGGAGTTTCCACTTTTATTTTGTCTATTTCAGGTAAAAAAACATGCTGTGCTATGTAAATGGATAATTTTTTTTTATTTTTGTTACAGTTTTTCTTTTCCACTTTATTAATGATGCTAAGCCAAGCTTTTTACTTTTATGGTTAAAGTGACAGCATCACTGATGTGCTGCTCACAAAGAGCTAGTTCATGCGAAAAGCATGGGTTGTGGCTACTACACAAATAACATAGCTACTGTGCAAACAGCATTATGTCAACCGCTGTTTGCGCAGTATCTATGTCTTCAGTGAAAATAACAGCTTTTATCTTACAAATGTATCTGCATTCCCATGGTACACATACTACAGATATATACTGTATATTCATTGCAAATAACTGTTAATGCACCAGTTAAGAGTTAAATTGACAACTGTAGGAAAATGTGTTAGGGTTTCCAACCCTAATACCCCACCTCCACCTTATAAGCAGCAAAAGGAAAAAAACTATACGGTTTTGACTGTCCTGAGTCTTGGCAAATTAGACCTTGCAGTTTTTTTGCAATGAATTTCCTTACTTTTTGAGACAGCAGAATCATATCATCATTCACGCAGGTCCCAGGAAGCGCAGGGCCCCACATGCCTCCATTTATCCATATATGTAAGTGGTTGTGGAGGTGCAGGGCCCTCTGGGCCCTGAGCTTCTGTTTCTCCAGAAAATCAAAGTTATCTGCTTCCTTGTATTTTTTTTTTGTAGGGACGGACCATTTTCAGTTATTATTTCTTAGGGGCTTAGTGCTGTATTAGTCATTAAGACTTTTCTATTGATATATACATTATCTGTTAACTCCAAAGTCTGACAGAGTTATACAGCTTGTTAAAGTTTTACAAACTAACAGTCGGGCATCACAGAAAAGCGATCAGAAAAGGGACCTGTAAGCTAGGACTCGATAAAAAATAATTTTATTATATTCCAAACTTTAGAACGGCAGCAAGCACTCCTGCTCGTCGTGGCTCCAGTTGGGGTTTGCCGGTCGCCACCTTTTTTTTGTTTTTTTTCAGCTTGCTAAAGTTGCAATGTTATCTTATGGGAACTGTCATTTTGTAAGTTTTTTTTTTATATGGCCCCTAAATAGTTCGTTTTTTTTTGGGGGGGGGGCTGTTTTATGTTAGTCTTGTAGTACTGATTAAGGCCTTTCTTTTGATACACAGAATGTCCCATAACTGCATATACCAACAGAGTTATGGCTGGTTAAAGTTGAAATGTGGGGAGGGGAACTAAGTCCAAATTCTTTTTTGTATTATGAGTTTTTTTTTCATGAAGTTGTGTTGTTCATGTGCAAAAAAAAAAAGATTGCTTCATATCAAAAAAGAATGTGGAAAAAAAAAAAACTAAGTCCATATTTTATTGTATGAAGGGAATCTTTTTTATATGGCTCTATTCTTTTTTTATATATAGCCATACGAAAAAATAAATGTGGGTCACGAAAAAGATTTTAAAATGTGTTCAAAACACATTTCTGGGTGCTTCTTCCAGAAAAATAACTGCTGAATCCACCCAATTGGATCCAGATTAGCAAGATGTATGTGTTGGTGTCTCTGCAGGATATCATCTTTATGGGTTTTAAAAACAAAATTGTTGGGGGGGGACCAGAAACAAGATGGCGGCCATACGAAAAACTATTTTTTTCTCACGAAAAAAGACAACCCCTTTAATGAAACAGAATCTTTCTCATATGGGCCAAATTCTTTTTTCGTATGAAACAGCTATCCAAAAGACTATACTGAGCATGCTCAGAACTGAAATTTCAAATCCGTATAACCCCAGAATGGATTCATATTTTTTCAGTAAACCAGTAAAATGCACCGCTGTGGTCCAAGCCCTTTCTACCCTAAAAATTTCAGAGCAAAATTCCAAACCATCTGGGTGCTAGGCAATTTAAAAATAAAATTAAAAAAAACAGGAACCTCCCTCCCCACGATTCTTTCCACTTTTTTGCCCTCTGGATCTTGAAATACGCACATCCAACCAGAATGAAACTTGGCAAGTCAAGAGACCTTCCCCCCGAGACAGCACATGCAAAATTCCATGCAAATCCATTGTTAACAGTGGCATAACTATTAAAGTACAAAGTTAGGAGTTTAACATTAAGCAGCCTATAAAGTACTGTATAGTGGCACTACTGCACCACTTTAATATAGTGCATTTCTGTATATTTATTGTATACATTGTACATCAGTTCAGTGACTCTCATGATTGTTGGGTTTGTTGATAAATATATTGCTGCACTTACCTGAACTGTACTGGGCAGGGGGGAGGGGCAGTCCTTAGCTAGTGTTGGGGACTATGCAATATGAGCAGACTCAATAGACCACAGTGTCTTATTCTGCTGGTTCCTTCATATATTTGTATGTACGCTCACGCAATGCTACTTTATTGTATATACCAAGCCCCCTTCCCCCAGGTTGCACCTGAAAATGAGCCTCATCTCAAGTGTGCTTCTCCTGGCCAACATTTCTAAACAGATAAACAAAAGCCATACCATATGGAGTCCTAAGTGTATAGGACATGAATAGCTAACTGGCCAACAGGTAGGAAGCACAGAGTGGTGATGAATGGTTACCATTCATAGTGGAAAATGTTGTGGGTCAAGGCTAGGTCCACCGCTCTGTAACATATTTATTAATGAAATGGAAAAAGGGGAAGGGGGTCAGTGGCAGATTGCCGAACAGAGGAAGGAGATGCGCTACAGAAGGACATGCACGCACTTAAGGTGTGTGTGGGACCTCCGGTTTAGATTTAATGTGGGGAGGTACAAGATACCGCATCTAGGAGTGAGGAATAACCCTTGTGGTGCAACAGCGATCAAAACAACCTTTGGAAAAGGTCAGAGGAGTAACTGGAAACCACAGGCTCAAGTCAGACAGGTGGTGTGCTACCCACATTAAAAAAAAAAAAAGGCAAATGCAATGCTTGATGAAGTGGGGGGGTCAAAGAAACAGTCCAAGGAAGAGTTCTCTCCTGTATAATGTCACGTTCAACCATGCTTGGATTAACTGTCCAGTTCTGGTCATCGCAGTACAGAAACGACGAAAATACTGAGAGGGTTCAGCATAGGGTCACCAAACTGTTAGGTGGTTCAGGATGTGAGAGAGCTACAGTATGAGGAGAGACTGGACATACTTACATTTTTTAAACTGAAAAAGAGGAGGCTGAGAAGGACATGATCATATTTTTCCAGGCAGACGGGAGTGGAACAAACATGGATGTTTGAGCCAATGAGTGGAAGAAAAGCCAGAGGACATCCCCACAAACTAAGGGAGAAACATAAGAAAAACTTACTCACCTTAGTAATTGTATTTCTTCTAATGAAGTCTTGCTGTATTCTGACAATCTGCAGTTAGCTCCAGCTCTTTAACTGCCCCGGAGAGTGAAGGGTTAATTTCTATACCAGGCATAGAATGTAGGGCTCGAGCTCAGTTGAAAACTCTGTCTGTGTCCTTTCAAACCCAAACCATCAGATTCTTACGAGCTAAAACTCACTGACTAAATGTGGAAATGTAAAAACTCCTGGTAGCCAACTGGCAACAAAGACTTTGGATTCCCCAAAAGACTCAAGTCAGGAAACCCAAAGAACAAAAAAACAGATAATAAGAGCAAAAAACTCTTAAACAATTACAACGCACCCCACACAACAGGAGTGGGGAAAAGACACCCTTGGGGTGCAACACTGCACCTGCCCACCCACTTCCCAAAAACAGGTTCTGAGAGGGGAGGCAGGGAGGAGGGAGTCGAATACACAGCAGACTCCATTAGAAGAAATACAATTACTAAGTTGAGTAATTTTTTCTTCAAACAACATGAAGTCTTGCTGTATTCTGACAATTTGCAGACTACCAAGCAGTACCTCCAAGGAGAAGGGACAGAACCTACTTTGGGAATAGGCTCTAAAGCACTGCTGTGCCAAACCTAGCATCACTCCTAGCC
Organism: Neoceratodus forsteri; assembly: GCA_016271365.2. Classification (NCBI taxonomy): domain Eukaryota; kingdom Metazoa; phylum Chordata; order Ceratodontiformes; family Ceratodontidae; genus Neoceratodus; species Neoceratodus forsteri. Next base: position 1,116,840,115 of record CM028130.1, read on the forward strand.
TGGATATCCAGAGAGTAATGCTTGGTGAATATATGAACTGTTTTCCAGGTGGCTGCTTGACAGATTTCTAACAAAGGGATATGCCTAGCTGCAGCCAGAGATGCAGCTGTACCTCTAGTGGAATGAGCCCTCAGGCCTGAGGGTGCAGTTCTTCCCAGCTTTTCATAGCAGAACTGAATACAGGACACAATCCACCTGGCAATGGTTCTCTTGGTGGCTGGTTTTTTCTTACCTACTTCCCCTTAAGTGAGGAACAACTGAAGGGAGTCAAACCTGTGACCCTTTGTAAGTTCTATGTAGTAACTAAGGGCCCTTTTAACATCCAAACTGTGTAGCCTCTGTTCCCCTGAGGAGGTGTGATCAGTGAAGAACACAGGAAGAGACATAGATTGATTTAAGTGGAAATCAGAAACCACTTTAGGTAGGAACCTTCTATTGGTTCTAAGGACCACCTTATCTTTATGGAAAGAGATGAAGTCAGGCTCCACTGACAGGGCTTGCAATTCTCTGATACGTCAGGCAGAAGTAACAGCAACCAAAAACACAGTTTTCCAAGTCTAGTACTTGAGCTCTGCTGAGGACATAAGCTCAAAGAGGGGTTGCATAAACTGAGCAATACAAATATTCAAATCCCAGGCAGGAGCAGGATCCCTAAATGAGGGGTTGGGGGTGGTATGAAGCAATCCTTTGAAAAATGTACAGAATACAGGGTGAAATGACAGAGATGAAGACTTCCCCACTGACAGGAAAGCAGAAACAGCTGACAAATGAACCTTGAGAGTAGCTGGTTTGAGGCCTAGGCCATTAAGATGGACCATATAATCCAAAACTGTAGACAACTCAGCAGTATCTGGGGATATATGCTTCTTGGCACACCAAATGCTGAACCTTTTCCATTTGGAGTTGTAAGTTTTTCTTGTGGTAGGCTTTCAAGAAGCTTTGAGAATATCCAGAACCCCTTGGGACACATGTAAATCTGCACACTCTAATTCTTCAAGAGCCATGCCTTGAGATTGAGTGACTGAAGATTGGGGTACCAAATCCTCCCCTGAGAGAAGGTTAACAGGTTGTAATTCCGGAGAAGAGACAGGGGAAGATGGACTGCTAGCGACAGCAACAGGGGGTACCAAGGTTGCCTGGCCCAATCTGGAGCAATCAGAATCACTTTGCAAGACTGTGACCTTACCTTGACTAGAACCTTGAACAGTAGAGGGAAGGGAGGGAAGGCATAAAGAAATTTCCCTTCCCAGTTCAAAATCAGAGCATCCAGAAGGACTGAGCCCAAGAGTGGGGGTCTGCAACAAAACAGAGGAAGTTGGTGATTGTCTGAGGCTGCAAAGAGATCTATCTCTGGAGTGCCCCACCTTGAGAAAATCACCTTCAATACCAAAGGATCCAGAGACGATTCGTGATGGCCCGGGGAAATCCTGCTCAATGCATCTGCTAGAACATTGTCCTTTCCTGGGAGATGGACTGCTACCAGAGAGATCTGTAGGGAATAAGCCAGGGACCATATTTTCATGGCCCCCGTGCACAAGGCTGTGGATCGAGTGCCTCCCTGCTTGCTGATGTACCACATGGTGGTAGTGTTGTCCATCATGACCAGAACCACCGTGTTCTGTAATGACTGAGAGAAGGCTTGTATGGCAAGGAATACTGCCCTGAGCTCCAGAAGGTTGATGTGAAGCAGGGATCCCTGATGGGACCACAGTCCCTGGGCAGTGAGAGCCCCCAGATGGGCTCCCCACCCCAAAAGGGAAGCATCCATGGTAAGAACCACAGAGTGAGCCTGAGAGACAAATGGAGCACCCTGCCTCAGATCATCCAGGTCCTGCCACACTGAAGGGCCTGAATTAAGGTCTGAGTGACAGGAACTAGCTTGGTAAGAGGAACCTTCCTTTGGGACCAAAAGGTTCTCAGATGGAACTGAATGTCCCTCATCTGAAACATGGTCCCTTGGGCCACTGCTGTGGAAGCTGCAGAAAATGCCTTGCTGGTCGAGAAACCAGAGGAAGAAAGGAAGAGGCCAGCTGAGAGATAGCTTTTGCCCTTTCCAGAGGAAGGAAGGCTCTTGCCTTGAGGGTGTCCAACTCTGCTCCTATAAAAATGAGGAGCTGTACTGGTTCGAGAACTGATTTGGGGAGATTGAGAAGGAACCCCAGGGAAGTGAGAACTTTCTGCGTAAGCTGCAGATCTGACTTGACTTGGTCTGGGGACTGGCCCACAAGGAGCCAATCGTCCAGATACGGAAAGATTGAAGTCCTTTTTCTTCTTAAAAAGGTTACCACTACTGCTAGGCACTTTGTGAACACCCTTGGAGCTGAAGTTAGGCCAAAGGGCATTGCTCTGAACTGGTAATGGCCCGAGGGCAATTCGAACCCGAGGTACTTTCTGTGGGAGCACCTGATGGGAATGTGAAAGTAGGCATCCTTGAGGTCCAAGGAGGCTAGCCAGTCTCCTGGACTCGGAGAAGGAAGAATTGTTCCCAGAGTCACCATCTTGAAATTTGGCTTTACTAGGTGCTTGTTTAAGTATCTTAGTTCTAGGATGGGTCACCACTCCCCTGTCTTTTTTGGGATAAGGAAGTACCTGGAGTACAGACCTTTGCCCCTGTATGGAGTAGGAACTCTCTCTATGGCCTTTAAAGCCAGTAGAGACAAAACCTCTGCCTCTAGAGCAAGGGTTTCTGATGTATTTGAAGGTGGAAAGGATCTGGGTATCAGTTTCGGAAAACTCTTGAAACTGAGAACCAGCCCCTGGCTTACAACCTCCAGGACCCACTTGTCTGAGGTAACAGACATCCAGTCCTGGACAAAGTAAGCCAGCCTGCCTCCTACTGGAATGGGGGAGTCAACCTGGGCTGACACATCAGGGTGTCTGCTTGGCAGGAGCCCTAGACTGAGGGTGGATGCAGCCCTGCTCATCCCCCTTCTGCCTCTCCCTCTGAAGAACCCCCTCTGAGAAAAAGAAGAGGAGGCCTGTGCCTGGTAGAAAGGCCTGTGAAAAGGCCTACCCCTGCCCCTGGACTGCTGCCTCTGAGGAGTCGCCTGCCTCTCCTTGGCCTGGGCACTCCTATGAGTGGTCCTGTATTCATCCATTTTCTTCATATAATTCTCCGTCTGCTCCCCAAACAGAGAATTACCCACTACAGGAAAATCCATGGCCTTAGCCTGGGTGTCCTGCGAAAGGCTAGTATATCTGAGCCAGGCCATTCTCAAGAGCCACAGATGTAGCCATGACTCTTGTGACACACCATTGAGTCCACAGCAGCATGAAATTGCACCTTTGATGCCTCAATTCCATCAGCAGCCACCTCCTCCAGCTCCTTGGCTAGCTGGGGGAAGCCTGTTTAGCCAGTGCCAGTACAGTGTCCCACCTGGACTTCTGGTACCTGGCTGTATAGGCCATATAATTAGCCTGCCCGAGTCCCAAAGATGATGCCAAGTACTGTTTCTTTGCCATGGCATCTATCTTCCTGGAATCTTTGTCTGGGGGGGGGGTGTGAAGCCAAGGGGATGTTTGCCTTGTCACAGGCAGCAGCCCACACTATCCCAACATGGCTGCATTGTTGGTAAAGAAATTCAGTATCCGAGCCTGACAAGGCATACCTCTTGTCCATTCTTTTGTCAACAGGAGGTACAGACTTAGGAGACCTAAGAATTTTTAGTGTCTGTTTCCCAAATGACTTATGAAGGGGACCAGACAGTCTCAGACTCTGGGATGTCCATCATCTCTATGAAGTCAAGCTCCTCTTGATCCTCTACAGCCTCCTCAATAGGAAGTTGGAGGGTTTGAGCCACTTTTCTGTAGAACAGAAAGTGGGAAGGGGACTCAGAAAGCCTAGCAGTGGAAACACCAGAAGGTCTGTCTGGGAAGATGTCCGGTTCCACAGGCACATCCAGTCTTTCACCGTCGTAATCATCCTCTTCAAACTTCCCCTCCTCATCAAACTCCAGTTCATAAAAATCTCCAGGGGAATAATCCTGAACCGGGAGAGCCGACCGAACCAAACCTCTGCCAGAAGGCGCCAGATCAGTCAGAACCAGACGAAGCGATTCCACAATCCGAATCACTTTGGCTATTTCTTCAGCGGTCGGAACATGCAGCTCTGGATCCGAACCGGCCGATTTATCCTTTCGTTTTCTTTTTGTAGGAACCGATCCCTCAGGATCGGCTCTCCTCTTGCTCGAAGAAGTAGCACCCTGGTCTGAAGACATTTCTTCTGGTTCGGTAGGAACTGAACCGGGCTGGCCTTCCAGGTCAGCGGATTTTTTGGCCTCCTTATCCCTAAGTCTACCCAACCTTTTATCCAGGGTAGACTTGGGAAATTCTTACAAATTTGGCAGTCTGAATCGAGGTGGTCAAACCCCAGACAGTAAACACAGGTGGTGTGGGGATCGGCATTAGCAAAGACCTCCCCACACACATTGCAGTGTTGAAACCCAGTGGGCACGTTTTTTTTTTTCTTGGGTTTCTCAGACATGGCCAACCTAACCAACCTACCCTTTATATGGCAACCACCAGGCAAGACTCCACTATCGGTTTCACACCGTGTCACAGGCAATGGAAAAAAACGCTAAAATTACTGTTTTTTTTAAAACCGATACAGACCGGTAACCACACACTAAATTTTTCCTTACTACAAGATCAGTTCAGCTGAACCGATCGGAAAATTTTCACAATTTCCACACAGAGCTACAATGCTAAGTACTTACGGTACCACAGACAAGAGTCTTGAACCGAAAAAACGGAACGAAAATCTGACTACAACCGAAACTTTAACCACAAAGAACCGAGCTGAAGGAGAAATCTCCGGAGCGACTGTTGAGTGAGGCGGAGTAAAGAATCTGACTGTTTGGGTTTGAAAGGACACAGACAGAGTTTTCAACCGAGCTCGAGCCCAACGTTCTATGCCTGGCATAGAAATTAACCCTTCACTCTCCATTCAACATTTCTGTTTTTTGTTTATATATATATTGTTTGCATCCCACTACCAGTCTTGCTGTTTTATTTGTTAATTTAGTTTCTGTTGACCAGAAAAAGAAGAGGGCTGGGCAGTTCTGCCTATTTTTAGCCTTATGGGGGAGGCTGGGGTGGATACAGATGCTAAGTAACATATTGAACCAGAGTAATCTGCTGATAGTGCATTTAGTAATGGGGGAAGGGGAGATTTGGCCAGGACACCAGGGAAATTCTACTGCTCTTTATGAGAAGTGCCATGGGATCTTTACCATCCACCTGAACCACCAGAAGAGGCAGACAGGACCACCGTTTAACATCTAATCTGAAAGTTGGCACCTCAGGAGTGCAGCACCCTTAATGTTGCACTACAGTGTCAGTATTTGGATGTTAGCCCAATTTCCTGGTGTGGGGCTAGAACCCACATCTTTCTGATCTTCCAGCCTCAGACACATGTGTGCAACTCGATGAGCCACCGACAATGATTTGATGATCTGTCTGTTTTACCCAAACCTCAGAGAGTCGCTTCACTGTGCTGCAGGTAACACAATACAATCCTCCTAAATGCTGCAGGGCCTTTGTGGGCAACACTCCACCTCCAGTAACTCTAGGTTCAATGGTAGGGAACAATGCACGGGCCATGACATTACAAAGTGTTATCTTGCTGGATTGGGGGGAGGAGCCTTTATTCCTAGAGGTACCGGCCGTGAATCTGCGACACACCATGATACAAGCATGAATATCGCAAAGCCATGGCATCTTCCCTCCCACTGCTCTCCCCAGCTGACATGCTCCACCAAATGGGTCCCAATGTGATGTTCTTGCAGCAGGCTCAGTCTGCCTCCCACCCCAAGGAGGTGAGCATCCCATGGAATGCTCAAACCTCCTCCCCTCACTGGCTATGCAGCACACAACATCATCGGCAGTATCTGTCCTGCTGCTGTGCTGACAGACCAGCATTAATTACTGTCTAGAAGACAGGAGAATGTAAAATGGAATCAAAAGCTATAAGTACATCATTTTTTGTCAGAACATGAACTGTTGCATAAGAGGTTCCAGCAATGCTTCCCTTGGTCTCTGTGGATGTGGGTCAAATGCCAGATCTCTCCACCCCAGTTTTCAATGACAGAGACTGAACAATGCAGGCCAGGGAATGGCCCCTCCCCCACTTCTGCCAACATTCTGTGATTCTGTCTCACACTATGCGATTCTGCCTCTCAAGCTATGATACCATCTCTCTCTCTCTCTCTCTGCATCTATCTGCCTGCCTGCAGGCAGGAGGTGACGCACTGTCTGCCTGCAAGCAAGAAGAGGTGAAGATAGGAGAGATGAAACAGAAGTGGTATAAGAAGGGATTGGAGAAGGGGATTCTCCTCACACTGTCAAGCTGATAACATACCAGCATCAGAGACTAAGACAGAAGTTTTCTTTTATCACAGAAAGAAAATGTAGTTATATATTGCATCTTTCATACAAACTGCATCCCAAAGCACTTTTCTTCCAAGAGAGCGAGGCAGGGGACACAATGCTGCTGCCATTTCAGGCACGCAGGGACACTCAAACAGCACAGAAACAGATTTATTTATTTATTGAAATGTTTCACCAGGAAAGGCACACTTAACCAAGTTGCTCGTCTCACAGTGCGTCCTGGGGCTATGCACAGGAAGGCAAAGTGACCTACTCGGGGTAGGACAGCCAAGATGACATGCCAAATCCCAGTGGGGTCCTGCTTTTACAGTTGGGTAGACTGAAGCACTGAGAGGTTAAGTATCTTGTCAAACAACACAATAATATAGGATGAACTCCACTACACACAAGTTATATTAGTCAAGCACACAAACGCTTTTGTCAGTAAGTCTACACTAAAACCTTGGGCAAGTATCTTGCTCAGAGCTGCACACTGTGTCAGTGGCTCCAATGGGATTCAAACCTAGTCACTTGGTTCCCTGGCCTGTCTTTAAAGCACCAGGCCAAACTTCATCCCTATTACATTTTGCTTATCTAAATGGCCCCTTGAGATGCAGCATCTCCAATTACAGTAGTGTGTGTGTGTGGGGGCATCTTCTGAAGATCACTACAGCAACAAGAATAACAATAATGAGGTTTAATAACATCAGCCATGTGAGGAACATCCCTCAAAACCATGAACACTGTCCCGTTATCAAGAGTTGCCCAGCTGAATGCTGCAGTGGGATCCATCCAGACATGCTAAGATTCCATAATAAAAGCAAAAGCAATCATTGGTTCAAATGCCACCAGAGCCACATACATATAACTGCACTTGGCAACTGTGATGATATCAGCATTGTTAAAGCTGCAATCTGACTGGTTCAGTATGTACTGTGACATATCCTACTTTATAGGTTTATAGAGGTGTTAGGATGGCCTCTTCTGGATATAAGAGTGTTGCCTTGTGCGTTCTTAGAGCAAGAGAACTGCAAACCGGTTTTTATTTGCCTTTGTTGCTGTGACCATCGCTATGGATATGCCATCAGGGACTACACCTGAACGGTTCAACGCTGTAACATGGCAGGTGACTGGTGGTGCTCTGCGAGATGGTTACAATTTTGAAAAAAACGGTGGACTCTGTTGCGAGAGCCTGAAGAGCAGAATCACCCAACAGAACAAGGCAGGGGCAGTCGTGAAGCGTCGGTTTCAGTTTACTTTTAATGGTTTTTCGTCACTTTTTCTTTCCACCGTGAGGTTATTTTCTCTTGAGACAGCGAGTGCATGGCTCAATAAGTGGCGGTTTGAGGTGCCAGACAGTCGACCACAAATCGTATGAACACTCAACTACATTGCTATTTATAACTAAAACAAATGAATTAAAAGTAAGGTACCATTTAGGTTTTTTGTTTGTTTAAATATGTGTGGAGGAGACAGAGGTGGAAATAGAGGATTGGAGCTGCAGACTGAAATCGGAGGCACTGAGAGGTAAAGTGTGTTGGGGAGGGGGTCTGTTGTGTGTAGTTCACAAAGGGAAAAAAAATCTGCACTTGTGTCTGTGAATGCAGGAAAAAAGGTACACTACTTAACAGTGCATTCACTGTTTGTTTTTTTTTTGTTTGATTTTTTGAGTTATTTATTGCCTCGGCTGGGGGGCGGGGTTGTGCCTTTGGTTCCCTCCTCCTCTACAGCCAGTCTGCACGGCTACTGCCCCAGACATGGCGAGAGCTCTGACCTATCCGCCACAGCTCACTCAGGCTGCATTGCTCGCAACGGGAACATACCCCATCACTGCGGAGAGCTGGAGGATGGGCCCAGGAGGGAGCTAGTTTGTGCGCATCCGTGGCGGCGCCGTCGAGGCAGCCTGCATGCTGCCAAGGTTGTTTTTCCTTGGTTTTTCTCCCTTGCAGGGAGGAGCATGCAATGACACCAATGGAGGGAGGCACACGTGTCTGCACGCGCTCCTCCCCCAGCATCTGTCCCATCTCTGCCCCTCGTCTTTCAGCATCGGTTTACTGCCCCCCAGTCTCCACTGGGGCGCAGTTGGCTACCAACCACTGATGTCCCCCCACTCCCCAGAGAGCAGTCCTAGGACGCTCAATCCTTCTCCAACCTGCCAACCCCAAGCGCCCATGCTGGCTCCTAACATGGGTCACTGAGCGTAGCCGAGGTAAGGCGTCCAGCACCTCAGCCCTCAGCGCCACGGGCCAGCACATTCACTGTTTTTAAAGTTGCCCATTTTCTTGAGTGGTTGGCAGGTTCCTGTGTAAGTTCGTTTTGCAAAGTAAGAGAAAATGAAAGTGATGTGGGTGGAAGAAGTAATGCCAGCTGGCTGGCTGGCTGGCGGGGGTTCTATCTTACTATGTACAGGAGTGATGACGTAGTAACTGTGTATAAATGTAAGATTCCTCATTTATAAACAGTTCTCATATAAACTGATTTATCACGCTCCATTTATGTACACTCCTATTGCATAAATAGGAAATAGGGAAAGAAAAATTACTTAATAGTAATCTTGTTTCTAATAATGAGTCTTGCTGTATTCCGACAATGGGCAGTATGACCGACAGGTTCAGCTGCCCCAGAGACTTGAGAGTTAAACCCTATGCAAATGCATAGAACGTTAAGCTCAAGCTCAGTTTTCAAACCACTGTCCTCGGTACATTCTATGTAACTGACCAGATTCTTACATAGCTGCTAATAAGAAATGCCAAATGGCCATAAAAATAAACCATAAGTATAACTAACACCCCAAGGGGTAAATACGCACAACAATAGGGCCTAAAGAAGACTCAAGTCACTGATGCCCAGAAAAAACACCACCTACTAGTGGGTATAGGAATTAACAACTGGAGTGCAGAGACCCCACTTCCCTAGGTTCCAGAGGGAGGTAGGGTAGTGGTCAGAATACACAGCAAGACTCCATTAGAAGAAACAAGATTACTAAGATTAGTATTTTTCTTCAAACAACATAGCGTCTTGCTATATTCTGACAACATGCAACTACCAACAGTGCCCCATGGAGGTGGGCACAGAACCTACTTAGGAAAAGGCTCTGCAATACTGCTGTGCCAAACCTGGCATCACTCCTGGCCTGGGTGTCCAGGCAGTAGTGCTTGTGGATGTGAACAGTTTTCCAGGTAGCTGCTTTACAGATGTCAAGCAGGAGGATATCTCTGGCAACTGCTATGGGCGGCTGTCCTCCCAGTGCAGTGAGCCCTCAGGCCCACTGGTGGCTCCTTACCTAGTTTGCCATACCAAAACTGGATGCAAGCCACAATCCATCTGAAATGGTCCTCTTTGTGGCTGGCTTGCCTTTACCCACCTCACCACAGGTAAGAACAACTGAGTACAGTCCTTCCTATGCTCTTTTATTCTGTCCATATAACAGCTGATGGACCTTTTTACACCCAGGCTATGCAGCCTGCGTTCACCTGAACTGGAATGATCAGTGAAAAAGACAGGCAGCGTTATGGACTGATTCAAATGGAAGTCCAAGACTACTTTGGGGAGGAACTTCCTATTAGTTCTTAAAACAATCTTGTCCCTGTGAGGGGCAATGTAGTTGAGTTCTATAGACAGGGCCTGAAGCTCACCGATCCTCATGGCAGAGGTGATGGCCACCAAAAACACAGTCTTCCATGTCAGGAATTTGAGTTCTGCTAAGGACATGAGTTCAGAAGGGGGCTGCACAAGCTGAACTATGAGAGATGTTTCGGTCCCAAGAACGGACAGGCTCCCTGTGAGGAGGGTGAAGATGGAGCAACCCCTTGAAGAACTTCTTAAAAATAGGATGGGCAAGCCGGCCCAGTGGCACACACAGGGCTGAGGCACTAGACGCCTTACCTCGCGCTACGCCGGCGACCTGTGTTCAGGAGCAGGCACAGGCCGGCAGGTGGAGTCGGCAGGGAAGGAGAAGGACTGACTCCTTCTCCAGGCGGGGGAGTCACCAACAGTCGGTGATGACTGGCCTCTAGCAGCGGCTGGGGACAGCACACTTCACGCTCTAGAAAGGGGAGGAAGGAGGCAGATGTTTGGAGGAGCACATGCGGGCGTGTGCCTCTTTCCTTAGGATATTTGCAGGCCTCCTCTCTCAGGGAGAAAGGAGAAAGGGCCCTGGGCGCAGTGCGATGACATCGATCCCTGCAGGCCCCACTCCTACGAATAGCAGTAACCTCCGATGCCAGATCCGTTCAGGCGGGTTGAGATCCGCAGCCCGCCATGGGGGCAAGCCGTGGAGGAGGACAGCAGAAGGTAAGCTGCAGGCAGGGGGACAGGGCTGGGGATCAGGATTGAAGTGCAGCGACAGGAAGAGAAATAAATGAACTGTAAAAAAAAAAAAAAAATAGGATGGCAGCTAGCAAAGGACCCTTCCCAGCTGACAAATAGGCAGAACAAGTGCCAAATGCACCTTCAGGGTGGAGGGCTGCAGGCCCAGGGATTAAAAGTGAACCAAATAATCCAACAGGACTGCCTGTCCAGCTTCCTGTGGGTCCATGTCCTTCTGGGAACACCAGCTGGAGAATCTCTTCCATTTGGAAGTGTAAGTCTTCCTGGTGGAGGGCTTCCATGAAATCCTAAGGATGTCCAGGACTTCTTCCAAGAGATGCAGGCCTGCATACTCCAAGTCTTCAAGAACCAAGCCTTGAGCCGGAGGGATTCAAGGTTGGGGGACAGAATCCTCCCTTGTGAGGATGTCAGCAGGTTGTGCCTCCTGGGGAGGCAAATTGGACTGGCCACTGAAAGGGACAACAGCATTGAGTACCATGGCTGTCTGGCTCAATCCGGAGCAATCAGAATCATAGTGGCTGGCTGAACCCCGAGTCTGATTAGAACTCTGGGTATTACAGGGAATGGAGGAAAAGCATACAGAAATTTGCCTGACCAATCCAGAAGCAGTGTATCCAGAGGCACCGAGCACAGTACCGGGGGCCTGCAACAGAACTGGGGAAGCTGATGATTGGAGCTGCAAAGAGATCTATCTCTGGAGTGACCCATCTTCTGAAGACTGTCAACAGGATGTTTGTTCAAGGTCCATTCGTGATGACCCTGGCTGATTCTGCTGAAAACAACTGCCACGACATTGTCCTTTCCTGGCAGGTGGACTGCTGATAGGAGATGTTTAGGGAGTAGGCCAGACTCCAGATCTTCATGGCCTCTGTGCACAGCACTGAGGACCTTGTTCCTCCCTGCTTGTTGCTGTAGTACATGGTGGCGATGTTGTCTGTTCTGACCTGTACCACCTTGCCCTGTAGCATCTTGGTGAATGACTAAAGTGCTAGGAACACTGCTCTGAGCTCCAGTGGATTTATGTGCAGGAGATACTCCTGCTGGAGCCATGTTCCATGAGCAGTGTGTCCCCTAGGTGATCTCCCCACCATAGCAGTGAGGCATCTGTGGTCAGCACTACTGAAGGAACTTGTTGAAGAAAAGGGACTCCTGCCCTGAGGTTGTCCCCGTCTTGCCACCACTGCAGTGCTTGCAGTAAAGTGGTAGTTACTGGTATTAGTTTGGACAGAGAATCCCTGTTCTGGGACCAAAAGGACCTCAAGTGGAACTAGATGTCCCTCATCTGAAATCTGGCCCCTGGGACTACTTCTGTGGTAGAAGTGGCTTAGTCAGGCCCGGATAAGGAAGAATGAAATAATTTTAATATATGGATTTGTAAAATAATACCGCAGTAATGCATTCAAAAAATTCCTGGTAATACTATTGTTCCCAGGGCAATAATACTACCATTCACCAGTGATAATACTATCGTTCAGGTGCCGTAATAGTATCGTTCAGGACCTGAACAAATAGTATTATCACTAAACCTGAACAGCACAACCGCAAGTCTGCCAGCCAATGTCTTTGAAAGCGTGCCTCCTGATTGGCCACTTTTCCTTAGCAAGCACGCAGAACAAAACATAAAACATGGCGGCCATCTCTCACTTAGCGAGAGTGAACCAGGTCCTCAGAATTTCCCTGTTTCTTTTATTTTTTTTCTATCCTAAGTCTGCCCAAAAATGGCATCATCTGGTTGATCCTGCATTCCCGTTCCCCAAAAGAAGAAAAGGTAGGGCTGCCTACCAATTTTACTATGCCGTGCTTACAGGAATTAGATGAACAGACTGGCAGGTGGGGAGTGAGCAAAGGAGACAGCGCGGTGGTCAGCCAGGACCAAGACAGTCCCTTCACTGAAGCGGCGGCCAACCGTAACAAATGTAAAAAAACAACGAAACTCAGATACATAAACAAAAATAAACAGGTTACTGTATATGGAAAGCCAGTAAATCCATCTGAGGTTCTGGGGACATGGGAATGTCCCCAAGAACCTCTTTAAATACTGACTAACATAGTAACCCATCAATTATTCTATTTGTATTTACCCCTGGTGGCTTAGTTAGGCCGGGTAAAAAGAGAGACAGTTTTAGGCAGCAGACGGTTCAGCACCTGCATTAAAAAAAAAAAAAGAGAGAAAAGTCCAGTTTTAGTTCAAAACTTTGAACGGATCCCCAAATACAAACAGCAAACACTAAAATAAAACTTTACCTCAAGAAATAAAAAAAAAAAAGACTTTCGGTTTCCTCCCAGTTGCGAGGAACCAATCAGAAACTGAAAACTTACCGATATGAAGTAAACCTAGATTAGTTTAACCTGTAACCGAAGGACAGGTGTTTGAAAACTAAAAGAAAATAAACAGTAGTTTGAAAAACTGTCGAAATACGAATTCAACCAAAGAATTTGAGAAGGCGTCTTCACAGGCAAGCAGAGTAAAGAATCTGGTCAGTTACATAGAATGTTCTGAGGACAGTGGTTTGAAAACCGACCTCAAGCTCAATGTTCTATGCATCTGCATAGGGTTTAAATCTTAACTCTCGGGGCAGCTGAACTGGTGGTCATACTGCATATTGTCAGAATACAGCAAGACTTCATGTTTTTGAACAATTCTCATTCTCCTCAATCTGTCCTCTGCATTTAACACGGTGGACCACAGGGTGCTATTGGACAGGTTGCAGGAATCGTTGAACTCACCGGCAAGGTCATTGGCTGGTTTGAGTCTTTCTGCGGGAGTAGATCCCAGAGGATCATTTTAGGGAATTATTCCTCTGGCCCAATGGCCATTCCCTCCGGAGTGCCCCAAAGCTCTGTCCTTTCCTCCATGTTGTTCGCAGTGTATATGCTGCCCCTGGGTGAGGTCATTAGGTGGTATGAGCAGAGTTTTCATTGCCACACGGATGATGCTCAGCTCTACCCGTCCTTCACTCCCGGAAGACCTGATGCCATCAACATGCTGAATAAGAGTCTGGCTGAGATCTGGGCTTGGACATCATCTAACTGGTTGGGGCACAACCCAAGTAAGACCAAAGTATTGGTGGTGGAGCCAGGCTGATAAGGAGGGTTGGGGAGGGGGAGGTCGGGTGGCCTCTGGGGAAAGTCTAGGACTTTTTATCAGCCAGACTGAATTAGAGGCCTCCCAAAGCTTAAAAAGTGGGCATTGTTATGGACAGAGCTAACACTTGATTCCCAGGCGCTGGCCACTGTCCATGTCGGTTTCACCATCTCGCAACATCGCCCAAATTAAGCCCTATCCCTCCTGAAGACCTTTGCCACCCTAAACACGCTGGGCTCGCTCCAGGCTCGACTACTGTAATGCCCTACGCCAGGGTCAGTGAAGTGTGCTGAGGCACCTGTAGCTCCTGCAGAATGCTGCAGCCTGGCTATTGACGGGTCTACCAAGATCCTGTCATAACGCTGGCATTCTACTGGAACTGCACTGGCTGCCCTGTATTAGTGCATCTCCATTAAAATAGGTCTTTTGACCTATAAGACCCTACATGGGTTGGGTATGGGTTACCTGAAAGAGCTCCTGCATCCCTACACCCCGGGTTGCTCCTTTAGGTCAGCTGGGGAGACCCTTCTGGAGGTGCCCTGGAAGAGACTAATATCGCTCAAGCAACGCGCTTTTGAGACTAGCACCCAGTTCTTTGGAACTCTCTTCCGGGCTACCTCCGGGAGGCGCCTTCTTTGGAGTGCTTTATAAAGGGTTTGGAAACCTATCTATTTCAAGCTGCCTTTGAGCTAGGATTAGCAGAACTATCTATATTTTTAGAGCGCTGCTTTGAGGAATTTCTGTTACTGATTTTATTGACCGGACTAATTAAATGTGTTGATTGTCAGTTGTTGTTTGTAATACATAAAATGTATTACTACCACTACTACTAATGTAAATGGATTATCTTTTTACTGTTTTTCTTTCTTTCCCACTTTATTAATGATGCTAAGCTGAGTCTTTTACATTTATGATTAAAATGATAGCACCACTGTTTGATGTGCTGCTCGCAGGAAACCAGTTCATGTGAAAAACAAGGGTTCTGGCTACTATGCAAATATCGTAGCTACCGTGCAGATTACATAATTCAATTCAACAATATCTTCACAGCTTGAACAACAGAAAGTGAAGACCAAAATAGAACAACTGAGCTCGGGGATGGTGGGTGGGCATGTGATTGAGTGGTGGAGACTTAGTCCAAGAAGATCAAAAATTCTGGTAAGTATGTAATTTCCCTATCTTCCTGAACTAAAGTTTCACCACTCATTCACACTAATGGGAGAGTACCAAGCTAAAAATCAACCCTCCCCCGAGTAGGGTGGTTGGAGACAGAGCTCACTCAGGACCGAAGTCCATAATGACTATCCTGCCGAAGAAAGTTAACTGCCAGGCATGGACATCAGAACATGGTGCTTTACAGATATGCACTGAGCTCCAACTCACGCCTTGTAGTTGTCTGCAGCAGGTGCAATCTGAGATCTCCACCAGGAAAGCCGAGAGCCGCTCCGGTGAGTGGTGAGCCAGCCTTCAACCAGAGCTGTGCCATGGATTAGTAGTGTCAAAGACATGCTACTAACCAAGCAGAAATACATCTCAAGGCAACAGGCTGACCAACCAAGGCATGCAAAAGATACAAGAGTTGATCGGATGCGTATCTCTTCGTTCTGTCAATGTAGAATCACAGAGCACTCTAACATTCGGAGAGAGATAAAGGCGCTCTCCTTCATTCTGGAGTTAACAAAGTCAATGCGGAGAAGCAAAACTTGACTACTTGTTAGCAGGCAGCGACATGTTGTCTACTGGCTCAAGATAGTCAATGCAGAGGTGACTCTTCGCCGAAATGTACACCTGCTGCTCGACAGGTCCACGAGGCACCCTAAAATTGTACTTGGTGGGCAACCAAGACGGTCCAGACAGAACTTTGCACACCAGATGAAGTGAAACCACTTAGCCACGTAAGTCATCCTGGTGGAAGGTCTATGCGTGGCTAAGAAGATCTCTATGATTGTCTGGAAACCTAAAACTTGCCCACTTTTATCCCCTCAGGAACCCGGCACGGAGATGAAAGGAGCGCAGGAAGGATGGATGGATCAAAGTCACTGTGTCAGAGGGTCCATTCATAGAGGGAGTCATCTCGGGGGAAATTTGTGACTATCTATGCAATTATATATGCTGACGCCAGTCTGGGATGATGAGAATCATCCTGTCCCCATTTACGCATAACCTGAGCAGCACCCTCTGAACTAGGAAGAGAAGGAAAGCGTCAGGAGCATCTTGTCTACTGCAGTGAATACATCCAGACAGAAAAACATCAGGGTCTGGATTTCTGAAGCAGGATACAGACTGATTTGCGTGAGAGGAGCGAAGAAAGGATCAGATCCAGACTGCCTCACTTGTTGAATCACAACTGCACAATGATTGAACTGACCATAGCGTGCTCAAGGAACCACTCTCACTTCCCCACGCCTTCCTGCACAGAGGGTAGGAGAGTGCTCCACGCTGCTTGTTGATGAAATCATCAAAATTTTGTCATCTGTCTGAAGTGGGATCACTTTGTGGCAGAGGGCCTCCTTCAGGACTTGAAAGCATATAAGACAGCGATCATCTCTAAGAATATATGAGAAGATGATGCTCCTCTCCTGGCTCACACCTGAAAGTGGAGGTCTTGACAGTGAGTCCCCAACCGATCAGGAGTGCAACTGTGGTGATGGTGATCTGGGATTTAGAGGGTAAGGGTAGACCTAGTAGAAGGCAGGCCAGCTGCATCTGCCATGGGCAATTTTGTTGGAGGTTCTGTCATTTATGTGGAGGACTGAGGATGCATAGTTGGAGACCACTATTTATTGCGGATGAAGGCATATGTCCCGGCATCCACTGCATCGAAAAGGGCCCGGACAGAGTCGCTTTCTGTGAAGTAACGAGACATCTGAAGATGTAATTTCTTCTGTTCTCCAAAAGAAGAACCCTCACCTTGGAGGTATCCAGGAGGGCTGCTATGAAAGGGAGCTGCTGGGAAGGTGAATCTGGCACCTTCCCTGAATCAGAAACCCCTCCTGGAAGAAAGTGACTGAGAAGCTGTGTCAATTGCTTCCTGAGGCTCTAGCCCGGATGGGCTGGCTCAGAGCCAAATGTCCAGGACGTGAAGGCTTGAATACCGAGGTTGTAGTTAACTCCTTCCTGAACAGGTACTTGTTTAACCTTTCAAGGTCAAGAAATGGGCACATGCCGCCTGTTATCTTGGAACCAAGCAAAGGAAGTAGGAAATGGAAATCATTACCTACCATAATTCTTGATCTTCTCTTATCTTCACTATTCATTACTGCCTGGGTGTAAGCCAGGGCGCATAGCTCGCCACGGGTGTTTTTTTTTTTTTTGAGAGGAGTCGCTAACCTGCACGCCCTGAGAGCAACGCATCACGTGGGTGCACGTAGGGCAGTTGTTAGGCACTGCAGACTCCTCCACCATCCCAGTTCTGTCAACCGGAGAAGTGAAATAAAGATAAGAAAAGTAGAGCGAGGCAAGAGAGCGAGGGATAGGTAAAGGAAAGGATACAAAGTGAAAAAGGAATAAGCCGATAGAACACAGAAAAGAGGAAAAACCTACCCTATGGAACTGCAGGCCTCACTCCTGGGGCAGCTCAGAGGGAGGAACAGATAAGGAAGAGAGGGAAGAAGGAAGAAGAGAGAGAGAGAGAGAGAGAGAGGGATGTTGGGAGGAGGGAGAAATTCTGCCAAGTTGTGAGAATTTGACTTGTAGGCTCGTAAGCTCGGGACCAAGGAGAGGGAGCAAGAATCCCATTTAGAAGAACTAGTGAAGAAGGTTCAACTGAACCTTTTGCACAGCTTGGAACACAAAAGGCAGACTCTCGGCACCTTCCATCATCCCCAACCCCTTACACTACAGCTGAGAGCTCGCAGACTGCCAAGGTAGAAAATCTGTTCCAAAGGAGAGCGCCCAACTAGGAAGCGGAAGAAAACCACTAGCACATTGTTATGTGCCAACACAGATGTGTGGGAGGGGGCATATCTGAAGCCCTACAAAGGGCACCTTTGTGGAAAGAACAGAGCGGAACTCAGTCAGACTCCCCAAGGCAAGGCAAGGCAAAACAGATCACAAGTTCAAGGCAATTGAGTGCCAGGACAGCTTAACCAGCAGAGGCTGGCGAAAATAGGAGATTGAGACATGCCAGAGGGATCTAGAAAAGGAACCTAACCATTTAAGGAATGGTTTCTTTAACTGTGAATTGACCAACATGGCTTAAAAAGGAGCCAAGAGGTCACACCTAGGGGCAATCAGAAAGAGTTCCCTCAGGATAGGGATAAGTTCTACTCATTCCCCTCCCTTCCTCAAATAAATCGATCCGTTCTGAGAAGAACGGAAAAGTCAAGTTTTTCTTTTTTTAAATTTTTAGGCTTTAAGGCCAAAAGAAGAAGGAATGAGGGACGAGGAGACGCTGAAGAAGGAGGCCCGTGAGGGGAAGGTGGGTAGGTATCAGTAATGAATGGAAGATACAAGAGAAGATCAAGAATTACGGTAGGTACGTAATTTCCATATCTTCCCTTGTCAATCTTCACCATTCACTACTGCTTGGTGAGTACTCAAGCCCCCAAAGGGGACTAGGAAAACCCTGAGGGAACAAGACCCTCAGCCTCCTGCTAGTGAAAAACAGAAGGAAGAGACCTGGCCTTACAAGACAGGAAGTCGAGGCCGAGCAGATGGAGGAAGTCCTGCAGGAGCCTCCCAGCCCTGGTGGAAAAGAGGCATGTTCCTCGGAAGGTGGGGCGAATCACCCTACGCTGGGCCAGGGGTAACAATCTCGATAGACAAAGCCGTGCCGTCCGCCTAATGCAGAGCGCTGTCCCCGCAAGTCTGGAAGCCACTTCGCTGGCATTATAGGATGCCCTTGCTTGGTGCTTTGCCAGTTCCATACCTATAGCAGAGAGGGCAATGGCTTGTCTAGATTGCTCCGTATCAGGCACTAGTGCTAGAAACTGAGATAGCATTGACTATAGATGCCTGTTGTAGGCAGCATCGTGCACCTGATGTGATGCAATACACAGCATCACACGAAAGGAAGAGAACACTCTTTGCCCCAACCGATCAAACTGTAGAGAATCTGAGCCCGGTGATCGGTTGTGCACCTTGCGGCGGTGCCCTGAAGGAGTCTCTAGGGACACCAATCCCGAGGACTGGTTGGGAAGAGAACCTAGGGACTTAGATGGGGCACAATACCACCTCCTGCAGTCTACCGGGGCAGGGATATGGTTGGCTGGAGACTGCCAGGAGCGGAGAGATGCCTCCTGGAGGGGAACAGGCCAGGATGGCATCGCCAAATGTTGGGCACTGAATTCACTGAGGAATTCACATGTCTCCCGCTCAGTATCGTCTCGTCTGACATAAAAGATACGGAGATCCCCGACCATCCTCAATAGGAACCGCTAATATTCAGTGAAATCAGCGTCAGATGAGAGGTGAGCAGAGGGTTCCTCTCCATCCGATGAGGGAGTCGAGGAGGATAGGGAACTCATATGCCCAGAGGACTCCTGCGGCGGCAGAGGCACGAAAAAGCCGCTCATGCATATATCGAACATATGACGGGAAGGCCGCCGCAGTGCCTCTGAACGTCTCCCAGGATAATGGGCCCGTAGGACCGACATGGCCTGGAAGAGAGGGGGGGGTGGCTGCAGAGGAATGGGAGAGGGGCATCTATGAGAAGGCAATTTACCTCTGCTAAGGCTCTGGAATCAAGGGAATGGAGCCCGAGCTGGCGGGATCCCAGATATCAAACCAGGTTGCAGAACAGAACCCTGGGGATGCAAACTCTGGAAGAGCCTAGAAGGTGAATCTCCCTGTGACACACCTGAGGCTGCATGGATCCAGAAGGGCAACCCACAGCAATGCCATCGGAGGAGTCTCTCAAGCCCTAAGAGGAGAGGCAGGGCTCGGCTCGGCTCCTCCCTACACCCCCAAAGGGTGACAGGCAGAACTTGCGCCCAGCCTGCCCTCAACTCCTCAGACTCAGAGGACACCTCCTCCTCCCCGACGCCAGAGACAGGGCCCATCGATGCCGAGGTCTCCCGGGAGGCCTCCAAGACAAGACCTTAGTTCACCCGAGAGCGGAGCACCGGAAACGGCAGCTGCCACAGCCCCTCTGGGAGGACAGTCCCTCCCCAAACCCCAAGCTGCCCCCATGGACCCAAGGCCACCCCAGTCTGGGAGTCCTCAGAGAAAGACTGCTGTGGAGACTGAGGAATGAGAGCACTGGGCCCCCTGACACCGCATTCCACAGAAGACTCAGATTCCGAAGAATCGGGGAGCCAGACCGGGTCCCCATCTGAGTTGTCTGCTTTCAAGGAACAGTCGACCAGAAGGACCTCGATGCTGGCCACCCCAAGAGTCCCTTAACTCATTGTCTCCTAGCCGATGCCTGTAGTCGTCAGTAAAAAAACACTGGTGTGTCCTGAGTACGTCTGCAGAAGTCGGCTACTGACTCCCAGTGTGCCCAAGAAGCGTCTGGAGAAGTCACTATATATTTTAATATATAGTGTAACAGAATATAATATATATTTGACTGCATAGCACCGTTGGAAAGGTAATGTTATGCTGAACAACTTTGTCACTGATATTTTGTGCACATCATGCATACTTTAGGAGTTATTTGCATTTGTTTATGGTATGGTGTGTATGGCTTATGTTGCCTGTTTTAGTGAAAAAATATTTTTTTGCTGTTTCAACCAGTTTAAAAATAACAAAACAAAATTACATATTATTATTTGCACACCACCATTGGGAAGGTAATGTTCTGCTGAACAACTTTGCCACTGATATTTTGTGTATATCATGTATACTTTTGGAGTTATTCACATTTGTTTATGGTATGGTGTGTATGGATGACATGTTTTCCATCAAGATTCACCTAAGCAGCTTGAATAAAATTCACTTTTTTGGCACTTCAGCAGGTATAAAATAAAAACCGTATTGATTACAACTGGTTGCATAGCACCATTGGAAAGGCATTTTTGTGCTAATCAACTTTCATGCTGATACTTTGTGTGTATCATGTATACTTTTGGAGTTATACGCATTTGTTTATGATATGGTGTGTGTGGCTGAGATTCAGCCCTCAAATCTTGCCAAAGCACCTTGACTAACATGGGGAAAGATTACGTTTTATAGTAAAAAGATATCTTTTTTTTAACTAACATAATATTAAAACACCATCTAATGTCTGTATGCTTAATTTGGTGTTGATATTTTACATATTTTCCAACAAAAATGGCTTATGTTGCACTTTTTGTGAAAAAATATTTAGTTTGCTCTTCGACCAGCATAGAAAAAAACTAAATTACTTATTATTACATGCATGCCACCATTGGAAAGGCAATTTTGTGCTGAATAACTCTGCCACTCATACTTTGTGTCTAGCATATACAGTTATTGAGCTATTAGCATTTGTTGCAACATGCTGACTAAACTTGATTTTGCTTAGAAAGGCCCAGGATTCACTGTTAAAAGTATACAGGAGATTCAGGAGACAAGTGGTGTAATCTCAGAGTGAGCCTGTGGAGGCAATGAGTTAAGAAAGCAGGCGCGGTGTCACCAGCGGTGCCGTCCCAGTCCCAGCGCACCACCCACAGCTCCCAAGCCCGATCCCACCCGACCCGTGGCTCCAGCCAAGTCTCAGCACCGCCCATGGCACCGGACCCAACACACGCGCCGCCCATGGAGTCGACCAGGCCCACGGCGCCAAGAACCAAACCGGGCGCCGCTCGATCACCCGACACCGCGAACAGCGCCGGATCAGAGACGGTGCCGGATGGCAGTGTCGAGGTCCACCAATGCCGGACCCAGCAACCGTGGGCCACAACACTGGGGAGCCTGCACCTCCAAGAGGCGACTGCCGAGGCGGTGTCCCACTGCGGCCTCGGGAGGGACCACGGCATTCCCCGACACAGCCAAGAGGCCTCCTCCTCGGCAAGGCTTGAAGATTGGAGACCTCCTCCTCCTCCTCACCAGACCGTATAGGCCTGGGAGGACACCTGGAGGAAGGGTCTAGGGACCTGGCCTGGGAGGCCAGAGAGAGATGCCGTCCTCCAAAAGTCAGCGGGGCCTTGCTGATTTTGAATGCGCGGACTTCGAGAACATGGCGGTCCATCGAGAAATAGGCACCGTTTCTATCCATATCATGGTTAGGTCCCAGGCACCGAAGGCAAACATCATGATGGCCTGTAATGGAAAAATGCTGGCCACAGGAGCACTAACGCATATGGGCACGGCCCACTTTCGACTTACGTTTAGCTCCCGAACCAGACATTATGCTAAATTAACTTATAAACAGAAAAGCTCCCGGCACCGTCAAAATAAAGAAAAAGAACAGTATTTATGGTAAACGGCGTCGGGAAGTCAAACTGGGACGGAGTCAAAGGTTCGCTTTCGGAGAAGGCCTAATAACGCAGAAATGAATACTCACGCAGCAGGTGTTGCCTCGACGGAAGGAGAAACAGAACTGGGATGGAGGAGGAGGAGTCTGCTGACCTAGCAGCTGCCCTGGCACCATGTAGTGCGTCGCTCTGGGGTGGTGCCGTTGGCACCAACTCCTCTCACAAAAAAAAAAACCTCCGTGGCGCTGCGTGCCTCAGCTTACATCCAAGCAATAATAATAATAATAAAGCTTTATTTATATGCACCTTTCTAAATTCAAGGCACCTTACGATATCTGACAATATAATAAATAAAACCAATACATAATAATCTGAGCTCCTAAAATTATAATATTAATTAAAATAAAACTTTGACTACAAACAGATCTTCAGGGCCTTTTAAAATTCCTCCATGGGCCTTTACTGGCGAAGAGGGCGGGTGGGGAATTCAGAGGTCTGAGCAGTATCTTGATAAAAGCACTGGCGCGTAAGATTTTAAAGAAACCTCGAATCTCTAGCAACCCCTCATCCGGCCGAGAGCGGCAGATCGCCAGGTAGTAGGGAACCAAAAGCTCTTTCATAGTCTGGACCCTGTCCGTGAGGGCTTTGTAAGTCAAAGACCAACTTTAAAGGTGATCCACCACTGAATTGGCAGCCAGTGCAGATCACAACACCAGCCGAAATATGACAGGCATGAGAACGTACCAGTCAATAACCGGGCCGCAGCATTCTGCACCAGCTGCAAGGCGAATATCAACCCTAGGAAGCCCTAGATACAGGAGTTGCAATAATCAAGAGCGTGAGGACACAAGGCATGGACCAATGTTGGCAGATCGTAGTGAAACAAGGTGCTTAATCCTGGCGATGTTCTTAAGATGGTAAAGGAAAGTTTGACAACTGCCGACACCTGTGAGCGAAGTGTCAGCTCACTGTCAAAAATCACCCCAGGTTCCGCACCTGTTCAGAGGTAGGAAGCTGGACACCTCAAAAATAAACCTGAGGAAGACCAGCTCCCATCCCTCTCCCCTCGACCCGGGTCCACAACCATTACCTCCATCTTCTCAGAGTTCAACTTCAGCCAGCTTGAATTCATCCAGCACTGGATTCAGTGAGGTAGCTTATTAAAGACCGAGAGAGCTCTATCGTGGTCGGTGCAAAAGATAGGTAGAGCTGGGTATCATCAGCATAGCAGTGAAACCTCCGCCCATACCTTCTTACAATGTCTCCAAGGGCAGCATGTACACTGCAAACAACATGAGGACAGCACCAAGCCCTGTGGAACCCCAAATGACAGACTGGGCAGGAAGAATTTATCCCGACACCACTCTCTGAGTTCTGTCAGTGAGGAAAGATCTAAACCAACTGAGGGCTGACCGACAGAGCCACAGGCAAAAGGAAATGTTGCGTGAAGTACCCCATGGTCCACAGTGTCAAAGGCTGATGAGAGATCAAGAAAAATGAGGATGGAGCGATTCTTCTGATCTCTAGCCATCAGGAGATCATTGTGCACCTGAACCAGTGCTGTCTCAGTACTATGCCTCTTTCGAAACCAGACTGGAGTGGTTCATAGATGTCATGGATGGTTAAATGGTTTCCAATTGTGCAGCCACTACTTTCTCAATAATCTTTCCAGCAAAGGAAGATTAGAGATCGATCTGTAGTTAGCAAAGCAGCCAGGGTCCAAGAAAGCTTTCTTCAGGAGGGTATCACCACACCTCCTTCAGGGAGCTAGAAACTCACCCATATCCAAAGAGCTAGGACAGGGCCGATGGTATCAAGACAACCCTTTATCAGGGAAGTTGGGCCCAGATCCAAACTACAGCAAGTAGGGCGCATACTATAGAGAAACCACATGACATCAATGAACTCAGGCAGGTCAAAGGAACTCCAGGAGCGACCGGAGGATGTGACCAAATGCCGATCTGTAGCTTCTCCCATAGAGGGAGCAGGATGGAGCTCTGTCCTGATGTCAGCCACCTTACCTGCAAAGAAGCGAGCAAGCTCATCACACTCTATTTGTGAAAAGGCTTTCCGAACCTGAAGACAGGCTGGGTTGCACAGTCTGTTAACAGTTCGAAAAAGCTGAGCTGGTCGGTTCTGAGCAGCCGTAATCTCCCCAGACAGGAACTCTGCCTTCTTATGAGAGACTGCGGAATGATAGAGTTGGTAGCATTCCATCAGTCAAAGATGGTCGACATCAAGGGCAGTTCTCCGCCAATGACGCTCTAACCTTCGTCCCTGTCACCACATCTCCCTCAAGGTCCCATCAAACCATGGAGACCGAGGTCGAAGGGGGAGAGGATGAACACGGAAAGAAGCAATTTGATAGAGAGCCAAGGAGATGGCCCTATTATAGGCCAGCACCAAGGCATCTGGATCATAGCTCACTCCCAAAAAACTCCAATAGGTCAAGCACCGCTGCCAGGCCTGTAGAGTTAACATCTCGCAAAGAGCAGTACCTCACCATCTCCACAGGGGTAGGCCTACAAGGGTGCAAAAACTGAACCCCACAGTGTGATGATCAGACCAACTGACAGGTTCCACCCCCACGTCAAAGGCCTCAATCCCCATGAAGAAAACTAAGTCCAAGGAGTGACCACTCTTATGAGTGGCAGAAGTAACCACTTATGTGAGGGCCAAAGATGTCATTAATTGGAGGAAGTGTTGTCCAAACTGCGAGAGTTCGTCATCGACCCAGGCACTGAAGTCACCCAGGACCATCAGCCTGGGTGATTCAAATGCCATGTCAATGACGAAGTCAGCTACTTCCTGTAGAAAATGTTTCTCATCACCTGGTGGACGGTAAATGAGAACAATTCTACAACCCATACCTGCCACTACAGTACACTCGAAGGACTCTTCCCCCTCAGCTGGTACACTTGTGAGGCCCAGTTCGGTCTTGAAACAGACTGCAACCCCTCCCCCCCCAGGGGTCCAGCCTCGGTCGGTGCAACACTGAGTACCCAGCTGGAATCACTGCCTCCAAAACTGGACCAGCATTTTCATCCAGCCAGGTCTCGGTAATGCAGGCCAGATCCACAGACTCCACAAGATCTGCAATAAGAAAAAATTACTCACCTTAGTAATGTTGTTTCTTCTAATGGAGTCTTGCTGTATTATGACATATGCAGTATAACCCCAAGTTAGAACTGCTCCGGAGGTGAAAGAGTTAACTTCCATGCAGGGCATGGAATCTTGAGCACGAGGTCGGTTGAACACTCTGTCTGTTGAAGCTCAAACTTAAACTGTCAGATCTTTACGAGCAAAAACTCACTAAGGTTCTGTGTGGAAGCCGTAACCTACACTAGCCGCTGGCTACTAACTACAAAAACACCTTTTTGATCTTGATCCCAAAACAAAGACTCAAGTCGGGGGATTCAAGAAGAAAACTTAAGCATAACACCTAAGCACCCTAGAAGGGTGAAATAAAGTGGGCATTAAAGAAGTGCCAACATTGCACTGCCCACCCACATCCCAAAAACAGAGGTTCTGAGAGGGGCAGGCTGGGGAGGTCATAATATAGCAAGACTCCATTAGAAGAAACAACATTACTAAGGTGAGTAATTTTTTCTTCAAACAACATGAAGTCTTGCTATATTATGACATATGCAGACTACACAGCAGTACCTCCATGGAGGAGGGACAGAACCTACTTGGGAAATAGGCTCTGAAGCACAGCTGTGCCATATCGAGCATCACTCCTAGCCTGGATATCCAGGGAGTAATGCTTAGTAAAAGTGTGAACTGTTTTCCAGGTAGCTGCTTGACATATCTCTAGGATAGGAATGTCCCTGGCAGCAGCCAGAGATGCAGCTGTACCTCTGGTAGAGTGAGCCCTCAGGCCTGAGGGAGGAACCTTACCCAGTTTTTCATAACAGAATTGGATACAAGAGACAATCTACCTGGCAATGGATCTTTTAGTGGCAGGTTTCCCTTTACCAACCTCACCATAGGTGAGGAACAATTGGAGGGATTCAAACCTGTGACCCTTGGTACGTTCTATATAGTAACTAAGGGCTCTTTTGACATCTAAACTGTGCAATCTCCTCTCACCAGAGGAGGAATGGTCAGTGAAGTACACAGGGAGAGACAAGGACTGATTAAGGTGAAAGTCTGAAACCACCTTAGGCAAAAACTTCCTGTTAGTCCTGAGGACTACCTTATCTCTATGAAAGGAGATGAAATCAGGCTCCACTGACAAGGCTTGTAGCTCACTTATGCGCCTGGCAGAGGTGATGGCTACCAGAAATACAGTTTTCCAAGTCAAGCTCTGCTGAAGACAATGGCTCAAAAGGGGATTGCATAAGCTGAGCGATGCAAATATTAAGATCCCAAGCAGGGGCAGGATCCCTGAACGGGGGATTGGTATGAAGCAACCCTTTAAAAAACTTGTAGAACACAGGGTGAGCTGATAAAGAAGAGGGCTTACCTGCTGACAAGAAGACAGACACAGCTGCCAAGTGCACTTTTAGGGTAGCTGGTCTCAGCCCCAAGGAATTCAAATGCACCAAATAATCCCGGATCGTGGGCACACCAGCAGATTCTGGGGAAATATGTTTACCAGCACACCGTCTTTCGGATGAGACGTTAAACCGAGGTCCCATCTGCCTGGAATGGTGGTAGTTCAGGTGGATGTTAAAGATCCCATGGCACTTATCGAAAAGAGTAGGGGTATGTTTATTTAAAAACAAAGCATATTTACAGACTTTTAGAACAAAAAATAAGTACATCAGTGCTTCAAAAATTCAAACAAAAAGTCAACAAAGGTCTTAAGAAAAGGAAAACACAAATTGAAAGAAAAACATTTCATAATGAACTAAACAATAAATCAAAGAAATTCCAATACGCTCCCACATGTTTGATTTGAGAATTTTCCTTCTCCTTCTTTAAAGCAATCAATATAGGTTAATATTTTCGTAAATAGTTCCTCAGGAGTTAGATAGTGCTGAAATAAAAACCAACATCTGACCTGCCATACCCAGTATAATATTACAATTGCAACAATATTTAAAGTACTATAGTTACATGTTGACCAAGTGTCTGGGAAAAGACCAAAAAAAGAGCTTCTGATCCCATTGACGCCATACTTTACTCCAAAAATGTCAGCCACAAAAACCAAAATCAAGGATGAATGGACAGGAGAAATATAAGTGAAACATCGTTTCATCGAGTCTGTACAAGAATCTCGGAAACAATATCTCTCTGATATTTGTTTGTGCTTCAGATTGCCACGTACATTTATTCTACCGTGTACCCCTAACCAACCAATATCCCACATTGTTATAGGGATGCGTGGATCAACTAAACGATTACCAATCTGTTTCTGCTCTATCGGTGTAAAATCTGGAAAAACGTCTTCTGTAAATTGAGATGTAACTATATTTGCATATAACTGTTTTCTGGTTAGAGTTTTAACCATCTGTACCGTTACATGCCATGTCTTTAACATATCAAACGTTATTGCCCAATCTGAAGATAAAACATATCGCTTTTATTTTTATGCAGAAAGACACCTACACTCCATTCTTGAAAAATCCATTAAGGGACATATGTACAAGAGGAGTCCAACAGTCAAAAGATTCTGTAACCAAAGGTTTCAAGTTAGTGGTAAAAAATTGAGTAAAAAACACTATTGGGTGAATCATGGTTACACCTCCTGTCGGTAGGACTGTAGTAAAATAATACGTTTAATTGGATTTAGACGGCTGCCCCAAAAGCAAGAAAAGAAAAGACTGAGAAGAGTACGAATAAACATCTAGGTAGTGGAAAAATATGTGCAACATGTAAAAATATTGGTAATAAACAGGTTTTGATCAAAAATACATTTCTTTTTACTTAAATACCACTTGTTCCATTTACATACACTATTCCTGCCTTTATTCAGACATAGTTCCCAATTATATTTAGCCATGGCCGGAACACCAAAATAAAGTCCTAATAATTTTTACGGAGAATCCACTACCCTAATACCAGCAATCGAGAAAGCACTCTCTACAGACACAGTCAAATTAAACATACACTCTTTTGCAGATTTAAACTAGAACCAATAACTGACAAAAGACCGTAATACTTTACATAATAAGTGGCCTACCAAGACAGTAGGTACTAGAACACATAAGTCATCTGCATAACAAATTATTTTTTGAATATTACTGTCAGGACCAAAGACCTAGAAGTCTAGGAGATTTAGAAAGAAGCCTAATTATGGGATCTAAAGCAATGACAAATAATAAAGGACTTAAAGGGCAGCCCTGTCTTACTCCCGACTGAATATAACAAAGGGAACCAATTCTACCATTAATATATGGTCTAACATAAGCTAAAGAATAACATAAAATGAGCCAATTAACAAAGATTTTGGGAACCCATAAGCTTTAGAGTTAACCAAATAAACTCCTGAGAAATTCCATCAAAGGCTTTAGAGAAGTCAAAATTAAATAAATAACCCTGAAGAGCTCCTTGTTGACCTTGGGAAAACAATTCTCTAATTAGGAGTAAGGCATCTTGGATGGATCTGCCAGTGACTGAACAATATTGGCATGAGGAAAGCAAAGATGGTAAAAGTTTAGAAATCCTATTCCCCAACAACTTAGAAAAAATCTTATAGTTAGTATTAAGTAAGGTAATCGGCCTCCAATTTTTCAGGTCACTTCTATCTCCTTTCTTATACAAAAATAACATCAGCCCTTCGTACATTTGGTCTGTCAGCCGATCTTCCTGCAGAAAGGAATTAAAAATAGCCAGTAACTGATTTGGCATAAATTGCCATAAAGATTTATAAATTTCTGCAGAAAGACCATCTGATCCAGGAGCCACTCTATCCTTGAAACTAAAAATAACCTGCTTAACTTCCTCAAGTAAAGGCGCTAGAATTTCATGCTTCTGTGCGCCAGTAAAGTGGGTACATCCAATGCCTGTAAGAGAAGTGTCATGTCAGGCGATTCGACAACTGGAGTTTCAAAGTTTTTTTAACAAAATTTCACATATTCCATGAGTTTTCTTTGTCCGTAATTATATGTTGTTGATCATCCCGTAATTGACATATTTGTTTACTATTAAACTTTTCTTTATTCACATCAAAAGGATTGAATTGGCACTGCGTCCGGTGGTACGAAATTTTGTTCAAAAGAATAGTTCTTTGTCTATTATACTGTTCTTTAGCTAGAGCAATTTTAACCTCTTTTTATCCGAGCAGAGTAATCAATATTATACAAATGGGATTTAGAGAATAATTCCAATAACTCTGCTCTTAAAAGGCTAAGTATGGTGTCTTGTATCAGCTAAAATCTAGCATAATATTTAAAATAAGATACCACATATAATTTAGTATCGTTCCACCATTCTATCATGGAATCATAAAGGATCTCTACAGAGATACGATCTAAAATTAGGTCCAGAAATCCTTTATGAAACTCAGGAAGTGCTAATAAGGATGAATTACTCTCCAAATCCCAGGACCCGTGCTAAACTTCCCTTAATGGTATCCGTAATCCTATTAAATTGTGATCTGAGGTAGCCATAGGTATAGTGATACCCGTCGCAACCCCAATAGTTTGGGAACAAAACCAAAAGTCTATTCTGGAGGTAAGTTTCCCTTTTGTGAAAGTAGGTAACAGGGATTGGGCTAGTACATCAATTAAATTTGTCTCTTTAATAATAGTACGTAAAGCAGAAGCATCACAATAAGTTTTCTTATTTGGGGGGGTATCTAGGCTGGTATTAAAATCTCCACCCCATAAAATGATCCGATTAGTTAATAAAAATGGTCGAATCAAACGGAGAAGCTGAACTCTGGCAGCTTTTTGTTGTGGTGCATAGATATTAATAAGTCTATACGGTAAGTCATACCATAAAAGGTCTAATAATAATACCCTTCCTGGAACTAAATCCACTATTTTTTGCAAAAGAAAAGTTGAAGAACTGAAACAAAAACCTATACCAGAACAGAGATCCTGCCCTAAAGACCAATAGGAAGGCCCCAAACCCCAGTTCCGTGAGGCTGTTGTGGCTTCCTCAGTTGTATATAATCTAACATCTTGTAACAAATAAACATCATAAGCTAAACTTTGTAGCGCTGAAAAAGTTGCAGTACGTTTGTACTGTGACCGAATGCTATTGACATTTAAGCTGGCTAATCGTAAAAAAGACATAAACAAAAGAAAGGAAAAAAAAAAAAACTGAAAAAAGATAACCACCTCATTTCTTTTTCTTCTTCCTAACTGATTTTTTTCTTACAGGAATCCCAGAAGTATTAGCTACTGATAGCGATACTGAAGTAGCCATAGAAGGAGGAAAAGAAGGGTTCACCTAACTCTTCCTCTTCCATGGCATCACCCCAACTTTGTAAAGGTTCATATGGGTTAGAAACCGGGATGGGAGGTATAGATACTAGGTCTACCCGTTTGTTAGAGCGGAGTCGGCGAGTCGCTGGGGGAGTGGGTTGTGAATTATCTTCTAATTCTACAACCTCCCCAACCGGGAGAGAGATCGGTTGTTCCAAAATTTGGACTGGATCACTAGGAATGGTGGATAACGCATCACACACCGGAAGCTCCATGGATTCGGGGGGGGGGTCAGAGGGGTCAACTGTATCTGATAAATCTCAGAAGAATGAGAAAGCATAAGTCTGTGGTAAAGAAGAGGAGAGGTTTTGTCCCACTTCTAATAATATGCTCTGGGCCTTGGGGGCGTGCAGTAGCTGAAGATTTAGCTATATATGAATCATGTTCAGTATAATCTGTTGTATTATAGGCCGCCCACGGACAGGCCTCAAAAATGTGCGAAAGATCACCACATAAATTACAAGTGGGAGGGACCTTGCAAGATAATACCGAATGACCCAACATACCACATGATGCACATTTCAATTGATCGCAATCAGAACTTAAATGAGATAATGAACCACATCTATAACAGGAACGTGGTTGGCCTGGATAAAACAATACACCCCGGTCCCTGCCTAAGTAGAAACAATTAGGGAGATGTTGCACCCCAGCCTCAGTAATTTTAAGCTGTACATTGAATTTCCACCCTCCCGTCCAAAACCCATTATCATCAATTACAGCATGTGGAACTCCAGTCACTGTACAGCGTTGCTCCAACCAATACAAAATGTCCAACACATTGACTCCTTCATTTCGAAAAAGAACAGTTTTAATTTTGGTCGTTGGTCTGGTAAGAGGAATGACCACAAAATGCTTCCAAACTGGATCCATTCGAGCAGTATAATAAGCTGCCCAAAATTTATCTAATAACACAGCAGTTCTAAAGGAAACATCAAAATTTCGATCCCCGAAGAATGAATAAAAGCATAAAATCTGTAGGACTAATTCCTAAAGAACTGATTATTAAAGTTTTACCCACATAATGGCGGTCAGGGGGAGTTCCATACCCCCTTTGTAATGTATGCGGGCAACAAAACGTTTTCTGATCGGAATATCTGAATTTTTAAAAAGGGAAGCATAACTGACTTGCTTAGTGGATTGTACTGGTGGGGGGTTAGGTGAAACAGTACCTGTAGAGCTAGCAGTGCTATGTCCTTGTAGTTTGTACCGGCCTTGCATCGATGGTGCCGGTGTAGGGTCCACAGAAACTACAGGTGTCGATGCCTCTTGTACTCCAGTTTCTAAATCGTCTTTTTCCTGATTCAGTATTTCCATCCTTGGCTGTAACAAACCCAGACTCCGGGGTTCAGTAGGAGAAGAGTAGCCCAGCGTCTTTCTGGTCCGTCTCCGAAAACTGTCCCTATGCTGGCCTGTTCAGGTAAACGTTCCGTCTGGCTTGCTGATCCTGCTCCCGGTAATGGAACTAGGGGATCCGGTATCCATGCTTCGGGGGTCCTAATCCAACCTGCCTCCTGTAGCCTCTCCGGGGACCAGGAAGCATAACGAGCCGAAAAGGGGAAAGAATCTCCTTCCATCTCCGAAACTGGAGCTTCAGCATTCACGTCTATCAGGTCAGCAGTATTCTGCTTAGTGCTTTTTTTTGCCATACCAGTAAAAACTACTTGCCCGTTTTCCGGACGCTTTCGTTTTTTATCTTCGTCTGCTATCATATTCGAAAGTTCCATATTCCAGTCCTGGCTATCTGTATTGCTTGACTGAGTCGCCTCCTCAATAGGTACATTGGAACAGGATTGTAGCACATTAACAGAATCAGATGCAACCTCCGCAAGCATTGCAGTAGACTCCTTAAGACCATCATACACCACCTCTGCTCCTGCCATCGACTGAGACATTCTGAACCTAGTCCAGACGTCTCATGGGAAGGGTTCCCCACCCCTCAGAGTAGGGGAAGTTTTTATTGAGAAAAACATAACATCACACAAAAAAAGGCAAAGTAAAGAGCAATATGGTACATATCACAAAAGAAAAAACGTTTCATAACATAGGAAAATGTTTCCATAAAACAATCAGTTTGTCATTAGAATGATACTTTCTGTCAGTTGCATACAGAGAAAGTAAATCATTATGAACAGACTCAAGTATAACTGAATAAGAAATCTGTTGCTGTTGTAACACAAATTTACATCGGGCTTGCCAAGAAAATACTGTAATAAAGCAAAGAAACGTAAGGTACTTTTATGATACATTTTCCAAATCCCTGCATAATCTCCCAAAATGAGAGTATTATATGTTAATGACGAAAGATGTGGCATTTTCCAATGAAGTGCTGCCTTGACCAGAAAGCCTGACTATCTATACAATCTATAAAAAAATGCTGTTGACTCTCTTCTAGGTTAATACATTGTGGTTTCAAACAATACCTTTCATCTAGAGGTTTATATTTCAAATTTCCCCTGACACCCAATCTTCCATGGGCTGACATCCAAATAACATCCCAGGTTTTAACCGGGATTCTGTAATCCGTTAGTTTGTGTAATGCCAAGGTCATTTTAGTGGGGATACACAGAGGGAAAATCAGTGTAATTTTCTGAACTTCATATATAATATAAGTATAAAAAGTTTTCCGAGATAATGTAAGTAATTTCTGCAGTGGAATCTTCCACTGATAAAGTTTCTTAAGTGTGGCAATTCCATAATTAGGTAAGGAGTCAGATAAAATGATTCTTGGGGGAAATACAGACCATTTAAAGAAATATTTATGCCAAATGGACTGGACCCAGAACTGCCAAGTTAAGGAGGGCTGAGTCCAAATGAAAGAAAAGGATGAGAACAAAAAAATAGAATGAAAAAAAACAACAGGATTAATCATATGAAGGCCTCCATCCTTTTTAGGAAGGTATGTATATTCTCTCTTTATAGGATTAAGTCGATTTCCCCATAGCATCTGAAAAAAAATGCTATATAATCTAGTTTCTATAGAAATAGGGGGAGGAAAAACATGACTTATGTATGTAAACTGGGGTAATAAAAACTGTTTAATAATTGCTACTCTTTTTTGTTTACTAAAGGTCCAGCTTTTCCAGAGATTTACCTGATTCTCGATTCTCCAATTCCAATCTTTTTCCCAATTATATAAAGCCATATCCTCAACTCCAAACCACACCCCCAATATTTTTTGAGGAATACGTGATACAGGTATATCAAAATAGGTAGAGACTACTGAAGGAGTAGTGTGTAGGGGTATTATAAAGCTTTTTCCTATATTCAAGGATGCACCTGAAAATTGTCCAAAAAAGGAAAAAATCTCTAATGCTCTCTGTAATGAGAAGACATTTGCTAATAACAAAGTAACATCATCAGCAAATGCTGTAATCTTTACTTTATCCAACCAAGGGGAAGGGGAAAGTCCCATGATCTGATGGTCGGAGACAATACTCCTAATGACTGGGTCCAAAATAAAAGTATACAGTAAAGGGCTTAAAGGACACCCTGCCGCACACCTTTCTTAATTCTAATTTCAGAACCCATAAGTCCATTTACTAGTGGAATAGTGACTGCCTGGCTATATAGGTTAGTTATCCATTTAACAAATATTTCTGGAATGCCATAATGAGTTAAGACAAAATACAAATAGGAGTGACATACCTTATCGAAAGCTTTTGCTTGATCTAAAGCCACTATAATGCCTGAAACTGAAGGGTTTTGTGATGACATAGAAAGAACATCTCTTACTAAATACAGGTTTTGTTGTAGGGTTCTAGTGGGTATAGAACAAGTTTGAGCTGGATGGATTAAAATTTCTGCAGCATTTAGTAATCTATTATGCAAGATCTTAGTCAATATTTTATAGTCAGTGTTTAATAAACTGATCGGTCTCCAATTAGAGATCAAACTCTTATCACCCTTTTTATATAAAAAGGTCATAAGTGAAGTAGATAAGGTTTTAGCAGAAGGGATATTCAAACTGAATTGAATACTAAAGGTAAAAAATTCCATATATTTAGAACAGGCCTTATAGAACTCATTTTGGTATGCCATCCAGACCTGGAGCAGTTCCAGACTTCAAATGTTGTATGACTTCTCGACTTCATAAGAGGTGATAGAAGTACTAATGATTGAAGAACATTTTCTGGAAGTTTAGGTATGGTGGGAAGTTTATTAGTGGAAATGATTCTATAAGTAACGTAGGTGAGAGTGAGAAATATTCTTGTACATATTGTTGAACAATAGACAATATCCCAATCTCAGTAGTAACTAAATTCCCTTGAGAATTAATAAGTCCTGTCATTACAGTATTGGTAAGACTGGTTTTACAGGCCTGGAAGGGGTCAGACATAGGACTATGCTTAATCCCATATTTGAATTCCAAATCTAGAGATTTTGCCCTATCATATTGAAAATCCTTCATTAATTTTTTTATATTTGTTATTTGGGAATGAAGTAAGGACCGTTCTTTAGGCGGTAAGGACATTAATTTATATAGTTGATTTCTATGTATTAAATACTGAAGATATTCTGAGTTTACTTTAAGTTTACCCCATTTAATAAACAGGGATTTAATCTCAATTTTCAATCGTACCCACCAATCAAAAAGATTATCAAATAAACCCATAGTGGAGAATTTAGCAGCAAAAACGCTTTCCAATTTAGAAAAAGATTTTTCATCTTGCAAAAAAGAAGTGTTTAATCTCCATCTACAATGCAAGGAGGGAAATATGGGGGGAGTCTGGGTTAATGAAAGATTACTTAATAAGATGTTATGGTCCGAAAATTCAGTAGGTAAAACAGAACAATTTTTTGGAAAAAGATATCGGGGAAACAAAAAACATATCAATGCGGGTTGAAAAAGTACATCTAAAATATGTTTCACCTCCCGTGGTATAGGCTTCTAAAACATCTGTAAGACCTGAATCTTTAATCAATTTAGAAAGAAAATTAGAATCACAATATATCTTTTTCCCAAGTAATTTATTCATATTAGTATCGAGTGAGCAGTTAAAATCTCGCCCCAAATAATATGTTTCCTAGTTAGTAAAAGGGTTTAACATCTTCAAACATTTCTATTCAGATAATTTTGTCTGAGGTGCATATAAATTGATCAAGCGAAAGGAATATTCACAAAAGAAAAATCTAAAACTAACAACCTACCAGGTCTAAGGTCCATTACGAGATATTTTAAATAATGTATTTCAAATAATATCCCAAGCCTCAGCAACATCTGAACCAAATGTCCAGAAGGATGGACCCCAAATCCATTTTCTTTGCAATTGTGTTACTTCAAAAAGAGATTTTACCCTGGTTTCTTGCAAAAGAATTATGTCCAGTTTTAGAGACCCCAAATACATCAAAATAGGTAAATGTCTTTGGAATGTTTTCATACCACAAACATTGTATGAGGCTAATTTTAACATGGACATAGGGAATCAAAAAATGTTTAAGGACTATGTTTTTGACTGACCTTCCTTTTTTTTCCTTTTTTTCCTTTTTTTTCTTTCGCTAGCTCTGTTGTCTTACTCTCATCATCTTCTGTAATTAAGTCTGATACATGAGAGGTATCAGATTCAAGGTCTGATTCCCTGGGGTCATTTTGAAGAGGGGAAAAAAAATTCTCTGTAGGCAAGGGAGCTATGGGGGATTGTTTTATAGAGGCCCTAGTAAGACGCCTACTTTTGATGGTTTCAAATGGGGGAGGCATAGACAGGCCAACAGATTGTTTACTAGAGGCAGAAGGTTTGGAAATATGATTATCTGCAGAAATATGGCCTTTAAAGACAGGCCCTGTGGTGTTAGGGTTTACCACATGGTTCTGCTACTGAAGGGTTGAAGGCATAGAGGCAGTTTTATCTACAGGACCATGTTTTTTTGCCTGAGCTTTCTTTAGTAGCTCGTCCTGATCCCAACCTGTAGTGCAATTTCTAAGGGCCCAAGGGACTGGTGAAAGGCATGGCCCTTTTTCACACAGAGATTGCACTGAAAAATGTTAGTACACATATCTAAAGAGTGGCCAAAACCTCACATAGGGCATTTTAACATATCACAAACACTACTTAAATGGGTTTTAGCTCCACACTTATAGCAGGCCCTGGGTTGTCCACTATAAAACATACTCCCTATCTTTACCTAAAAGAAACTATTGGGAAGATGTACTATGTTGGAATTAACTAAAAAGTTTTACTTTGAACTTCCAGCTCGGTCCAAATGCCCTCAGAATCTAGTAAAGCCTCTGGTGGCTCAAAATGTCACATTTAGACTGCAACCAATGATAAATATCACTGACATTCACCCTTCGTTCTGAACATGATTGTAACATACAATTTGAGGTCTAGTGAGTGGTATAACAAAAAGGGGTCCAAAGCAGGTGGCCTTAAGGGTAGAATACTTATCCCAAAATTTGTCTAGAAGGGTATTAGACTGAAAGCTAACATCAAAGGAGTCCTCACCTGAAATGTGAATTAAGGCATATATGTCTGAAGCAAAAAGTCCCATAGAGAATTTTAACAGTTGTTTAAATACATAATACCGGTCTGGATGCTCTGGGAGACCACCTTTATAACGGATCCTAACAGCATTACGCCTCGGGGCCTGTTCTAATTTATTTTTGAAGAGCTCCGACATAGGAGGCCTGGTGTGGGAGTCGCACCCCGTCTGTGAGGATAATTCAACATTGTCCCTTACAAACCCGGCAGCATCAGAAAGGAGGTAGTTGGTTTCGAGAAACCAAAACTCCCCACCCTCAGTGAAAACAGCGCTTTTATGAGAAGTGTCAAGAATACCTGGGCCCAGTGATGCTGAATTGGTGGCATGCTCAGTGATAGAAGAGTCCGTGGAAAGGAAGTCCAGTCCGAGTCAGGAATCCAGCGACGGAGTCGGTTTTCGCCATCCGCTCCTGGAGCCACATCTTCAGACCAGTCAAGAGGAGAATCCTGTGGAGCCTGTTCCTGTAGTCCAAAACGATACATAACCTGTGACACTCGTTGTCCGGTTGTAAAATCAGTCCCAGTCGCATCATGTTCCTGCAAAGGTAGTTCCGACTGAACACCTCGACTCTGTGCTAGTCCCTGGAATGCGTAGGGAACATACAAAAGCTGTTTGCGATGGCTGCCGACTCCACAAAGCTCTTCAGCTGCGGGCTTTCCAGCTTGCTGGAATATCTCCAGCCACCTCTGAAAGACTCGTTATTGTTTCCGGTACTGATTCCAGTAAGGGAGTATCCACAAACAATATGGGTGAGTCTGAAAATGAAGTAGTTTCAGGAACCTTGTTGAGCTCGTCCTCCATCCCCAACGAAAAGTGCTGTAATGCTGCCATCATGCAGCGTGACGTCAGCAAACTCCCAACTAGCCACCAGACAGCAGCCAGTAGGGGAATTTCCCCGGTGTCCTGGCCAAATTTCCCTCATTCACTGAAAAAAATACCACCAACAGCTTAATCTGGTTCAAGGTCAGTTGACATTCATCTGTATCCCCCTCCCCCGGGTCGTGCCTGAAAATAGGCAGGAATTGTCTAGTGCACTTACCCGGTCAACAAAAGCTAAAATAAATAAATAATCATCCAGGTCATCGGACTTTTTGGCCTCCCTTTCCCTGAGCCTACCAACTCTTTTTTCCACGGTGGCAGCAGGAAAATTCTTACAAATCTGGCAGTCTGCATTGAGGTGGTCAAACCCCAGACAATATACACATATGGTGTGTGGGTCAGCCTTGGCAAAGGCTTCCCCACAGAGGCCACAGTGCTGAAACCCAGTGGGTCCAGTTTTTCTTTTGGGTTTCTCAGACATAGTGCCAGCCTAACCAAAACTTGCCCGTTTAACGGCAATCCACCAAGCAAGACTCTCTTATCGGTTCCCAACCGTGTCACGGGTCGTGGAAAAAAATGTAATAAAATCCGTTTTTTAAGAACCGATAAGAACTGGGAACCGCACTCTAAAGGGCTAGAAAGTAATTTTTAAACCCCTCTGATCGGTTCAAACCGAACCGAAAAAGACGTTTACAAGTTCCACACAGAAGAAAAATAAAAAAGTAAGCCTATCTATTACTTACAATACCACAGACAGAGCTTGAACCGACGATTGCGGTTAAATTTCGGTAAAATGAACCGAGAATTACACTTTAAAACCGACAAACAAACCAAGCAGCAGGAGGAATCTCCAGAGTGACTGTTCAGTGAGGCAGAGTAAAGAATCTGACAGTTTAAGTTTGAGCTTCAACAGACAGAGTGTTCAACCGAGCTCGCGCTCAAGATTCCATGCCCTGCATGAAGTTAACTCTTTCACTTCGAACAGTTCTAACCTGGGGTTATACTGCATATGTCATAATATAGCAAGACTTCATGTTGTTTGAACTGCAGTCTTGTTTCTTATAGACCTGACATTTCACAACACCGCCTGGTTGGACGGGTCTCTGAGCGGTACAGACCACTTGCCCAGTACCATTAACAGTAGTGGTGCCCTTGGGTATGGAAACCAGACAAGACTGACCTTGCTCCAGAATCCATTTCGCCCCAGGGCGTCTTCTGAATGGTAATGAATGGTGAAGATTGACAAGGGAAGACCCTGTATTCCAACTCACAGTGGAACAACTTCTACTGCTCTGAGGCCCCATATCTCAGAGGAAAGAGGGTCTGACAGAGAGGCAAACAGACTGGGCTGCCACCTGGATCTACGAAAAATCTCTGTGAAATTGGGAGAGTATCCCTCTCGGACAATCCTGATGACTCATACATCTGCTAGATTGGATTTCCACTAGTTATAAAAATCAAATCAGGTGCCCCCCCCCCCACTACCTCTGAGAGACGTCCATCTCAGACAGCTGAGGTGGGACCTGGGCCAGATTCAAGAGTATGGTACCAGGTGCTTTCGGGCCCTATGCCCTCTGCTGTATTTTTTTTTTTTTTTGCAGTTGAGGAGTTGGTTCCTGACAAAGGCTTCCAGGCCTCTACCTTGAAAGGACTACCTGTTACAAGAATGACGACGGTGCCGTCCCTCTGAGGGGACAGCAGGAGTCTGAGACCCCTCCAGAGCACAATCTGAGTGCTGAACCAATCATCACTGCCAATGAGATGTTAATCATCTGCTGCCAATGGTAACCACCCTAGGGGCAGTGTCACAGGGGTCTATAAAAGCTTTTAGCTGATTATTGGGCTATGTGCCCCTATCAATGGAGTGGTAGAGTCCGGGAGGCTCTCGACCACTGAATTTAGTATGTTCCACAGGGTGTACTTGTACTGAGGACTGAAGGAACTCCAGATGCAGAAGTCTGCTTTGGTCCACAGAAGAAGTCTGAAATGTTATGGTGGACCCCATATCCCTGAGGAAAAACTGAAAAGAAGATCTTCCATCACAGGCTCTGCTGATACAGAAGGCTTGCATTCTAGCCTCTAAAATAAGTCATCTGCTGAATCTTCAACAAAGTAAGACAGGGAGAGACTCATCCAGATCCACTTCTACCCCCAGAAGAACCCCCAAAAGGCAGGTCCAGGCCTGAACCACAAGAGACGCCATCACCTGGAATGGCATCGAGGAGTTCAGCACCATTCATGGCGCAGACACCACTCGCAGTACCGGCACCACACACAGAGTCAGATACACCGGCCCTAGACCTGAAGGAAAAAAGGGGAGAAGGAAAGAGGTACCTATGCCGGCCCCTGCAGAGGAAAAAGTGAGATGGGGTAGGCACACGGGGTCTGCATCGATGACACTGGCACCAGAGAGGGCACCGTGCACATCCTGCCCACCTGACTTGGCCATGGCCCAGTGGCTCCGAGGCCTGAAGGCCCCAGAACCAGGTCAACTGGCCAAATCAACTGGGCAAACGTCATACCCCCTGCTCTAAAAGAGCAGCCCAGAGGTGAAACTGCTCACCAGAGCCCCATCGAGGACAGAGACGGGGCCCAGTGTCAAAGATCACAGCCGTTAAGAACAGGGCCTCAGAGGACCCCACCAAAGGTCAGGTCTACTGCTCACCACCACTGATGATCCCGTGCAGACATACCAGAGGGTGACCTCAGTGGCGCCATTTCTTCTTCCACCAACAGGCGGAAGAAGAGCTTGAGGTCAAGCGGAGCCGGGTCCCCGATCGAGGTCGGGAACGCTGCTGCTGTACTTTGGGCAGACTGTCCTCTAACCCCCCAAGCAACGGACTGCCTGTGGTTGGACCCCCCCCTCCGCAAAGGGCAGCAGACTAGACACAGCCCCACTGCCATCACAGCTTTCAAACAAAGTCTCCCTACCATCACCGCTACCGTCTAAGGTCGACTCCGTTGATAGTAGGCTAAGAATTTCTTCCTCTTCTTCCTTTTTTTTTTATATAAGAAAAGAACAGTAAATGTAAAAAATTAGTCGAATACTGAACAGCTATAGCTGCTGTCGTACAGATGAAGACTTGACTCCCAGCAGGCGAGCGATGTCGTCATCGAAGCGCACTTGATGGCAAGAGAAAAGGAACTAAGGCAGTTGGAGGGTCAATGCAGAGATAGCCTATATAGCGTGAGCTAGTCTCGCAGCAAAATGCATGCGTGGTCCTATCCTGGCTGCCCTCCTGAAGATTTTGGCTCCCGCGGGGTCCTAGCGCCTCCATCGTAGTCCCATTAGTGTGAATGAGCGGTGGAGACAGTCCAGGAAGATCAGGGTTTTTGACAGTTTATACTTCAGCAATCTTAATCCCTAGGACTGTGAAATGTGATGTTTACCTTCCCAGTCCTGAGGGCTAATTGTCTGGTAAGTTTTGTGTGAATTGGTTTGGCAATTCGGAAGTCAGCAATTAGTGAGATTAAATAAAATTATCTGATTTTGTCACTTTTTTTGCTCACGGCTAATACAAAAACTACACTGATTTAAATTATGAAATTAACAGGTTTATTAAGAGTTTGTTTCAAGGAAGTGCTTTTGGTGACACGCTCAGGAGAACTTTAACAAAATCTAATATTTAGACACAGTCCAGCTGGAATTTCCCATTAGTGCTGTATTCCTCCTCCCCATTATTCATTACTGAGGTCATTTGTATGAAAACAGGATCTTTGCTCCTGAAGAGTTTATCTATTCCTGCTTTCTCCCTATCTGAAGTCACAGAGCACTGCTTGTGATATCACAGTTACTCCCACAGCAACAAATTGTGATGTCACAACTGAGGTTTATGACGAAGTAGGGAGTAAGCTAGAGTGGCAGATGGACTCTAACGGAACTCTAGGGAATAAATCATATATTCATGCAAATTTCCTAAGTGATAAATAATGGGGAGGAGAAATAAAAGATAAATGGGATGCAGGCAGAATTGTACCTAATTATTATGTTTTTAAAGTTTTCTTTGAGGCGACAGTAGCTCTTTAACGTGTTTAAAAACTTTTAGTTTTTAAATTATTTACATTTTAAAGTTGGCCCTTGGGACTTGCAAGTAGTAGGATGCACAGTGCCCTTTGGGGCCTGCGCAGAGATAAAACGTAACTTTCTTAATGTTTTGTTTGTGTATGACTTTAATTGTACTACGCAATGCCCACCATGATTTTGCTTTGTTCAAGTTTGTGACCAATGTACGCGTTTCTCAGCATTAAACATTTTGTTCATGTAGGGTTTAAAAATTCTTTTGTAACAATTTTTCCCACGTCATGTATTACCAAGTACATGCACTACGAAAAGGAAGCAAAAGTCACGGCACTCCTTCAGTGCAAAAATGATAAAGGAAATTCTTTATCTTTTTTGTCTATTTTTAGTTGCCAGACATTAGACACACTCAGCAGTTTGGAGCAGAAAAATCCTCATGATGGCATTTCACCTTTATCAAAGGATACCATCCACTAGGGTAGAAGTCCTTATATAGCTCCCATACACACACACACACACACACACCTCTGATCATTAATGAACAGTGACATAGTACTCGTACAACAAAGTGGAAAAAATTGCTAAAAACTACCCTATTACCCATTCATATAAAAGACACACATAGCATTACATACGTATAAACTGTGCCTGTGTATTTCAAAAGTACCAGTTTACTGGATTACTTAAATTGAAAAATGGCACTTACATGTATGCAATAGAGAGATCTCTAAAACATAAATGGGGATCATACAAAAGTTATTTAATATATAGTATATTCAAACTCTATACAAAAAAGTGTTTTTATCCCTTAAAATAGTCGAGATAACCAAAGGACGGGTGTAGGGGTGTTGGTTGGGATGTCTTAAGGATTCACAGAGTGAAAGCACTATTTATTTATTTATTTTTTATACTTTATTTTTGGTTTCTTCATACAATAAGCGAGATGCAGATAAATACATACAGACCCTGACAATGACTAGAGGTTACGCTATTTTTGTAACTGTACAGGTATAGATAGGATATCAACAAGTTCTCTCAGACAAGTGTCCTTCCATCATATTAAGAAGTAGTAACAATATACGGCAATAAGACCGTAGGATCTGATGCTCTCACCGCAGATGTTGGCTCATGTCAGTATATCGAGCTTTCGCTCCATTAGCAGGTTACAACTAGAGTAGTGGGGGGCTGGTCAATACAGCAGGACTTTAATTCAAAGACTGTCTGAGCTCGGTTAAGTTATAGTTTAACCCTACACCCATAGGCTTCCCTTACAGGAGGCCGTGCAGGGGGCAAAATATTCAACTTAGAATTTTATGCAGTCCACAAACTGAGCTGTGTGCATAAGCACACCGTCAGTATATACTGTCCAATCTTGTGTACACTGAAAAGAGAAAGGCAGCTGATGACAGAAGAATTGCTGCAACTTCAAAAAATTAAAATTACAGGATCTTACTGCCCTTTAGGCTTTTATAACTGAAACACTCAACTAGTACTTAGCAAGAATAACTCCACAAAGTATCACCCTGGGGAAACACAAAAGAGCAAAAGCTAGTACAGTCACTCTGACTCTCCAACAGAGTCCTGGTCTGAGGTCCCATCTTCTTGCTGAGAGAACAGCGCTTCAGCAAATTAGATGCTACCTCAGGATCAGTGAATATGTGTGGTTTCTGGTCATGCACTATGTATAGCCGTGCTGGAATAACATTTGGGCCTTCAACGCCGCCAAGAGTGCTTTCTTAACTTCTTGAGTTTTTCTTTCTGTCCTATGCCTGTGATGACAAGTCGGGAAAAAACCCAGAGCGATTTCCTTCCCAGGCAATGTCTCCTTCCTTCTGGCTTCTTGCAGTGGTATTCGAGCTTGGTGTGGATAGGGTCATGATCACTGTCAATGGCAGATTTAAATAATTTCCCCGACCTCATGCACGCATGGGAACAGAAAAAGCTTGCACTATGGAGATTCCCATGTCTCTGTTTAAAAGCTGTAAGTCTTCAAAGACCATTCAATCTAGTGTCGACAGAAGTTCTGTGCGACTGGCGAAGCGAGGGGGAAAGCCCACAACAACCACATTCCTCTGCCGAAGACCGGTTTCTAACGTCTCAACCTTAGACTGGAGGAAATTGACGTCCTTGATGAGGCCCGTGGTGAATTCTGATTGCCGCTCGGAGGAGTTGGTAAGGTCGGTAATCACGGAAGAGTTATCTGCAATCTTCAGTTCAAGGTCCGTAAACAGTTTTTCCATTGCAGCTAATCTTTTGTTGGTCTCATCGCCGGTCTCCTGTAGTTTAGTTAAAAGTGGGAATAGCTGAGCTAGTTCCGGTGAAGTGGCAGAAGCTGGGCCTCCCAATTTGTCTGAAACGCTAGTGTCTTGACCGCTGAAGTAAGAATCAAGCCCCAAGAATGCAGGTAGGGTTGCTTTTTAGGCTCATTTTAAAGTTAAGAGATTCCAATATGCAGTCGACTCCAAGATAGTTCGCTATTAACCTGAAATAAGATTAATTTTTACAAATAATATGGTAAGTAGATCAGGCCCAGATTCAAACGTCTGCCTTGTTGAGTGCTCCACAGCGTCCCACCCCACCCCGGTGAAAGCACTATTAACTACGGCATCTCCTTA
Source organism: Neoceratodus forsteri (assembly GCA_016271365.2). Lineage (NCBI taxonomy): Eukaryota > Metazoa > Chordata > Ceratodontiformes > Ceratodontidae > Neoceratodus > Neoceratodus forsteri. The sequence goes on from CM028130.1 coordinate 1,116,884,529, forward strand.
AGAGGCTTTCTTTCTGGAGTCCAGGAGCGAATGGACTATTCCATCCAAGAGTTCTGCAGACACCTGAAAAATACCATACAGGGAGAGATGAATCCACGACCACTACACATGCTTTACCTGTTAATCCAAAAATGGAATGAGTTCAATCCGTCATCAGAGACCTTTCTCATTCAGACTGGCTCTCAAACTGTAAACCGAAGGCTTCCATTTGTTGAGAGACAGTTCCTATTGCCACCCCTTGGCCTTATTTTTTACATGTTGAGCCATATGAACCTGACTGTATCTTCCTCATGTCACTTGCATTCTCAATATGCATAGCCATTCCATATTCCTATTTTCTAATTGCTCTTACATGTTCGCCAATCCTTTCCTTGAATTTTCTTTTGTCCTTCCAACACAGTACACCCCAGAAGTGCAGTTAGCCATATATATACATTATTGTTTTTAATTTATTTATTAGAAAAGGTCGGATTTAGTCAGAAGCGTTGGTACCAAGTGGGAGGATAACACAGGACTTTAAAACACTTTCCTTTTAAATGGGCACCCAGGAACAAGATTAGATACTTTGGTATCAAATTTCAACCAACATTTCAAAATTTTTCAATATTAACTATACCAAACTATGGGACACCATTATACAAGATCTGGCAAGGTGCAAACAGCTTCCTCTGTCCCTGGCAGGTTGTGTATCTGTCATAAAATTAATGTTACCTAGACTTCTTTTTTTATTCCAGTGTCTCCTACTGAGACTCCCAATAAATATTTGGAGCTGGATTACAAAAGACACTCAGGGCTTCATATGGCTTTACAAGAAACCAAGAATAGCTAGGACCATCCTGCATCTGCCCAGGGAAAAGGGAGGTCTAGCATTACCAGACTTTTGGTTATACTACTCAGCAGCTCAAATGGGTCCCGTACTTTCATGGGCCAAACAAAGAGTCTCCTCAAGATGGTATGAGATAGAAAATGAAACTTCAGGGGGCAATCCTCTTTTTGCCCTAGCACTCAACCCAGTAACACCAGAGTATCAAAAGCAGATAAGTATTCAGTGGGTGAAACATGGCCTCTACATTCTTGCTAAGGTGAAGAAACTAACTGACACCCCAGGGAGTAGGCCCTCTGTCACTCATTCGCTCCGAATCAGAATTTTTTTTCCCCCACCTTGGATCTGGGATACACTAGGTGGCAGGCCAAAGGGACAGTTCGTTTTACCCAACTCGTAGAAAATGACCAGTGCATTTCCTTTCAGACAGCCAAAGAAAAATTTCAGTGGGGGAATGCAGAGTTTTTAAGATTCATGCAAGTTAGACACTTTATTAACTCCTCTAATAACAGATTAAACTTAATTAGACCATATTCAGATTGGGAACATTTTCTGTATGGGGTGGTGGCAATCACAGGTAAATTCAAATACATTTCAATTTATACACACTATTACTTAGAGCTAAGGGTATTTCGGTGCAATCCCAGAAAGGACAGTGGGAGCAGGAGGCACAGATAATTTACAGGAGGCAGACTGGCAGAGAGACTAAAATGGGGTGGCGGGTAACTTCCACCCCAGTGTGGCGGGAGTTTTATTGAAATTACTATTGAGGACTTCCAGTGATGTCACCAGCATCATGGCGACCTAACTGAAGAGTTCTCCTTCACCAATAATCAAAATAGATTCCACTCAGCTTTGATAATGACAATATATCGAATATGCACAAAATGCAAAGTGGAAATCACCTCTGAGAAGACCTCGTTCTAAAACGAGAAACTGAAGCGATCAACCAGGATTGAGTCCTGCAAGCTCTGCTGCGAGTGGGAGAGAATCGCCTATGAGCGCGGCGGGAGGAGACACAGAGTCTGAAATGGATAACCTGTCTAGATCCAGATTTGAAACGTTATTGTCTGAAATAAAACAATTTAGGATGGAGACAAAGCTTGAATTTAATAAGCTGCACTCAGATTTGAATAAATTGGAGGCCAGAGTTTCCACCACGGAGGACCGTGTCTCAACAGCTGAGGATTATCTCATACAAATCTCCAAAGTGATGGAATACTTAATACAGCAACAAGAAAACATATTGGCCAAATGCCTAGATTTAGAAGCCCGATCACGACGAGACAACCTCAGAATTTATGGTCTACCTGAATCGGCCGAGGTTGGAGACATGAATGAGTTCACAGAAGATCTACTGCGCCATATGCTTGACCTGCCACAGGCCTTCTCATTTAGAATTGAGAGAGCGCATTGTGCGCTAGTGCACAAATCCACATCGGCAACAGCCAGGCCTCGATCAATAATGGCCAAATTCTCAAGCTTCAGCGAAAAGGAGAAGATACTCAGAGCCACTTGGAAACAGGGCCACGTAGAATATAATGGTGCCCGACCTCTGTTCGACCAGGACTACCCCCTGTGATACAGCAACAGTGACTGGCTTATGCTCCATTACTCAGGAAACTGAAAGCATTGAATGTCAGATTCCAAACGCCGTACCCTTTACGCCTGCGGGTACGTTGGGAAACAGGAATTGAAATGTACCATACTGCTGAAGAGGCCCTCCAGGCCTTTAAAAATAAAGGGCATGAAGTTTCAGAAGGTCCCAGCTGCAGAGATCAACCCACTGCCCCACAGAATCCCTGACGTTCAGCTTAGTTCCAGAGCTCCAACCGAGCAGAAAAGAAAGCAGCCACCACCACACTCCAGGACATTAAGAAAATGCTACATAAACCTATCCACTTACAGGGCTTTGGGGAGACGCTACCAGAAAGAGGGACTGACAATTGAAGAAGGGAACTAACTGTTGAGAACTGTGGTCGCGTTGCTGGACTTTTCTCCTGCATCTCCTCCTTCCGAGGAATCACTGACTCAAGGTTCAAGCTCTGATTATTGGATTATTTGACTGTTTAGCACATTGGAACCTTCTCGCTGAATATAAGTGCATTGACTTACGTTCTACAAATGTTTGGTGGAGGCATGGGTAGGGAAGGTGGGGGGGGGAGAGATCTTGACGAGTTGCCTCACTGCACGGTGACGGGTTACCCTGCATATGGCAATCTACCTGGGGTCCCCACTCCCGCTGGAGTGGTTGGATGAGGTAGGTTTTAAAGTTGAAACCCCACTTGGAGGCCAAAGTCTGCGGGGAGTTCTGCAATGGGGCGGGTATTTAGCATGAAGGGTCGGTTCCTCCCTGGGATAGTGGTTTAGGCCTAAGCACAGTACTCCACGGGGATCGCCAGGGGGGCTCTGGTGTTTAGTGTGCCTTGAGGAGGCAACGCCCTCTGCGATTGTTGGGTCACGCCTGCAAGGCCACTAGCAGTCGCTTTGAGAGATCGCTCATTTGCTGTAGGCCATCCCGAGCCCCAGTGGGGTTCGCTTAAAGGGTAAAGGTATCCTTAATGGTTTCAATTCCGTTGATGTAGACTACATGGGTGGGTGATAATGTTGAGGCTCTGAGCTCGTATAAGTACTCACAGGCTCCATGGCTGCGGGGAGGGCTTCTGTTTGGAGGAATACACTTGTCTGGTAATGGGACCTCCCTGTGGTGAGATGGTGGACCGCTCAGGCATTGTAAACTTCCCCTCAGCGTAAATTAATCGGTAACAACACCCGCTCTAAGTTTAGGGGGGTGTAATGTTAGGCTGATGCAAAAGAAAATGGGACAGGTTGTGGAGGAGCAATTTCCCTCTAGATGGTGATATGGGCCAGAACGAGGTGCACTGAGGGGATTACTGGGGGTCTAGGATATTTGGGGTGTTCCTCACGGGGAGATGCCCTCGGCAACTGCGGTGGTCCATCCTGTGAGATTGCTAGTAGTCACACTGGGGGACCACACGGATGCTCAGGGCCTTCTTGCACTCCGGTCTATGAATGATGCTTCCAACGCAACGCTGGGTTGAGTGTACCTCAGGGCCACTGTTGAAGCACCAGTGTTGATTTTATGAAGGTGGGGGGATTCAAGGTTGAATAAAGAACTGTTGCTGCCCTGCATCAGCCACACTGCAGGTATAAAAAGGGGACTGCTTTATGTGTAGGAGCTCTCTTGAGGATTTCACCACCCTTCGATATGGAGTAAGCGGGGGGGTGGTGTTGTTGAGGCTCCGCATGGATATATGTTACCACAGGGGTTATGGCAGCGGGATGGGGTTTTTCCATGGAGGGTTAAACATGCTTATTGAAGAGAGCACCTATCGCTGCAACTGGGGATCATTCAGCCACGATCAACTCCCCCAGTAATGTAAAATATCTGTAACAACACTCATATTAAGTATATGTACCTGCAATGCTGGACTGAAGCGGATGAAAAATACTTGAAACTATACAGTTTTAAATTAGCCCAGCACGAGGCATAAACTCGCAACAGAAAAATAAAACTGCAGCTTCCTGGAGTAATATTAACTTCTTCTGCCTAGGGGCAGATCTTCTCATGTGCCGAGGTCCCCATGGCATCGTAGATTGCTCCAACCCCATAACGTGGAGTGAGGGGGTGGTTGCACTGCTGAGGCCCCGTGTTGAGGTATGCCTGCACAGGGGACATTGCAGCGAGATGGGCAGTCTATTAAGAGGGACAGTGCTTTATTAGATGGATCTGGCAACAAGTTATAGTAAGTTAAAGGAAGCCTCGGGTCCTTTATACCCCCTATTTTAGCCCTTTTATGTTGATACATGGCACTGAGGTGAAATGATGTGAGAGTATTGACAAACAGTTGCAGCTGGATCTACGCCTTTGAATGAAGTCTCAGTTCAAGCATGTTTTAGTTATGGCTACAAATGCTACAGTGGTTTAAAATATTATTGACTGTATAACTTGGCAAATGTTTATAGACATATCATTCTGATACCAGGAGCCCTCTAGTGAGGCGATGGAAAATTCCCACTCTTGCATCATTCTTAAAGGAGCAGACTATTGATTACAAACCTTAATGGGCCGATAGAGACTCTTGAATCTGGGTCTCAGAGTAAAATATTGTTAGGTTTGGTGGGGGTGGGAGGTGGGTCAGAACCTCGGAGACATTGCAAAATTTTGCAAGGTTCTATGGTGCTCTTTGCATCATATATCCTGTCAGGTATGGTGTTGGTGACAATGAGCCATGTCATCTGGCAAGGACCCATTAGCTTCAGGGTCCAGGAGGAATGAGCCTTCGTTGTGGCCCCTTCTCCTCCCATTCGAGTATTGACTACTCGAACACTTAGGGAACATTACACTTTGTTCCCATACCTTGGGAGTCACTTTGTAAATAATTTTTACTCCTGGGTGAGGGCTGCTCAGTTAGTGCCTCCCTATAGGATTTTAAAGTTCATGTGTTATGTTGGTGTTGATGTTTGGTTACCTGCTATAGTTTCAGATAAAAATTTCCATAGGCAAGTTACATTTGACCATCAAAGGGGATGGCATGGTTTACTACAACCCTTTGGGGGAACCTGGAATAACACCATGGACGGTTGGGGGGGTGTATCTTGGGAAATTTCAGAGAAGATGCTGGGGATCGGAGAGTCTGATCCTGTATATTTGAGGATTTATAGTTCTCTTTACACAAATGGGGGATAATATTATTAAAATCATTTCCCATAACGTTAATGGATTAAATAATCCGGTAAAACGACACAAAGTTATGTCTACCATAAAAAGACAGAGCCCCTCTTTTGTTCTACTACAAGAAACCCACCTTAATAAATCTGAACATCAGAAATTGGGGAAATTTCGTTATGATCAGGTAGTAGCAGCCTCATTTGGGAAGGAAAAAAGAAGAGGATCTGCTGTACTGGTCTCCAGAGGAACCCAGTTTCAAAGGACAGCCAGTTACATAGATCCAGAGGGCTGCTTGGCTATACTTACAGGCAATTTGGACAGTGCTCCTATCACACTGGCCTCCTTGTATGCACCCCCGGGCTCTACGAAAGAGGTCATTTGTTCTTTACTACAAAAAAAAAAATCACAGAACACCACAAGGGACTGTTAATAGTAGGTGGGGGATTTAAATCAGATTTGGGAACAAAAAGATGCATCTAAAATTAGGTCCTTCAGGCAAAACCCGGCTAGCAGAGTAATCAGGGATCATTTAAAGGGGACTTTCTGGGTAGACGCCTGGAGAAGGCAGAATAAAAAAAGAATACACGTACTATTCATTTCCCCATGGCTCATATGCCAGGATTGACTACATGTTGCTCTCTGGAGAACACCACAACCAGGTGCTGGAATGTAGACATGTTCCGTCTGTTCTCTCTAATCATACACAATTGTTGTTGAGGCTGAACTGGAAGGTCAAAAAGGGTCAATCCCTCTGGAAATTTAACAGTTATTTCCTAAATTTAAAGGAATTTACAGACATGCCTACTGTTAGACTAGCTCAAATCCAACAGGACAATGAGTCCTCTGAGGTATCTGACACTGTGTTATGGGACACTATCAAGACAGTATTTAGGGGAGACTGTATCAAATATGCTGCCCATTTCAAACAACAACAAAACCAACGATTGGAAGATCTCCAAAGAAAATTGCATGCCCTACAGGATCAATGTGCGAAGGGAGACAACTCGGTACTGCTGGATATTCAAAAAGTTAAACAACAGATCCAGAGATTAAGTGACGTAAAAACGGAGCAGGCACTACAACACTTACGTCAGAGGTTATTACGAGTCCAGACCTCTGGCTTCTCACCTCTAAGCCCATCGGCTGAGATGACAGACCGTGGGGAACACGGTCACACAGATCAGAGACCCCAAGACGGGACATCTATTGAAATCCCCAGAAAAAATCCTATCCAGTTTTAGGGACTTCTATACAAATCAGAACACTCACCAGACAGAGAACAAATAGAAACTTATTAAGCTAAGCTAAAACTACCGAATTTGACTCCGGAGATCAGAGAATCCCTAGATACCCCTATAACCTCTATAGAGCTGACATCCACAATTAAAAGACTGAAAACAAAGAAATCCCCCAGCCCCGATGGGTATACCCCAGAATTCTTTAAGTTTTTTGTAAAGGAGATAAATAGTCCCTTGTTGAGGGCCTGCAGGGTGGCACAACTAGGGCAAGCATTTCCAGATACTTGGAATTATGCAGTTATTTCAAGTATCCCCAAACCGGGGAAGGACACTACACAATGTAGCTCCTTCCACCCTATATCCGTTCTGAACACTGACTATAAACTTCATGCATCGATCTTGGCAAAGCGTCTGGAGGCGGTTCTGCCTGGGCTAATTAATTATGATCAAATAGGCTTTATCCTGGGTAGGCAAACTCAAGATAACATTAAAAGATCTTTGGATGTGTTATTCCATGCTGCCTGGTCAGGGGTACCCTGCATGATTCTGAGCCAAGATGCTGAGAAGGCCTTCGACCGGGTGGCATGGAAATTCTTGGGCCTAGCCCTTCGTGGGTTTGGATTTTCAGAATCCTTCATTAAAATCATAAATAATATCTACACCAGCTCAAAAGCCTATGTAAGATTAATGGCAGAGTTTCCACCCGATTTATCTGCAAGATGGCGCCAGGCAGGGATGTCCTCTCCCCCTTCTTTTTGCCTTATACCTTGAACCATTAGCTCAGGCATTGAGACAAGATGAAGACGATACAGGGTGGGATGTGGGGGTGGGGGAGACATATGTTGTAGCCCCTTTATGCAGATGACTTGTTGGTTTATCTTCAAAATCCAGAACAGTCACTGGAGAACTAGGGCATGCCTGGCAGAATATGCCCGGCAGAATTTAGTCTCTTAGCCAGATATAAGGTGAACACGTCTAAGACCGAGGTCTTAAAAGTACAATATGAGCCCTCGGAACAGATCCGACAGATATTTTCCTTTAGATGGAATCTAACTCATATTAAATACCTAGGAGTTCAACTGGGTTTTCAGGTAGACCAATTGTTCACTCTCAATTTTACTCCAATCTTAAAAAAACATTAGACTAGGGGGTGTGGCTAGCTGTCGGCTATTGCAGATGCACTTTTGGTGAGCTCCCTTGGAAGCATCCCGAATACTGAATATAAACATACTTATTAACTGAACTTTTAAGTAAAGGTACTTAAAAAGAGGCTCTGATACATTTGTCAATCCTCCCTAAAAGAATTTCCACGATGGGGAAGAAAAATAGCGAGTCTACAACAAACTTCTTTACACCACGCGGTGCGACGTCTAGAGTACAATCTACTTCGACAGGCCCAAACCACGAGGATCCAAAGGAAGTCGAATCCCCTCCAGCAACATTGGAATCCTTGCAATCTGCAGTCTTAAACCTAACAAGACAGTACAACAACTAGATAAGAAAATGGATTCATACCATGACAGGATGTTACTGTGGAACAAAAATGGATGGATTAGTTAGTACAGCGCAGACAGCAGAGAAAACATTGGAGCAGGCCCAAGCTACGGCAGCAACATGCGTAAAGGAACAGGCGCTCCTGAAATCCCGTCTGGAATTACTTGAAAATCATTCAAGGGCTGCAAATGTAAGAATTTTGGGGATCCCGGAGGAGACAGAGGGAGAAGATCTGCTTGCTTTCCTCCTCAACTGGTTTGAGACCACTTTTGAATTAAATTTACAAGACTCTTTGGTTAAAGCATACCGGTCAACCTCCGTGAGAGCTACAGGCCAGTCGGGTGGAACTAGGACTGTTATGCAGGCGACCTCTTCGGTAGTCAGAGATAAAAATTCTCCATGCTGCCGTACCAAGAAGAAAGGATCTAGGTTGGAAGGTTCTAGGGTGATGAGGATTTTTCCGGACCTTGCATATGCTACTCGCAGATAAACTGAAAAGCTTCGATCCGATCAGACAACTAATGCGGAAATGGATATTTATTTATTTATTGAAAATGTTTCACCAGGAAAGGCACACTGAGCAAAAAGATGCTAGTCTCCGTGCGACCTGGGGGAGGGGTTACAGAAGAGGCAGTTATACATACAATAGTTGAGATTAGCAGCAGCAATACAGATACCATACAGTTGGGAGGGATTACATTTGGACTTGATTACATATAGGATCATCATCATTGAGGATATAGTATACATAGCATGGGTACAAATCAAGCAAGAGCTGTACAGAACTTGTTCGTCAGGGACAGGGTAAACACTGAGTGGGTACACAATGAGGTAAGACATGAAAATTTACATAAGTGCGAGTAACAGAACTATGGTGCAGTAACAGAACATGAGTGCCCGTAGCAGGACTAGGGCTGCAGTGGGAACACCAGTGGGCAGTGGAATTGGAGAGTGAAGTTGTGGGGGTGTACTAGTAAACATTTGGTGAGTGGGGGGAGGATAAGGTAAGGTGGGAGGGAAGGGGAGTGGAGTAGGACTGTAAGTAGTGCTGAAAAAACGTAGCATTGTAGGAAGAAAGGGAGAGATGGGGGATGTTTGGAGAGGGAAGAGTGAGTAAGTGTGAGAGTGTGTGGGGCAGTAGATAAGCCAGACAATTGGGCGTGCTGCCACTGGTCAGGTGCTACAGGGCATGTGGGAGGAGAAACTATCTCAGAGGGGGAGGTCAGGGACAGTTGCAGTTTGGAGCTAGGTAGTTAGAGAGTGCAGAGGCTAGGGAACATTTGGTTGAGGAGGCGGATCTGGGCCGCAGGCGCTCCAGAGTTTAGGAAGAGGTAAGAGAGGCCGATTGGCGGCAGTGGTCCTTCGGTGGGGGATGACTAACAGCCTAGTGTCAGCGGACCTGAGGCGTGGGGGGGGGGGGACAGGGAGGATAAGAGGGAGGGAGGGCCGAGCCAGGAATTAGTGAATTTGGTACTATGAATTAAGCCACTGTTGCTCAGGGATGGCAGGGCCAGTGATCCAGAGCTCGTGAAAGATGTGGCGGAGGGGCATCAGGTGCCGCAGACAGCAGTAAAGAGGGGATCTAGTTGGGCTAGGATGGACTTTGAGGCAGAGCTGTAGACGACGTCACAGTAGTCGATGGTGGGTAGAATCATTTTCAGGACTAGTTCACGTCTGACTGGTAGCGGGAGACTAGAGCGGTTCCTGTAGAGGGCGCCAAGTTTTGGGCGCAGTTTAGAGATGATGGCATCCACGTGTGTGGAAAAGGAGAGGTGACAATTGAGCCAAACTCATAGATACCTGAAGGAGGGCACGACATCGAGGGTGGTGTTGTTTAGGGTATGGAAGATCAGAGGGGTGAGCTTGGATAGCGTGGTCTGCGAAGGACACAGAGACAGTTTTCTTGGCATTTAGGGAGAGTTGGTTGGTATTGAACCAGTGTTGGATTTTGTTGAAACCGTTTGGAGCTTGGAAGTGGAGTTCTTCATGAGTCGGCGGAGGTAAACAGTGACTGTGTTGTCTGCGTACATATGGATCGCGGTTGAGGAGCAGAATCTGTAGATCATTTAGCAGGATGGAGAAGAGGATGGGGCCAAGAACTGAGCCTTGGGAGCGCCGGTGTGGTGATATGGGGGAGATGTGGTCTGCTATTTTAGTGGATTGGGTTCTGTTTAGTAGGTAAGCACTGAACCAGTTTGTGGCGGATGCTGCTAATCCTGCCCCTGATAGGCGGGATAGAAGGACAGAATGGGATACCGTGTCGAAAGCTTTTGCTAGGTCAACGAAAATAGCAGCAGCAATAGCAGCCCTTTATCCATCCCAGTGAGGATAGAGTCTGTGAATCTTAGCAGGAAGGAGGTGGTGGAGTGGTGTTTTCGGAACCCAGACTGAAATGGGGGGAAAAGTTAGTTTCGGAGAGAAAGTGGGAGAGTTGGGATAGAACTAGGTGTTCCTGGAGTTTAGCGAGGGCTGGGAGGAGGGAGATGGGACGGTAGTTAGTAGTGGAGAAAGGGTCGCCACCTTTAGGAAGGGGCAGGACAGTGGCATGCTTCCATTCAGAGGGGAGAGATTCAGTAGTTAAAGAAAGATTTAGTAGGGCGACGAGGGGAGTAGCGATGGTGGGAGCAGATAGGAAGAGGAGTTTGTTATCGAGACCGTCTGGGGATTTGCCTTTGGAGGGGTTCAGGGAGCGAAGGGCATCTAGGGTTTCGGAGGGGGAGATGGGTCTGAAGGAAAAGGGGTTAGTACCAGCTGGGAGGGGGCTAGATGAGTGTGGCGCCGGTGTCGTGATAGATGTGAGGGGGGTTGGAGTGGTAGAAGGAGGCAGGGAATCGAGGAGGGCCTGAGCGCAGGTAGTGAAGTATGAATTAAACTCAGAGCTACCTTCAGGGATGAGAGGAGAGTCTCTTGGATGAGGAGGAGGGTGGGGCTTGCTGTTTTGGGGAGAAAAGGAGTTGATGACCTTCAGAATTTTGAAGGTCTCCTAGATTAGCATTTAGGGTTTTGTTGAAATATTCAGCCTTAGCTAAGCAGATGGCCTTAGTACACTTGTTGCGGAGCATCTGGTAGAGAGATGAGGTTGCTTGGGAGGAGGGAGGCTTTGTAGTTACAGAGCCTTGTCCCGGTCTTGTAGGCAAGCTATCAGCTCAGGGGTTATCCAGGGTAGATGAGACCCGTGGACTCTCGCCCGGAGCAGTGGGGCGTGTTTGTCCCAGGCAGCAAGGAAGGTGTTGCGGAAGTGTGTAAGGACTGAATCCATGTTAGAGCAGCTTGAGCTCGGGATCCAGTTTGAATGAGATAGGTCTTCTAGGAGGGGGGAAGAGGTTGAGGGATTTATATGACCGTTGGAATATGAATTTGGGAGGGGATTTAACTCTGTGTATTTTGCGGACCAAGAAGATTAATTAGGTGGTGGTCACTAATGGAGTCAGGGAGGAGGCCAGAACTGATGACGCGGTGTGGGTGGGATGTGAGCGCCCAGTCTAGAAGGAAGTGATTTCCGGACCTATGGTTTGAACGTGTGGGTTCCGTAATGGTTTGGCTAAGGTTAACAGCGGTAATCTCAGTTAGTGTTTTGTTAAAAGTGGGCGCTAGCCAGTTGTGGTTAAAATCGCCCATGACATATAGTTCACCTGACTGGGCAAGAGATGAGAGTTGGCTCAGAAGATCAGTGACTACAGTGGTAGGTGTGCCTGGGCAGCAATAGATACCAGCCACAAAGACAGGTAAAGAGGAGGAAGGAGACAGTTTTACCACGAGGAGCTCGTAAGCTTTGGGTTCGGCTTTTGTAAGAGAGACTGTGAAGTGGAGGGCTGGTCTGATGTAGATTGCCACCCCTCCTCCTCTGGAGGGCCGGTCTTGCCTTGCGATAGTGAAACCTGGGATAGCAATGGTATTATCTGGTAGACTGGAGTTTAGCCAGGTCTCAGATAGGATGATTATATCGGGGGAGTGGTGGGCAGCTAGGACCTGAAGCTGATCAAGTTTGGGGGCGAGGCTACGAATATTTAGATGGAGAAGGCGTAGGCCTCGGGGGAGGTAGCCTGGACCAGTGCGGTGGGGACCTTGGTTGAGAGATTAGGTGGGGTGGGCTGGGCCTGTGGTTAGGGTTGGGCCGGGTTAGAGTGTATATCCCCTGCAGCCAAAAGGAGTAGGGCAATGATTAGGTGGCAGCATAAAATGCGAAGAGGCCGGGGTTTTGTCATGCGCCGGCTGGGGGCACCAGTAGGGTGTGTGGAGTGGAGGCAGAGGGTGCAGGAGTGGGAGAGAGCAGCCAGAAGGGAGCCGAAGGAGTAGATAGAGGAGGAAAGAGGTGAGGGGAAATGGAACCAGGAGGTAGAGGGAGGATGATGTGGACTTGAAGGGGCATATGTAGGATGGGTCAGGATAGACTGTTGGGGGGTGCTGGGAAGCTGCTTGGAGGGGGAGTTAAAATGGGAAGGGACAGTAGAATGGGGGAGATCAGAAGTGCGAGGGTTGCTGATGGGGCCATTTTGCCATATTTGGGGAAGAGGTACCCTGGCATGGTGCCTGTTAGTAGAAGAGTGGTGAGTTACAAGTATTCTGGTTTCCCTCTGATAGCGTAGATACCACTATGGAGTAGTGGTACTGTCGCAGACTCTGGTGGACAGGGTACAAGGTTCAATCCCCTATCAAGGCAGATGGGAGTAGGGCTGGGCTGGGAGCAGGGATCCAGGTTGTAGGTGATAACAGCTGGCTGGGTTTGGGCCAGAAATGGGGTTGCAATACCGACTCCTAGTGGTCAAATGAGGTGGTGACCAGTTGGGTGTGGGACAGGTGAAATGGGGCAAGGGTAGAGAGTAGGGCTAGCCAGAGGCAGAGCAAGGGTACCACGTGGCAGAGGCAGGGGTGGGTATAGGGAGCAGAGTAGCTTAAGCAGGTAGAGAGAGAGGCAGACTAGACAGGTAGAGAGGTTACAGGATGCAGGAAGGGATTGTGATAGGGAGTCTGGGGTGAGGAGTATGCATATGCCTACCCGGTTACAAGTTGTAGTGGATCACCATGTGTATGTGTATACGGATCCAAAGATGCCATATAATTGACAGAGAAATTGGAAGCGGAAAAAGCTGTAAGGGAGGGAGATTCCTCTAACGATTCAGAAGATGAGAAAACCTGAACTGTGAGTCTACCTATCCTTCTCTTTTTGTCATTCAGGACCAAATGGGAACTGTTACCTTCGTTTCATTTTTTTCTCACTCAGCATCGTGGAGAATATCATCCGTTTTAGTAGTCAAACTTGATAATTTTAAAATATGGACTGGTGATAATAATGGTGACTTTCTATAGTGGTCCCAAGTATAAAACCTTGAACTTTTGTTTTGTGGAACTTTTGGGATGCAAAAAGGGGAGTTTACTGAAGAAAAGAGTTAGAGTTTAATTAAAACGTGAAAAACACAAGGCAAGTGTGCCGGCTAACTAATTTTGGGGATTTGATATAATAGTTATACTCGTCTAAGGCATTGACAGCAATAACCAAAGTGTTTGTTTAATCATTTGGAAATTTAATATTTGCTTTTTGCCCCATATCGTGTAACAGCAGTAATCCTGGATTTCAATCTGCATATCAAATGTTTAAAGTATCTACATGAAGTATTGCAGGATCCATGGAATATCTATGCATTGCATTGTAATATCATAAAATACATAAATAAAAAGTATAAAAAAACAAAAAAAAGTTAGACTAGAATTAGAGCAGTGGGCTCCTATCCCCATTCTCTTGGTGCAGAGAGTGGAGGCGATAAAAATGATTATCCTCCTTAAGTTTTTATACTTGGTCCAAACAATCCCTATTCGTATACTGAATTCTTTTTTTAGCTCGCTTAATAGGGCAATCTCCCACTTTCTGTGGGGTTCACACATAAACCTAGAGTCCGGCTCTCGGCTCTCCAAATTCGGAAAAAAGGAGGCCTGTCATTACCAAACTTTGAACTACATTATCAGGCTGCACAGCTACGGACAATCATGTATTGGCTAGACCAAGGTGTATCTGTCCAAATGGAAGAACCTGGTATTAAGAGAAGGGGCCCTTACAAATTTGAACGACACACTTCTCAGACAGAGGGAGAGATTAAAAAACAGGTCAAAATTTTATTTATTTAGTTTTTAACCGGGTAGGTGCACTAGCCAACAGGTGACTATTTTCAGGCACGACCCAGGAGAGACAATTACAGTACAAAATAGGTCAGTTTAGTTAACATAATACAGGCAAAGCTACAGTGGTACAAGTACAGACATACGATTTTCAAAGGCAGGCATACGGTTTCAAATAGGCAGAGGGTACTGGCAGGAGATCACATTTAGGGGAGAGAGAGAGAGAAGGAAGGTAAGAGGTTTTAAGACAACAAGGGAGGGTGTGAAACTGATGAGGAGGTGGGAGGGTAATGAGCGAAAGGGCGGGAAGATAGCAGCTAACGGCTACGTGTGCTGGGCAAGGACTGCAGAGCACGGGGAGGGATGAATGGCAAGTAGGAGGGAAGAGGTTGCAGAAAGCAAGAGGATGAAACTAGAGGGTAAGGGGCAAGGAGGAGTCGAGGGACACAGTTTCAAAGTGCAGCATTTAGTGGGAAGGCACAAAGGGATCCAGTAGCAACGGAGCCGGATCAGGAGAGGTGGCTAGGCTGAAGCACGTATGGCAAGGGGCGGCGTAATTACGGCTTTAGCAGGAAAAGGCACTAGGAAGACCCGGGGCTGTGGAACTAAAACCCGGCTGGGCTCAGGGACTCATGCGGCGAAGTACGGCTAGCTGCGGCCTTTAGCAGAAAGTGCTGCCAAAAGGACCTGGGCGATAATCCATATACTGCTTCCACCTTGAGCATATGGCTTAGAATTTTGAGGGGCAGAAAAGCTATCAGGTGGAGGGGTCTCCTGTCTCTGTTCCATACCTGGATACCTTCTTCCCTAGCACGTGGGATGTGGGATTCTGAAGGTGGGAGGCGAGGGCCTACACTTGATATGGCATTTTTTGGAGGAAGGAGAGATTGTTCTTCTGAAACACTAGTCAACAGACACGGAATTCCTTGGCAAGACAGATTCAAATATTTTCAAATTAGAAACTATATTAGAAGCCTTATGGCAGAATCGGGTGTTGGGTCTCAACACCTCCTCAGACTGCACTCATCTTTAAGAAGGTAATAGATGGGGCACCTGTCAGAACACACATTATCTCTAATCTATATCAAGCTTGGCTTGCATGGAAAGGAGATACTACTTCATCTATAAAAAAGGCTTGGGAATTCGATATGGGGATCCAGATTCCGGAGGAAATTTGGGCATGGACCCAAACAAAGATTCATTGGGGCTTATCAGCAATCAGCTGGCAGGAGTTCTCTTGGAAAATCTTTGTTAGGTACTTTCGGACCCCAGCAGTTCAGATGAAATATCAAGGCAATAGATTCTCAACCTGCTGGAGAAACTGCGGCCACGCTCCAGCAGCACTTGTACATATGCTGTGGAGTTGCCCCATACTGACCCCCTTCTTTCAGGATTTACATAAAGCCCTAAAGGCAGTAATAGACCCCGGCCTGATCCTAACCCCCTCCTGTTATTTCTTCTGGAATTACCAAAGTAATACAGAGACCCCCCTACAATTAAGCTTTTGAAAATATAATTCCTAGCGTCCCAGAAGGCAATAACTAACAATTGTCTGTCTCGAAATCCTATCACATTAAACATGTAGCAAGAGCTTATGATCAATATTTATAGAATGGAGGCATTAACAGCATCCATTAACAAAAGGATCCCTCAGTTTGAGATTCTATGGAGGCATTGGGTTCTATATATGGCGGAGGTGAGACCTGATTTCATTCCATAATGAAGAGGGTACACAAGGTATCAGGTTAAATTCTCCATTCTAGACTTTAGGACATATGAAGTATGGCAAATCCCAACATAATATAAACATTCTTTTTGATTTTTCCCTGTTGGTTTATAGATGGATAATAAATCCCATACTCCTCTTTTCTGTTGTACAAATTGCTAAACAAAGTAAGCTGTCTAGGATATAGAATTAAGCAGGATGGAAAGAGAAATCAAATAGGTGTCTTGCTGGTATCTCCCTATTAAGATAGGATGCCATATACCCCCAGACATGTCATAAGTTTAATGAAATGCTTATGTAAATAATATAGTTACTAAAACAACCCTCTGTAACATGACTGATAAATAGTGGAACTCTAGTTTGAGAAGACTGTTTGTTTAATTGCTGCTACCCAACGAACACTGTCAACTGATTTGGTCATGAATTGAGTTAATTGAACTGCCTATGAAAACATTGTAAATTATTGTATTTGTTAATTGTTTATATGTGAACTGTTTGTCTTGTTCTACTGAACTAAAACTATAAATACAGAAAGTTTTAAAAAAAGGAAAATACTACTGAGATATTTCAGAGTACCTAACATCACACAACACTTTGGCTCATGGAATACAGACAAATGCTGGAGACTCGGAGAATCACTGGCATATATTCTGGACCTGCCCCCGCCTCACAAGATTCTGGGCTGCCTTACAGGAGGCAATACAGGGGATATTGGGTGTACTTCTCCCTCTCAGATCTGAAGAATGGGTTCTGGGAATACCCACAGTGACTCACCTTAAGGGAGGTGCACGAAAAGTGGGCATGATCCTACTAGCAGTAGGTCTAAAGTTTATCACTGACAGATGGCTTAGCCCAGATACACCTACCAGCAGAGACTAGATTGGGAGAGTACGGAAAGTAGTGACAATGGAAGCCATGACTGCAAAGATAAGACCTCAGTTTGACAAACATGTTCAAAGGTGGCAGGGATGGGAGGCCTGGCTTATAGCACAAGGCATTAACACTATTTAACCATTGCTTGGGGTGAGGGGAGGGGTTGCAGAGAACAGCAAACTTTATAAAAGTCATATACCAATATCATGAGGTCGGTAGACTCTAGGAATATTGCTGATACGCTGATAACTTTATTTACTATACCTACCATCTAAGTGCAGAGGAGAGGGTGGAAGGTGTGGCTATTTAGTTTTTTTTTTTTTTTTGGTTTTACTGGTGGTTCATACCAGAAATGGTACTGAACTCTTTAACAAGGAAGTAAATTGCTCTTATGCAAGAGTTATAATGGACTGAATACACCAAATTTTCACTTTCAGTTTATTGTTTACTAGAAAGGTATCCAGAGAAGCATTATTAACCATGTTAATGGTTTTGTAACTGTCCATGTTCACACTTAATGTACTGATAATATGCACTGTGATAATATAACCAATGTTTGTGACATTTCATGCAATAAAGCAGAGTTTAAAAAAAAAGTTGGATTTACAACCTCTGAGTCATAGACATTTACAAGGCACTCGTCAGCTGGGTGGGGTAGACAGAGTTACATAGTGTGGTTACAACAGTGAGAACAGTACAGGTGCAGAATACTGAACATAGAGTACACAAAGGTTACATAATAATGTTACTTATAATAGGTTACAGTCATATACAAGGTACCCAAGGGTTACATTGGGGGTACAGCCCAGCACATACCTAGATAATACCTGGAGAGGGTGGAGGTAAGGATGGGGAGTGAGGCGAGAGGGAGGGGGAAGAGGATAGGCTGTTCGGCGGATGTTGTCAAATCAGGGAGGCCTGACAGGAGGATCCCACAGTGGGATTAATTAGGTGCATCTATAGCAACGAGCGTCAAAGAGATGGTTCCAGAGGGCGATTTTGAAGGGACCAATTTTGGCAATGTCTGGGATGCAGGGTGGGAGGGAGTTGAACCAAGCAGGGTCTCGGTAATGGAAGGACCTCTGGGCTAGCGAGGTCTTGGTTCTGGGCACCAGAAAGGTGGCCTTCACAGAGCTACGGGTGGCAACAGATGAGGATGCACACTGTAGGGAAGCAGAGACCCACGTTGGGGGAGGGAAGAGCCCTAGAAGAGATTTTTTGGTGAGTAGGTAGTGCAGACTCTCCTCAAAGGTGAGCAGGTTGGTGGTGGAGTAGAGCAGGCAAGTGTGAGTGCGGCTAGGGGCTCCGGTCAGGCACCTGCAGGCCTTATTGACTGAGGGCTGGATTTTAGTCAAGGCGGTATTGTCTGCCACAGCGTAAATAGGCAAGCCATAGTCCACTAGCGACAGGACGGAAGAGGTGATGGCCAGCCGGAGGGCAACTTGGGGGAGGCAACCTCTATGACGGTACAGTGGGCCTATCCGAGATTTTATGGCGGAGGATAGGGCATTGATGTGGGTGTGGAAGATAAGAGCCGAGTCGAAAGTCATGCCTAGATAGAAACACAGAAACATAGACTTTGACAGCAGATAAGGACCGCTTGGCCCATCTAGTCTGCCCATTTCCCTACCTACAGGATAGGCCGCAGATCCTAGTTAACCAACAGCCTATTTCTTCCTACCCCCCCCCCACAAGAATTGCCTTATGTCTGTCCCATGCATTCTTGAATTCTCCCACAGTTTTAGACCCCACAACCTCCTCAGGAAGGCTGTTCCATGCATCCACTACCCTCTCTGTGAAATAATACTTCCTCACATTGCCCCTGAACGGCCCCCCTTCTATCTTTAAATTGTGTCCCCTTGTTCTGGCAGATATTTGTAAGAGGTCACTTGCTCCAGCGGGTGCAGAGTGCTGGGGAGAATGAAGAGGGGGGCATTCTTGGCCTTCTTTTGGTGATGAGAGAAGAGCACTGACTTAGTCTTCTTTAGGTTAATGACAAGTCAGTGGTAAAGGAACCATTTTTCAGCTTGGATGAAGTTGTGCTGAGGGATACCTGAGAGAAGAGGGATCAGGTGGGAGGCAAGAGAACGCATTGTCGGCATAGAGGAGCACTGTTCCTGTGCAGGAGCTGGAGAGTGTTGAGGTAGAGGCTGAAAAGTACAGGGCCCAGAATGGAACCAGGGTACCCGGAATGAATGGGCCTGGTACTGACAGGAAAACGTTCATCTTCACACGCTGGGATCTAGCAGAGAGGTAGCTGGAGAACAAGGCAAGGGGACCAACAGAAAAGCCGAGTTGCGGGAGGAATCGAGAGAGCAGGGGTGACAAACAGTGTCAAAAGCCTTGGAGAGGTCTATGAACACTATAAAACATTTGATAACTGGGAAAGCCACACTAAGCCGTGGCTTGTTTCTAGGTACGACCTGGGGAGAGGGGGAAAGGGATAGAAAGCAGAAAACACATAATAGACACATGAAATAAATATACAGTTGCATGAGTTATACAGCAAAGTATTGTACATTCAAATGGACTAAACACAAATAGTATGATACAATTCTGAGGATTAGATTACTATCCCCCCCAAAAAAAAAAACAGTTAGCATGAGGCTGGGCCTGTAAGTGGCTAGGAGCAAGTGCAAATGAGGAATGGAAGTTGTCGGATTTGGTATTTGAAGCAGTTGTAAGAGGGCGAGTTTCTTAAGACAGTAGGAAGTTGGTTCCATAAAGAGAGGAGTCTGTAGGTATAGGTGAAGGTGGATTTGCCAGTGGACAAGGAAGGTTTGGTGAGAGAAAGAACTAAAGTCCCTTGAGCACAGTGAGTATGGGAAAATGTGTATGTCTGTGTGTGTGTGTGTGTGTGTGTGTGTGTGTGTGTGTGTGTGTGTGTGTGTATATATTATATATTATATTATATTATATTATATTATATTATATTATATTATATTATATTATATTATATTTATATATTATATTATATCAAAGCAAAAAAATACAGGTTACTCACCTGTAACAGGAGTTCTAGGAATGGTACATGTTGTTCATCCACACTTCTGGCGGGTTCCTTGCCGCTTTAATCTTGGGAAGGTCTTCAAACTGGCTCCTCCCACTCACCCGAGGCGGTAAACTCTCGGCTCCGCCCATGGCCATGAATCTAGCCCGGCTGGAAGCCAGGTTGTGCATCAAAGCCGGGTGGGTCATGCTGGATGAACAACATATACCATTCCAGAGCAAGACACGTCGCAAGAACTTACCGAACAGCAGATCTTCGAGAGGCTCCTTGCAGTAGGTATCACATATAAGACTGATGCCAGGCAGGACCTCACGGAAAATTTTTTAGCTAGCAGTCCCTAGCGAGGACCGCCCCCACATCAGGTGACCAGCGCCAGAGATGCTGGCATGGCATGGCGGTCCCGGGATGCCCGCCTTCCCAGTTCTTTTCCCGCCTACAGGCCAAGAGAGGCTGGACAAGAGAGAAGTGGATATTCTCTATATGGAGAAAGAGCTGAAAAGCCTGGGGGGATGGAGGGTGGAAGGTAATAACCTACTGCAAGAGCCTCTCCAAAGATCTACTGTTACGTAGTTATTACATAACTATACTATCTTATTTCTGAGGGCCTTGCAGTAGGTAATTACATATAGGACTGAATCCCAAGCAGTCTGAATAAAGAAAGGCACCGGAGGAGGAAACTACTCCAAGAAGTAGCTCTAGCCGCGGCAAGCCTCAAGACAGGAGGCCTTTGCAAAACAGGCTAGCCCAAGCCTGCTCTACAACGAGAGGCAATATCCAAACTATAGTGTTTCTGAAAGGTATGGATGGAAGTCCAGGTGGCAGCAGCATATGTCTGCCGCAGACACATTCTTGAAATTAAGCTGCAGAGGCAGCCACTCCTCTTGTGGACTGGCCTCTGACTTGACTCCGGAGGGTCTTGTGTACTTGTCATAACAGAAAGTGATGTAATGAGCCAACCACTTAGACAGGCATTGCTTGAAACTGCATTGCCTTCCTTTTGTGAGCAAAAGGGCGAACAACTGATCAGTCTTTCTGACATCCTTAAGTCTGTTGGTGTAGTATCTCAGAATCCGGTGAACATCCATAGTGTAGAGTAAATATTCCTTGGTTTAGAGTACTGGTGAAAAAGGCAGGTAGCTCTATGGACTGATTTAAAGAGTGAACTCTGCTACTACTTAGGTAGAAACTTAGGATTCATCGAAGAGCAACTAGATTCCTTGTGAAAAATCCAGTAGGGATTTTACACATCAGAACCTGAACACGGAGATTCTGGAGCGAGTAATGGCCACCAAGAAGCGTCTTCCTGAAAACACAAAATCTGCAGAAGCTGCAGGTTCAAGGGAGGAAGGGTAAGTTTCTCGAGAACAAATTCCAAGTCCCAAGGGGGCAGGAGTACGGATGGGGCCCCAGATGGAGGACCTCTCTCTGAGAAAGGTCTTAGAGACCTCCAGCTGAGCGAAAGCTTTGTCTGCGAAGGGAACATGATAGGCCGAGATGGCCGCCATGTGTACCTTCAAAGAGGAATGGCTGAGACCCAGGTCGAACAGATGACATAAATACTCCACCAGAAGCCCCGCTGAACAGGAGAAAGGCTCCATGTTCTTGGAGGCGGCCCAAATAGTGAATCTTTTCCACTTCATGGCATAAGTGGATCTGGTGGAGGGTTTTCTGGCCTCCACTAAAATCTCCACTTTGGGAGACGCACCAAAAGGATTGAGTTAGAGTCTGCAGGAGCCATGCATGCAGTTGAAGGAATTGAGGCCCGGATGGGACCAGGGTCCCTGATCCTGGGTCAACAAACCTCGAGACAGAGGAAGAGGAAGAGGATGATCCTCTGAATATTGTTGTAGAAGACAGAATCCAGATTTGTACAAGGCCAAAACGATCAGAATCATTCTCGCTCCTTCTGAAGCTAGTTTCTGCAAGACTCATGGGATAAGAGGAATTGGGGAAAGGCATAGACGAATCTGTCCTTCCAGTCTAGAGACAGAGCGTCGTTCCAAAAAGTGCCTCGCTCTGGAACGAGTGAGCAGAAGGTGGGAAGTTTTGTGTTTTGGGGGAATGCAAACAGGTCGACCTGTGGTGTTCCCCAAAGTTGGAAGATATTGTCTAGGACCCCTTGATCCAGTTCCCACTCGTGGGTCAGAGCAGAAAGAAGCCGACTTAGCCTGTCTGCCAGAAATTGTTTGTCGACTCCTGGAACGTGAATGCGCCATGAGGTGAAAGTCGTGTTATGTTGCCCAATCCCAAACCCTCATTGCCCCCTGCATAGAGGGTAGGACCGGAATTCCTCCCTGCATGTTGATGTACCACATTACACATGCTGTCCGCCTGACGCTAGGTGGCCGAAGTAGCGTATTGGTGAAGGGCTTAGGGAGAGCATACACTGCCCTCCGGCTCGGTCACATTGATGTGAAATTCTAACCTGACCGAGCCCTGGGTCCGATGAGGGCCTAGATAGGCTCCCAACCATCCATGGGCGCCTGGTTAAGTCTGGGAGGGGAGAGGATAAAAGAAAGGGACCTCAAACAGGTTCTTCGAACCACTCACCATTGCAAGTCTCGTGATCATCGGGCGATGAGATCAGAAGTGAGTGGACGAAGGTCCACTAGTTGATTCCTAATTGAGAGCCGTGAGAGAGTCCACTGAGAGATCCCTCATGTATCGAGCGCCAGGGACAGCAGACAGCAGCCGCCATGAGTCCGAGGCGAAGGACCAACCACCGACCATCCTGCGGTCGGGATAACAGGTTATCTGAGTCTGAAGGCAGCCTGTCCGGGCAGGAGGCCTTGCCCATGGTCATATCGAGAACGCCCAATGAACTGTAGCCTCTAGGAAAGGTCAGATGAGACTTGAATGGCTGATGGTAATACCAGGCAGGCAAAACTTGCTGGGTGAGGAAGAGGACACGGGTTCCTCCTGACGAGGCCACAGGAGCCAGTCATCGGGTAAGGCAACACCTGTACTCCCTTGATACACAGGGTGGGCCACCACCAGGCATTGGAAAATACCAGGGGACCGGCGGAGACCAACGGAAGTGCCTTGAACTGGTAGTGGTCCCCTGGAACGCGAAAACCAGGCTTGCCATTTACAATGAGATGGGCTAATGGGAATGTGCAGAAGCATCCTGCATATCCAGGGCTAAAGCCATTGACCCGGCCCGAGGGGCGAAGGCTCTGCAGAGAGCATCCTGAACCTTTTGCCTCTACATAAAGATTCAAGACTGAGATCTAAAATCGTCTGAGATCTCCCATCTCTTCAGGAACAGGAAGAAATGGGAATAGTAACCGTCCCTGAGATGAAGAGGGGAAAGAATATCGCTGCTTCAGCAGAAGAGCCAGATTTCTCCTGGAGCAAAACGAAGGTGTTCCTGTGAATAAGGCGACTTCGAGGTGGCAGGGTGGTTTCTGAAGAAAATCATGATCCTTCTGCTATGAGCACCCAAGAATCAGTGGTTATCCCTCCATCCTGGAAGGCTCTTCAAGCACTTGCTTTGGAAGCAGAAGTTTCTTCACTCCTGATTCGAAAAGCAGTGGAAGAGGTTCCCCTTGCCATCAGGACAAGGGACTGTACTCAGATATTTCTTACCCCAAAAAGACAGGAGAATGGCGGCCCATCTTAGACTTAAGGTACCTGAACAGACATCTAGCAAAGCCAAGGATTCAAAATGTTAACTCTAGCAATGATTTTTGCCCTCCCCTGAGGCCAGAGGGACTGGTTAGCTTCCCTGGACCTCAGAAACCTATTTTCATGTCATAGTCAGGCCTTCTGCAGAAAGTACCTCAGGTTGAACTGCTCTCGGGCACTACCAGTTCAGAGCAATGCCCTTTGGCCTAACCTCGCGCCAAGGGTATTCACAAAATGTCTAGCTGTGGTAGTGGCTCATTTAAGAAGGCAAGGGATTGCTGTGTTTCCTACCTGGGCGACTGGCTACTAGTGGGTCAGTCTCCAGACCAGGTAAAATCACTTGCAGGTCACCCAGCAGCTTCTCCACTTCCTGGGGTTCCTGCAGAACTTACCAAAGTCGGATTCTGGAACCTGTTCAGGGATTCTGCTTTCATGAGGTCAAATTAGACACCAAGGAGTTAGCCAGGGCATTTCTCCTCTCCCGGAAAGAGTGGACAGGCTCATTGCCTAGCATCCTCCTTTACCCTGGGTCTCTCGACCAACAAGGCATTTTCTGCAACCTCCTAGGGGCACATGGCTGCTTCCACAGCAATAGGTGCAGGGGAGCAAGATTTCAGATGAGGGACATTCAGTTCCACTTGAGGTCCTATTGGTCCCAAAGGAGGACCCCCTACCAAATTAGTTCGGTGACCAAAACCCTGATCCTGGCCCTTCAGTGGTGGCAGGATCAAGGCAATCTGTCTCAAGGGGTTCCCTTTCTACCCGTTTCACTCCCTCACCCTCACCACGGATGCCTCCCTGTTAGGGTGGGGCTCACTGGCGACCTTTCCACTTCAAAGTGTGATCCCCCAGGAATCTCTGCTCCACATCAATCTTTTGGAACTCAGAGCTGTTCTTTTAGCTCTTCAGGCTTTTCAGCTGTTGTCCAGAACAAAGTAGTTCAAATCGGACGAACAACATACAACAACATTGGTACATCCAACAAGCAAGGGCAGGCTCTTCGGTCATCAGCCTTGTGCACGAAAACAATGAAGATTGTGATGCTCTGGCTTCTCCCTAAACACCTCCCTGATACATGAATTCACCTTCCAGGAAAGGACAATGTCCTGAGCGGATGTCTCAGCAGAGATTCCCCAGGGCCATCACCAGATAGTCTCTGAATCCTCAGGTATTGGAGTCGGTCTTTTGCCAGATGGGGTACCCCTCAGATAGATCTTGCAGCCCCAGACAACCATCAACTTCCTCCTATTTTGTTGCAGGCCTCTCCAGTGCTGGCTCCAGTCCTGGGCCTTCCTGCTGGATTGGAAGGAAATTCCACGCTTTTCCCCTTCCCCTCCTCTTCAGAGGTATTGGTGAAAATCAGGAGCTCAGCCCTGCAAAGTGGTTCTGAGTCGCCAGACTAGGCCAGACAGCCCTGGTATCCTCTTCTCCTGTCCCTGACAATCCACCCTCCCCTAACCTTGCCCAGGACACGACTTGCTGACCTGTGCACAGGGAGAGTGTGGTACCCGGACCTCAAATCCCTCCACCTCAAGGCTTGGTTCTTGAGGGGTGAAGACTGCTGATTTACACCTTTCTCAAGGGTCATGGATATTTTAAAGGCTTCTAGGAAGCCTTCACCAGAACATACCACAATTCTAAGTGGAAGGGTTTTCCTTCTGGTGAGGAGAAACAAATTGTGCCAGAATCTGCTGACCTGGCCACTTTGCACCTGGACTATTTTGGCCCATCTAATTCCCTAGGCCTTGGACCAGCTGGCAGAAGGTTCATATGGCAGCTGTTTCTGCCTTTGTTTCCACAGGGAAGCCTATTTCTCTTTCCTCCCTCATGTTTTCTAAGTTTTTTGAGGGTTACTTCATACTAACCTCCCTTTGAGGGAACCAGCCCTGCCTGGGACCTGAATGACTGCATTGCTCAGTTAATGCAACCTCCTTTGAGCCCTTTCTTCTGCAGATCTCAAGTATTTAACTTGGAAAACTGTTTTTCTAGTGGCTATCACTTCTGCCAGACGTATAAGTGAATTGCAAGCCCTTTCGGTGGAAAAGGATTTATTTCTTTTCACAGGGATAAGGTAGTCCTCAGGACTAACAGAAAGTTTTACCCAAAGTGGTTTCAGATTTTCATCTGAACCAGTCCATTTCTCTCCCAGTGTTTTCACTGAGCATTTCTTCCTCGGGTGAGGAGGAAACTACACAGCCTGGGCGTTAAAAGAGCCCTAAGCTACTTGTGGAGCGTGCCAAGGGTCACAGGTTGAATCCCTCAGCTCTCTTACCTATGGAGAGGTTGGCAAAGGAGACCTGCCACTAAGAGGACAATTGCAAGGTGGATTGTCTCTTGTGTCAGTTCTGTTGCAAAACTAGGTGAGGCCCCCTCAGGACTGAGGGCCTCCACCAGAGGTACAGCTGCATCTCTGGCTGACTGCTAGAATATTCCATTTTGGAAATTTGTCAAGCTGCTACCTGGAAAGCAGTTCACACCTTTACCAAGCATTATTCCTGGGCGTCCAGTCCAGGAGAATCTCGTTTTAGCACAGCTGTTCTTCAGAGCCTATTTCCTAAGTAGGTTCTGACCCTCCTCCATGGAGGTACTGCTGTGTAATCTGCAATGGTCCTAATATAGCAAGACTTCATGGTGTTTGAAGAAAAATTACTCACCTTAGTAATTGCTTTTCTTCTCATGGAGTCTTGCTATATTAGACAACCTCCCTCCTACCCCTCTCAGAACTCCTACTTGGGTATGGGGTTGGCAAATTAGTGCAAGCACTGTGTCATGCCATTTTAGTCTCTCTAGTTGGGTTAGAGAACAGGTATTTCTGTTTTGTTAAGTGGTAGAGGGTCCCTCTCTAGACTTGAGTTTTGGGAGAGGGTCCTAGTGGTGCTAAGGAGTGTTCCTAACAATAAATATTGTTGTTGTTATTCTGTGATTGTTCTTATTCTTCTAATGATAGGTAGCCAATGGCTAGTGTAGAGCTTTCCACACAGACTTGCTATGTTAGTTTAGCTCGTAAAGAACCTGGCAGTTTCATTTGAAACTGGCCAGATAGAGCTTTGAACAGCCCCACCGGCTGTGGAACTCAGATCACTCTGGAGTTAACTGTTTCCTCTCCGGGGCAGTTCAAGACTGGGGGAATGACTGCAATGGTCCTAATATAGCAAGACTCCATGAGAAGAAAAGCAATTACTAAGGTGAGTAATTTTTTCTTCCCGACCATCTAGCCGTCCAGACGGACAGCATGTGCGTAATGTGGTACATCAACATGCAGGGAGGAACTCGGTCCTACCCTCTATGCAGGGAGGCAATGAGGGTTTGGGATTGGGCAACATAACACGACTTTCACCTCATGGCGATTCACGTTCCAGGAGTCGACAACACCCTGGCAGACAGGCTAAGTCGCTCTTCTGCTCTGACCCACGAGTGGGAACTGGACCAAGGGGTCCTAGACAATATCTTCCAACTTTGGGGAACACCACAGGTCGACCTGTTTGCATTCCCCCAAAACACAAAACTTCCCACCTTCTGCTCACTCGTTCCAGAGCGAGGCACTTTTTGGAGCGACGCTCTGTCTCTAGACTGGAAGGACAGATTCGTCTATGCCTTTTCCCCCAATTCCTCTTATCCCACGAGTCTTGCAGAAACTAGCTTCAGAAGGAGCGAGAATGATTCTGATTGCTCCTTTCTGGCCCAGGCAAATCTGGTTCTCTCTTCTACAACAATATTCAGAGGATCCTCCTCTTCCTCTTCCTCTATCTCGAGGTTTGTTGACCCAGGATCAGGGACCCTGGTCCATCAGGCCTCAAATCCCTTCAACTGCATGCATGGCTCCTGCAGACCTAACCCAATCCCGGTTTGGTGTGTCTCCCAAAGTGGCGGAGATTTTAGTGGAGGCCAGAAAACCCTCCACCAGATCCACTTATGCCATGAAGTGGAAAAGATTCACTATTTGGGCCACCTCCAAGAACATGGAGCCTTTCTCCTGTTCAGCGGGGCTTCTGGTGGAGTATTTATGTCATCTGTTCGACCTGGGTCTCAGCCATTCCTCTTTGAAGGTACACATGGCGGCCATCTCAGCCTATCATGTTCCCTTAGCAGACAAAGCTTTTGCTCAGCTGGAGGTCTCTAAGACCTTTCTCAGAGGGGTCCTCCATCTGAGGCCCCCCATCCGTACTCCTGCCCCCTTGGGACTTGAATTTTGTTCTCGAGAAACTTACCCTTCCTCCCTTCGACCTGCAGCTTCTGCAGATTTGAAATTTCTTTCGTGGAAGGCAGCTCTTCTTGGTGGCCATTACTCGACTCGAAGAATCTCCGTGCTCAGGCCCTGATGTGGCAAATCCCTACTGGATTTTTCACAAGGACAGTTGCTCTTCGATGAATCCTAAGTTTCTACCAAAGTAGTAGCAGAGTCTACCTTAAATCAGTCCATAGAGCTACCTGCCTTTTACGCAGTACTCTAACCAAGGGGAATATTTACTCTACACTATGGATGTTCACCGGATTCTGAGATACTACACCAACAGACGAAGGATGTCAGAAAGACTGATCAGTTGTTCGTCTCTTTTGCTCACAAAAGGGAAGGCAATGCAGTTTCCAAGCAATGCCTGTCTAAGTGGTTGGCTCATTACATCACTTTCTGTTATGACAAGTACCACAAGACCCTCCCGGGTCAAGTCAGAGGCCAGTCCACAAGAGGAGTGGCTGCCTCTGCAGCTTGTTTCAAGAATGTGTCTGCGGCAGACATATGTGCTGCTGCCACCTGGACTTCCATCCATACCTTTACGAAACACTATAGTTTGGATATTGCCTCTCTTCGTAGAGCAGGCTTCGGGCTAGCTGTTTTGCAAGGCCTCCTGTCTTGAGGCTTGCACGGCTAGAGCTACTTCTTGGAGTAGTTTCCTCCTCCCGGTGCCTTTCTTTATTCCAGACTGCTTGGGATTCAGTCCTATATGTAATTACCTACTGCAAGAGCCCTCTCGAAGTAAGATAGTATAGTTATGTAATAACTTACCGTAACAGTAGATCTTTGAGAGAGGCTCTTGCAGTAGGTAATACCTTCCCGCCCTCCATCCCCCTAGGCTTTTTCAGCTCCTTTTCCATATAGAGAAATATCCACTTCTCTCTTGTCCAGCCTCTCTTGGCCTGTGGCGGGAAAGAACTGGAAGGCGGGCATCCGGGACCGCCCCTTTATACCGACGTCTCCTGACGCTGGTCACCTGATGTGGGGGCGGTCCCTCGCCAGGGACTGCTAGCTAAAAAATTTTCCGTGGGGTCCTGCTGCCTGCCGGCATCAGTCTTATATGTAATTACCTACTGCAAGAGCCTCTCTCGAAGATCTACTGTTACGGTAAGTTCTTGCGTAACTGTACTTTCTAGGAATGGTATATGTTGTTCATCCACATGACCCACCCGGCTTTGATGCACAACCTGGCTTCCAGCGGGCTAGATCTGGCGTCATGGGCGGAGCCGAGAGTTTTACCGCCCGGGTGAGTGGGAGGAGCCAGTTTGAAGACCTTCCGGCAAGATTTAAAGCGGCAAGGAACCTGCCAGACAGTGTGGATGAACAACATATACCATTCCTAGAACTCCTGTTACAGGTGAGTAACCTGTATTTTTTGGCCCTAATATAATATAATATATAATATAATATATACACACACACACACACACACACACACACACACACACAGACATACACACATTTTCCCATACTCACTGTGCTCAAGGGACTTTAGTTCTTTCTCTCACCCAAACCTTCCTTGTCCACTGGCAAATCCACCTTCACCTATACCTACAGACTCCTCTCTTTATGGAACCAACTTCCTACTGTCTTAAGAAACTCGCCCTCTTACAACTGCTTCAAATACCAAATCCGACAACTTCCATTCCTCATTTGCACTTGCTCCTAGCCACTTACAGGCCCAGCCTCATGCTAACTGTTTTTTTTTGGGGGATAGTAATCTAATCCTCAGAATTGTATCATACTATTTGTGTTTAGTCCATTTGAATGTACAATACTTTGCTGTATAACTCATGCAACTGTATATTTATTTCATGTGTCTATTATGTGTTTTCTGCTTTCTATCCCTTTCCCCCTCTCCCCAGGTCGTACCTAGAAACAAGCCACGGCTTAGTGTGGCTTTCCCAGTTATCAAATGTTTTATAGTGTTCATAGACCTCTCCAAGGCTTTTGACACTGTTTGTCACCCCGTCCTGCTCGATTCCCTCCCGCAACTCGGCTTTTCTGTTGGTCCCCTTGCCTTGTTCTCCAGCTACCTCTCTGCTAGATCCCAGCGTGTGAAGATGAACGTTTTCCTGTCCAGTACCAGGCCCATTCATTCCGGGGTACCCCTGGTTCCATTCTGGGCCCTGTACTTTTCAGCCTCTACCTCAACACTCTCTCCAGCTCCTGCACAGGAACAGTGCTCCTCTATGCCGACAATGCGGTTCTCTTTGCCTCCCACCTGATCCCTCTTCTCTCCAGGTATCCCTCCAGCACAACTTCATCCAAGCTGAAAAATGGTTCCTTTACCACTGACTTGTCATTAACTTAAAGAAGACTAAGTCAGTGCTCTTCTCTCATCACCAAAAGAAGGCCAAGAATGCCCCCCTCTTCATTCTCCCCAGCACTCTGCACCGCTGGAGCAAGTGACCTCTTACAAATATCTGCCAGAACAAGGGGACACAATTTAAAGATAGAAGGGGGGCGGTTCAGGGGCAATGTGAGGAAGTATTATTTCACAGAGAGGGTAGTGGATGCATGGAACAGCCTTCCTGAGGAGGTTGTGGGGTCTAAAACTGTGGGAGAATTCAAGAATGCATGGGACAGACATAAGGCAATTCTTGTGGGGGGGGGGTAGGAAGAAATAGGCTGTTGGTTAACTAGGATCTGCGGCCTATCCTGTAGGTAGGGAAATGGGCAGACTAGATGGGCCAAGCGGTCCTTATCTGCTGTCAAAGTCTATGTTTCTGTGTTTCTATCTAGGCATGACTTTCGACTCGGCTGTTATCTTCCACACCCACATCAATGCCTATCCTCCTGCATAAAATCTCGGATGAGCCCACTGTACCGTCATGAGGTTGCCTCCCAAGTTGCCCTCCGGCTGGCCATCACCTCTTCCGTCCTGTCGCTGAGTGGACTATGGCTTGCCTATTTACGCTGTGGCAGACAATACCGCCCTTGACTAAAATCCAGCCCTCAGTCAATAAGGCCTGCAGGTGCCTGACCGGAGCCCCTAGCCGCACTCACACTTGCCTGCTCTACTCCACCACCAACCTGCTCACCTTTGAGGAGAGTCTGCACTACCTACTCACCAAAAAATCTCTTCTAGGGCTCTTCCCTCCCCCACCGTGGGTCTCTGCTTCCCTACAGTGTGCATCCTCATCTGTTGCCACCCGTAGCTCTGTGAAGGCCACCTTTCTGGTGCCCAGAACCAAGACCTCGCTAGCCCAGAGGTCCTTCCATTACCGAGACCCTGCTTGGTTCAACTCCCTCCCACCCTGCATCCCAGACATTGCCAAAATTGGTCCCTTCAAAATCGCCCTCTGGAACCATCTCTTTGACGCTCGTTGCTATAGATGCACCTAATTAATCCCACTGTGGGATCCTCCTGTCAGGCCTCCCTGATTTGACAACATCCGACGAACAGCCTATCCTCTTCCCCCTCCCTCTCGCCTCACTCCCCATCCTTACCTCCACCCTCTCCAGGTATTATCTAGGTATGTGCTGGGCTGTACCCCCAATGTAACCCTTGGGTACCTTGTATATGACTGTAACCTATTATAAGTAACATTATTATGTAACCTTTGTGTACTCTATGTTCAGTATTCTGCACCTGTACTGTTCTCACTGTTGTAACCACACTATGTAACTCTGTCTACCCCACCCAGCGACGAGTGCCTTTGTAAATGTCTATGACTCAGAGGTTGTAAATCCAACTTTTTTTTTTTAAACTCTGCTTTATTGCATGAAATGTCACAAACATTGGTTATATTATCACAGTGCATATTATCAGTACATTAAGTGTGAACATGGACAGTTACAAAACCATTAACATGGTTAATAATGCTTCTCTGGATACCTTTCTAGTAAACAATAAACTGAAAGTGAAAATTTGGTGTATTCAGTCCATTATAACTCTTGCATAAGAGCAATTTACTTCCTTGTTAAAAGTTCAGTACCATTTCTGGTATGAACCACCAGTAAAACCAAAAAAAAAAAAAAAACTAAATAGCCACACCTTCACCCTCTCCTCTGCACTTAGATGGTAGGTATAGTAAATAAGTTATCAAGCATCAGCAATATTCCTAGAGTCTCACCCCTCATGATATTGGTATATGACTTTTATAAAGTTTGCTGTTCTCTGCAACCCCTCCCCTCACCCCAAGCAATGGTTAAATAGTGTTAATGCCTTGTGCTATAAGCCAGGCCTCCCATCCCTGCCACCTTTGAACATGTTTGTCAAACTGAGGTCTTATCTTTGCAGTCATGGCTTCCATTGTCACTACTTTCCGTACTCTCCCAATCTAGTCTCTGCTGGTAGGTGTATCTGGGCTAAGCCATCTGTCAGTGATAAACTTTAGACCTACTGCTAGTAGGATCATGCCCACTTTTCGTGCACCTCCCTTAAGGTGAGTCACTGTGGGTATTCCCAGAACCCATTCTTCAGATCTGAGGAGGGAGAAGTACACCCAATATCCCTGTATTGCCTCCTGTAAGGCAGCCCAGAATCTTGTGAGGAGGGGCAGGTCCAGAATATATGCCAGTGATTCCCCGAGTCTCCAGCATTTGTCTGTATTCCATGAGCCAAAGTGTTGTGTGATGTTAGGTACTCTGAAATATCTCAGTAGTATTTTCCTTTTTAAAACTTTCTGTATTTATAGTTTTAGTTCAGTAGAACAAGACAAACAGTTCACATATAAACAATTAACAAATACAATAATTTACAATGTTTTCATAGGCAGTTCAATTAACTCAATTCATGACCAAATCAGTTGACAGTGTTCGTTGGGTAGCAGCAATTAAACAAACAGTCTTCTCAAACTAGAGTTCCACTATTTATCAGTCATGTTACAGAGGGTTGTTTTAGTAACTATATTATTTACATAAGCATTTCATTAAACTTATGACATGTCTGGGGGTATATGGCATCCTATCTTAATAGGGAGATACCAGCAAGACACCTATTTGATTTCTCTTTCCATCCTGCTTAATTCTATATCCTAGACAGCTTACTTTGTTTGCAATTTGTACAACAGAAAGAGGAGTATGGGATTTATTATCCATCTATAAACCAACAGGGAAAAATCAAAAGAATGTTTATATTATTTTGGGATTTGCCATACTTCATATGTCCTAAAGTCTAGAATGGAGAATTTAACCTGATACCTTGTGTACCCTCTTCATTATGGAATGAAATCAGGTCTCACCTCCATCATATATAGAACCCAATGCCTCCATAGAATCTCAAACTGAGGATCCTTTTGTTAATGGATGCTGTTAATGCCTCCATTCTATAAATATTGATCATAAGCTCTTGCTACATGTTTAATGTGATAGGATTCGAGACAGACAATTGTTAGTTATTGCCTTCTGGGACGCTAGGAATTATATTTTCAAAAGCTTAATTGTAGGGGGTCTCTGTATTACTTTGGTAATTCCAGAAGAAATAACAGGAGGGGGTTAGGATCAGGCCGGGGTCTATTACTGCCTTTTAGGGCTTGTGAAATCCTGAAAGAAGGGGGTCAATCTGGGGCAACTCCACAGCATATGTACAAGTGCTGCTGGAGGCGTGGCGATTTCTCCAACAGGTTGAGAATCTATTGCCTTGATATTTCATCTGAACTGCTGGGGTCCGAGTACCTAACAAAGATTTTCCAAGAGAACTCCTGCCAGCTGATTGCTGATAAGCCCCAATGAATCTTTGTTTGGGTCCATGCCCAAATTTCCTCCGGAATCTGGATCCCCATATCGAATTCCCAAGCCTTTTTTATAGATGAAGTAGTATCTCCTTTCCATGCAAGCCAAGCTTGATATAGATTAGAGATAATGTGTGCTCTGACAGGTGCCCCATCTATTACCTTCTTAAAGATGAGTGCAGTCTGAGGAGGTGTTGAGACCCCAACACCCGATTCTGCCATAAGGCTTCTAATATAGTTTCTAATTTGAAAATATTTGAATCTGTCTTGCCAAGGAATTCCGTGTCTGTTGACTAGTGTTTCAGAAGAAACAATCTCTCCTTCCTCCAAAAAAATGCCATATCAAGTGTAGGCCCCTCGCCTCCCACCTTCAGAATCCCACATCCCACGTGCTAGGGAAGAAGGTATCCAGGTATGGAACAGAGAACAGGAGACCCCTCCACCTGATAGCTTTTCTGCCCCTCAAAATTTCAAGCCATATGCTCAAGGTGGAAGCAGTATATGGATTATCGCCCCAGGTCCTTTTGGCAGCACTTTCTCTTAAAGCCGCAGCTAGCCTGA
Organism: Neoceratodus forsteri; assembly: GCA_016271365.2. NCBI lineage: Eukaryota > Metazoa > Chordata > Ceratodontiformes > Ceratodontidae > Neoceratodus > Neoceratodus forsteri. The sequence goes on from CM028130.1 coordinate 1,116,918,594, forward strand.
TTACAGCGCATGAGTCCCTGAGCCCAGCCGGGTTTTAGTTCCACAGCCCCGGGTCTTCCTAGTGCATTTTCCTGCTAAAGCCGTAATTACGCCGCCCCTTGCCATACGTGCTTCAGCCTAGCCACCTCTCCTGATCCGGCTCCGTTGCTACTGGATCCCTTTGTGCCTTCCCACTAAATGCTGCACTTTGAAACTGTGTCCCTCGACTCCTCCTTGCCCCTTACCCTCTAGTTTCATCCTCTTGCTTTCTGCAACACTCTTCCCTCCTACTTGCCATTCATCCCTCCCCGTGCTCTGCAGTCCCTTGCCCAGCACCATGAAGCCGTTAGCTGCTATCTTCCCGTCCTTTCGCTCATTACCCTCCACCTCCTCATCAGTTTCACACCCTCCCTTGTTGTCTTAAAAACCCCTTACCTTCCCTTTCCTCTCTCTCCCCTAAATGTGATCTCCTGCCAGTACCCTCTGCCTATTTGAAGGCAGTATGCCTGCCTTTGAGAAATCGTAGTGTCTGTACTTGTACCACTGTACCTTGCCTGTATTATGTTAACTAAACTGACCTATTTTGTACTGTAATTGTGTCTCCTGGGTCGTGCCTGAAAATAGTCACCTGTTGGCTAGTGCACCTACCCGGTTAACAAAAACTAAATAAATAAAATTTTGACCTGTTTTTTAATCTCTCCCTCTGTCTGAGAAGTGTGTCGTCTAAATTTGTAAGGGCCCCTTCTCTTAATACCAGGTTCTTCCATTTGGACAGATACACCTTGGTCTAGCCAATACATGATTGTCCGTAGCTGTGCAGCCTGATAATGTAGTTCAAAGTTTGGTAATGACAGGCCTCCTTTTTTCCGAATTTGGAGAGCCGAGAGCCGGACTCTAGGTTTATGTGTGAACCCCACAGAAAGTGGGAGATTGCCCTATTAAGCGAGCTAAAAAAAGAATTCAGTATACGAATAGGGATTGTTTGGACCAAGTATAAAAACTTAAGGAGGATAATCATTTTTATCGCCTCCACTCTCTGCACCAAGAGAATGGGGATAGGAGCCCACTGCTCTAATTCTAGTCTAACTTTTTTTTGTTTTTTTATACTTTTTATTTATGTATTTTATGATATTACAATGCAATGCATAGATATTCCATGGATCCTGCAATACTTCATGTAGATACTTTAAACATTTGATATGCAGATTGAAATCCAGGATTACTGCTGTTACACGATATGGGGCAAAAAGCAAATATTAAATTTCCAAATGATTAAACAAACACTTTGGTTATTGCTGTCAATGCCTTAGACTAGTATAACTATTATATCAAATCCCAAAATTAGTTAGCTGCACACTTGCCTTGTGTTTTCACGTTTAATTAAACTCTAACTCTTTTCTTCAGTAAACTCCCTTTTGCATCCCAAAAGTTCCACAAAACAAAAGTTCAAGGTTTTATACTTGGGACCACTATAGAAAGTCACCATTATTATCACCAGTCCATATTTTAAAATTATCAAGTTTCGACTACTAAAAACGGTGATATTCTCCACGATGCTGAGTGAGAAAAAAATGAAACGAAGGTAACAGTTCCCATTTGGTCCTGAATGACAAAAAGAGAAGGATAGGTAGACTCACAGTTCAGGTTTTCTCATCTTCTGAATCGTTAGAGGAATCTCCCTCCCTTACAGCTTTTTCCGCTTCCAATTTCTCTGTCAATTATATGGCATCTTTGGATCCGTATACACATACACATGGTGATCCACTACAACTTGTAACCGGGTAGGCATATGCATACTCCTCACCCCAGACTCCCTATTACAATCCCTTCCTGCATCCTGTAACCTCTCTACCTGTCTAGTCTGCCTCTCTCTCTACCTGCTTAAGCTACTCTGCTCCCTATACCCACCCCTGCCTCTGCCACGTGGTACCCTTGCCCTGCCTCTGGCTAGCCCTACTCTCTACCCTTGCCCCATTTCACCTGTCCCACACCCAACTGGTCACCACCTCATTTGACCACTAGGAGTCGGTATTGCAACCCCATTTCTGGCCCAAACCCAGCCAGCTGTTATCACCTACAACCTGGATCCCTGCTCCCAGCCCAGCCCTACTCCCATCTGCCTTGATAGGGGATTGAACCTTGTACCCTGTCCACCAGAGTCTGCGACAGTACCACTACTCCATAGTGGTATCTACGCTATCAGAGGGAAACCAGAATACTTGTAACTCACCACTCTTCTACTAACAGGCACCATGCCAGGGTACCTCTTCCCCAAATATGGCAAATGGCCCCATCAGCAACCCTCGCACTTCTGATCTCCCCCATTCTACTGTCCTTCCCATTTTAACTCCCTCCAAGCAGCTTCCCAGCACCCCCAACAGTCTATCCTGACCCATCCTACATATGCCCCTTCAAGTCCACATCATCCTCCCTTACCTCCTGGTTCCATTTCCCTCACCTCTTTCCTCCTCTATCTACTCCTTGGCTCCCTTCTGGCTGCTCTCCCACTCCTGCACCCTCTGCCTCCACTCCACACACCTACTGGTGCCCCCAGCGGCGCATGACAAAACCCGCCTCTTAGCATTTATGCTGCCACCTAATCATTGCCCTACTCCTTTTGGCTGCAGGGGATATGCACCCTAACCCGGCCCAACCCTAACCACAGGCCCAGCCCACCCCCACCTAATCTCTCAACCAAGGTCCCCACCGCACTGGTCCAGGCTACTCTCCCGAGGCCTCGCCTTCTCCATCTAAATATTCGTAGCCTCGCCCCCAAACTTGATCAGCTTCAGGTCCTAGCTGCCCACCACTCCCCCAATATAATCATCCTATCTGAGACCTGGCTAAACTCCAGTCTACCAGATAATACCATTGCTATCCCAGGTTTCACTATCGCAAAGCAAGACCGGCCCTCCAGAGGAGGAGGGTGGCAATCTACATCAACCAGCCCTCCACTTCACAGTCTCTCTTACAAAAGCGAACCCAAAGCTTACGAGGCTCCTCGTGGTAAAACTGTCTCCTTCCTCTCTTTACCTGTCTTTTGTGGCTGGTATCTATTGCTGCCCAGGCACACCTACCACTGTAGTCACTGATCTTCTGAGCCAACTCTCATCTCTTGCCCAGTCAGGTGAACTATATGTCATGGGCGATTTTAACCACAACTGGCTAGCGCCCACTTTTAACAAAACACCTTATGAGATTACCGCTGTTAACCTTAGCCAAACCATACGGAACCCACACGCTCAAACCATAGGTCCGGAAATCACTTCCTTCTAGACTGGGCGCCACATCCCACCCACACCGCGTCATCAGTTCTGGCCTCCTCCTGACTCCATTAGTGACCACCACCTAATTAATCTTCTTGGTCCGCAAAATACACAGAGTTAAATCCCCTCCCAAATTCATATTCCAACGGTCATATAAATCCCTCAACCTCTTCCCCTCCTAGAAGACCTATCTCATTCAAACTGGATCCCGAGCTCAAGCTGCTCTAACATGGATTCAGTCCTTACACACTTCAGAACACCTTCCTTGCTGCCTGGGACAAACCGCCCCCACTGCTCGGGCGAGAGTCCACCAGGTCTCATCTACCCTGGATAACCCCTGAGCTGATAGCTTGCCTACAAGACGGGACAAGCCTGGCGTAACTACAAAGCCTCCCTCCTCCCAAGCAACCTCATCTCTAACAGCATGCTCCATAACAAGTGTACTAAGGCCATCTGCTTAGCTAAGGCTGAATATTTCAACAAAACCCTAAATGCTAATCTAGGGAGACCTTCAAAATTCTGAAGGTCATCAACTCCTTTCTCCCCAAAACAGCAAGCCCCACCCTCCTCCTCATCCAAAGACTCTCTCTCTCATCCCTGAAGGTAGCCTCTGAGTTTAATTCATACTTCACTACCTGCGCTCAGGCCCTCCTCGATTCCCTGCCTCCTTCTACCACTCCAACCCCCCTCACATCTATCACGACACGGCGCCACACTCATCTAGCCCCTCCAGCTGGTACTAACCCCTTTCCTTCAGACCCATCTCCCCCTCCGAAACCCTAGATGCCCTTCGCTCCCTGAACCCCTCCAAAGGCAAATCCCCAGACGGTCTCGATAACAAACTCCTCTTCCTATCTGCTCCCACCATCGCTACTCCCCTCGCCGCCCTACTAAATCTTTCTTTAACTACTGAATCTCTCCCCTCTGAATGGAAGCATGCCACTGTCCTGCCCCTTCCTAAAGGTGGCGACCCTTTCTCCACTACTAACTACCGTCCCATCTCCCTCCTCCCAGCCCTCGCTAAACTCCAGGAACACCTAGTTCTATCCCAACTCTCCCACTTTCTCTCCGAAACTAACTTTTTCCCCCCATTTCAGTCTGGGTTCCGAAAACACCACTCCACCACCTCCTTCCTGCTAAGATTCACAGACTCTATCCTCACTGGGATGGATAAAGGGCTGCTATTGCTGCTGCTATTTTCGATGACCTAGCAAAAGCTTTCACACGGTATCCCATTCTGTCCTTCTATCCGCCTATCAGGGCAGGATTAGCAGCATCCGCCACAAACTGGTTCAGTCGCACCTACTAAACAGAACCCAATCCACTAAAATAACGAACCATCTCCCCATCACCACCGGCGTTCCCCGCTAAATGATCTACCGATTCTTGCTCCTCAACCGCGATCCATATATGCATGAACAACACAGTCATTGTTTACCTCCGGCCGGACTCATGAAGAACTCACTTCCAAGCTCCAAACGGATTTCAACAAAATCCAACACTGGTTCAATACCAACCAACTCTCCCTAAATGCCAAGAAAACTGTCTCTGTGTCTTTCGGCAGTAGACCACGTTTATCCAAGCTCACCCCCCCTCTGATCTTCCATACCCTAAACAACACCACCCTCGATGTCGTGCCCTCCTTCAGGTATCTATGAGTTTGGCTCAATCGTCACCTCTCCTTTTCCACACACGTGGATGCCATCATCTCTAAACTGCACCCAAAACTTGGCGCCCTCTACAGGAACCGCTCTAGTCTCCGCTACCAGTCAGGCGTGAACTAGTCCTGAAAATGATTCTACCCACCCCGACTACTGTGGCGTCGTCTACAGCTCTGCCTCAAAGTCCATCCTAGCCCAACTAGATCCCCTCTTTACTTGGTTCTGCGGCACATGATGCCCCTCCGCTCACATCTTTCACGAGCTCTGGATCACTGGCCCTGCCATCCCTGAGCAACAGTGGCTTAATTCATAGTACCAAATTCACTTCAATTTCTGGCTCGGCTCCTCCCTCCCTCTTATCCTCCCTGTCCCCCCCACGCCTCAGGTCCGCTGACACTAGGCTGTTAGTCATCCCCCACCGAAGGACCACTGCCGGCCAATCGGCCTTCTCTTACCTCTTCCCTAAACTCTGGAACGGCCTGCCGGCCCAGATCCGTCACTCCTCAACCAAATGCTCCCTAGCCTCTGCACTCTCTAACTACCTAGCTCCAAACTGCAACTGTCCCTGACCTCCCCCCTCTGAGATAGTTTCTCCTCCCACATGCCCTGTAGCACCTGACCAATGAGCAGCTTGGCCACGCCTAATTGTCTGGCTTATCTACTGCCCCACACACTCACACTTACTCACTCTTCCTCTCCAAACATCCCCATCTCTCCTTTCTTCCTACAATGCTACGTTTTCTGCACTACTTACAGTCCTACTCCACTCCCTTCCCTCCCACCTTACCTTATCCTCCCCCACTCACCAAATGTTTACTAGTACACCCCCAACTTCACTCTCCAATTCCACTGCCCACTGGTGTTCACTGCAGCCCTAGTCCTGCTACGGGCACTCATGTTCTGTTACTGCACCATGGTTCTGTTACTGCACTTATGTAAATTTTTATGTCTTACCTCATTGTGTACCCACGCAGTGTTTACCCTGTCCCTGACGAACAAGTTCTGTACAGCTCTTGCTTGATTTGTACCCATGCTATGTATACTATATCCTCAATGATGATGATCCTATATGTAATCAAGTCCAAATGTAATCCCTCCCAACTGTATGGTATCTGTATTGCTCTGCTGCTAATCTCAACTATTGTATGTATAACTGCCTCTTCTGTAACCCCTCCCCCCAGGTCGCACCGGGAGACTAGCATCTTTTTGCTCAGTGTGCCTTTCCTGGTGAAACATTTTCAATAAATAAATAAATATCCATTTCCCGCATTAGTTGTCTGATCGGATCGAAGCTTTTCAGTTTCGTGCGAGTAGCATATGCAAGGTCCGGGAAAATCATCACCCTAGAACCTTCAACCTAGATCCCTTTCTTGGTACGGGCAGCATGGAGAATTTTTTATCTCTGACTACCGAAGAGGTCGTCTGCAGCATAACAGTCCTAGTTCCACCCGACTGGCCTGTAGCTCTACGGAGGTTGACCCGGTATGCTTTAACCAAAAGTCTTGTAAATTTAATTCAAAAGTGGTCTCAAACCAGTTGAGGAGGAAAGCAAGCAGATCTTCTCCCTCTGTCTCCTCCGGGATCCCCAAAATTCTTACATTTGCAGCCCTTGAATGATTTTCAAGTAATTCCAGACGGGATTTCAGGAGCGCCTGTTCCTTTACGCATGTTGCTGCCGTAGCTTGGGCCTGCTCCAATGTTTTCTCTGCTGTCTGCGCTGTACTAACTAATCCATCCATTTTTTGTTCCACGAGTAACATCCTGTCATGGTATGAATCCATTTTCTTATCTAGTTGTTGTACTGTCTTAGTTAGGTTTAAGACTGCAGATTGCAAGGATTCCAATGTTGCTGGAGGGGATTCGACTTCCTTTGGATCCTCGTGGTTTGGGCCTGTCGAAGTAGATTGTACTCTAGACGTCGCGCGTGGTGTAAAGAAGTTTGTTGTAGACTCGCTATTTTTCTTCCCCATCGTGGAAATTCTTTTAGGGAGGATTGACAAATGTATCAGAGCCTCTTTTAAGTACCTTTACTTAAAGTTCAGTTAATAAGTATGTTTATATTCAGTATTGGGATGCTTCCAAGGGAGCTCACCAAAGTGCATCTGCAATAGCCGACAGCTAGCCACACCCCTAGTCTAATGTTTTTTAAAGATTGGAGTAAAATTGAGAGTGAACAATTGGTCTAACCTGAAAACCCAGTTGAACTCCTAGGTATTTAATATGAGTTAGATTCCATCTAAAGGGAAATATCTGTCGGATCTGTTCCGAGGGCTCATATTGTACTTTTAAGACCTCGGTCTTAGACGTGTTCACCTTATATCTGGCTAAGAGACTAAATTCTGCCGGGCATATTCTGCCAGGCATGCCCACAAGTTCTCCAGTGACTGTTCTGGATTTTGAAGATAAACCAACAAGTCATCTGCATAAAGGGCTCCATGTGTCTCCCCCACCCCACATCCCACCCTGTATCGTCTCATCTTGTCTCAATGCCTGAGCTAATGGTTCAAGGTATAAGGCAAAAAGAAGGGGAGAGAGGACATCCCTGCCTGGCGCCATCTTGCAGATAAATCGGGTGGGAAACTCTGCCATTAATCTTTACATAGGCTTTTGAGCTGGTGTAGATATTATTTATGATTTTAATGAAGGATTCTGAAAATCCAAACCCACGAAGGGCTAGGCCCAAGAATTTCCATGCCACCCGGTCGGAGGCCTTCTCAGCATCTTGGCTCAGAATCATGCAGGGTACCCCTGACCAGGCAGCATGGAATAACACATGCAAAGATCTTTTAATGTTATCTTGAGTTTGCCTACCCAGGATAAAGCCTATTTGATCATAATTAATTAGCCCAGGCAGAACCGCCTCCAGACGCTTTGCCAAGATCGATGCATGAAGTTTATAGTCAGTGTTCAGAACGGATATAGGGTGGAAGGAGCTACATATGTAGTGTCCTTCCGGTTTGGGGATACTTGAAATAACTGCATAATTCCAAGTATCTGAAATACTTGCCCTAGTTGTGCCACCCTGCAGGCCCTCAACAAGGGACTATTTATCTCCTTTACAAAACTTAAAGAATTCTGGGGTATACCCATCGGGCTAGGGGAGTTTCTTTGTTTTCAGTCTTTTAATTGTGGATGTCAGCTCTATAGAGGTTATAGGGGTATCTAGAGATTCTCTGATCTCGAGTCAAATTCGGTAGTTTTAGCTTAGCTTAATAAGTTTCTATTTGTTCTCTGTCTGGTGAGTGTTCTGATTTATATAAATTTGTATAGAAGTCCCTAAAACTGGATAGGATTTTTTCTGGGGATTTCAATAGATGTCCCGTCTTGGGGTCTCTGATCTGTGTGACCGTGTTCCCCACGGTCTGTCATCTCAGCCGATGGGCTTAGAGGTGAGAAGCCAGAGGTCTGGACTCGTAATAACCTCTGACGTAAGTGTTGTAGTGCCTGCTCCGTCTTTACGTCACTTAATCTCTGGATCTGTTGTTTAACTTTTGAATATCCAGCAGTACGAGTTGTCTCCCTTCGCTTTATGATCCTGTAGGGCATGCAATTTTCTTTGGAGATCTTCCAATCGTTGGTTTTGTTGTTGTTTGAAATGGGCAGCATATTTGATACAGTCTCCCCTAAATACTGTCTTGATAGTGTCCCATAACACAGTGTCAGATACCTCAGAGGACTCATTGTCCTGTTGGATTTGAGCTAGTCTTAACAGTAGGCATGTCTGTAAATTCCTTTAAATTTAGGAAATAACTGTTAAATTTCCAGAGGGATTGACCCTTTTGACCTTCCAGTTCAGCCTCAACAACAATTGTGTATGATTAGAGAGAACAGACGGAACATGTCTACATTCCAGCACCTGGTTGTGGTGTTCTCCAGAGAACATATGTAGTCAATCCTGGCATATGAGCCATGGGGAAATGAATAATACGTGTATTCTTTTTATTCTGCCTTCTCCAGGCGTCTCCAGAAAGTCCCTTTAAATGATCCTGATTACTCTGCTAGCGGGTTTTGCCTGAAGGACCTAATTTTAGATGCATCTTTTGTTCCCAAATCTGATTTAAATCCCCACCTACTATTAACAGTCCTTGTGGTGTTCTGTGATTTTTTTTTTGTAGTAAAGAACAAATGACCTCTTTCGTAGAGCCCGGGGGTGCATACAAGGAGGCCAGTGTGATAGGAGCACTGTCCAAATTGCCTGTAAGTATAGCCAAGCGGCCCTCTGGATCTATGTAACTGGCTGTCCTTTGAAACTGGGTTCCTCTGGAGACCAGTATAGCAGATCCTCTTCTTTTTTCCTTCCCAAATGAGGCTGCTACTACCTGATCATAACGAAATTTCCCCAATTTCTGATGTTCAGATTTATTAAGGTGGGTTTCTTGTAGTAGAACAAAAGAGGGGCTCTGTCTTTTTATGGTAGACATAACTTTGTGTCGTTTTACCGGATTATTTAATCCATTAACGTTATGGGAAATGATTTTAATAATATTATCCCCATTTGTGTAAAGAGAACTATAAATCCTCAAATATACAGGATCAGACTCTCCGATCCCCAGCATCTTCTCTGAAATTTCCCAAGATACACCCTAACCGTCCATGGTGTTATTCAGGTTCCCCAAAGGTTGTAGTAAACCATGCCATCCTTTGATGGTCAAATGTAACTTGCCTATGGAAATTTTTATCTGAAACTATAGCAGGTAACAAACATCAACACCAACATAACACATGAACTTTAAAATCCTATAGGGAGGCACTAACTGAGCAGCCCTCACCCAGGAGTAAAATTATTTACAAAGTGACTCCCAAGGTATGGGAACAAAGTGTAATGTTCTAAGTGTTCGAGTAGTCAATACTCGAATGGGAGGAGAGGAGCCCAACGAAGGCTCATTCCTCCTGGACCCTGAAGCTAATGGGTCCTTGCCAGATGACATGGCTCATTATCACCAACACCATACCTGACAGGATATATGATGCAAGAGCACCATAGAACCTTGCAAAATTTTGCAATGTCTCCGAGGTTCTGACCCACCTCCCACCCCCACCAAACCTAACAATATTTTACTCTGAGACCCCGAGATTCAAGAGTCTCTATCGGCCCATTAAGGTTTCGTAATCAATAGTCTGCTCCTTTAAGAATGATGCAAGAGTGGGAATTTTCCATCGCCTCACTAGAGGGCTCCTGGTATCAGAATGATATGTCTATAAACATTTGCCAAGTTATACAGTCAATAATATTTTAAACCACTGTAGCATTTGTAGCCATAACTAAAACATGCGTTGAACTGAGAGCTTCGATTCAAAGGCGAGATCCAGCTGCAACTGTTTGTCAATACTCTCACATCATTTCACCTCAGTGCCATGTATCAACATAAAAGGGCTAAAATAGGGGGTATAAAGGACCCGAGGCTTCCTTTAACTTACTATAACTTGTTGCCAGATCCATCTAATAAAGCACTGTCCCTCTTAATAGACTGCCCATCTCGCTGCAATGTCCCCTGTGCAGGCATACCTCAACACGGGGCCTCAGCAGTGCAACCACCCCCTCACTCCACGTTATGGGGTTGGAGCAATCTACGATGCCATGGGGACCTCGGCACATGAGAAGATCTGCCCCTAGGCAGAAGAAGTTAATATTACTCCAGGAAGCTGCAGTTTTATTTTTCTGTTGCGAGTTTATGCCTCGTGCTGGGCTAATTTAAAACTGTATAGTTTCAAGTATTTTTCATCCGCGTCAGTCCAGCATTGCAGCTACATATACTTAATATGAGTGTTGTTACAGATATTTTACATTACTGGGGGAGTTAATTGTGGCTGAATGATCCCCAGTTGCAGCGATAGGTGCTCTCTTCAATAAGCATGTTTAACCCTCCATGGAAAAACCCCATCCCGCTGCCATAACCCCTGTGGTAACATATATCCATGCGAACTCAACAACACCACCCCCGCTTACTCCATATCGAAGGGTGGTAAATCCTCAAGGAGCTCCTACACAAAGCAGTCCCTTTTTATACCTGCAGTGTGGCTGATGCAGGGCAGCAACAGTTCTTTATTCAACCTTGAATCCCCCCCACCTTCATAAAATCAACACTGGTGCTTCAACAGTGGCCCTGAAAGTACACTCAACCCAGCGTTGCGTGGGAAGCATCATTCATAACCGGAGTGCAAGAAGGCCTGAGCATCCGTGTGGTCCCCAGTGTGACTACTAGCAATCTCACAGGATGGACCACCGCGGTTGCCGAGGCATCTCCCCGTGAGGAACACCCCAAATATCCTAGACCCCCAGTAATCCCCTCAGTGCACCTCGTTCTGGCCCATATCACCATCTAGAGGGAAATTGCTCCTCCACAACCTGTCCCATTTTCTTTTGCATCAGCCTAACATTACACCCCCCTAAACTTAGAGCGGGTGTTGTTACCGATTAATTTACGCTGCGGGGAAGTTTACAATGCCTGAGCGGTCCACCATCTCACCACAGGGAGGTCCCATTACCAGACAAGTGTATTCCTCCAAACAGAAGCCCTCCCCGCAGCCATGGAGCCTGTGAGTACATATACGAGCTCAGAGCCTCAACATTATCACCCACCCATGTAGTCTACATCAACGGAATTGAAACCATTAAGGATACCTTTACCCTTTAAGCGACCCCCACTGGGGCTCGGGATGGCCTACAGCAAATGAGCGATCTCTCAAAGCGATTGCTAGTGGCCTTGCAGGCGTGACCCAACAATCGCAGAGGGCGTTGCCTCCTCAAGGCACACTAAACACCAGAGCCCCCTGGCGATCCCGTGGAGTACTGTGCTTAGGCCTAAACCACTATCCCGGGAGGAACAGGCCCTTCATGCTAATACCGCCCATTGCAGAACTCCCCCAGACTTTGGCCTCCAAGTGGGGTTTCAACTTTAAAACCTACCTCATCCAACCACTCCAGCGGGAGTGGGGACCCCAGGTAGATTGCCATATGCAGGGTAACCCGTCACCGTGCAGTGAGGCAACTCGTCAAGATCTCTCCCCCCCCCACCTTCCCTACCCATGCCTCCACCAAACATTTGTAGAACGCAAGTCAATGCACTCTATATTCAGCGAGAAGGGTTCCAATGTGCTAAACAGTCAAATAATCCAATAATCAGAGCTTGAACCTTCGAGTCAGTGATTCCTCGGGAAGGAGGAGATGCAGGAGAAAAGTCCAGCAACGCGACCACAGTTCTCAACAGTTAGTTCCCTTCTTCAATTGTCAGTCCCTCTTTCTGGTAGCGTCTCCCCAAAGCCCTGTAAGTGGATAGGTTTATGTAGCATTTTCTTAATGTCCTGGAGTGTGGTGGTGGCTGCTTTCCTTTCTGCTCGGTTGGAGCTCTGGAACTAAGCTGAACGTCAGGGATTCTGTGGGGCAGTGGGTTGATCTCTGCAGCTGGGACCTTCTGAAACTTCATGCCCTTTATTTTTAAAGGCCTGGAGGGCCTCTTCAGCAGTATGGTACATTTCAATTCCTGTTTCCCAACGTACCCGCAGGCGTAAAGGGTACGGCGTTTGGAATCTGACATTCAATGCTTTCAGTTTCCTGAGTAATGGAGCATAAGCCAGTCACTGTTGCTGTATCACAGGGGGTAGTCCTGGTCGAACAGAGGTCGGGCACCATTATATTCTACGTGGCCCTGTTTCCATGAGGCTCTGATATCTTCTCCTTTTCGCGGAAGCTTGAGAATTTGGCCATTATTGATCGAGGCCTGGCTGTTGCCGATGTGGATTTGTGCACTAGCGCACAATGCGCTCTCTCAATTCTAAATGAGAAGGCCTGTGGCAGGTCAAGCATATGGCGCAGTAGATCTTCTGTGAACTCATTCATGTCTCCAACCTCGGCCGATTCAGGTAGACCATAAATTCTGAGGTTGTCTCGTCGTGATCGGGCTTCTAAATCTAGGCATTTGGCCAATATGTTTTCTTGTTGCTGTATTAAGTATTCCATCACTTTGGAGATTTGTATGAGATAATCCTCAGCTGTTGAGACACGGTCCTCCGTGGTGGAAACTCTGGCCTCAATTTATTCAAATCTGAGTGCAGCTTATTAAATTCAAGCTTTGTCTCCATCCTAAATTGTTTTATTTCAGACAATAACGTTTCAAATCTGGATCTAGACAGGTTATCCATTTCAGACTCTGTGTCTTCTCCCGCCGCGCTCATAGGCGATTCTCTCCCACTCGCAGCAGAGCTTGCAGGACTCAATCCTGGTTGATCGCGCTTCAGTTTCTCGTTTTTAGAACGAGGTCTTCTCGTAGGTGTATTTCCACTTTGCATTTTGTGCATATTCGAGTATATTGCCGTTATCAAAGCTGAGTGGAATCTATTTTGATTATTGGTGAAGGGGAGAGCTCTTCAGTTAGGTCGCCATGATGCTGGTGACATCACTGGAAGTCCTCAATAGTAATTTCCAATAAAACTCCCGCCACACTGGGGTGGAAGTTACCCGCCACCCCATTTTTAGTCTCCTCTGCCAGTCTGCCTCCTGTAAAATTATCTGTGCCTCCTGCTCCCACTGTCCTTTCTGGGATTGCACCGAAATACCCTTAGCTCTAAGTAATAGTGTGTATAAATTCGAAATGTATTTGAATTTACCTGTGATTGCCACCACCCCATACAGAAAATGTTCCCAATCTGAATATGGTCTAATTAAGTTTAATCTGTTATTAGAGGAGTTAATAAAGTGTCTAACTTGCATGAATCTTAAAAACTCTGCATTCCCCCACTGAAATTTTTCTTTGGCTGTCTGAAAGGAAATGCACTGGTCATTTTCTACGAGTTGGGTAAAACGAACTGTCCCTTTGGCCTGCCACCTAGTGTATCCCAGATCCAAGGTGGGGGAAAAAAAATTCTGATTCGGAGCGAATGAGTGACAGAGGGCCTACTCCCCTGGGGTGTCAGTTAGTTTCTTCACCTTAGCAAGAATGTAGAGGCCATGTTTCACCCACTGAATACTTATCTGCTTTTGATACTCTGGTGTTACTGGGTTGAGTGCTAGGGCAAAAAGAGGATTGCCCCCTGAAGTTTCATTTTCTATCTCATACCATCTTGAGGAGACTCTTTGTTTGGCCCATGAAAGTACGGGACCCATTTGAGCTGCTAAGTAGTATAACCAAAAGTCTGGTAATGCTAGACCTCCCTTTTCCCTGGGCAGATGCAGGATGGTCCTAGCTATTCTTGGTTTCTTGTAAAGCCATATGAAGCCCTGAGTGTCTTTTGTAATCCAGCTCCAAATATTTATTGGGAGTCTCAGTAGGAGACACTGGAATAAAAAAAGAAGTCTAGGTAACATTAATTTTTATGACAGATACACAACCTGCCAGGGACAGAGGAAGCTGTTTGCACCTTGCCAGATCTTGTATAATGGTGTCCCATAGTTTGGTATAGTTAATATTGAAAAATTTTGAAATGTTGGTTGAAATTTGGATACCAAGTATCTAATCTTGTTCCTGGGTGCCCATTTAAAAGGGAAAGTGTTTTTAAAGTCCTGTGTTATCCTCCCACTTGGTACCAACGCTTCTGACTAAATCCGACCTTTTCTAATAAATAAATTAAAAAACAATAATGTATATATATGGCTAACTGCACTTCTGGGGGTGTACTGTGTTGGAAGGACAAAAAGAAAATTCAAGGAAAGGATTGGCGAACATGTAAGAGCAATTAGAAAAATAGGAATATGGAATGGCTATGCATATTGAGAATGCAAGTGCACATGAGGAAGATACAGTCAGGTTCACATGGCTCGAACATGTAAAAAATAAGGCCAAGGGGTGGCAATAGGGAACTGTCTCTCAATAAATGGGAAGCCTTTCGGATTTACAGTTTGGGAGCCAGTCTGAATGAGAAAGGTCTCGATGACTGATTGAACTCATTCCATTTTTGATTAACAGGTAAAGCATGTGTAGTGGTCGTGATTCATCTCTCCCTGTATGGTATTTTTCAGGTGTCTGCAGAACTCTTGGATGGAATAGTCCATTCGTCCTGGACTCCAGAAAGAAAGCCTCTTAAGGAGATGCCGTAGTTAATAGTGCTTTCACTCGGGGGTGGGGGTGGGGAAGCTGTGGAGCACTCAACAAGGCAGACGTTCTGAATCTGGGCTCTGATCTACGACCATATTATTTGTAAAAATTAATCTTATTTCGTGCTAATAGCGAACTATCTTGGAGTCGACTGCATATTGGAATCTCTTAACTTTAAAATGAGCCTAAAAAAGCAACCCTACCGTACCTCCTTGGGGCTTGATTCTTACTTCAGCGGTCAAGACACTAGCGTTTCAGACAAATTGGGAGGCCCAGCTTCTGCCACTTCACCGGAACTAGCTCAACTATTCCCACTTTTAACTAAACTACAGGAGACCGGCGATGAGACCAACAAAAGATTAGCTGCAATGGAAAAACTGTTTACGGACCTTGAACTGAAGATTGCAGATAACTCTTCCGTGATTACCGACCTTACCAACTCCTCCGGCGGCAATCAGAATTCACCACGGGCCTCATCAAGGGCGTCAATTTCCTCCAGTCTAAGGTTGAGCGTTAGAAACCGGTCTTGACAGAGGAATGTGGTTGTTGTGGGCTTTCCCCCTTGCTTCGCCAGTCGCACAGAACTTCTGTCGACACTAGATTGAATGGTCTTTGAAGACTTACAGCTTTTAAACAGAGACATGGGAATCTCCATAGTGCAAGCTTTTTCTGTTCCCATGCGTGCATGAGGTCGGGGAAATTATTTAAATCTGCCATTGACAGTGATCATGACCCTATCCACACCCGAAGCTCGAATACCACTACTGCAAGAAGCCAGAAGGAAGGGAGACATTGCCTGGGAAGGAAATCGTCTGGGTTTTTTCCCCGACTTGTCATCACAGGCATAGGACAGAAAGAAAAAACTTCAAGAAGTTAAGAAAGCACTCTTGGCGAAGCGGGTAGAAGGCCCAAATGTTATTCCAGCACGGCTATACATAGTGCATGACCAGAAACCACACATATTCACTGATCCTGAGGTAGCATCTAATTTTGCTGAAGCGCTGTTCTCTCAGCAAGAAGATGGGACCTCAGACCAGGACTCTGTTGGAGAGTCAGAGTGACTGTACTAGCTTTTGCTCTTTATGTGTTCCCCAGGGGTGATACTTTTGTGGAGTTATTCTTGCTAAGTACTAGTTGAGTGTTTCAGTTATAAAAGCCTAAAGGGCAGTAAAGATCCTGTAATTTTTAATTTTTTGAAGTTGCAGCAATTCTTCTGTCATCAGCTGCCTTTCTCTTTTCAGTGTACACAAGATTGGACAGTATATACTGACGGTGTGCTTATGCACACAGCTCAGTTTGTGGACTGCATAAAATTCTAAGTTGAATATTTTGCCCCCTGCACGGCCTCCTGTAAGGGAAGCCTATGGGTGTAGGGTTAAACTATAACTAACGAGCTCAGACAGTCTTTGAATTAAAGTCCTGCTGTATGACCACCCCCACTACTCTAGTTGTAACCTGCTAATGGAGCGAAAGCTCGATATACTGACATGAGCCAACATCTGCGGTGAGAGCATCAGATCCTACGGTCTTATTGCCGTATATTGTTACTACTTCTTAATATGATGGAAGGACACTTGTCTGAGAGAACTTGTTGATATCCTATCTATACCTGTACAGTTACAAAAATAGCATAACCTCTAGTCATTGTCAGGGTCTGTATGTATTTATCTGCATCTCGCTTTATTGTATGAAGAAAACCAAAAATAAAGTATAAAAAATAAATAAATAAATAGTGCTTTCACTCTGTGAATCCTTAAGACATCCCAACCGAACACCCCTACACCCGTTCCCTTTGGTTATCTCGACTATTTTAAGGGATAAAAACACTTTTTTGTATAGAGTTTGAATATACTATATATTAAATAACTTTTGTATGATCCCCGTTTATGTTTTAGAGATCTCTCTATTGCATACATGTAAGTGCCATTTTTCAATTTAAGTAATCCAGTAAACTGGTACTTTTGAAATACACAGGCACAGTTTATCGTATGTAATGCTATGTGTGTCTTTTATATGAATGGGTAATAGGGTAGTTTTAGCAATTTTCCACTTTGTTGTATGAGTACTATGTCACTGTTCATTAATGATCAGAGGTGTGTGTGTGTGTGTGTGTATGGGAGCTATATAAGACTTCTACCCTAGTGGATGGTATCCTTTGATAAAGGTGAAATGCCATCATGAGGATTTTCTGCTCCAAACTGCTGAGTGTGTCTAATGTCTGGCAACTAAAAATAGACAAAAAGATAAAATTTCCTTTATCATTTTGCACTGAAGGAGTGCCGTGACTTTTGCTTCCTTTCGTAGTGCATGTACTTGGTAATACATGACGTGGGAAAAATTGTTACAAAAGAATTTTTAAACCCTACATGAACAAAATGTTTAATGCTGAGAAAGCAGCGTACATTGGTCACAAACTTGAACAAAGCAAAATCATGGTGGGCATTCGTAGTACAATTAAAGTCATACACAAACAAAACATTAAGAAAGTTACGCTTTATCTCCAAGAGGCCCCAAAGGGCACTGTGCATCCTACTACTTGCAAGTCCCAAGGGCCAACTTTAAATGTAAATAATTTAAAACTAAAAGTTTTAAACACGTTAAACTACTGTCGCCTCAAAAAAAACTTTAAAAACATAATAATTAGGTACAATTCTGCCTGCATCCCATTTATCTTTTATTTCTCCTCCCATTATTTATCACTTAGGAAATTTGCATGAATATATGATTTATTCCCTAGAGTTCGTTAAGTCCATCTGCCACTCTAGCTTACTCCCTACTTCGTCATAAACCTCAGTTGTGACATCACAATTTGTTGCTGTGGGAGTAACTGTGATATCACAAGCAGTGCTCTGTGACTTCAGATAGGGAGAAAGCAGGAATAGATAAACTCTTCAGGAGCAAAGATCCTGTTTTCATACAAATGACCTCAGTAATGAATAATGGGGAGGAGGAATACAGCACTAATAGGAAATTCCAGCTGGACTGTGTCTAAATATTAGATTTTGTTAAAGTTCTCCTGAGCGTGTCACCAGCTCTTTAAAAGCACTTCCTTGAAACAAACTCTTAATAAACCTGTTAATTTCATAATTTAAATCAGTGTAGTTTTTGTATTAGCCGTGAGCAAAAAAAGTGACAAAATCAGATAATTTTATTTAATCTCACTAATTGCTGACTTCCGAATTGCCAAACCAATTCACACAAAACTTACCAGACAATTAGCCCTCAGGACTGGGAAGGTAAACATCACATTTCACAGTCCTAGGGATTAAGATTGCTGAAGTATAAACTGTCAAAAACCCTGATCTTCCTGGACTGTCTCCAACGCTCATTCACACTAATGGGACTACGATGGGGGCGCTAGGACCCCGCGGGAGCCAAAAATCTTCAGGAGGGCCGGCGCCAGGATAGGACCACGCATGCATTTTGCTGCGAGACTAGCTCACGCTATATAGGCTATCTCTGCATTGACCCTCCAACTGCCTTAGTTCCTTTTCTCTTGCCATCAAGTGCGCTCCGATGACGACATCGCTCGCCTGCTGGGAGTCAAGTCTTCATCTGTCGACAGCAGCTATAGCTGTTCAGTATTCGACTAATTTTACATTTACTGTTCTTTTCTTATATAAAAAAAAGAAGAGAGGAAGAAATTCTTAGCCTACTATCAACAGAGTCGACCTTAGGCGGTAGCGGTGATGGTAGGGAGACTTTGTTTAAAGCTGTGATGGCAGTGGGGCTGTGTCTAGTCTGCTGCCCTTTTCGGAGGAGGGTCCAACCACAGGCAGTCCGTTGCTTGGGGGGGGGGGTTAAGAGGACAGTCTGCCCAAAGTACAGCAGCAGCGTTCCCGACCTCGATCGGGGACCCGGCTCCGCTTGACCTCAAGCTCTTCTTCCGCCTGTTGGTGGAAGAAGAAATGGCGCCACTCGAGGTCACCCTCTGGTATGTCTGCACGGGGATCATCAGTGGTGGTGAGCAGTAGACCTGACCCTTTGGTGGGGTCCTCTGAGGCCCTGTTCTTAACGGCTGTGATCTTTGACACTGGGCCCCGTCTCTGTCCTCGATGGGGCTCTGGTGAGCAGTTTCACCTCTGGGCTGCTCTTTTAGAGCAGGGGGTATGACGTTTGCCCAGTTGATTTGGCCAGTTGACCTGGTTCTGGGGCCTTCAGGCCTCGAGCCACTGGGCCATAGCCAAGTCAGGGCGGGCAGGATAATACTGATGCCCTCTCTGGTGCCAGTGTCATCGATGCAGACCCCGTGTGCCTACCCCATCTCACTTTTTCCTCTGCAGGGGCCGGCATAGGTACCTCTTTCCTTCTCCCCTTTTTTCCTTCAGGTCTAGGGCCGGTGTATCTGACTCTGTGTGTGGTGCCGGTACTGCGAGTGGTGTCTGCGCCATGAATGGTGCTGAACTCCTCGATGCCATTCCAGGTGATGGCGTCTCTTGTGGTTCAGGCCTGGACCTGCCTTTTGGGGGTTCTTCTGGGGGTAGAAGTGGATCTGGATGAGTCTCTCCCTGTCTTACTTTGTTGAAGATTCAGCAGATGACTTATTTTAGAGGCTAGAATGCAAGCCTTCTGTATCAGCAGAGCCTGTGATGGAAGATCTTCTTTTCAGTTTTTCCTCAGGGATATGGGGTCCACCATAACATTTCAGACTTCTTCTGTGGACCAAAGCAGACTTCTGCATCTGGAGTTCCTTCAGTCCTCAGTACAAGTACACCCTGTGGAACATACTAAATTCAGTGGTCGAGAGCCTTCGGACTCTACCACTCCATTGATAGGGGCATATAGCCCAATAATCAGCTAAAAGCTTTTATAGACCCCTGTGACACTGCCCCTAGGGTGGTTACCATTGGCAGCAGATGATTAACATCTCATTGGCAGTGATGATTGGTTCAGCACTCAGATTGTGCTCTGGAGGGGTCTCAGACTCCTGCTGTCCCCTCAGAGGGACGGCACCGTCGTCATTCTTGTAACAGGTTGTCCTTTCAAGGTAGAGGCCTGGAAGCCTTTGTCAGAACCAACTCCTCAACTGCAAAAAAAAAAAAATACAGCAGAGGGCATAGGGCCCGAAAGCACCTGGTACCATACTCTTGAATCTGGCCCAGGTCCCACCTCAGCTGTCTGAGATGGACGTCTCTCCAGAGGTAGTGGGGGGCACCTGATTTGATTTTATAACTAGTGGAAATCCAATCTAGCAGATGTATGAGTCATCAGGATTGTCCGAGAGGATACTCTCCCAATTTCACAGAGATTTTTAGTAGATCCAGGTGGCAGCCCAGTCTGTTTGCCTCTCTGTCAGACCCTCTTTCCTCTGAGATATGGGGCCTCAGAGCAGTAGAAGTTGTTCCACTGTGAGTTGGAATACAGGGTCTTCCCTTGTCAATCTTCACCATTCATTACCATTCAGAAGACGCCCTGGGGCGAAATGGATTCTGGAGCAAGGTCAGTCTTGTCTGGTTTCCATACCCAAGGGCACCACTACTGTTAATGGTACTGGGCAAGTGGTCTGTACCGCTCCAGAGACCCGTCCAACCCGGGCGGTGTTGTGCAATGTCAGGTCCATAAGAAACAAGACTGCAGTTCAAACAACATGAAGTCTTGCTATATTATGACATATGCAGTATAACCCCAGGTTAGAACTGCTCCGGAAGTGAAAGAGTTAACTTCCATGCAGGGCATGGAATCTTGAGCGCGAGCTCGGTTGAACACTCTGTCTGTTGAAGCTCAAACTTAAACTGTCAGATTCTTTACTCTGCCTCACTGAACAGTCACTCTGGAGATTCCTCCTGCTGCTTGGTTTGTTTGTCGGTTTTAAAGTGTAATTCTCGGTTCATTTTACCGAAATTTAACCATAATCGTCGGTTCAAGCTCTGTCTGTGGTATTGTAAGTAATAGATAGGCTTACTTTTATTTTTCTTCTGTGTGGAACTTGTAGCGTCTTTTCGGTTCGGTTTGAACCGATCAGAGGGATTTAAAAATTACTTTCTAGCCCTTTAGAGTCACGGTTCCCAGTTCTTATCGGTTCTTAAAAAGCGGATTTTTATTACATTTTTTCCACGACCGTGACACGGTTGGGAACCGATAAGAGAGTCTTGCTTGGTGGATTGCCGTTAAGCGGGCAAGTTTTGGTTAGGCTGGCACTATGTCTAGAAACCCAAAGAAAAACGGACCCACTGGGTTTCAGCACTGTGGCCTCTGTGGGAAGCCTTTGCCAAGGCTGACCCACACACCATATGTGTATATTGTCTGGGGTTTGACCACCTCAATGCAGACTGCCAGATTTGTAAGAATTTTCCTGCTGCCACCGTGGAAAAAAGAGTTGGTAGGCTCAGGGAAAGGGAGGCCAAAAAGTCCGCTGACCTGGATGGCCAGCCCGGTTCAGTTCCACCCGAACCTGAGGGAGTGCCCTCTGACCAGGGCGATGCTTCCTTGGGCAAACGAAGAGCCAGCTCTGAGGAGCCGGTTCCAACTAAAAGGGCTAGAAGGTCAGCTAGTTTGGGGCCAAAAGTTCTTTCTCCAACCGCTGAGGAAATAGCCAAAGCTATTCAAATTGTCCAGTCTTTCCCAGTTCCAGTCCGAACCGGCACCATTGGGTAAGCGCCCGGTTCGGTCGGTTCCCTCGGTTCAAGATTATGATTTTGAAGATTTTTATGAACCAGGGGAAGGGGAGGAGGGGTACGAGGAGAGTGAGTGTGATTTTGACAGTCTGGATGTGCCCATTGAACCGGACATCTCTCCAGACAGACCTTCAGGAGTATCCCCTCCCAGGCTATCTGAGTCCCCTTCTCATTTTTTGTTTTACAAGAAAGTTGCTGACACTCTGCAACTCCCTGTTGAGGAAGCTGTTGATGATCAAGAAGAGCCTCATTTTGTGGAAATGATGGATATTCCAGAGTCTAGGAGACTGTCTGTTCCCTTGCATAAATCTTTTAGGAAATAGTAAAAATTCTGAAAACTCCTTATTCTATCCTCCCTGTGGATAAAAGGATGGACAGAGGTATGCTTTATCAGGCTCTGATACGGAGTTTCTATCTCAGCAGTGCAGCCATGTGGGGGTAGTGCAGGCTGCAGCCTGTGACAAGGCTAATATTCCTCTAGCCTCTCACCCTCCTGAAAAGGATTCCAGGAGGATGGATGCCATGGCAAAAAAGCAGTACATGGCAGCATCTTTGGGACTCAGACAGGCAAATTATATGGCTTACGCAGCTAGGTACCAGAAATCCAGGTGGGATACTGTCCTGGCCCTAGCAAAACAGGCCCCTGAACAGCTTGCCAGGGAGCTGGAGCAGGTGGCTGCGGATGGTATTGAGGCATCCAAGGTGCAGTTTCATGCTGCTGTAGACTCTAATGATGTTTCATCTAGAGTTATGGCTACATCTGTGTCTCTTACGCAGAATGGCCTGGCTCAGATGTACTGCCCTGTCACAGGATACCCAGTCTAAGGCTATGGATTTTCCTGTTGTGGGAAATTCTCTGTTTGGGGAGCAGACAGAGAATTATATGAAGAAAATGGATGAGTATAGGACCACCTATAGGAGTGCACAGGCCAAAGAAAGGCAAGTCACTCCTCAAAGGCAGCATGTCAGGGGCAGGGGCAGGCCTTTCATAGGCCATTTACCAAGCCCAGGCCTCCTCTTCTGCTTATGCCCAGAGGGGGTTCTTTAGAGGAAGGAGCAGAAGGGGTTCTAGTAAGCCTGCTTCACCCTCAACCCAAAGCCCCTGCAAAACAGGCTCCTGATGGGGTAGCCAGGGCCGATTCTCCACTACCGGTGAGGGGCAGGCAACTTACTTTGTCCAGGACTGGAAGTCTTTAACATCAGACAAGTGGGTCCTGGAAGTAGTAAGCCAGGGACTGGTTCTCAACTTCAAAAATTTCCGAAGATGAGAGCCAGATCTTTTCACCTACAAACCCATCAGAGGCACTTGCCCTGGAAGCAGAAGTTTCTGCCCTCCTGGCTCTCAGAGCCGTGGAAAGGGTTCTACCCATACACCAGGGCAAAGGGTTGTACTCCAGGTACTTCCTTACCCCAAAAAAGACAGGAGAATGGTGGCCCATTCTGGATCTCGAGTATCTAAACAAGCACCTTTTAAAACCAAAGTTCAAAATGGTGACCCTGGGGATTATTTTACCCTCTCTAAGGCCAGGGGACTGGCTAGCCTCCCTGACCTCAAGGATGCCTACTTCCATGTTCTCATAGAAGCTCCCATCAAAGTACCTCAGATTCGAACTGCCCTCAGGCCATTACCAGTTCAGAGCAATGCCCTTGGCCTCACCTCGGCTCCAAGGGTGTTCACAAAATGCCTGGCAGTAGCAGTTGCTCATTTAAGAAGGCAAGATTGCCATCTTCCCTTATCTGGACGACTGGCTCATTGTAGGCCAGTCTCCAGAACAAGTCAAACTTCATTTGCAAGTAACCCAGCAGCTGCTTACATCTCTAGGTTTCCTTCTCAATCTTCAAAGTCAGTTCTGGAGCCTGTCCAGCTTCTCACCTTCATAGGCCAGAACTGAACACAAAAACCAGAGCCTTCCTTCCTCTGGAGAGAGCAAGGACCCTGGTGTCTCTGGCCTCCTCTTTCACCCTGCAGGTCTCTCGACCAGCAAGGCATTTTCTACAGCTCCTGGGGCACATGGCTGCTTCTACAGCAGTAGTGCAGGAGCGAGATTTCAGATGAGGGACATTCAGTTCCATTTGAGAGCCTTTTGGTCTCAAGGACGGATCCCCTAACCAAATTGATTCCAGTGACTCGAACCCTGATCCAGGCCCTTCAGTGGTGGCAGGATCAGAACAATCTGAGACAGGGGTCCCTTCACCCCAGTCTCATTCCTTGACCCTTACAGATGCATCCCTCTTGGGGTGGGGAGCTCACATGGGCGACCTTTCCACCCAGGGCTGTGGTCCCCTCAGGAATCTCTGCTCCACATCAATTTGCTGGAGCTCAGAGCAGTTTTCTAGCACTTCAGGTTTTTCCACATCTGTCCAGAACAAGGTAGTTCAGGTCAGAACAGACAATACCACTACAATGTGGTACATCAACAAGCAAGGGGGCACTCGGTCTACGGCCTTGTGCACCGAAGCAATGAAGTTGTGGTCTCTGGCTTATTCTCTGAATGCCTCCCTTACGGCAGTTCACCTCCCAGGCAAGGACAATGTCCTAGCAGATGCTCTCAGCAGGATTTCCCAGGGCCATCACGAATGGGCACTGGATCCCCTAGTACTGGAGGTAATATTTGCCAGATGGGGCACCCCGCAAATAGATCTCTTTGCAGCCCCAGACAATCACCAACTTCCCCTTTTTTGCTGCAGGCCCCCAGTGTTGGGCTCAGTCCCTCTGGATGCCTTCCTTCTCAGTTGGGAAGGGAAGTTTCTCTATGCTTTTCCCCTTCCCTTCTTTTCAAAGTGCTAGTCAGAATCAGATCTCAATCCTGCAAGATGATCCTGATTGCTCCAGATTGGGCCAGGCAGCCCTGGTACCCACTCCTCATGTCCTAGCAGTCCACCCTCCCTATGCCTTCCCAGGAATCACAACCTGTTAACCTGTGCCCAGGGGAGAGTTTGGTATCCGAACCTCAAATCTCTCAATCTCAAGGCTTGGCTCTTGAAGAGTTAGAGTTTGCTGACCTACACCTTTCTCAAGGTGTATTGGATATCTTGAAGGCTCTAGGAAGCCTTCCGCAGGGCTACCTATAATTCAAAATGGAAAAGATTTTCCATATTTTATTTATTTATTTATTTTAGCTTTTGTTGACCGGGTAAGTGCACTAGACAATTCCTGACTATTTTCAGGCACGACCCGGGGGAGGGGGATACAGATGAATGCCAACTGACCTTGAACCAGATTAAGCTGTTGGTGGTATTTTTTTCAGTGAATGAGGGAAATTTGGCCAGGACACCGGGGAAATTCCCCTACTGGCTGCTGTCTGGTGGCTAGTTGGGAGTTTGCTGACGTCACGCTGCATGATGGCAGCATTACAGCACTTTTCGTTGGGGATGGAGGACGAGCTCAACAAGGTTCCTGAAACTACTTCATTTTCAGACTCACCCATATTGTTTGTGGATACTCCCTTACTGGAATCAGTACCGGAAACAATAACGAGTCTCTCAGAGGTGGCTGGAGATATTCAACAAGCGGGGAATTCGGCAGCTGAAAAGCATGGAGTTGCAGCATCGCAAACAGCTTTGTATGTTCCCCTCGATTCCAGGGACTAGCACAGAGTCGAGTGTTCAGTCGGAACTACCTTTGCAGGAACATGATGCGACTGGGACTCAGTTTTACAACCCGGACGGTAGTGCATGAGTTATGCGACAGCGTTTTGGACTACAGAACAGGCTCACAGGATTCTTCTCTTGACTGGTCTGAAGATGTGGCTCTCCAGGGGGCGGGATGGCGAAAAACCGACTCAGTCGTTGGATTCTGACTCGGACTGGACTTCCTTTTCCACGGACTCTTCTATCACTGAGCATGCACCAATTCAGCATCACTGGGCCCAGGTATTCTTGACACTTCTCCATAAAGCGCTGTTTTCACTGAGGGTGGGGAGAGTATTTTGGTTTCTCGAAACCAACTACCTCCTTTACTGATGCTGCGGGTTTGTAAGGGACAATGTTGAATTATCCTCACAGACAGGGGTGACTGACTCCCACACCAGGCCTCCTATGTCAGACTCTTCAAAAATAAATTAGAACAGGCCCGGCGTAATGCTGTTAGGATCCGTTATAAGGTGGTCTCCCAGAGCATCCAGACGGTATTATGTATTTAAACAACTGTTAAAATTCTCTATGGGATTTTTGCTTCAGACATATATGCCTTAATTCACATTTCAGGTGAGGACTCCTTTGATGTTAGCTTTCAGTCTAATACCCTTCTAGACAAATTTTTGGGATAAGTATTCTACCCTTAAGGCCACCCTGCTTTGGACCCCTTTTTGTTATACCACTCACTAGACCTCAAATTAGTTATGTTACAATCATGTTCTGTGAAGGGTGAATATCAGTGATATTTATCATTGGTTGCAGTCTAAATGTGACATTTTGAGCCACCAGAGACTTTACTAGATTCTGAGGGCATTTGGACGGAGGCTGGAAGTTCAAAGTAAAACTTTTTAGTTAATTCAGACATAGTACATCTTCCCAATAGTTTCTTTTAGGTAAAGATAGGGAGTATGTTTTATAGTGGACAACAGGGCCTGCTATAAGTGTGGAGCTAAACCCATTTAAGTAGTGTTTGTGATATGTTAAAATGCCCTTATGTGGAGGTTTTGGCCACTCTTTAGATATGTGTACTAACATTTTTCAGTGCAATCTCTGTGAATGAAAAGGGCCATGCCTTTCACCAGTGTCTATGAGCCCTTGAAATTGCACTACAGGTTGGGATCAGGACGAGCTACTAAAAAGCTCAGGCAAAAACATGGTCCTGTAGATAAAACTGCCTCTATGCCTTCAACCTCTTCAGTAGCAGACCATGTGGTAAACCCTAACACCACAGGGCCTGTCTTTAAAGCCCCATATTTCTACAGATAATCATATTTCCAAACCTTCTGCCTCTAGTAAACAATCTGTTGGCCTGTCTGTCCTCCCCATTTGAAACCATCAAAGTAGGAGTCTTACTAGGGCCTCTATAAAACAATCCCCATAGCTCCCTTGCCTACAGAGAATTTTTTCCCCTCTTCAAAATGACCCCAGGAATCAGACCTTGAATCTGATACCTCTCATGTATCAGACTTAATTACAGAAGATGATGAGAGTAAGACAACAGAGCTAGCGAAGAAAAAAAAAAGAAAAAAGGGAAAAAAAGGAAGGTCAGTCAAAACATAGTCCTTAAACATTTTTTTGATTCCCTATGTCCATGTTAAAATTAGCCTCATACAATGTTTGTGGTATGAAAACATTCAAAGACATTTACCTATTTTGATGTATTAGGGTCTCTAAAACTGGACATAATTCTTTTGCAAGAAACCAGGGTAAAATCTCTTTTGAAGTAACACAATTGCAAAGAAAATGGATTTGGGGTCCATCCTTCTGGACATTTGGTTCAGATGTTGCTGACAGGCTTGGGATATTTTTGGAAATACATTATTTAAAATATCTCGGTAATGGACCTTAGACCTGGTAGGATTGTTAGTTTAGATTTTTCTTTGGTGAATATTCCTTTCGTTTGATCAATTTATATGCCCTCAGACAAAATTATCCCGAAAGAAATGTTTGAAGATGTTAAACCCTTTTTACTAACTAGGAAACATATTATTTGGGGGGATTTTAACTGCTCCTCGATACTAATATGAATAAATTACTTGGGAAAAAGATATATTGTGATTCTAATTTTCTTTCTAAATTGATTAAAGATTCAGGTCTTACAGATGTTTTAAACCTATACCCACGGGAGGTGAAACATATTTTAGATGTACTTTTTCAACCCGCATTGATATGTTTTTGTTTCCGATATCTTTTCAAAAATTGTTCTGTTTACCTACTGAATTTCGGACCATAACATCTTATTAAGTAATCTTTCATTAACCAGACTCCCCATATTTCCCTCCTTACATTGTAGATGGAGATTAAACACTTCTTTTTGCAAGATGAAAAATCTTTTCTAAATTGGAAAGCTTTTTGCTGCTAAATTCTCCACTATAGGTTTATTTGATAATCTTTTGATTGGTGGAGTCGATTGAAAATTGAGATTAAATCCTGTTTATTAAATGGGGTAAACTTAAAGTAAACTCAGAATATCTTCAGTATTTAATACATAGAAATCAACTATATAAATTAATGTCCTTACTGCCTAAAAACGGTCCTTACTTCATTCCCAAATAACAAATATAAAAAAATTAATGAAGGATTTTCAATATGATAGGGCAAAATCTCTAGATTTGGAATTCAAATATGGGATTAAGCATAGTCCTATGTCTGACCCTTCAGGCCTGTAAAACCCGTCTTACCAATACTGTAATGACAGGACTTATTAATTCTCAAGGAATTTAGTTACTACTGAGATTGGGATATTGTCTGTTGTTCAACAATATGTACAAGAATATTTCTCACTCTCACCTCGTTATTATAGAATCATTTCACTTAATAAACTTCCCATCATACCTAAACTTCCAGAAAATGTTCTTCAATCATTAGTACTTCCTATCACCTCTTATGAAATTCATGAAGTCATACAACATTTGAAGTCTGGAACTGCTCCAGGTCTGGATGGCATACCAAATGAGTTCTATAAGGCCTGTTCTAAATATATGGAATTTTTTTTACCTTTAGTATTCAATTCAGTTTTGAATATCCCTTCTGCTAAAACCTTATCTACTTCACTTATGACCTTTTTATATAAAAAGGGTGATAAGAGTTTGATCTCTAATTGGAGACCGATCAGTTTATCAAACACTGACTATAAAATATTGACTAAGATCTTGCATAATAGATTACTAAAGGCTGCAGAAATTTTAATCCATCCAGCTCAAACTTGTTCTATACCCACTAGAACCCTACAACAAAACCTGTATTTAGTAAGAGATGTTCTTTCTATGTCATCACAAAACCCTTCAGTTTCAGGCATTATAGTGGCTTTAGATCAAGCAAAGCTTTCGATACGGTATGTCACTCCTATTTGTATTTTGTCTTAACTCATTATGGCATTCCAGAAATATTTGTTAAATGGATAACTAACCTATATAGCCAGGCAGTCACTATTCCACTATGTAAATGGACTTATGGGTTCTGAAATTACAAATTAAGAAGGTGTGCGGCGAGGGTGTCCTTTAAGTCCTTTACTGTATACTTTTATTTTGGACCCAGTCATTAGGAGTATTGTCTCCGACCATCAGATCATGGGACTTTCCCTTCCCTTGGTTGGATAAAGTAAAGATTACAGCATTTGCTGATGATGTTACTGTTATTGAGCAAATGTCTTCTCATTACAGAGAGCATTAGAGATTTTTCCTTTTTGGACAATTTTCAGGTGCATCCTTGAATATAGGAAAAAGCTTTATAATACCCCACACACTACTCCTTCAGTAGTCTCTACCTATTTTGATATACCTGTATCACGTATTCTCAAAAATATTGGGGTGTGGTTTGGAGTTGAGGATATGGCTTTATATAATTGGGAAAAAGATTGGAGATTGGAGAATCAAGGTAAATCTCTGGAAAAGCTGGACCTTTAGTAAACAAAAAGAGTAGAATTATTAAACAGTTTTATTACCCCAGTTTACATACATAAGTCATGTTTTCCTCCCCTATTTCTATAGAAACTAGATTATATAGCATTTTTTCAGATGCTATGGAAATCGACTTAATCCTATAAAGAGAGAATATACATACCTTCCTAAAAGGATGGAGGCCTTCATATGATTAATCCTGTTGTTTTTTCATTCTATTTTTTGTTCTCATCCTTTTCTTTCATTTGGACTCAGCCCTCCTTAACTTGGCGAGTTCTGGGTCCAGTCCATTTAGCATAAATATTTCTTAAATGGTCTGTATTTCCCCAAGAATCATTTTATCTGACTCCTTACCTAATTATGGAATTGCCACACTTAAGAAACTTTATCAGTGGAAGATTCCACTGCAGAAATTACTTACATTATCTCGGAAAACTTTTATACTTATATTATATATGAAGTTCAGAATTACACTGATTTTCCTCTGTGTATCCCCACTAAAATGACCTTGGCATTACACAAACTAACGGATTACAGAATCCCGTTAAAACCTGGGATGTATATTTGGATGTCAGCCCATGGAAGATTGGGTGTCAGGGAAATTTGAAATATAAACCTCTAGATGAAAGGTATTGTTTGAAACCACAATGTATTAACCTAGAAGAGAGTCAACAGCATTTTTTATAGATTGTATAGATAGTCAGGCTTTCTGGTCATGAGCAGCACTTCATTGGAAAATGCCCATCTTTCGTCATTAACATATAATACTCTCATTTTGGGAGATTATGCAGGGTTTGGAAATGTATCATAAAAGTACCTTACACGTTTTCTTTGCTTTATTACAGTATTTTCTATGGCAAGTTCCGATGTAAATTTGTGTTACAACAGCAACAGATTTCTATTCAGTTATACTTTGAGTCTGTTCATAATGATTTACTTTCTCTGTCTGCAACTGACAGAAAGTATCATTCTAATGACAAACTGATTGTTTTATGAAACATTTTCCTATGTTGATGAAACGCTTTTTTTCTTTTGTGATATGTACCATATTGCTCTTTACTTTGCCTTTTTGTGTGGATGTTATGTTTTCTCAATAAAACTTCCCCTACTCTGATGAGGGTGGGGAACCCTTCCATGAGGCGTCTGGACTGGGTTCAAGAATGTCTCAGTCGATGGCAGGAGCAGAGGTGGTGTATGATGGTCTTAAGAGTCTACTGCAATGCTTAGAGGTTGCATCTGATTCTGTTAATGTGCTACAATCCTGTTCCAATGTACCTATTGAGGAGGCGACTCAGTCAAGCAATACAGATAGCCAGGACTGGAATATGGAACTTTCGAATATGATAACAGACGAAGATAAAAAACGAAAGCGTCCGGAAAACGGGCAAGTAGTTTTTACTGGTATGGCAAAAAAAAGCACTAAGCAGAATACTGCTGACCTGATAGACGTGAATGCTGAAGCTCCAGTTTCGGAGATGGAAGGAGATTCTTTCCCCTTTTCGGCTCGTTATGCTTCCTGGTCCCCGGAGAGAGCGCTACAGGAGGCAGGTTGGATTAGGACCCCCGAAGCATGGATACCGGATCCCCTAGTTCCATTACCGGGAGCAGGATCAGCAAGCCAGACGGAACGTTTACCTGAACAGGCCAGCATAGGGACAGTTTTCGGAGACGGACCAGAAAGACGCTGGGCTACTCTTCTCCTACTGAACCCCGGAGTCTGGGTTTGTTACAGCCAAGGATGGAAATACTGAATCGGGAAAAGACGATTTGAAACTGGAGTACAAGAGGCATCGACACCTGTAGTTTCTGTGGACTCTACAGCGCACCATCGATGCAAGGCCGGTACAAACTACAAGGACATAGCACTTCTAGCTCTACAGGTACTGTTTCACCTAACCCCCACCAGTACAATCCACTAAGCAAGTCAGTTATGCTTCCTTTTAAAAAATTCAGATATTCCGATCAAGCGTTTTGTTGCCCGCATACATTACAAAGGGGTATGGAACTCCCCGACCGCCATTATGTGGGTAAAACTTTAATAATCAGTTCTTTAGGAATTAGTCCTACAGATGTTTTATGCTTTTATTCATTCTTCGGGGATCGAAATTTTGATGTTTCCTTTAGAACTGCTGTGTTATTAGATAAATTTGGGCAGCTTATTATACTGCTCTAATGGATCCAGTTTGGAAGCATTTTGGTCATTCCTCTACCAGACCAAGACCAAAATTAAAACTGTTCTTTTTTGAAATGAAGGAGTCAATGTGTTGGACATTTTGTATTGGTTGGAGCAACGCTGTACAGTGACTGGAGTTCCACATGCTGTAATTGATGATAATGGGTTTTGGGCGGAGGGTGGAAATTCAATGTGCAGCTTAAATTACTGAGGCTGGGTGCAACATCTCCCTAATTGTTTCTACTTAGGCAGGGACCAGGGTGTATTGTTTTATCCAGGCCAACCACGTTCCTGTTATAGATGTGGTTCATTATCTCATTTAAGTTCTGATTGCGATCAATTGAAATGTGCATCATGTGGTATGTTGGGTCATTCGTATTATCTTGCAAGGTCCCTCCCACTTGTAATTTATGTGGTGATCTTTCGCACATTTTGAGGCCTGTCCGTTAGGCGTATAATACAACAGATTATACTGAACATGATTCATATATAGCTAAATCTTCAGCTACTGCTGGCGCCCCCAAGGCCCAGAGCATATTATTAGAAGTGGGGACAAAAACCTCTCTTTACCACAGACTTGATGTTTCTCATTCTTCTGAGATTTATCAGATACAGTTGACCCCTCTGACTTCCAATCCATGGAGCTTCCGGTGTGTGATGCGTTATCCACCATTCCTAGTGATCCAGTCCAAATTTGGAACAATCGATCTCTTCCCGTTGGGGAGGTTGTAGAATTAGAAGATAATTCACAACCCACTCCCCAGCGACTCGCCGACTCCGCTCTAACAACGGGTAGACCTAGTATCTATACCTCCCATCCCGGTTTCTAACCCATATGAACCTTTACAAAGTTGGGGTGATGCCATGGAAGAGGAAGAGTTAGTGAACCCTTTCTTTCTCCTTCTATGGCTACTTCAGTATCGCTATCAGTAGCTAATACTTCAGGATTCCTGTAAGAAAAAAAATCAGTTAGGAAGAAGAAAAGAAATGAGGTGGTTATCTTTTTTCAGTTTTTTTTTTTTCTTTTCTTTTGTTTATGTCTTTTTTACGATTAGCCAGCTTAAATGTCAATAGCATTCGGTCACAGTACAAACGTACTGCAACTTTTTCAGCGCTACAAAGTTTAGCTTATGATGTTTATTTGTTACAAGATGTTAGATTATATACAACTGAGGAAGCCACAACAGCCTCACGGAACTGGGGTTTGGGGCCTTCCTATTGGTCTTTAGGGCAGGATCTCTGTTCTGGTATAGGTTTTTGTTTCAGTTCTTCAACTTTTCTTTTGCAAAAAATAGTGGATTTAGTTCCAGGAAGGGTATTATTATTAGACCTTTTATGGTATGACTTACCGTATAGACTTATTAATATCTATGCACCACAACAAAAAGCTGCCAGAGTTCAGCTTCTCCGTTTGATTCGACTTATTTTTATTAACTAATCGGATCATTTTATGGGGTGGAATTTTAATACCAGCCTAGATACCCCCAAATAAGAAAACTTATTGTGATGCTTCTGCTTACGTACTATTATTAAAGAGACAAATTTAATTGATGTACTAGCTCAATCCCTGTTCCTACTTTCACAAAAGGGAAACTTACCTCCAGAATAGACTTTGGTTTTGTTCCCAAACTATTGGGGTTGCGGCCGGTATCACTATACCTATGGCTACCTCAGATCACAATTTAATAGGATTACGGATACCATTAAGGGAAGTTTTAGCAGGGTCCTGGGATTTGGAGAGTAATTCATCCTTATTAGCACTTCCTGAGTTTCATAAAGGATTTCTGGACCCACTTTTTAGATCGTATCTCTGTAGAGATCCTTTATGATTCCATGATAGAATGGTGGAATAATACAATTATATGTGGTATCTTATTTTAAATATTATGCTAGATTTTTAGCTGATACAAGACACCATACTTCTAGCCTTTTAAGAGCAGAGTTATTGGAATTATTCTCTAAATCCCATTTGTATAATATTGATTACTCTGCTCGGATAAAAGAGGTTAAAATTGCTCTAGCTAAAGAACAGTATAATAGACAAAGAACTATTCTTTTTGAACAAAAATTTCGTACCACCGGACGCAGTGCCAATTCAATCCTTTTGATGTGAATAAAGAAAAGTTTAATAGTAAACAAATATGTCAATTACGGGATGATCAACAACATATAATTACCGGACAAAGAAAACTCATGGAATATGTGACGAATTTTGTTAAAAAAAACCTTTGAAACTCCAGTTGTCGAATCGCCTGACATGACACTTCTCTTACAGGCATTGGATGTACCCACTTACGGCGCCACAGAAGCATGAAATTTAGCGCCTTTACTTGAGGAAGTAAGCAGGTTATTTTTAGTTTCAAGGATAGATGGCTCCTGGATCAGATGGTCTTTCTGCAGAAATTTATAAATCTTTATGGCAATTTATGCCAAATCAGTTACTAGCTAGTTTTAATTCCTTTCTGAGGAAGATCGGCTGACAGACCAAATGATACGAAGAGCTGATGTTATTTTTGTATAAGAAAGGAGATAGAAGTGACCTGAAAAATTGGAGGCCGATTACCTTACTTAATACTAACTATAAGATTTTTTCTAAGTTGTTGGGGAATAGGATTTCTAAACTTTTACCATCTTTGCTTTCCTCATGCCAATATTGTTCAGTCACTGGCAGATCCATCCAAGATGCCTTACTCCTAATTAGAGAATTGTTTTCCCAAGGTCAACAAGGAGCTCTTCAGGGTTATTTATTTAATTTTGACTTCTCTAAAGCCTTTGATGGAATTTCTCAGGAGTTTATTTGGTTAACTCTTAAAGCTTATGGGTTCCCAAAAATCTTTGTTAATTGGCTCATTTTATGTTATTCTTTAGCTTATGTTAGACCATATATTAATGGTAGAATTGGTTCCCTTTGTTATATCTAGTCTGAGAGTAAGACAGGGCTGCCCTTTAAGTCCTTTATTATTTGTCATTGCTTTAGATCCCATAATTAGGCTTCTTTCTAAATCTCCTAGACTTCTAGGTCTTTGGTCCTGACAGTAATATTCAAAAAATAATTTGTTATGCAGATGACTTATGCGTTCTAGTACCTACTGTCTTGGTAGGCCACTTATTATGTAAAGTATTACCGGTCTTTTTGTCAGTTATTGGTTCTAGTTTAAATCTGCAAAAGAGTGTATGTTTTAATTTGACTGTGTCTGTAGAGAGTGCTTTCTCGATTGCTGGTATTAGGGTAGTGGATTCTCCACAAAAATTATTAGGACTTTATTTTGGTGTTCCGGCCATGGCTAAATATAATTGGGAACTATGTCTGAATAAAGGCAGGAATAGTGTATTAAATGGAACAAGTGGTATTTAAGTAAAAGAAATGTATTTTTGATCAAAACCTGTTTATTACCAATATTTTACATGTTGCACATATTTTTCCACTACCTAGATGTTTATTCGCATTCTTCTCAGTCCTTCTTCTTTCTTGCTTTTGGGGCAGCCGCTCAAATCCAATTAAACGTAATATTTTACTACAGTCCTACCGACAGGAGGTGTAACCATAATTCACCCAATAGTGTTTTTACTCAATTTTTTACCACTAACTTGAAACCTTTGGTTACAGAATCTTTGTTACTTTGGACTCCTCTTGTACATATGTCCCTTAATGGGATTTTTCAAGAATGGAGTGTAGGTGTCTTTCTGCATAAAATAAAAGACGATATGTTTTATCTTCAGATTGGGCAATAACGTTGATATGTTAAAGACATGGCATGTAACTATGATGGTTAAACTCTAACCAGAAAACAGTTATATGCAAATATAGTTACATCTCAATTTACAGAAGACGTTTTTCCAGATTTTACACCGATAGAGCAGAAACAGATTGGTAATCGTTTAGTTGATCCACGCATCCCTATAACAATGTGGGATATTGGTTGGTTAGGGGTACACGGTAGAATAAATGTACGTGGCAATCTGAAGCACAAACAAATATCAGAGAGATATTGTTTCCGAGATTCTTGTACAGACTCGATAGAAACGATGTTTCACTTATATTTCTCCTGTCCATTCATCCTTCGATTTTGGTTTTTGTGGCGCCGACATTTTTGGAGTAAAGTATGGCGTCAATGGGATCAGAGAGCTCTTTTTTTTGGTCTTTTCCCAGACACTTGGTCAACATGTAACTATAGTACTTTAAATATTGTTGCAATTGTAATATTATACTGGGTATGGCAGGTCAGATGTTGGTTTTTATTTCAGCAACGCTATCTAACTCCTGAGGAACTATTTACGAAAATATTAACCTATATTGATTGCTTTAAAGAAGGAGAAAGGAAAATTCTCAAAGCAAACATGTGGGAACGTTATTGGAATTTCTTTTGATTTATTGTTTAGTTCATTATGAAATGTTTTTTCTTTCAATTTGTGTTTTCCTTTTCTTAAGACCTTTGTTGACTTTTTTGTTTGAATTTTTGAAGCACTGATGTACTTATTTTTTGTTCTAAAAGTCTGTAAATATGCTTTGTTTTTAAATAAACATACCCCTACTCTTTTCGATAAGTGCCATGGGATCTTTAACATCCACCTGAACTACCACCATTCCAGGCAGATGGGACCTCGGTTTAACGTCTCATCCGAAAGACGGTGTGCTGGTAAACATATTTCCCCAGAATCTGCTGGTGTGCCCACGATCCGGGATTATTTGGTGCATTTGAATTCCTTGGGGCTGAGACCAGCTACCCTAAAAGTGCACTTGGCAGCTGTGTCTGTCTTCTTGTCAGCAGGTAAGCCCTCTTCTTTATCAGCTCACCCTGTGTTCTACAAGTTTTTTAAAAGGTTGCTTCTCACCAATCCCCCGTTCAGGGATCCTGCCCCTGCTTGGGATCTTAATATTTGCATCGCTCAGCTTATGCAATCCCATTTTGAGCCATTGTCTTCAGCAGAGCTTGACTTGGAAAACTGTATTTCTGGTAGCCATCACCTCTGCCAGGCACATAAGTGAGCTACAAGCCTTGTCAGTGGAGCCTGATTTCATCTCCTTTCATAGAGATAAGGTAGTCCTCAGGACTAACAGGAAGTTTTTGCCTAAGGTGGTTTCAGACTTTCACCTTAATCAGTCCTTGTCTCTCCCTGTGTACTTCACTGACCATTCCTCCTCTGGTGAGAGGAGATTGCACAGTTTAGATGTCAAAAGAGCCCTTAGTTACTATATAGAACGTACCAAGGGTCACAGGTTCGAATCCCTCCAATTGTTCCTCACCTATGGTGAGGTTGGTAAAGGGAAACCTGCCACTAAAAGATCCATTGCCAGGTGGATTGTCTCTTGTATCCAATTCTGTTATGAAAAACTGGGTAAGGTTCCTCCCTCAGGCCTGAGGGCTCACTCTACCAGAGGTACAGCTGCATCTCTGGCTGCTGCCAGGGACATTCCTATCCTAGAGATATGTCAAGCAGCTACCTGGAAAACAGTTCACACTTTTACTAAGCATTACTCCGTGGATATCCAGGCTAGGAGTGATGCTCGATTTGACACAGCTGTGCTTCAGAGCCTATTTCCCAAGTAGGTTCTGTCCTTCCTCCATGGAGGTACTGCTGTGTAGTCTGCATATGTCATAATATAGCAAGACTTCATGTTGTTTGAAGAAAAAATTACTCACCTTAGTAATGTTGTTTCTTCTAATGGAGTCTTGCTATATTATGACCTCCCCCCCAGCCTGCCCCTCTCAGAACCTCTGTTTTTGGGATGTGGGTGGGCAGTGCAATGTTGGCACTTCTTTAATGCCCACTTTATTTCACCCTTCTAGGGTGCTTAGGTGTTATGCTTAAGTTTTCTTCTTGAATCCCCCGACTTGAGTCTTTGTTTTGGGATCAAGATCAAAAAGGTGTTTTTGTAGTTAGTAGCCAGCGGCTAGTGTAGGTTTACGGCTTCCACACAGAACCTTAGTGAGTTTTTGCTCGTAAAGATCTGACAGTTTAAGTTTGAGCTTCAACAGACAGAGTGTTCAACCGACCTCGTGCTCAAGATTCCATGCCCTGCATGGAAGTTAACTCTTTCACCTCCGGAGCAGTTCTAACTTGGGGTTATACTGCATATGTCATAATACAGCAAGACTCCATTAGAAGAAACAACATTACTAAGGTGAGTAATTTTTTCTTATTGCAGATCTTGTGAGTCTGTGGATCTGGCCTGCATTACCGAGACCTGGCTGGATGAAAATGCTGGTCCAGTTTTGGAGGCAGTGATTCCAGCTGGGTACTCAGTGTTGCACCACCGAGGCTGGACCCTGGGGGAGGGGTTGCAGTCTGTTTCAAGACCCAACTGGGCCTCACAAGTGTACCAGCTGAGGGGGAAGAGTCCTTCGAGTGTACTGTAGTGGCAGGTATGGGTTGTAGAATTGTTCTCATTTACCGTCCACCAGGTGATGAGAAACATTTTCTACAGGAAGTAGCTGACTTCGTCATTGACATGGCATTTGAATCACCCAGGCTGATGGTCCTGGGTGACTTCAGTGCCTGGGTCGATGACGAACTCTCGCAGTTTGGACAACACTTCCTCCAATTAATGACATCTTTGGCCCTCACATAAGTGGTTACTTTGCCACTCCAAGAGTGGTCACTCCTTGACTTAGTTTTCTTCATGGGATTGAGGCCTTTGACGGGGGTGGAACCTGTCAGTTGGTCTGATCATCACACTGTGGGTTCAGTTTTGCACCCCCTTGTAGGCCTACCCCTGTGGAGATGGTGAGGTACTGCTCTTTACGTAGATGTTAACTCTACAGGCCTGGCAGCGGTGCTTGACCTATTGGAGTTTTTGGAGTGAGCTTATGATCCAGATGCCTTGGTGCTGGCCTATAATAGGGCCATCTCCTTGGCTCTCTATCAAATTGCTTCTTTCCGTGTTCATCCTCTCCCCTTCGACCTCGGTCTCCATGGTTTGATGGGACCTTGAGGGAGATGTGGTGACAGGGGCAGGTTAGAGCGTCATTGGCGGAGAACTGCCCTTGATGTCGACCATCTTTGACTGATGGAATGCTACCAACTCTCATCATTCGCAGTCTCTCATAAGAAGGCAGAGTTCCTGTCTGGGAGATTACTGCCTCCAGAACCGGACTAGCTCAGCTTTTTCGAACTGTTAACAGACTGTGCAACCCAGCCTGTCTTCAGGTTCGGAAAGCCTTTTCACAAATAGAGTGTGATGAGCTTGCTCGCTTCTTTGCAGGTAAGGTGGCTGACATCAGGACAGAGCTCCATCCTGCTCCTCTATGGGAGAAGCTACAGATCGGCATTTGGTCACATCCTCCGGTCGCTCCTGGAGTTCCTTTGACCTGCCTGAGTTCATTGATGTCATGTGGTTTCTCTATAGTATGCGCCCTACTTGCTGTAGTTTGGATCTGGGCCCAACTTCCCTGATAAAGGGTTGTCTTGATACCATCGGCCCTGTCCTAGCTCTTTGGATATGGGTGAGTTTCCTAGCTCCCTGAAGGAGGTGGTGGTGATACCCCTCCTGAAGAAAGCTTCTTGGACCCTGGCTGCTTTGCTAACTACAGACCGATCTCTAATCTTCCCTTTGCTGGAAAGATTATTGAGAAAGTAGTGGCTGCACAATTGGAAAACCATTTAACCATCCATGACATCTATGAACCACTCCAGTCTGGTTTTCGAAAGAGGCATAGTACTGAGACAGCACTGGTTCAGGTGCACAATGATCTCCTGATGGCTAGAGATCAGAAGAATCGTTCCATCCTCATTTTTCTTGATCTCTCATCAGCCTTTGACACTGTGGACCATGGGGTACTTCTCGCGCGCCTGCATTTCGTCTGTGGCCTGTCGGGTACAGCCCTCAGTTGGTTTAGATCTTTCCTCACTGACAGAACTCAGAGAGTGGTGTCGGGGATAAATTCTTCCTGCCCAGTCTGTCATTTGGGGTTCCACAGGGCTTGGTGCTGTCCCCCATGTTGTTTGCAGTGTACATGCTGCCCCTTGGAGACATTGTAAGAAGGTATGGGCGGAGGTTTCACTGCTATGCTGATGATACCCAGCTCTACCTATCTTTTGCACCCGACCACGATAGAGCTCTCTCGGTCTTTAATAGCTACCTCACTGAAATCCAGTGCTGGATGAATTCAAGCTGGCTGAAGTTGAACTCTGAGAAGATGGAGGTAATGGTTGTGGACCCGGGTCGTAGGGGAGAGGGGATGGGAGCTGGTCTTCCCTCAGGTTTATTTTTGGGAGGTGTCCAGCTTCCTACCTCTGAACAGGTGCGGAACCTGGGGGTGATTTTTGACAGTGAGCTGACACTTCGTTCACAGGTGTCGGCAGTTGTCAAACTTTCCTTTTTACCATCTTAAGAACATCGCCAGGATTAAGCACCTTGTTTCGCCCACTGATCTGCCAACATTGGTCCATGCCTTTGTGTCCTCACGTCTTGATTATTGCAACTCCCTGTATCTAGGGCTTCCTAGGGTTGATATTCGCCGCTTGCAGCTGGTGCAGAATGCTGCGGCCCGGTTATTGACTGGTACGTTCTCATGCCTGTCATATTTCGCTGGTGTTGTGTGATCTGCACTGGCTGCCAATTCAGTGGTGGATCACCTTTAAAGTTGGTCTTTTGACTTACAAAGCCCTACACGGACAGGGTCCAGACTACTTGAAAGAGCTTTTGGTTCCCTACTATCCTAAGCGATCTCACCGCTCGGCGGATGAGGGGTTGCTAGAGATTCCGAGGGTTTCTTTAAAATCTTACGGCGCTCGTGCCTTTACGTATACTGCTCAGACCCTCTGGAATTCTCTACCCCGTCCTCTTCGTCAGTGTGCGTCCATGGAGGAATTTTAAAAAAGGCCCTGAAGATCTGTTTGTAGTCAAAGTTTTATTTTAATTAATATTATAATTTTAGGAGCTCAGATTATTATGTATTGGTTTTATTTATTATATTGTCAGATATCGTAAGGTGCCTTGAATTTAGAAAGGTGCGATATAAATAAAGCTTTATTATTATTATTATTGCTTGGATGTAAGCTGGAGGCACGCAGCCGCCACGGGAGGTTTTTTTTTTTTTTTTGTGAGAGGAGTCGGTGCCAACGGCACCACCCCCTAGAGCGACGCACTACATGGTGCCAGGGCAGCTGCTAGGTCAGCAGACCCTCCTCCCTCCATCCCAGTTCTGTTTCTCCTTCCGCGAGGCAACACCTGCTGCGTGGAGTATTCATTTCTGCTATTAGGCCTTCTCCGAAAGCGAACCTTTGACTCCGTCCCAGTTTGACTTCCCAACGCCGTTTACCGTAAATACTGTTCTTTTTCTTTATTTTGACGGTGCCGGGAGCTTTTCTGTTTATAAGTTAATTTAGCATAATGTCTGGTTCGGGAGCTAAACGTAAGTCGAAAGTGGGCCGTGCCCATATGCGTTAGTGCTCCTGTGGCCAGCATTTTTCCATTACAGGCCATCATGATGTTTGCCTTCGGTGCCTGGGACCTAACCATGATATGGATAGAAACGGTGCCTATTTCTCGATGGACCGCCATGTTCTCGAAGTCCGCGCATTCAAAATCAGCAAGGCCCCGCTGACTTTTGGAGGACGGCATCTCTCTCTGGCCTCCCAGGCCAGGTCCCTAGACCCTTCCTCCAGGTCCCCTCCCAGGCCTATACGGTCTGGTGAGGAGGAGGAGGAGGTCTCCTAATCTTCAAGCCTTGCCGAGGAGGAGGCCTCTTTCGCTGTGTCGGGGGAATGCCGTGGTCCCTCCCGAGGCCGCAGTGGGGACACCGCCTCGGCAGTCGCCTCTTTGGAGGTGCAGGCTCCCCCAGTGTTGTGGCCCACGGTTGCTGGGTCCGGCATTGGTGGACCCTCGACACTGCCATCCGGCACCGTCTCTGATCCCGGCGCTGTTCGCGGTGTCGGTGATCGGGGCGGCGCCGGTTTGGTTCTTGGCGCCGTGGGCCTGGTCGACTCCATGGGCGGCGCTGTGTTGGGTCCCGGTGCCATGGGCGGTGCTGAGACTTG
The DNA here is from genome assembly GCA_016271365.2 of Neoceratodus forsteri. Lineage (NCBI taxonomy): Eukaryota > Metazoa > Chordata > Ceratodontiformes > Ceratodontidae > Neoceratodus > Neoceratodus forsteri. The sequence goes on from CM028130.1 coordinate 1,116,959,831, forward strand.
GCTGGAGCCACGGGTCGGGTGGGGCGAGGCTTGGGAGCTGTGGGTGGTGCGCTGGGACTGGGGCGGCACCATGGGCGACACGCGTTTCTTAAAGGGACTCTTGGGGTGGCCAGCAGCGGAGGTCCTTCTGGTCGACTGTTCCTGAAAGCAGACAGCTCAGATGGGGACCGGTCTGGCTCCCCGATTCTTCGGAATCTGAGTCTTCTGTGGAATGCGGTGTCAGGGGCCCAGTGCTCTCATTCCTCAGTCTCCACAGCAGTCTTTCTCTGAGGACTCCCAGACTGGGGGTGGCCTTGGGTCCATGGGGGGGCAGCTTGGGGTTTGGGGAGGGGACTGTCCTCCCAGAGGGGGCTGTGGCAGCTGCCGTTTCCGGTGCTGCTGCGCCTTCTCGGGGTGAACTAAGGGTCTTGTTTTCGGGGGGCCTCCCCCGGGAGACCTCGGCATCGATGGGCCCTGTCTCTGGCGTCGAGGAGGAGGAGGGTGTCCTCTGAGTCTGAGGAGTTGAGGGGCCGAGGCGAGGGGCGTCAAGTTCTGCCTGCTACCCTTTGGGGTGTAGGGAGGAGCCGTAGCGCCGAGCCCTGCCTCTCCCTCTTAGGCTTGAGAGACTCCTCCGATGGCATTGCTGTGGGTTGCCCTTCTGGATCCATGCAGCCTCAGGTGTGTCACAGGGGAGATTCACCTTCTAGGCTCTTCCAGAGTTTGCATCCCCAGGGTTCTGTTCTGCAACCTGGTTTGATATCTGGGATCCCGCCAGCTCGGGCTCCATTCCCTGGATTCCAGAGCCTTAGCAGAGGTAAATTGCCTTCTCATAGATGCCCCTCTCCCATTCCTCTGCAGCCACCCCCCCCTCTCTTCCAGGCCATGTCGGTCCTATGGGCCCATTATCCTGGGAGACGTTCAGAGGCACCGCGGCCTTCCTGCCATATGTTCGGATATATGCATGAGCCGGGCTTTTTTCGCGGCCTCTGCCGCCGCAGGAGTCCTCTGGGCATATGAGTTCCCTATCCTCCTTGACTCCCTCATCGGATGGAGAGGAACCCTCTGCTCACCTCTCATCTGACGCTGATTTCACTGAATATTAGCGGTTCCTATTGAGGATGGTCGGGGATCTCCGTATCTTTTATGTCAGACGAGACGATACTGAGCGGGAGACATGTGAATTCCTCAGTGAATTCAGTGCCCAACATTTGGCGATGCCATCCTGGCCTGTTCCCCTCCAGGAGGCATCTCTCCGCTCCTGGCAGTCTCCAGCCAACCATATCCTGCCCTCGGTAGACTGCAGGAGGTGGTATTGTGCCCCATCTAAGTCCCTAGGTTCTCTTCCCAACCGTCCTCGGGAATTGGTGTCCCTAGAGACTCCTTCAGGGCACGCCGCAAGGTGCACAACCGATCACCGGGCTCCAGATTCTCTACAGTTTGATCGGTTGGGGCAAGAGTGTTCTCTTCCTTTCGTGTGATGCTGTGTATGCATCACATCAGGTGCACGATGCTGCCTACAACAGGCATCTATAGTCAATGCTATCTCAGTTTCTAGCACTAGTGCCTGAATGAGACAATCTAGACAAGCCATTGCCCTCTCTGCTATAGGTATGTAACTGGCAAAGCACCAAGCAAGGGCATCCTATAATGCCAGCGAAGTGGCTTCCAGACTTGCGGGGACAGCGCTCTGCATTAGGCGGACGGCACGGCTTTGTCTATCGAGATTGTTACCCCTGGCCCAGCGTAGGGTGATTCGCTCCACCTTCCGAGGAACATGCCTCTTTTCCACCAGGGCTGGGAGGCTCCTGCAGGGACTTCCTCCATCTGCTCGGCCTTCGGCTTCCTGTCTTGTAAGGCCAGGGTCTCTTCCTTCTGTTTTTCACTAGCAGGAGGCTGAGGGTCTTGTTCCCTCAGGGTTTTCCTAGTCCCCCTTTGGGGGGGCTTGGTACTCACCCAAGCAGTAGTGAATGGTGAAGATTGACAAGGGAAGATATGGAAATTACGTACCTACCGTAATTCTTGATCTTCTCTTGTATCTTCCATTCATTACTGATACCTACCCACCTTCCCCTCACGGGCCTCCTTCTTCAGCGTCTCCTCGTCCCTCATTCCTTCTTCTTTTGGCCTTAAAGCCTAAAAATTTAAAAAAAGGAAAACTTGACTTTTCCGTTCTTCTCAGAACGGATCGATTTATTTGAGGAAGGGAAGGGAATGAGTAGAACTTATCCCTATCCTGAGGGAACTCTTTCTGATTGCCCCTAGGTGTGACCTCTTGGCTCCTTTTTAAGCCATGTTGGTCAATTCACAGTTAAAGAAACCATTCCTTAAATGGTTAGGTTCCTTTTTCTAGATCCCCCTCTGGCATGTCTCAATCTCCTATTTGCGTCAGCCTCTGCTGGTTAAACGCTGTCCTGGCACTCCAATTGCCTTGAACTTGTGATCTGTTTTGCCTTGCCTTTGGGGAGTCTGACTGAGTTCCCGCTCTGTTCTTTTCCACAAAGGGGTGCCCTCTGTAGGGCTTCAGATATGCCCCCTCTCCCCACACACATCTGTGTTGGCACATAACAATGTGCTAGTGGATTTCCTTCCGCTTCCTAGTTGGGCGCTCTCCTTTGGAACAGATTTTCTACCTTGGCAGTCTGCGAGCTCTCAGCTGTAGTGTAAGGGGTTGGGGATGATGGAAGGTGCCGAGAGTCTGCCTTTTGTGTTCAAGCTGTGCAAAGGTTCAGTTGAACCTTCTTCACTAGTTCTTCTAAATGGGATTCTTGCTCCTCTCCTTGGTCCGAGCTCAGCCTGCCTGCAAGTCAAATTCTCACAACTTGGCAGCCTCCTCCTCCCAACATCCCTCTCTCTCTCTCTCTCTCTCTCTCTTCTTCCTTCTTCCCTCTCTTCCTTATCTGTTCCTCCCTCTGAGCTGCCCCAGGAGTGAGGCCTGCAGTTCCATAGGGTAGGTTTTTCCTCTTTTCTGTGTTCTATCGGCTTATTCCTTTTTCACTTTGTATCCTTTCCTTTACCTATCCCTCGGCTCTCTTGCCTCGCTCTACTTTTCTTATCTTTATTTCACTTCTCCGGTTGACAGAACTGGGATGGTGGAGGAGTCTGCAGTGCCTAACAACTGCCCCTCGTGCACCACGTAGTGCGTTGCTCTCAGGGGGCGGTGCCGTTAGCACGACTCCTCTCAAAAAAAAAAACACCCGTGGCGGCTATGCGCCTCTGGCTTACACCCAGGCAGTAATGAATAGTGAAGATACAAGAGAAGATCAAGAATTATGGTAGGTACGTAATTTCCATTTCCTACTTCCTTTGCTTGGTTCCAAGATAACAGGCGGCATGTGCCCATTTCTTGACCTTGAAAGGTTAAACAAGTACCTGTTCAGGAAGGAGTTAACTACAACCTCGGTATTCAAGCCTTCACGTCCTGGACATTTGGCTCTGAACCAGCCCATCCGGGCTAGAACCTCAGGAAGCAATTACCAGCTTCTCAGTCACTTTCTTCCAGGAGGGTTTCTGATTCAGGGAAGGTGCCAGATTCACCTTCCCAGCAGCTCCCTTTCATAGCAGCCCTCCTGGATACCTCCAAGGTGAGGGTTCTTCTTTTGGAGAACAGAAGAAATTACATCTTCAGATGTCTCGTTACTTCACAGAAAGCGACTCTGTCCGGGCCCTTTTCGATGCAGTGGATGCCGGGACATATGCCTTCATCCGCAATAAATAGTGGTCTCCAACTATGCATCCTCAGTCCTCCACATAAATGACAGAACCTCCAACAAAATTACTTACATGGTAGATGCAGCTGGCCTGCCTTCTACTAGGTCTACCCTTACCCTCTAAATCCCAGATCACCATCACCACAGTTGCACTCCTGATCGGTTGGGGACTCACTGTCAAGACCTCCACTTTCAGGTGTGGAGCCAGGAGGAGGAGCATCATCTTCTCATATATTCTTAGAGATGATCGCTGTCTTATATGCTTTCCAAGTCCTGAAGGAGGCCCTCTGCCACAAAGTGATCCCACTTCAGACAGATGACAAAATTTTGATGATTTCATCAACAAGCAGCGTGGAGCACTCTCCTACCCTCTGTGCAGGAAGGCCGTGGGGAAGTGAGAGTGGTTCCTTGAGCACGTTGCGTCAGTTCAATCATTGTGCAGTTGTGATTCAACAAGTGAGGCAGTCTGGATCTGATCCTTTCTTCGTTCCCTCTCAATGCAAATCAGTCTGTATCCTGCTTCAGAAATCCAGACCCTGATGTTTTCTGTCTGGATGTATTCACTGCAGTAGACAAGATGCTCCTGTACGCTTTCCTTCTCTTCTCCTAGTTCAGAGGGTGCTGCTCAAGTTGTACGCAAATGGGGACAGGATGATTCTCATCATCCCAGACTGGCGTCAGCATATATAATTTGCATAGATAGTCACAAATTTCCCCCGAGATGACTCCCTCTATGAATGGACCCTCTGACACAGTGACTTTGATCCATCCATCCTTCCTGCGCTCCTTTCATCTCCGTGCCGGGTTCCTGAGGGGAAAAAAGTGGGCAAGTTTTAGGTTTCCAGACAATCATAGAGATCTTCTTAGCCACGCATAGACCTTCCACCAGGATGACTTACGTGGCTAAGTGGTTTCACTTCATCTGGTGTGCAAAGTTCTGTCTGGACCGTCTTGGTTGCCCACCAAGTACAATTTTGGGGTGCCTCGTGGACCTGTCGAACGCAGGTGTGCATTTCTCGGCAGAGAGTGTTCACCTCTCTGCATTTTCGGACTATCTTGAGCCAGTAGACAACATGTCGCTGGCTGCTAACAAGTAGTCAAGTTTTGCTTCTCCGTACTGACTTTGTTAACTCCAGAATGAAGGAGAGCGCTCCCTTTATCTCTCCGAATGTTAGAGTGCTCTGTGATTCTACATTGACAGAACGAAGAGATACGCATCCGATCAACTCTTGTATCTTTTTGCATGCCTTGGTTGGGTCAGCCTGTTGCCTTGAGATGTATTTCTGCTTGGTTAGTAGCATGTCTTTGACACTACTAATCCATGGCACAGCTCAAGTTGGGAAGGCCGGGTTCTCACCACTCTACCGGAGCGGTTGCGGCTTTCCTGGTGGAGATTCGTATTGTACCTGTTGCAGACAACTACAAGGCGGTGAGTTGGAGCTCAGTGCATATCTTTGTAAAGCACCATGTTCTGGATGTCCATGCCTGGCAGTTAACTTTCTTCGGCAGGATAGTCATTATGGACTTCGGTCCTGAGTGAGCTCTGTCTCCAACCACCCTACTCGGGGGAGGGTTGATTTTTAGCTTGGTACTCTCCCATTAGTGTGAATGAGTGGTGGAAACTTTTAGTTCAGGAAGATAGGGAAATTACATACTTGCCGTAATTCTTGATCTTCTTGGACGAAGTCTCCACCACTCAATCACATGCCCACCCACCATCCCCGAGCTCAGTTGTTCTATTTTGGTCTTCACTTTCTTGTTGTTCAAGCTGTGAAGATATTGTTGAATTGAATTATGTAATCTGCACGGTAGCTACGATATTTGCATAGTAGCCAGAACCCTTGTTTTTCACATGAACTGGTTTCCTGCGAGCAGCACATCAAACAGTGGTGCTATCATTTTAATCATAAATGTAAAAGACTCAGCTTAGCATCATTAATAAAGTGGGAAAGAAAGAAAAACAGTAAAAAGATAATCCATTTACATTAGTAGTAGTGGTAGTAATACATTTTATGTATTACAAACAACAACTGACAATCAACACATTTAATTAGTCCGGTCAATAAAATCAGTAACAGAAATTCCTCAAAGCAGCGCTCTAAAAATATAGATAGTTCTGCTAATCCTAGCTCAAAGGCAGCTTGAAATAGATAGGTTTCCAAACCCTTTATAAAGCACTCCAAAGAAGGCGCCTCCCGGAGGTAGCCCGGAAGAGAGTTCCAAAGAACTGGGGTCGCAGTCTCAAAAGCGCGATTGCTTGACGATATTAGTCTCTTCCAGGGCACCTCCAGAAGGGTCTCCCCAGCTGACCTAAAGGAGCAACCCGGGGTGTAGGGATGCAGGAGCTCTTTCAGGTAACCCATACCCAACCCATGTAGGGTCTTATAGGTCAAAAGACCTATTTTAATGGAGATGCACTAATACAGGGGCAGCCAGTGCAGTTCACGCAGAATCGGCGTTATGACAGGATCTTGGTAGACCCGACAATAGCCAGGCTGCAGCATTCTGCAGGAGCTACAGGTGCCTCAGCACACTTCCACTGACCCTGACGTAGAGGGCATTACAGTAGTCGAGCCTGGAGGTGACGAACGCGTGTTTAGGGTGGCAAGGTCTTCAGGAGGGATAAGGGGCTTAATTTGGGCGATGTTGCGGAGATGGTAGAAACCGACATGGACAGTGGCCAACGCCTGGGAATCAAGTGTTAGCTCACTGTCCATAACAATGCCCACTTTTTTAAGCTTTGGGGAGGCCTCTAATTCAGTCTGGCTGATAAAAAGTCCTAGACTTTCCCCAGAGGCCACCCGACCTCCCCCCCCCCAACCCTCCTTATCAGCCTGGCTCCACCACCAATACTTTGGTCTTACTTGGGTTGTGCCCCAACCAGTTAGATGATGTCCAAGCCCAGATCTCAGCCAGACTCTTATTCAGCATGTTGATGGCATCAGGTCTTCCGGGAGGAAGGACGGGTAGAGCTGAGCATCATCCGGTGGCAATGAAAACTCTGCTCATACCACCTAATGACCTCACCCAGGGCAGTATATACACTGCGTAACAACATGGAGGAAAGGACAGAGCTTTGGGGCACTCCGGAGGGAATGGCCATTGGGCCAGAGGAATAATTCCCTAAAATGATCCTCTGGGACCTACCCCGCAGAAAAGACTCAAACCAGCCAATGACCTTGCCGGTGAGTCCAACGTACTCCTGCAACCTGTCCAATAGCACCCTGTGGTCCACCGTGTTAAATGCAGAGGACAGATTGAGGAGAATGAGAATTGTTCAAAAACATGAAGTCTTGCTGTATTCTGACAATATGCAGTATGACCGACCAGTTCAGCTGCCCCGGAGAGTTAAGATTTAAACCCTATGCAGATGCATAGAACATTGAGCTTGAGGTCGGTTTTCAAACCACTGTCCTCAGAACATTCTATGTAACTGACCAGATTCTTTACTCTGCTTGCCTGTGAAGACGCCTTCTCAAATTCTTTGGTTGAATTCAGATTTCGACAGTTTTCAAACTACTGTTTATTTTCTTTTGTTTTCAAACACCTGTCCTTCGTTACAGGTTAAACTAATCTAGGTTTACTTCATATCGGTAAGTTTTCAGTTTCTGATTGGTTCCTCGCAACTGGGAGGAAACCGAAAGTCTTTTTTTTTTTTATTTCTTGAGGTAAAGTTTTATTTTAGTGTTTGCTGTTTGTATTTGGGGATCCGGTTCAAAGTTTTGAAATAAAAACTGGGACTTTTCTCTCTCTTTTTTTTTTTTAAATGCAGGTGCTGAACCGTCTGCTGCCTAAAACTGTCTCTCTTTTTTACCCGGCCTAACTAAGCCACCAGGGGTAAATACAAATAGAATAATTGATAGGTTACTGTATATGACAAGCCAGTAATTCCAAAGAGAGGTTCTGGGGACATTCCCATGTCCCCAGAACCTCGAGATGGATTTACTGGCTTTCCATATACAGTAACCTGTTTATTTTTGTTTATGTATCTGAGTTTCGTTGTTTTTTTTTACATTTTGTTACGGTTGGCCGGCCGCTTCAGTGAAGGACTGTCTTGGTCCTGGCTGACCACCGCGCTGTCTCCTTTGCTCACTCCCCACCTGCCAGTCTGTTCATCTAATTCCTGTAAGCACGGCATAGTAAAATTGGTAGGCAGCCCTACCTTTTCTTCTTTTGGGGAACGGGAATGCAGGATCAACCAGATGATGCCATTTTTGGGCAGACTTAGGATAGAAAAAAAATAAAAGAAACAGGGAAATTGAGGACCTGGTTCACTCTCGCTAAGTGAGAGATGGCACGCATGTTTTATGTTTTGTTCTGCGTGCTTGCTAAGGAAAAGTGGCCAATCAGGAGGCGCACTTTCAAGACATTGGCTGGCAGACTGGTTGTTCAGGTTTGTGATAATACTATTTGTTTGGTGAACGTATACTATTACGGCACCTGAACGATAGTATTATCACTGGTGAATGGTAGTATTATTGCCCTGGGAACAATAGTATTACCAGGAATTTTTTGAATGCATTACTGCGGTATTATTTTACAAATCCATATATTAAAATTATTTCATTCTTCCTTATCCGGGCCTGACTAAGCCACTTCTACCACAGAAGTAGTCCCAGGGGCCAGATTTCAGATGAGGGACATCTAGTTCCACTTGAGGTCCTTTTGGTCCCAGAACAGGGATTCTCTGTCCAAACTAATACCAGTAACTACCACTTTACTGCAAGCACTGCAGTGGTGGCAAGACGGGACAACCTCAGGGCAGGAGTCCCTCTTTCAACAAGTTCCTTCAGTAGTGCTGACCACAGATGCCTCACTGCTATGGTGGGGAGATCACCTAGGGACACACTGCTCATGGAACATGGCTCCAGCAGGAGTATCTCCTGCACATAAATCCACTGGAGCTCAGAGCAGTGTTCCTAGCACTTTAGTCATTCACCAAGATGCTACAGGGCAAGGTGGTACAGGTCAGAACAGACAACATCGCCACCATGTACTACAGCAACAAGCAGGGAGGAACAAGGTCCTCAGTGCTGTGCACAGAGGCCATGAAGATCTGGAGTCTGGCCTACTCCCTAAACATCTCCCTATCAGCAGTCCACCTGCCAGGAAAGGACAATGTCGTGGCAGTTGTTTTCAGAGAATCAGCCAGGGTCATCACGAATGGACCTTGAACAAACATCCTGTTGACAGTCTTCAGAAGATGGGTCACCCAGAGATAGATCTCTTTGCAGCTCCAATCATCAGCTTCCCCAGTTCTGTTGCAGGCCCCGCACTGTGCGCTCGTGCCTCTGGATACACTGCTTCTGGATTGGTCAGGCAAATTTCTGTATGCTTTTCTCCATTCCTGTAATACCCAGAGTTCTAATCAGACTCGGGGTTCAGCCAGCCACTATGATTCTGATTGCTCCGGATTGAGCCAGACAGCCATGGTACTCAATGCTGTTGTCCCTTTCAGTGGCCAGGTCCAATTTGCTTCCCCAGGAGGCACAACTCTGCTGACATCCTCACAAGGAGGATTCTGTCCCCCAACCTTGAATCCCTCCGGCTCAAGGCTTGGTTCTTGAAGACTTGAGTATGCAGGCCTGCATCTCTTGGAAGAAGTCCTGGACATCCTTAGGATTTCATGGAAGCCCTCCACCAGGAAGACTTACACTTCCAAATGGAAGAGATTCTCCAGCTGGTGTTCCCAGAAGGACATGGACCCACAGGAAGCTGGACAGGCAGTCCTGTTGGATTATTTGGTTCACTTTTAATCCCTGGGCCTGCAGCCCTCCACCCTGAAGGTGCATTTGGCAGCAGTTTCTGCCTATTTGTCAGCTGGGAAGGGTCCTTTGCTAGCTGCCATCCTATTTTTTTTTTTTTTACAGTTCATTTATTTCTCTTCCCTGTGCGGCACACCTTCAATCCTGATCCCCCAGCCCTGTCCCCCTGCTCTGCAGCTTACCTTCTGCTGTCCTCCACGGCTTGCCCCCATGGCGGGCTGCGGATCTCAACCCGCCTGAACGGATCTGGCATCGGAGGTTACTGCTATTCGCAGGAGTGGGGCCTGCAGGGATCGGATGTCATCGCACTGCGCCCAGGGCTCCTTTCTCCCTTTCTCCCCTTAGGAGAGGAGGCCTGCAATGACATCCTAAGGAAAGAGTGCACACACGTCCGCATGTGCTCCTCCAAACATCTGCCTCCTCTCCTCCCCTTTCAGAGCGTAAGTGTGCTGTCCCCCAGCCGCTGCTAGAGGCCAGTCATCACCGACTGCTGGTGACCCCCCCCCGCCCCGGAGAAGGAGTCAGTCCTTCTCCTTCCCTGCCGACTCCACCTGCCGCCTGTGCCTGCTCCTGAACACAGGTCGCCGGCGTAGCGCGAGGTAAGGCGTCTAGTGCCTCAGCCGTGTGTGCCACTGGGCCGGCTTGCCCATCCTATTTTTAAGAAGTTCTTCAAGGGGTTGCTCCATCTTCACCCTCCTCACAGGGAGCCTGTCCGTTCTTGGGACCGAAACATCTCTCATAGTTCAGCTTGTGCAGCCCCCTTCTGAACTCATGTCCTTAGCAGAACTCAAATTCCTGACATGGAAGATCAGTGTTTTTGTGGCCATCACCTCTGCCATGAGGATCGGGAGCTTCAGGCCCTGTCTATAGAACTCAACTACATTGCCCCTCACAGGGACAAGATTGTTTTAAGAACTAATAGGAAGTTCCTCCCCAAAGTAGTCTTGGACTTCCATTTGAATCAGTCCATAACGCTGCCTGTCTTTTTCACTGATCATTCCAGTTCAGGTGAACGCAGGCTGCATAGCCTGGGTGTAAAAAGGTCCATCAGCTGTTATATGGACAGAATAAAAGAGCATAGGAAGGACTGTACTCAGTTGTTCCTTACCTGTGGTGAGGTGGGTAAAGGCAAGCCAGCCACAAAGAGGACCATTTCCAGATGGATTGTGGCTTGCATCCAGTTTTGGTATGGCAAACTAGGTAAGGAGCCACCAGTGGGCCTGAGGGCTCACTGCACTGGGAGGACAGCCGCTTCCATAGCAGTTGCCAGAGATATCCTCCTGCTTGACATCTGTAAAGCAGCTACCTGGAAAACTGTTCACACATCCACAAAGCACTACTGCCTGGACACCCAGGCCAGGAGTGATGCCAGGTTTGGCACAGCAGTATTGCAGAGCCTTTTCCCTAAGTAGGTTCTGTGCCCACCTCCATGGGGCACTGCTTGGTAGTCTGCATGTTGTCAGAATATAGCAAGACGTCATGTTGTTTGAAGAAAAAAATACTAATCTTAGTAATCTTGTTTCTTCTAATGGAGTCTTGCTGTATTCTGACCACCTACCCTACCTCCCCTCTGGAACCTAGGGAAGTGGGGTCTCTGCACTCCAGTTGTTAATTCCTATACCCACTAGTAGGTGGTGTTTTTTCTGGGCATCAGTGACTTGAGTCTTCTTTAGGCCCTATTGTTGTGCGTATTTACCCCTTGGGGTGTTAGTTATACTTATGGTTTATTTTTATGGCCATTTGGCATTTCTTATTAGCAGCTATGTAAGAATCTGGTCAGTTACATAGAATGTACCGAGGACAGTGGTTTGAAAACTGAGCTTGAGCTTAACGTTCTATGCATTTGCATAGGGTTTAACTCTCTCAAGTCTCTGGGGCAGCTGAACCTGTCGGTCATACTGCCCATTGTCGGAATACAGCAAGACTCCATTATTAGAAACAAGATTACTATTAAGTAATTTTTTCTTTCCCCTATTTCCCCTATTTATGCAATAGGAGTGTACATAAATGGAGCGTGATAAATCAGTTTATATGAGAACTGTTTATAAATGAGGAATCTTACATTTATACACAGTTACTACGTCATCACTCCTGTACATAGTAAGATAGAACCTCCCCCCCCCGCCAGCCAGCCAGCCAGCTGGCATTACTTCTTCCACCCACATCACTTTCATTTTCTCTCTTACTTTGCAAAACGAACTTCACACAGGAACCTGCCAACCACTCAAGAAAATGGGCAACTTTAAAAACAGTGAATGTGCTGGCCCGGTGGCGCTGAGGGCTGAGGTGCTGGACGCCTTACCTCGGGCTACGTCTGTGACCCATGTTAGGGAGCGAGCATGGGTCGCTGGGGGTTGGCAGGGTTGGAGAAGGATTGAGCGTCCGTAGGACTGCTCTCCTTCTCTGGGGAGGGGGGGGACATCAGTGGTTGGTAGCCAACTGGCCCCAGTGGAGACTGGGGGCAGTAAACCGATGCTGAAAGACGAGGGGCAGAGATGGACAGATGCTGGGGAGGAGCGCGCAGACATCGTGCAGCGCCCATTGGTGTCATTGCATGCTCCTCCCTGCAAGGGAGAAAACCAAGGAAAACAACCTTTGGCAGCATGCAGGCTGCCTCGACGGCGCCGCCTACTGGATGCGGCGCATAAACTAGCTCCTCTCCTGGGCCCATCCTCCAGCTCTCCGCAGTGATGGGGTATGTTCCTGCTATGAGCAATGCAGCCTGAGTGAGCTGTGGCGGATAGGTCAGAGCTCGCCATGTCTGGGGCAGTAGCGCAGACTGGCTGTAGAGGAGGAGGGAACCAAAGGCACAACCCCGCCCCCAGCCGAGGCAATAAATAACTCAAAATCAAACAAAACAAACAGTGAATGCACTGTTAAGTAGTGTACCTTTTTCCTGCATTCACAGACACAAGTGCAGATTTTTTTCCTTTGTGAACTACACACAACAGACCCCCTTCCCAACACACTTTACCTCTCAGTGCCTCCGATTTCAGTCTGCAGCTCCAATCCTCTATTTCCACCTCTGTCTCCTCCACACATATTTAAACAAACAAAAAAAACCTAAATGGTACCTTACTTTTTAATTCATTTGTTTTTAGTTATAAAATAGCAATGTAGTTGAGTGTTCATACGATTTGTGGTCGACTGTCTGGCACCTCAAATCCGCCACTTATTGAGCCATGCACTCGCTGTCTCGCAGAAAATAACCTCACGGTGGAAAGAAAAAGTGACGTAAAACCATTAAAAGTAAACTGAAACCGACGTTTCACGCACTGCTCCCTGCCTTGTTCTGTTGGGTGATTCTGCTCTTCAGGCTCTCGCTAACAGAGTCCACCGTTTTTTTTTCAAAATTGTAACCATCTCCCGCAGCACCACCAGTCACCTGCCATGTTACAGCGTTGCACCGTTCAGGTGTAGTCCCTGATGGCATATCCATAGCGATGGTCACAGCAACAAAGGCAAATAAAAACCGGTTTGCAGTTCTCTTGCTCTAAGAACGCACAAGGCAACACTCTTATATCCAGAAGAGGCCATCCTAACACCTCTATAAACCTATAAAGTAGGATATGTCACAGTACATACTGAACCAGTCAGATTGCAGCTTTAACAATGCTGATATCATCACAGTTGCCAAGTGCAGTTATATGTATGTGGCTCTGGTGGCATTTGAACCAATGATTGCTTTTGCTTTTATTATGGAATCTTAGCATGTCTGGATGGATCCCACTGCAGCATTCAGCTGGGCAACTCTTGATAACGGGGACAGTGTTCATGGTTTTGAGGGATGTTCCTCACATGGCTGATGTTATTAAACCTCATTATTGTTATTCTTGTTGCTGTAGTGATCTTCAGAAGATGCCCCCCCACACACACACACTGTAATTGGAGATGCTGCATCTCAAGGGGCCATTTAGATAAGCAAAATGTAATAGGGATGAAGTTTGGCCTGGTGCTTTAAAGACAGGCCAGGAACCAAGTGACTAGGTTTGAATCCCATTGGAGCCACTGACACAGTGTGCAGCTCTGAGCAAGATACTTGCCCAAGGTTTTAGTGTAGACTTACTGACATATGTCATGAGATCATGGCTGCATGTGTGCATACACAATAAAGGTCCAGTAGGAGATGAGACTCTCCAAGAAGAGTAAGTTCAGAAAAATGGTGTAATGCATGTCGCCATTTCACACCACTGGTCACTTTTCATTACAGGCAATTTATGTTCATAAGGTGCCAATTCAAAAATCCGTCATAGGGTATCTAAAACTTTGCACTCTGCATTGTGATAGCATGGGTGCCCTAAGATACAATACTCTGTTTAATAGTGCAATGGTGCTATTCAACTGAATATAGGGACATGCTGGAACAGCACTAAGCCATATTGCGCACTTGGCTCCCAAAGCATGCCACCGCAATGCCTTGCTCCAAAGCTCAATTTTCAATATGCAAATGGACCCATGCACATGAGCCCATTGGGCATGAAAGTGACTCGTTTCCTTTTGCATGCCCAGTATGCACTAATTTGCATGTGGCTGAGCAATTGAATACAGTACTGACTGCTCCATTGTGTGCCACTGCATCATTCTTCAGTCTGGACTTATTCCGTACATTCACTGCAAAGGATGGAGCTTAGACAAATAGCATCTCAGTCATTTATGATACAGTGATGATGACATTGAGAACTTTTGTTTTTCTCGTTCAGCATACAGTAGGTACTGCATCTGTACCATCCTTTAGATATCATCAGAAGAACTAACTTTGTTATTTTTTTTTGTGTTCCCTACAGGCTTTTTATGCATATGGCTTACAGAAGATTCACCACTGGATTTGGCAGAAGTTGAGATGGAGGAGCAGAAAAATACTTCCAGCTTGTGTGGTTTGGAAAATCCAAGAAAAGTTCCTTTCTGATCAATATACTGGATACCAAGATGCTGAATAGTTTGTGGTGACACACAACATTTTCTACCTGCAAACATGAGCTACCACATTGATCCTGGCCCCATCCCCTGTTAACCTTTCCTTCATTACTTCCACACAGCCCATGGGTTCCCTTTATGTGTATCCCATCTTCTTCACTGAGACCTGCTTGTGTACACACCAGGAACAAACTATCACCAGTATAAGTTACCCTACTGAGTAACTTAGTGTTCAAGCAATGAGTGAAAGTCAATGTAAGAAATCATTCCATTTTTAGTCAGAATAAAGAAATGTGTCAGTTGTTGTTCCCCTGTTTTTTTTTTTTTGAGCATTGACTGATGACATGAATATGGTAAGTTACCTGTTGCTATTGTACTACTGGGACCTTGTGCTTAGTGTATTATTAAAACAACACAATTTTATTAATACATTGGTGCAGAAAAATAAAATTCATTGTTTTTAGTACGCTCTCTTGTCATGCTTCCTTTACTTACACTGTCAAGGCACTGTACCATACGATTGCCAACAGAAAGGAAGGGAAGGGGAAATTGTTTAACCAGGAGAGGCACACTAAGTCGAAGATTGTTTCCAGGTGTGATCTGGGAGCACAAGGAAATTAAGTGACTTGCTCAGGGTCACACAGTATGCAAGTGGCGGGGCTGTGGGATTCAAACCCAGGTCTCCAAGTTTGCAGCTCAGAGTCTTAAACCACTGTGCTATACTGCCTCCCAGACACATGTGTTGAATATTACTTATGATGTATGACAAATGGTATATGGCATGTCTGTTGACAGAAATGGATTAATAGTGACATAACCATAGTACGCAACCATTATCTTTCAATTTCCCAGCCTTTTCATATTGGTATGCTAGTGTCATCCTGGTACCTCCTCTACTGATTGCCCAGTTTGGCCGTGTCTTGAGCTAGCCAACTGCCGATCATTATTTGCAGCATATCTTTCTGTCATATATTGTTCATGTGATTTCTGTTTATGTTTAAAGGCCAATATGAAGAGAATGGATTTTTTTTTTAAATGCCTGATGTAACCTGCAAACCACTAGCTGGGAAAGAACCTAGAAATTGGATTTCTTGGCTAGCTGACACAGGAGTCATAAATCAGCTGGTATACTCATAAAACCTTATAGAATGCTTTGATCCAAGGAAGCTGTTTTATTATCCTACATTTTATGAGGTAATAGGATGTTTGAGCAAGGAACTGGATGGCAGATGACCATTTTTGCAGTACTACAGTATGTGAAATTTTAAAATGACACTTTAAATTAGCTTACAGGATGCTATATTGATACATCAGAGTTTTAACAGTGACTGTCCTGTTGCTAGTTAATTATGGAGGCAGAATTTGTGTGGAAGCTGAGTGACATCAACAGGTGGCCAGGAAATTGTGGGTCATTGATAGGAAAATTGATTACACTGCAGTTTTTCAGAAGGATAGTTAACCTGTCAGCACAGTCACTCAGTGTCATTCTGGTTTTGGACAGGCACAACAGAACAACTGCCAGGCTGCTACACAAGGACTGAGATATTTTGCCAACCAAAGGTTCTCTGAACTTTGAAACTCATCTTTAAGGTAGAGATGTAGTTAAACCAGTCGTAAGGCGTTAATACTGTACACTTTCCTATTCTGTTTATTATACTACTACCTAAATTAAGATATGTTTCTTTAGTTGTACTGCATTTATTTAAATATTTTTAGCAAAACTTTTGTTTCTTAAAGAAATTCTGCCAGTGTGAGAGTTTTATGTTGTATGTGTGACTGTAGAAGGTTTTGTTAATAATCTGTGGCAACTGTTACTTGCTTAGAAGGGTTACTAACTGCAACCAAATTGAAAGGGTTTGTGAGGACATCCAGATGGATTTTGGGAGAATACCAGCATCTCATATGGGTCTGCAGGGATTGTGAAATGGGCTGCTTCATGTCCTGTAGGCTAACACCAAATCAAGTGGTGCACTGCTACCCTGAAGAGGGTGTAACACTGGGCCTTCCTCCTGTGTGTAATAGCCGAAAAAGTTAATATTTGGCCACAAGACTCAAGACTGGAATTGTGCCCTGATCCAAAGTATAGAGGGATACTCTGGGACCTGGTGACCCCTCATCCAAATTTACATGCGTGACCTCTGCACCATAATTCAACCCCTGTATCACCCTTTAATTTAGTGATGGTTGTTATGTTCAGATATGTACAGCATTATTCAACTTGATTTCACACCCATATGCAATCACTCAGTATCCTCCAGAAACACTGTTGGGGCAATGAATTTACATACAGGATGTGTTCATCAGAGGTTCACATCAGTCCTCACCTGACAAGTGCAATGCTTAACCACGGCTGGGATATCCAGTTCTGAGGTGGTGGAAGTACGCCATGTGCTGTGGCCATAAATATTGCATTGTTGGATGGCATTGCCACATTGGGGTGTTGCAGGTAACAGCATGGGCAATTTTGTCCTCAGACCAAGATCACGTCAACAGATCCAGTGTTAAGGTCAGCCATGGTATGCTGGATGCATTCCTATCATGTAACCCCTAGGGGCCCACCTGCCATGCATGACATCCTCCATCAAGTTTGGGATGAGATTCACATGCCAAATTGTGCTGCACCCGGTGCAGCACCATGCACCAGCCATGCACACCTCACTGTTTGCTAGCATATTGCTGCTTGCAAAATTGCAGACATCTGGTGTGTATTGAATTGTGTCTGTTTATGGCTTTTTCTCACACAGTTTCCAGTATGGCACCAAGACTTTAGATATGTCATGCTTCACTTTCGTACCAAGCATTTGAAAGATCAAACATTTATGTCAGGTTCAAAGTTTGCTGTTTTACTGATGAAACTGTATTGCTTCCTTATACATAACAAAATAATAACAGCAGTTAACATCAACCATCACTTATAAGCTGTTCTGTGGTATATTGACAGGTAGACAATGCATGACAAATGGTCCCATGGGTTCAATGTGTCTCTTTCAAAGCATCTTCACTGAGACAATTATGTTTATATTTAAATGTGTGCAATTAAATTCTTTTAACTCTTTGCTATTGCCTCACTGCAATGTCTGTATTGCATGGTTCAGTTTCCAGCTTTATGCAATAGCATTTTTTTTACCACAACACAGATCAACAATGAAACAGTGCATCAGAGACCAATGGTAAATATTGGTTCAGTATTGATGCTTTTTCCAGGTCCTCTTCCACACACTCCTCTTCTTCCCCTTTAAGCCTTACAATCCCATCCCTTGTTTTCCACTTTTCACTAATGTAACTATAAAACATCTTGTCCCCTTTTTACCTGGGGCTATTTTTTCCTCCATTTATGCCATTGTGCTCCTTACTGATTTCCCTGCCTCCCTCTGTTTATTCAGGTACACTACCCTGTTCTCCTCCTCCTTTTGTGTTTCCTTATACTTCCTAAAAGCTATCTTTTTTGCCCTTACCTTCCTGGCCACTTCCTTTGAGAACCATAGTGGTTTTCTCCTTCTCTTTCTCTTGCCCTTGTGTACTTGCTGAATGCAAAGGTTTGTTGCCTCCACTATGGTTCCTTTCAAATGAGTTCACTGCTCCTCAGCCCCCCCATTCATCCCTCCTTGCCAGTGCATCCTTGAGACATATTCCCATCTTAGTAAAGTCTGTCCTTCCAAAATTCAGGACCCTCTCCTTTGTGTGGATTTACTCTGCTACTGTACTCACACTGAACCACATTGTGTGATGACCACTGACCCCAGGTGTCCACCCACCCACACTTCAGGAATTTTGCTCCCATTGGTGAGTATCAGGTCCAAAATTGCACCGGTAGGCTCTAGCACTAGCTGCCTGAGGCCTGCTCCTAGCATGCCATACATGATGTTCCTGCACCTGGCTGAGGCAACAGCTAAGATGCTGCAATGCACATTTGGCAGACTGAAATCACCTAGCAGCAGCATCTCCCCCTTAGCTGCCATTGTGTGGATGGATTCCACAAGAACCCTGTCTACCTCCTCCCCCTGTGCTGAAGGTCTGTATACCCCCTTATGTGAATAGCTGTGCCATTGCTCATCTCAAGGGTGACCAACAGTCACCCTGTTCCCCTGTATTCTCTGTATCTCAGTCACTCTAATACTCTTTCTGATGTAAAGAGCCACCCCTCTCTATTTACCATCCCTGCCTCCTCCTAAACAAAGTATAACCTGCTATTACTACATCTCAATCATGGTTTCCAGCATACCATGTCTCAGTAATAGTTACAATGCCCGGTCAGCCTCTGTGATCAAGGCCTCCAGATCTGAGATTTTATTTCCTAGACAGTGAGCATTGGTATACATGGCCTTCAATGTTTTGCCATTTCTACTATTATCATCCCCCCTTTTGCCATTTTGCCTCCTCCATTTGTTCTTCCTGTTTTTAACCCCTTCCTCCTGTCCTGTGCCGTCTCCCCTTATGAGTTTAGTTACCTCTGGTGATATCATAACTTTATGGTCTTCCATGTTGACTGCACTGCCAGTGGGGTGGGCCTTGATTCTCCCAGCTTCCTACCACCAGCCCTCCCCACGTGTGCCACTTTACTGTGAATTTCATCAACTGTAAATCTGTATGTGTCAGCCATGGTGCACTTCCACATTTGGCATTAAAGCATCAGTACCAGTGATGATGTTCTACTGAGTCACCACCATCTGTCAGAAGTACCACCACTAATGGAGTTGTACTTTCATGTCACATGTGTATGAGTATACTGACAGTGCATAGTGCATAGTGATAGTAAATAACAGTTCACACTGTATGCAAGATAAATAATGCACAAGAAAGCACACGGTCCACATGAACCAACATTATGCATTTATGGGTGACTGTCACAAAGTGGTACTTGCAACAAGTGTTGGTGATCTTGCCAAATTGATGTTTCCATCCCTTTAGAAGCATATGCATATGTGTCACCCAGAAATGAGAATGACAAAGTTGTCAGCAGTACATATCATAAAGAACAATCAATTTCTTAGCTTCACAATGATCGTTTAGTGCAGCATAATGTATATAATAACATCTAGATATACTCATTAGGAAACCTAATTAATATCCCATAATGTAATGCACAGCAAAGGATGGAAAAATCTTACAAGTCAGCTTTTTAGTTTGTGCTCCTAGGACCACGGTCTCTCAAAAGGAAAAAAAGTAGCCAGCAATAAAGAGACAAGGAAAAACGATATGTGATGTACTGTCACACCATCTCTTCCCACTGAGTGACATCAAGGAGGGGAAAAGCATTGTGCTGATATGAACACTAAAAGCAATGAAGTAGACGACACTGTGACACTTGAGAATATTCATTAATACCTTATAAAACTGTGGGACTAGTTGGGGAACACTCTATTACATACCAAGGGAATCACAATTATGTAGGATCACTGTGATGAAACAGCTACATTGGTTGCCAGTCTACTTCTGTTTGTATGCATTTCAGGTTTTTATGCTTACTGATCCATATAGCAAAATGGGTATACTTTGCCATGTCCATGAGACTACAATTTACTGTTTCATTTGTACAAGTAAAGACTATCACTGTAGATACACAACCCACACTGTCAATACATGAAATAAGAAGGCAGAAAGGAAAGGACGGGCCATTACAGAAGACTTGAATGAAAGGTGACAAACTATTGCTAAACAAATAGCCCAGACAAATGAATTCATCTCACAGTAAAATTAGTGGAAAGCATTAGATTTCAAAGAACTTAGATTTAGCATTAACATACGTCTTGGTTTTCAGTCTAAGTGTTATAATCTTCACAGCACTAATGCTACGATACAGATAAAACTACTGCTCTAACAGGCTGGAAAGTGCTTCCTAATCTGGAATTACATCACCACTCCTACATGCTGTCTCAGAAGCACAGGAACAGCATGACTGCTTGGGGCAATTAAAGAGAAGGCAAATCAAGATTAATTACAAAATTCAACCCACCAGCGCCGCAAAGCGTTCGATGCTGTCCGTTCGGGACTAAGAGCATTGAGGGTTACCCACACATTACAGGTCCCAGCTTGTTTTAGGATTGTGTATGCAGATAAAAGTTATATTCACTCGGATCCTGCTGAAGCAGGGAAAAGGCTTACTTTGATTCAGAAGGACTTTGCTCGTCAAGAATCTAGTGATGTGCTGGACGTTGGAGACTGAGTTTATATTTAAGGTGCCAATAAGTTAATCACCACATGGCTGATCATTTGCTCAATGGCCATAACTTTGTCCTGAAGTTTAGCTGGACTGGCTTATCAACAGTTTCTCAAGTTACTGTTAAAATGATTTCAGTGGTTGAAAGTATTAATTATTATAATGCATTACTGCTAGCCTTATTAAGTCTGGATTTGTTAAATGGTTTAGATTTGTCTGGGGGTAATAGAGGGGACTCTTAAGTGAGCATCTGCAGGGAGGGTAGAACAATTTATTGAGTCACAAGGACTATAATGCTGCTTTTTAGTGACATTTATAAGTGCCCTTTGTGGCACAAGGACTAAATCTGTTGGGTTGATATAAAATATAATAGATGTCCATTTTCTTGCTGCAGGGTAATGTAGGAAATATTACATAATATATTGAAGTAATATGCCCTCACTTTATGTAAGAATGGATGATGTGTCTGCAATCCTAGTTATTCGATGTATGTTGTAACCTTTTTGGAATACTCAGAACCAAGGTTGGGTTTTCATGTATGTACCTACTATGAAAAGAAATAAAAATAAAGTTTAGAAAAAAAGATAAATTACAAAGAAACTACTGACTTGTTTTAAGATTTTCAGAAATAACTCACAGCAACACAAGGAATGGTACTAGATTGTTTATTACAAAACAATAAGGGTAGTAAATGTGTTGCACATGATCTTTAAACACAGTGGTGTGTGTCTGTGTGTGTGTGAACTTTAAAATCTAGGAGGAAACATTACTCCCTACAGACAGAACTGGGATGTTATGTAAAGAAATTCTGGACTAATGACTGATCTGTGACTCTGGCAAAGTAGGAGAGGCGCTGCAACTGCAAAGGAAACACACTTTGTTTTTTCTTGTTTTCTGCAAAGGGACTTTGTTGTCTGGCATAGTTATGTGGTGTAGAGACTGTGCTGCACTCCAACATGTTCTTTGTTGGGAAAGAATGCTTTGAAGTAACACTGAGTCCCTTTTGAAGCAAAATATCTGCAGGAATCCATCCACTGCAGCCATAAAAAGGAAAGTGATACTCAACATTTACAACTGCTCTACTATGCTAAAACCAAGCCAACAAATTGCTTTGATTCTTGTCACAATGTTCAGTGTCTTTCACAAATTGGAGGCAGCAGCCTCCAAACCGATGACTTTTTTCAAGCCAGTTTGCTCATGTGTCAATCTTGTGAGGCACAACTCAGAGTCTGATACGATAGCAGGAAACCAATAACCTTTTTAAGTGTGTTCTGCTCAAAATCTGAATTCAGCACTCTGTTTCAAGTCACTGCTGCCTCACTTTCTTTCTGCTTTTTCTCACCACAGTTTGAATGGGTGTCTAGTTTTATGACTTAAAACTGAACTGTGGTTAAGACGGCTACCAATATCATGGTAAACCCAGGAGGCAATTACCTATGATATTTTGTATTCTATCCTGCTATAGTGAGCTGGAGTAAGGCTCTTTCTCTGTCTCTAAAGCTAAACAACTCTCAGAGATTGATTTGGCCTCAAATTTACATAGCTTAGCTCATTGGTAGCTGGTTAGGAAACACTCTAGAAGAGAGGGCCACACTTCCTCTTAATTATCACACTATCCAAAATGTAGCATACTTAAACTAGCTTGAAATGAACTTGTTTGCAGGCTTTTTGGGGCAGCAGAGATGTGATAAGGAGTACCAAGTTTGAATATTACCAATTAGCTGCCTTGGTAGCAGCCTTGTAGACAATTTAAAGAAAGTGAAATGATACTGATATTTTAAGGACCCTGCTTGGCGCATGTTTGATTCTGGGCTGTTTATAATCAGAGTTAGGTCACAGCATGTACAGTTTATACCACACCTTTTAAAATATAAACCTTTCAAAATATGCTTTTTGGAACTGTTAGTGTTTTTTCTCACTACTCTGATTAGAATGCTGCATGACTACACTGTGACATCATCGAGTATTGAGTCAGATGCTCTCCAATCGGTAAAATACTCCTCAAAACCTCTGCACCCTCTATTTCGACCTCTCTGACTTACCTCCTCAATCTATTTCTCTCCTTCTCTACTGTCCCTTCAGCCTGGAAGTCAGCTATGGTCATACCCCTTCATAAAGGGGGTGATCCCACTGTGCTTGGCAACTACCACCCCATATCATTTCTCCCCTCACTTGCCAAGGTCCAAGAATCACTTATCCTCACAAAGCTAAACGACTTCCTCTCTGCTTGCAACACTCTCTCCCTGGTCCAATCAGGCTTTAGGAAACTCCACTCAACCACCTTCTCCTTTCTTTGCTTTACTGACACCATCCACTCTGCAATGGATCAAGGGCAGATCACCTCAGCTATTTGCATTGACCTTGCAAAGGCTTTTGACTCTATCTCGCCCTCTATTTCTAAACAAGCTAGTGCCACCAGCCTTTCCCCAGCACCTGTCTCCTGGTTTAGCTCCTACTTAACTGGCTTGTCCCAGTCAGTAAAAATCAGCAATGTCCTGTCTCCTCCTCCCTCCCTCCCTCCCTCCCCATTCTTGCAGGCATCCAGCAGGGCTCAATCCTCGGACCTGTCCTCTTTTCCCTGTTTATGAATGACCTCTTTCCTGTAGGTACCCACGCTAAGATCCATATGTATGTGGATGATATCATCCTTTTCCTATCTGGTCCCTCTTCATCAGCCATCCAAACTCCACTCAAACATGACTTTTACCACAGTATCTAACTGATTCAATGACAACAGCCTAAACTTGAATACCAAAAACACCATAACCATGACATCTGGTTTCAAACAGAAACTTCCCATGCTCCCAGTCCTCCCTACCTTCTCTACCCCAGCCAACACTCCTATCAATGCTGTCCTGGCCTACAAATACCTAGGAGTGTGGTTTGATCCCTCGCTAGACTTTTCCTCCCTCTTTAAGGTTCTGCATTCAAAATTACATCCCAAACTGGGTCTCCTCTACCACTGTAAGGGTAATCTTTCCATCCCAGTCAGACGTGACTAGCTGGTCAAATGGATACTCCCAGCTTTTGACTATACTGACATTGTCTTCAGTGCAGCTCTAGCCACCACTCTTGCCAAACTAGACATCCTCTTCAATGCCTTCTGTCATTTTGCCTCAAATTCCTCCCCCTGACACATCACTGTATCTCTACTCTTCCCAATCAATGCAGTCCCTATTACAGAGATGCACGTCCCACTGCTCCACTTTCATCTCCAAATATGGGTTTGGAACTCTTCTTTCCTACCTCTTCTCTCTCCTAAATCCTGCCACTCTCTCCCCTCGACTCACGTACTAATTGTCTCTGCTCTTTCACACCCACAAGCACACTGTTAGGAAACTAGTTTTCTTCTATGGACTCCCTTCATTCAGGAATAACATATCCCCTCAAATCCACCTCACCCCCTCCTTTTCTGCACTTAAGTGCCTCCTCAGGCCATCCTCTGTTACATCTTCTAGCTATCCACAGCCCTAATCCACAACCATACTACTGTCATCCTCCCTCTCTTCTAGTGCTGTGCAGAATGTGGAATTCCGCTGATGGAATTAGTGCAAAATTACCATTCTGTGGGTGTAATTTCCATCAGAATTTTGCTTTTTTGCCTGCGGAGTTCCGCCTACTGTGATCCGTGGAATAATATTCTGCAGAATAGTATTTTTTCCATGGAAAATTATTCCGCAACAATTTCCATGGAATATATTGAGATCTGCAGAGTAATATTCCACGGAACATAGATTTTCCATGGAAAATCATTCCGCAACTATTTTATGCTGCGGTCAGCCATTCCGTCTCTGGTAGAATTTCGGTTGAATTTCCGCAGAAGTTTGAATATTCCACAGAATTTTCATTCCACTGGAATTTGAAAATTCCGCACAGCACTACTCTCTTCCATTTCCTGTATTCAATTAGAAACCACATCATTTTTTTCCTCTTGTCGTCTCACCCTGCTTATCGAATTTCCTGTACAATACTCTGTAATGTACTCAAATAATGAAAATTTATCTGCTCATAGTATTACACTGAAATGAAGAATTTATTTTGTGTTATATTGTATATTTTATGTTTTTTCTGTATTATACTGTATCTGAATTTTATTATCCCTTTATTGTATGAGTACCCACTGTCCCCACGTCACACCTGGAAATGGGCTTCTGCAAAGTGTGCCTTTCCCAGTCACCACATTTTAAATAAATAAATACAGCATTATGACATATCTAACCTATGGTATTTTGTTCATGGCATATCAAATATTAAGATAAACATTTTTATCTTGATAATAGACATGTCGGCAACAAAATAAGACTATCTGGCAAAACATAGTTTCACTGGTGTAGTATAAACCTATTTATCTTCTCACTTTTCAGTTCACTAGTGCTGTACAAATGGCATGTGCATTATCTGGTAGCCCTCCATACCCTCTTTCCTAGAAAGAAACACACTGACACATGTCTTGGATGAAATGGTCATGCATTTATTGAATAATATTCCAGATTAACAGCAGCGAGCACATCTGGGAGGATCAACTACCCCATGTTCGTACTGGCCAAGGCTGTATGGGTACACCCATCAGGTGCCATTTGCCTTGCAGTATAGATATACTGCTGCAGGTGGACCATGACCCCTCCCTGGGTCTGGGTGTTCAGGTCCACCTCCATGCCAACCATAGGGTGTCATAAGCTCTTCAGAAGAACTCAGCTTGTCACTGACCCCTACCATTATGCCATCTCTTAGTGATCCTCCTGAGATGTTGCCATGACTGTGATATATTAGCATTCACAATACCCTGACTATTTATTCTCACCTGTTTGGTTTCTCCTGCTTCCACCTCAATTTAACACCTTTTAGGGGAGGTTAAAAACTGAAAAAACCCTTTACTGGGAAAACTGGAAAAGCCACCTCGACCCCTAGTACGGTCACCCATACTGGATCAAAATAAGGGCCCTAACTCCTGGACCTCACAACCCTGCTTTTACAAGGGTGGGCAGGTGGGTAATCCTTGATTTTAAGAGGAGAAAGAGGATGGACAGTTGGCTCTGTCACAATAAATTCCTCTTTCTCCTCCCACAGGATGTGACCCCCCTCTAAGTGGGAGGCCCTGGTGGTCCCATGTCCAATCCCTTGACCTAGCCTAAGTCCCCAGGACCACCTCTATCTTCCCCTTCCCTCCTCCTTCCCAGGTCCGGGGAGGATGGCTCAGAAAGTATGGCTGCTGCCATCTGTTGCAGCCTCTGAATTATCTGGTAGCCTTCCATACCCCTTTCCCAGAAAGAAACACACTGACACATGTCTTGGAAGAAATGGCTGTGCTATTCTTTTATTGAATAATATTCCAGATTAACAGCAGCAAGCACATCTGGGAGGATCAACTACCCCATGGTCATACTGGGCCAAGGTTGCATGCCAATCCTCCATCAGGCACTGTTTGCCTTGGAGTATAGATATACCTGCTGCAGGCAGACCGTGACCCCTCCCACGGGTATGGGTGTTCAGGTCCACCTCCATGCCAACCAATGGGTGTCACAAGCCCTTCAGAAGAACTCAGCTTGTAACCACCCCCTTACCACTATTGTATCTCTTAGTGATCCTCCTGAAATGCCACAGGACGGACAATGTCCAACCCTGACCAAGCTGCCTGCTCGCCCATTTCTCCAAGACTTTCTCCAGTGTCTCTAGCCACCACTGTAACCCTCACTCGGTCAAGTGCCCCATCTCAGCTACTGTGATTTGACCGGAGGCCTGAATCTGACTATGTTTCATCATGGTCCCCCCTAGTGCCTGCATTACTGCTCTCATCTCCCAGTTAACCTGGATGAAGGCCTTGTTGAGAGGGGCCACCCCCTTCCTGTTCAGCCACCTTGACCTCTGGATCAGTTGGGACCAGATGAGGATGATCTAAGGCCACCAGCCCCTAATGGTTCAAAAGTCCTTCTTCATGGCCAGCAGCAAATCCAACGTATTCCAACTTCCCAGGTCTTGTCCTCCAAGGTGAACCACCAATACCTCCAGAATACACTGGGTCTGCTCCTCTGCTTGGAGCAAGGGGATCAACTCATCCTACTGCATGTGTTCAGACCCCAGACATTGGATCTGAACCCTTGGCTGACCACTGTCATGGATCAGCCTCCTTGACCTAGCTGCAACTCTAGCTGCAACTTGTTGCATGAAGGACTGGCCACAAATTCAAATTGAACCATTGATACCGGGGAACCCTGGAAGAAGCAGAAAGCCGTTATTGCAAATGTGGGTGCACATACCTCAAGAATGCCTGGGACCTCCAGCGCACCAGCGCCTGGATCTTCCCATCTGCCCACCCCAGGCTCCTAGCATTTGTGGCTGCCCTTGTCCTAAAAGAGTGCATACCAAACTCCTCGGGCTTCAGCTCCACCTCTGGATGGCCCCAGTCAGGACTTCTATAAACTGGTAGGCTGTGACAGGCCTGCCATCTGTGTGTTGGAAGAAGACCCCCCATTTCTTGGGTTTTCTCAGCTGTATAAGCCTTCACTCTTTCTTGAATCTTCCATGGCACCCCTGGTGGTGCCTGTACCAGGCACCTGTGGCCCTCCACCCCTAGTCAGTTTTACTTCTGCTAAACCTTAACCATACACCCCATGGGTTGTTGTAATGTTCCCTACCTCTAACCTGATGACCATTGAAAACTGGTTGAGCCGAGTTAGCTCTGACACCCTGAAGGCCCCACAAAAAGCCACCAGGAACATGGTGTCAAATAACAGCACCTTGAATGGGGTCCAGCAGACTTTGCAGAGAGCCCTCCATATACTCTCCAGAACAGCTGGGGTGATGGGGCACCTCGTGTCTTCTTGAGAAGCCACTGACTTGCCCCATCCTTCCAGTACCTTACGCACCTTGAACACCTTAGTGCTGTCAGTAACCCCCAGAGCCCTGGAGAACCAAGACAGGCCAGCAAGACACCTGGCCACCACCCCTGGCGTGCCCCCATTTTGCTTTGACAACATGATATTTGTGCACTGCTGTTCCACTGGAATGGGCCAATCCTCTGGCCACCCTTGCTGAGCCTGCACCCCCAGGTGGTGTTTCACCCCCTTTCTATATACTTTCCTTGTCTTCGGAGCAATGGAATTATCCATGCATTTCCAAGTCAAGATGTCACTATTCTCCAGAAAAGGGAGGGTACCTCCCGTGGGTGCTGCTCTGCTGCTGGAGCCAGTGTCCAAAAATGCTGCCACTGTAAATGAGACAAAGCATCAGCAATTCTATTGTCAACCTGGGTATGTGTATGGCCTTAAATGTAATGTTCAGTGGCAAGCATTTATTTTTAATGAAGATGCGTATCAAGCTGCACAGTGGCCCCTCAGCCCTAACTACCCAGTGATGCTGTGTACCTCCCCCATGTTATCCAACCAGAATAATATGATTGTTCAGAGAGTCACCTTCCAAATATGACAGATGATTTACATTCTGAATTCCCCAGTGCTTTCTTTTGTACCAACCTGATGGGTGACACCATAAGGGACGGGCTTGGCAGGGCACTGAATGTCCTGCTAACTCTCCCCCAGCTGCTTTTCCTTATCCAGTTACTCCTGAACTACCTGTGGTTGATCCCACATGGATTTCAGGTTTCTGGTATCCTGACCCCCCCCCCTTGGGCTGCTGTATTGGATCCTGAAACCCACCGTGAAATCATCCTCCAGCAGGGTGGCAGCCTTCCTGTCTGGGTACTGGAGTAGCTACAGGCTAACCCTGTCCACCCTTACTGGGCTGGGCAGGTTTGTTGCCCTGTGCCTTCCCTGGCTGCTTGTTCATTCCCCTTAACCCTCTTGTTGGGGAGCATAGCGAGGTGCACTGAATTAAGGGGTGCTGCAGACAACAGACCAAGCAGATGTGCCAGAAATGGCATGACTGCTGACTACACTAAGCTTGGTTGTAGGCATAACATGCCTGTGTTGGAGTCACGCCTTCCCCGTCTGCCTTTAGTGGCTGGGCAAGCCGCAGTGGCAAGCCACTGTCAGTGTGCACTACATTGCCCCATGCATGATGTCCACCAGGAGGGTCACATTCACCATACCCCACCCCTGGGCGCTGTCCTCCTGGCTCCTCCACCTAAACTCTTCATCATACTCCAGCCATACACGTGATCCCATTCTGATAAGTGAACAGCCCCAGACCCTGGTCTTTTTCTGTCTGCAGGATAGTACACACAAAGATAGGGAAAGCCATGATCCAGTTTTCAAAGGTGCAAGGCACCTTTAAGTGTTATCTTTTCAGAGTCCTCGCCTTTTTCTTTTTTATTCTCTTCCCGCTCCACTGGCCTGTTCAACAAGGAGAACATATCCACATACTCCTTGTTCCTAATTTGCTGTCAAACCTTCTCTGTGAGATGGGATCCCAACAGTTTGTCTAGCCCTGCATAGGAGCTATGTTGAGGAGGACAGATCTCAATGGAGGAAGGAGCAGGGCAGTCTACTGGCTCTGCACCCAAGTCCTGCCCTCCCGCCTTCTCCACCACTGCCACCATCAGGTTCAGCAGCTTGCCCAGTTTTGCTCCCAACTGTTCCTGCTCCTGACCAGTCTCAGTAGTGCCCCCTTGGGTACATTCGGTCCTCTGGGAGGCTTGCCGCTTGCTGGGCATGGCCTTGGGTGGAATGTCAACTGCTTCCTCAACCCTCTCCCCAAGCTCTTCTAGATCATGGTCCCTGCCCCCCAGGGCCACATCAAGTACCTGAAGTGAATCACAATTGCTCAGACGTCTTACCTCCTCCTCTCTTTGCTTACCTCCCCCAAGTGTTCTAGGTACTTTGGCTGGAGGCACCAACCGACCACGTGCTGGCCGCTTCTTCGATGGTGCCCCTGCAGCTGTTAACATCAACAGACCTTCCAGACCTCCAGGCAGGCTTCAAATCATGCTTCCCCTTTCTTCCTGTACATTTATCGCAGCTGTGACTCTAGGCCCTCTGCAGTCTTAACTGATGGCTTCCTCTGATGGGTGGACATGATATCTGCAAAACACTAAAAGCTGTCCAATTCCCAGAGACCAATTAGCAAATCCACAGACTGCGCCACCGAGTCTGGTGGATGTTGAAAGCAACAGCCTGCCCACCGCCCCCTGTCCCATCCTGTGTTGTGGGTGGGCTGCCTTGCTCCACACAAATTGTACCAAAAGTTTCCTATTCTTTTTTTTTTATGCCTCACCTATGGAAACAAAGGGAATCATATTCACACACCCCAGCACTGCCGCACTGTAGGCTAGATGGCCCTCTGCTGCCTAGCTTTCCCAGGGTCTGGTCCCAGTCCTGTTTGACTGAGGACACCCATCCTTCCCAGCACTCTCTGGATGGCTCCTGTGATGCCCCCAATCCACAGTTACCCTGAAGTGGGCTATGTTTGACTGCCTCATGTGGTAGGGTCCCATACTGCATGGTATCCCCCCTTAATGTTTTTTTTTTTTACAGCATCTCCATCACTCCTTTCACATATGGTGTTGACCCTATTTGGTTTTATTTATTTATTTATTTCTTTGACAAGGCCATTGTGCTTCAGCGACTCGAGTGTCCCTGTGCCATTCACAAGATGGCTGTTGAGATTCTCGTGGGACCTCGGCAGCCAAACAGTTTTGCAGCCCCTGATGCAAGACTGCAGCTGGCCCAAAAAGTACAATCCCAGTGGCTGCAGTTGCAGGCCCACACTCAACACCACTCTTGGAATTCACTGTGCCCCACCAGCGGATCACTGTCATGAGCCTGAGCTGCCCCGACTGCTCTAGTTACAGCCACTGTAATTGAATGCCCACAGGCCATCCACACATCCCAAGGCAGGTGCATGACAAGAGACCAGGGGCCAATGTGGCCAAGCATGCAGCTGAATGAGAACTGCAGTGGCAATGAGAAGACAGCATGTGAGAAGTCCCTCTGACCTGCTGTGCAGACTGAAGCCCCTGTAGGGCCCTCCCAGGAGGTATCTTGTGCTGAAAATTCAGGCCAGAAGCAAGTGGCATGATGCAGTATCGAGAGGCATATCAGCCCCCACTTGCTGGAACCAAGGCTAGCTCATCAGAGTGGTGGCCCAATAGAAAACTGCTTGCTGGCCATGGCCCAATGCCCGCTGGTAAAGGAGCACCGAAAGAAGAGACATTCTGACCGCAGATCTCTCTGAGGAACTGGACCAGTACTGGCCAGGTAAGGATTCTGTGGCCCGAGGACTCAGCTGTTGAAATGCCAGAGGAAGTTTTTATTATTACTATTTTTTCTTTCCCTTCCCCCAACGCTAGACCCTGGGACCCAAACTTGATGACCATTCCTGACGTTCCCCAAGGGATCAGATGCATTGCCCCTGGCAAGAGTACCAGTCTGCTCTACTGCGCTATGAACAAATATAAACCTGATCACCAGAATTTTTTTTTTTTAAGTGGGCACGCCTGAGGTGTCCTAGCCAGCTGGCCAATGTTCCTGTCTCTCTATCGCTCTTCCATGTGTCCCCCCCAGCCCCCTAGGCATGAAAGCCCCCAAGGCCTATTAGGCCCTTACCTTGCTGACCTGGCTAGCTGGACATCCTAATCCTTGATGGGTAAGAGGAGAAAGAGGATGGACAGCTGGCTCTATCCCAATAAATTCCTCTTTCTCTTCACCCTGGCAGGATGTGACCCTTCTCCCAAGTGGGAGGCCATGGTGATCTCACTTCCAATCACTGGACCTAGCCTAAGTCTATCTTTCCCCCTTCTCTCCTCCTCCTCCTTCCCAGGTACAGGGGAGGATGGCCCCAGACAAAGTACTGCTGCCATCTGCTGCAGCCTCTACATTCTTGCATACATACAGTAGCTGTAAAAGCGTACTTTAGTACTTGTAATAAGGCAAAACTGATCCTTAACAGGGATTTATTTAACTCTAAAAATTGAATAGCGTTTTGTTCATAAAAGTGCTAAATCTTTGTGAAAATGCATAGCACTTTCCTCACTGTGTTTAACAAACACAGCACTTCCGAAAAATCTATATAAATACTTTCTGTACAGTTAGTATAGTCCCAAGAAAAAAACTGCTAATCAATTATTTAAAACCCTGCTTAATGTATGTTCGGTAGTTTCAAAGCACCTAGCTTTCAGTTACCTTTGACAGAAGGATGGATCAATGACAAATGAGGAAGTTATCCCTCGTAAACCCACTAATAATTATTTGAATTTATTTAAAAACATGAAGAAACTGATTGCTAAGCAGCATTTCTTTGAGACTGGAGAACTTTGCTGGGGAATAACTCCGCAGAACCCCATAGTTGGCAATGGAGCTGCAATATTCAATCCTTACTTTCTTTTCTGCTTAAACAAATATTTAATTTAAGCCTTTGGTTCTATTTGCTAACAGCTTGACAACTCAGCAACCCCTATTTTGGTCTGCATCTAAATTCAAAGGTTTACAAATACAGAAACTGCTGACTACAGTATTTATAGATCAGCTTGGTTCAGGGAAAAGTTAGGTTTATGACAGATTTGACAGCTGAGTTCCTCGGGGTCCCACTGCAATCACTCAACAGCACAGCCATGTGAAACCCAGACAACAAGTTTACTTCAGAGTTTGTTTTCTGTGTGGGCAGTAATGAAACTGATCATTGAACCAGGTAAAACAGCTTCATTAAAGGGGCTGTTCAGGGAGTTACCATGACAAGCCTTTGTGTTTCTAAGTGATCCTTTCCTGCTAGGACATGCAATTGCAGGCTGGTTGTCAGTGCACACATTTTAGATAAAAGAAGACAGGAATGGAACCCAGTGGCACTGCAGTAAGGCACTGTGCTACCATGCTGGTTTGGTTACTCAAGATTGAGAGCTAGCCTGGGTTATCTGCAATTGGGTGGCTCTGGTAAGAGAGTATTGCTGGTAGCAGTGCAACCCTGACTGGGTAAAGGTGATGCTGTGTTCTTTAGCAACCCTCCACAGCAGGCCAAGGTTACTTCAACCAATAGAGACAGATGAGAACTAGGGCATTAGCTGTAGTAATTCCACTGAATGGACAGTAGCCATCTTTTATTCAGTAAAAGAAGGTGAATTAGACACATTTTCAAGGGGGATGGGCAAAATGTGTATAATGGAGTTTCCATTCATTGCCTTAATCTAAAATGGCTGCCAGTTCCTACATCAGATCCAAATAAAAAGTCAAATGGCTATTATTCTAGCTCAATAATGATCTTTTTTAGATCAGCTTCTTGATAGAGGAGAGCTGCGTCCTCACAATACGGTTGAGGAGGTAGCAGAGGGAATACAGGAGAAAAATATGAGGTAAACCCATTGATCCTGTCTGAATTGCAGCCAGCAGTACTTCTGGGCCCTGTGCCACATAGAAGACTCTGAGGATCCTATGGAGCTGGTGCTGGGAGGTCAGTCACTGGAACAGCCTAAAGAGGGAGGCTGCCTGGACAAGAGGTAAAAAAGCTACAGTATATGGTAAAAACAAACAAGCGGAATTGGACAGGGAAAGGGATTTAGAAAGAACTTCACTGCATTGTCACTGCCTTTCCCTTTCTATGCTGAAGTCATAAAAAAGGTGAATTGGGGGCTCACCCACATATATCTACTTCTGACAAATACACCACTGGGTAGGCAGTGGTGCAGCAGCTATATCTGGTGTTGCAAGTAGGGAAACCCACATTCATATCTAGGCTTGGGTTTGCCACAGTGTGTCATGGATTTTAGATGCTAGGTTCTCAAGGGATAGTGTGGGCTACCTGGTGGCAAGTCACAAAAAAGCCATTAATGTTGACAGTGAAGTTTATTAGACACTCGAACAAATCACAGCAAGTTTGAGTTATTGAGGGACTGCTTCAGTCTGTGTGACTGCATTGTATGGGTTTGTTGTTGATATTATGGTGCTGCTTTAGTTTCTGTAATGGCATTGGGTGTTATAGTTCTGCAGTGATTACAGCACTGCTTCAGTTTGTGTGACTATGTTGTGTGTCATTGTGTTATTACAGCACTGTTTCTGTTTGTGTGATTGCATTGTATTTGTTGTTGTGATTTTATGGCACAGTTCTATGTTGTATGTTTTTGTTGTGTTATTAAAGCACCACTGCAGTGAGTTTGTTTGACTGCACTGTGTGTTTTGTTACTATGGTACTGCTTCAACTTGTGTGACTGCTGGCTTTGTTGTTATAACTGCTACCTCATCCAACACCCCCACCCTGGTACTCACATAAACAAGGTAAGTGCTAGGGTTGGACAAAACTGATGTATTCATTTTTCCAAGGATTATTTTCATGAAATTCAAAAATTTTGCAAAAATCGCCAATTTCTGCAAAAATAAAAATAGTACACAAATCAACATTTTCAGAAGAAAATTCTGGTTAATGGCAAAAATATTGTTTTGGCTTAAAACTCTATGATTTTTTCATGTGAAAACAATGATTTGTACATTATGTTTAGCACCTAGCCATGTTTTGTTTAAAAACAACTTTAATTCAGCATCTATGGTGCAAGTCAATGTAGGGCTGCTCTGGTGTTTTGTTGGCCTAGATTTGCTACCTGAACTCAGGACATCAGGACTAGAGAATGGTATGCTGGGCTACGACCATCTGCACATACACCTGAGGGGGTTGAAAGCATGTGCAGGGATCAGGAGAAGCTGGAGGAATGGTCCAGGGAATGGCAATTGACCTTTAACACCAAAAAATGCAAACTCATGCATTTAGGCAAAAATAATAAGTGCATGAAATACAGTATGGGAGGGCAAGCCCTGGAGCTTACCAAGCTGGAAAAAGACCTTGGCATATACATTTCACAGAACCTGAAAGTGGCAAAGCAATGTGAGAAGGAGGTGACAAGGGCCAGTAGGATGCTGGGTTGTATTGGCAGGGGAATAACTAGCAGGAGGAAGCAGGTCATAATGCCCTTGTACAGGCATATTGCCAGGCTACTCCTTGAGTACGGAGTCGAGTTCTGGAGGCCATACCTTAGGAAGGATGTGGAGAGGGTGGAGCGCATCCAAAGACAGGCAACAAAAATGGTAGGGGAACTCAGGCATCTGTCATACGATGAATGGTTGAAGGACCTCAATATGTACTCACTCGAACAGAGGAGGGAAAGTGGGGACATGATTGAGACCTTCAAGTATATCAAAGGTTTCAACAAGAATAAGGGGATATCTTCCAGCTAAAGGAAAAATCAAAAACAAGGGGACACAATATGCAGAGAGTTGGCAGGAGATTCAGGGGGAACATCAGGAAATTCTACTTTACAGAGAAGTTGGTGGACAGCTGGAACAGATTCCCAGGAGAGGTGGTGGAAGAAGGAACTGTGGGGGGTTTCAAGAAAGCAGGGGGCAGACACAAGGGACTGGTAGTTCTAGGGAGGGGGCGGGCAGAAGGGAAGGCCTAACGGTTTGCTAGGCACAATGGGCAGACTGGGTGGGCCTGGTGGGCCTTTTCTGCAGACAAGTTCTATGATTCTATGTTATGCTTTTCTCCCAGGAAGTGGTGGGGGAAGGGACAGACAATGCACCATACTTGTAGTAGGTCTAGGTGGTGTTGTGGTGGAGGTATCCTTGATGGCACTATTTGCAGACAGGTTTCTATTCTAATCACACAGAGTGGGGGGGGGGTGACCATGTCTCATAGTAAAGCATTGGGAGGGTGGACATTTGGAAGTTTTCTGGCCCAAAATGAGTGGCTGCTCTGTGATTTTATTTGTTGGTTGTTATGTCTGTCAGAGCAGCAAACCATTCTTTGGTTGTGAAAATGAGAGAGTGGACAAACCTCTCCAGAATTAGCACAGTGCAGTCTCATGAGCCTGGTTTATGGTCCTTAATTCACATTTCAAGCTGCAATGTTGTCCCCACCCCCCATGCTAATTAAGCATGAAGAGGAAGACTTTTTAAAGTAGTTGTCACTTATTAAGGGAAGGCAAGGCAAGCATGCTTCCTACAATCAGAACTACAGTATCTTAAAGGAGAACACAGGCCCTCTGTTTTCTGAATTTTGTTTAAACTAAGGTTTATGCAGCCAAAATATAAATTGGATGGAAATGTTTTGATACTCTTCATTGTACACAAGCCCATTTAACATTAGTGAAAGGTGACGGACTGACAGTACTGGAGACTGCAGCTCTCTATGGAAGCACAAGACCAACCACAGTGCCAATCAAGGACAATGTAGGATTCTCCATACTGTGATAGATATGGCGGTGGTAAAAGGTAAGGGGGTTGCACATTATTTTAAGTGTCGCTTAACTACACTGTAGTTATTGCTTAACTACACTGTAGTTATTGCTTAACTACACTGTAGTTGTAGTGTAACTGCTTTGCAACTGCAATGTAGTTGAATGCAATAGACATGTAACTACGGTGTAATTACACTGTTGTATGCAATTAATGATTAGTTACATTGAAACACACACTTAAAATAAGGTAAGACACTGGCACCAAAGGAGATTTAAGGCCTTTGTTAATCGACATGCCAGGTGCAGGATGACAGCAAGGGTGGGACAGGCAGGATATCATCTTGTGCACCAGGAGAGAAGCACACCTTGTACACTGTTATGGCTGTGCAATGTATACCCTTCTGCCTATGAAGTGCATGTGGGATGCATCTGTGGCCACTGCTGTTTGGTTGACCCTCTCAGGAGGTATATTGTTAGGCTGAGTGACAGATTGAGGCATCACTGGGGCCAGGCACTGATTGCACAGGTACACTGAAGGCTTCCCCACACTATGATGAAAATGGTTCTGGTGAAAGGTGAGGGCTTGACAGCACTGTACAGTAGCCTGAAAAACTCCAAGTACAGAATGAGCATGTACAGTACATGTTTCCCAACACTGTGATGAAACTGGTTAAGGTAGGATGCAAGAGACTGACAGCATTGCAATCTGAAGAGCTGTGTTTATTTACAGACCAGATACAGTGTTGATAGGTACAGTGAAGGTTTTCCCACACTGCGATGCATTCAGTCCTGGCGAAAGGTGAGGAACTGACATCACTGGAGCCTGTATCCCTCTGTTAAGTTACCTGTCCAGTGTGGTGCAGAGTGATGAGCAGTAACTTCAGTGTGATTCTGCATACTTATCACTGTAGACAGATATGGTGATAACTGCACAGGTCTAGGGTAAATTGTACTATTCTCCAATCACTGGACTAGTAAATTAATGTTAAAATTGATTCCTTAGGAGCTTGTTTTGTTTTTAAAGCAGCTCTAAAAACGTATTTATTCTCGCTGGCCATCTTAGACAATTAATATTTGGCTATCTGTTGGTAAACTGAGGATTTATATATTTGTGGTTTTATAGTTTTATGGTTTTAATCTTTGTAAAAGTGCTTTGATATCTGTTGAATTGCACTTCTTATAAAGATTTATTATTATTATTATTATTACAAGTCTGAGCTCAGTACACTACAATGCCAGCTGATTATTTTTTTACTACAGTGACTTGAATAGTGCTCACACTTGACCCAAACTGAATTCTTAGGACTGTATGAAATACACAGTGGTTGCTACATTGTAGTCACAATGATTAGTAGATTCATCTGCCCAATAGGCATCATAATGATGAGAATATTGCCCTTGCCCATACAGTAAATACACATTGCCATCACAAGACCAGTATGGTTTGCAAAAGCCAACTCTTGTTTTATTTTTTATTTGTGTTTGTATATTGGGTAGTCGTGCTGGGTGAATATGTTTTATTTTACAGGTGTACATGAGCATGTGTGTGATGAGGAAGAGCAAAGGAAAAACAGAAACTTGCTTGCCTGTCTGGGAAACTCTGGATGATGACTTCTTACCAGTCTCCCACCACACTGTCCCTCCCTCCAAGATGGTGTTCCCATTCACCAGTCTTGGCAACAGTCTATAAAGCTGTTATTTCCTCCATCATGTGACTTCAGAGAGGAGGAGATTCCCATGACGGGATAGGCCTGGAGTTGGTGTTAAGGGTGTTTACCGGGATTGTCAGTGGGCAGTGTCTGTATGGGAGTGAATACAGTGGGAAAAGGAACAATAACCAAAAACATATCTCCTGGGGGCTGTGAAGGTACAAAAAAAAAATTAAAAGTCAAAACAGCTTTAGAACATGCCTTATAAATACATCAATCTGTTAACGTTCAAACTGACTGTATATTTCATAAATTCATAAGTGCAAGACAGATGTCTCATAACATACCAGTGTCAACTGGTGCAATTTGGGCCCAAGGACTCCAAAGCAAAGCTTAGAAATGGTAAAGATGACGAAACTACTGTAGTTATATACTGTAAGAGGGAAGGGGCAGTTAAAGAATGAATGGGACTATCAAGTACAGAAGCTGGAAAATGGGACACTATCAAATGATACTTTGGCAGCAAAAGGCTAAATGAATGTTTGTTGCAGAGGTGTCAGAAGACTTGCTACAGGTGAATGAACAATTCAAGATATTACCAGAGGATGCTTGAAGCACAAGAGATATAATTGCTGGCTTTGTTGTCATGCAACTAGGTACTGTTGTTTGAAAGTAGATAAATCACAAGGGCCCAAATGGTTTGAATAGGCGGGCAAAAAACAGATGCTCTGGCAATGATTTTCAAGAAGTCACTGATGATCCAGCATGCTTTTTTTCAAGCACATTCATCAATCAATTGTACTAATTATTACAATCCAGTGTGTATATAAAGCTCTGGAGTGCAGACCACTGTAGCTCCCAGCCATAGCCTCAGATGTGAAAAGTGAAATTATAGCACTGGTTGGTCAGGCCGTTTCAGCTCTCCTTCTTTTACTACTGTTAGTGTAAGTTTCTATCTTTTTCATGTTTTGCAACTGCACTTTTTAGCACTGTTTGCACCTTTAATAAAACATATCTCAGCTTATATTAAGCATCTTGGTCTTGTGTGCTGCACTGTTGTTTTGTACCAGAGTTACTGGAAACTGCTGACATGCCTTGGGGCTGGAGAAGGGCAAACTGGACTTTTCTGTTTAAAAAGGAAGTAGAAAAGACTAATGTAACTATGGACTAGTGAACCTGATATTAATTGTAGATAACATATCGAAGACAATTATCAAATATCAGATTATGGTGTATGAGTTGACAGATTTCGGCATGAGTTCACTGAGGGAAGTCATGCCAATCTAACCCATTGGTCTTTTTTTGACCAATTAAGAGAACAGAATGGTAGCTGATATAATATACTTAGACATCCATAAAGCACTTGACTTGACGAAGCATGAGAGGTGGTTCTGAGGGGTCAGTATTGGGACCCATACTGTTATGTTTTTATTGACTAACTGGAAACAAGATAGGAAACTAAATTTGTGGTTTCTGCTGACAGATTTCTATGTAATAAAAATAATGAGGGCAGCAGATTCCAGAAAAATGGAAGGAGGCAGTATTCAGAGAGATTTAAATGCACTGGGGGAGTGGGCCAACAAGTGGCAAATTGAATTCTATGTAGATAAATGAAAGCTCTTTGATTTAGAGACACTTGACCACCACCAAAATTTCAGATCTGAAGTACTAAAACAAATAGTTTTCAGACCATGACAAAGGCCTAGGAATCCTCATTCATGGGAAGCTCCCAGCAATATTCAGCAGCTACAAGCAAGGCAGCTCAAATGCTGGGATGCATTTGAAGGACATAACATTCATGACAGTAATGTGTTTCTTATTTAACTTATTGAAAAATTTGCAACAGGGAAAGCCACATTGAGACAAGGCTCATTTCCAGGTGCAACCCGGGGAAGGGGTATAGGAATTAAACATTCAAAAAGTACAGTGCATAAGCAAACTATACAAGATTTACAAAATGTACACACCATGCAGAAAAGAATTGTTCAGCAAAAAGGTGCTGTTAGGAATGGGAGCAAAAATACAATTACAATTGCATGAGAGGATGCCAGCTGTAAAGTCACAAACAATTCTAATAAAAAGAATGCATTTAAATAATACACTGTCTAGTAAATAATGGGTATAGCTGGAGAGTAGCCAGAAAACCAAGTCTGACCCTTCATATGTCTATGCTTATGCAAGCAATAACACATGATGAGGTGTGGGTTATGTCCTGATAAGAGCATACCCAGGTGGATTATGAGGCACAAGGCTCTTATCAGGACGTAACCCACACCTTGGAGAGTGTTATTGCGCTTATAAAATGGGCCCCCATAAAGAAGGTAATTTAAAAAATGCATATAAAAATGTACATAAAATCATAAAGATATGATTATATCTGTAGAAAAAAGAAAAAGTACTCCCTGTGTTGGAATGCAGCTCTTTAATTAAAAGTCACTCTACAAAGTGAATGCCTCTCTGTGTCTGCAGTACCCACCTAGTAACTGTGTCTGCACTACCTACCCACACAGACATTCAAAACCATGTTTTTTTGATATATTTGTTACTTTTCTCACACAGTTTGACTTACAGCTAAAGGGAGTGAGCATGTAACAGTTGGGCTGACGTATTTACTGTACTGTTTGTTGTCACCTCTGAAGATGCAGAAAGCATGTTTTCTGTGTGCTTTCATTGATTTATTTGAATCTTAGTTTTCTCAAATTACTTCTTTTGGATTAATTTATATTAAATGTATGGCTGACTGGGAGCGAACATGTCCCTCAGCAGCCATCGTTTCTTGGTTTGGGTTTGTGAAACCGAAACAGGTATTTATTTAAAAAGGAATCTCTGTTCAGCTTACTTTTGCAATGATGCATTGAACTTTTGTACAGATTTACACTCTGTTTGTATCATAGTTCAGGTGACGGTCACGGGGGTCACACTGGCACTGATGAATGTCATCCTGACCAGAGAAGTCGAGGACTATAGACAAGATACTGCCATGAATATTTGTGGTAGAGCTGCAGATCGTGGGCATCAGAGAAACTTGTTAAGTAAAAGTACAGCAATTAAGGTCAGATTGCCAGTTTTTAATGCAGTGCTTATGAGTGTTTGCTTTGTGAGAAAACAGTGGAACTCGAGCAATTTTTACTTTTGTGTGCCACCACTCTCCCTGTCCACTCAGATGCTAGGTGAGGAGCTGCAGCAGGAGAATGGTGACACAGATTGATTTCTGTCTGTGCTGCATTCAGGTTGCCACAAGTAGTGCCTATTGAAACATTATGTACTGATAAGGACATGGCTAGAAAGGGCATCCAGCCAATCAGCACTCAATATTTTTTTTGCCCATGTTTTTAATACAAGATATAGCACAGCCATTGCACCAAGTCTCATTTCCAATGGCATTCCACTGGGACTGGGCACTGATAAGATCACATTTGGAGTACTGTGTGGAATTCTGGTCACTGCAGTTTGAATCGGATACTACAGTAATGTATTTATTTTATTTATTGAAAGAGGTTTACCGGTAAAGGCATATGTACAGTAGCTGTAAACAGCTTGTTTCCTGAGGTATCCTAGTGGAGGAGTATATGAGGAAGTACCTAAGTATGGTGGCCCTGATTTGAAAAACACACACAAAAAAAGTAAAGTGACAACTAAAAAATAAAATGAAAATAAAAAGAATGTGAAATGTGATTCCTAAAAATGGAACAATTACAAAGAAATGATTTAAAGTGGAACCAAAAAAAGAGTAACAGACTTGGAAAAAAAAACCAGTAAAGCGGAACTAAAAAGAATCACAAACAAAACAGTATGTAGCAACTTTTAATATGAATGCAAACAAAAACAAGTGTAGCATACCTAAAAAATATAGTGCAACTAAAAAAAAAACAGCAAACTAAAAATAATGTAAACAACAAAAAGTAAAGCAGCACCAAAGAAGTACAACTAGTTAATAAAGCACAACCACCATACAAACTAAGATGAACTTAGAGCATACCAAAAAAAGAAGAAAAGGCATAAAAAGAAAAGATAATCAACCAAACATGTACCAGAAAGTTCTGGTCAGAGCCAACATGGCTGCCAAATACAGCTGCCAACTGATGGTATTGATGCACACATAAAAAGTCAAAGGTTGCTTCAGACTCGAGGAAACCTGAAGATTTCATTAATGTGTGAACAGAAGCAGATGTGCAGGGACCTTTGGGCCGTGCACTGCAGGAAGATGCCATCTGCCTTCAGAAGTGCATAGTCTGGCACATTCACTCTTTTACATTCATTCTTCACACATTCAGTACATACTCACTCTTCACACATTGATTCACTATCACACATTCAGCCTTCATACACTCACTCTTTTTTTAATTTTGACCCCAAATTTTCAAGATAGTCATTTTATGTTATGACTGCTTTTATAAACAACATGCAACATTTATAGTATATTGGTTGAAATGCCATTTTGCACCACAAGTGCAAACATACATCATGTTCAGGACTTGAAAAATTACATCTGTCTTATTTATGAGGTAGTGTGGAAACATGGGTATGTTGAAAGTTAGTAGTCAAAATATTGAAAAATAGCAAAGTTATGAGTGAACATTGAAATATTGCAATACTCAGTCATAACCTGGACATTTTTTTGTATTTGTAAGTCACATTTTGAGCATAGCCTTCTTATTATCTCACCTCGTGAATCTCATAGGTGAATGGTTTCAAATCCCCACTGAAATGTCATTCCGTGCCACCAAAACATCATTCTGTGCCACAGAGATGAAAACACATTTTGGCCAAGATTTGAAAAATTTCAGCTCTCTCATTCATGAGGTGGTAGAAAAAAGAACTATGTTGAAAATGTGGGGTCAAAATATTTCAAATTACCAAAGTTATGAGAGAGCATAGAATAATTTAAATGTATACTTGTAACTGTAATTTTTAAATATTTTGACCTCAAATTTTCTATATAACCTTCTTATGACCCCACCTCATCAACAGAGGTTGTGCAAATTGCCAAATCCTGCCTGAAAGGTGATTTCACCAATTGACAGTGAAATTGCCGTTTAGGCCTGATTTGTATAATTCCTCCACCACTAGTCATGAGGTGGAGTCCCACAAAGAAGTTACAGTAATAGTAAAGAAACCAGATGTCTTAGATTTGATTAGTGGATATCAGAATCTTTCAGTTTGTAGTACTGTATCCAATAAATTAAGAACTGATGCGTAAAATGCATACAATACTTCCTCTGTAACTCAGGAAGTATATCCTATGTTTCCATGAATGTACACTTTGTGAAAAACTGAAAAGCTCAATAAAAATCAACTGCAGAAAATTTGGTATGGAAATATGCAAACATTACAAAAAGGCTCACCTTAAAATCAAAAGTCTCATTGAAATACATTAAACCACACTTACCTTGTTTCTCATATTGCAGTCGGTGGTTCCAGCAGCAAGATGTGTCTTCCATTGGAGAGTGGATCTTCACCCTGTGACCTGTTCAGGTGA
Source organism: Neoceratodus forsteri (assembly GCA_016271365.2). Taxonomy (NCBI): domain Eukaryota; kingdom Metazoa; phylum Chordata; order Ceratodontiformes; family Ceratodontidae; genus Neoceratodus; species Neoceratodus forsteri. The sequence continues at coordinate 1,117,002,587 of CM028130.1, forward strand.
GTGAAGGTGTGCAGGGGTATACTGGTGCATGGATAGACGAGTGCTGAGTGGGAGGTTGGGGTGGCAGGAGTCAGATCATTGGAGGACCATTTTCCTTTTTACAGGTTAAAAGACAGAGAAAAAAAACATTGAGAGATGGTTTTCTTTATTACAGCTTATAGAATGGTGATCAGAGTATTGGGGTTACCACTAGACACCAGGGAAACAATATACAGATATAGGGACAACAATCGGAGGGTGGGGTGCCACTAGACATCAGTGAAACATTATTCAAACACAGGAACTGCAATCGGGGTGGGGGTACCACTAGACACCAGGAAACATTACATAAGTAACAGGGATGGTGATCAGAGGGTGGGAGGTTGGGGTGGCAGACGTCAGCTCAGCCAGGAACCGTTTTATTTTTTGGAGATCTACAGAAGAAAACACAGTGAGGGATGATTTTCTTTATTACCGCTCACACCAGCAGGAAAATAGTGCTCATGGGGGGGGCAGCACTGTGGCCAATGGAGAGAACTGCATGTGTTTCAGCTCCACTGTGATACAGATACACACAGAAATGTGACGGCAGAAAAAGGCCACATGGCCTATCGAGTCTGCCCAATACTCCCCCATTTTTATACATCAACCTTAATGGCCAAGCCCTTATGTCTGTCCCAGGCCCTCTTGAATCTCTCCACCATTTTGGCTCCCACTACCACTTCCAGTAGCTTGTTCCAGGTCTCCACCATCCTCTCCATGAAGAACTGCCCCCTGACATTACCTCTGCATTTCCCTCCTTCCAGTTTGAGGCTATGTCCTATTGTATTTGCTCCCCTCTTCATTTTGAATAAGCACCACCCTTTTTATTCCCTACAAATACTTATATGTCTCAATCATGTCCCCCCTCTCCCTCCTAGTCTCCAGAGGGTTCAGATTTAGCTCTCTCCATCTTTGCTCATAAGGTACTTCGTGCATCCCCTGCACCATTTTGGTTGCCCTTCTCTGGACCCTCTCCATCATTTCAATATCACTGCACAGGTGAGGTCTCCAGAATTGCACCCCATACTCCAGATGTGGCCTTACCATGGTTCTGTACAATGGCATCTGTACCTCCCTCTTCCTGCTAGTAAAGCCCCTCACAATGCAGGCCAACATACCATTTGTCTTGCCCACTGCCTTACTGCACTGGTTCCCCACTTTAAGATCGCTTGATACCATAATCCCTAGGTCCTTTTCTGGTTCCTTTTCCTTGATCACCATTCCCCCAAGGGATTAAGTTTCCATCTTGTTTTTCCTCCCCAGGTGTATCACTGAGCACTTTTGTGCATTAAATTTTAGTTGCCAGGCCTCTGACTACTGCTCCAGCCTCTCCAGGTCCTGCCTCATGGTCTCCACTCCCCCTTGTGAATCCAACCAATCGCAGTCCTTTGTATCATCTGCAAATAGACACACCCACCCTTCCAGGCCCTCTGCTAGGTCACTAACTTTGATGTTAAAAAGTAGTGATCCTAGCACTGACCCCTGTGGCACCCCACTTGTCACTGCCCGTTCCCTGGAATGTGTCCCATTTACCACCACCACTTGACTCCTTCCCTTCAGCCAATTTTCTACCCAGCTGGTGATCCTCTGGCCCACCCCCAGTCTATCCAGCTTATATACCAGTCTCCTATGCGAAATGGTGTCAAAAGCATTATTGAAATCCAGATAGACCACATCCACCGCTCCACACAGGTCCACTGTCTACGACACCCCATTGAAAAACACTATCAGGTCAGTCTGGCAGGACCTGCCCCTTGGTGAAGCCATGCTGACTTTCATCCTGCATGCCATTTATCTCCAGGTATTCTACCAGTCTAGTCTTTAGTAATGTTTTTATTACCGTCCCACCACCGAGATAAGACTGACAGGGTGGTAGTTTTTGACCTTGTCCTTCCTTCCTCCCTTGTATAGTGCAACCACCTCTACCCTCTTCCAGTCCATTGGCATGACACCTGTGTCCAAGGACAAGTTAAATAGCCTTGCCAATATCCTGTGGAAGGATACAGTTTAGGTATCCAGTCATATGTGTCCACAGTCCCCTCTAACTACTTTGTAATAGCAACATGTCAGCATAGCTATTCTATGGAGCCATAAAAACAGCAATTCAACAACCCCCAAAAATATAAACCACAAATCCGAAATGTAGTTGAGCAGCAATAAAAACTGCAGTCACAAAAAGAGTCTGCACACGAAAAAATTAAAAAGAAAAAAAAATTGCAGATGGAAGTTTTTCACACAATGGAAATTTATTTATTTATTTTATTTATTTGGTAATACAGATACAACCTTTTACAAATGTTACACTCTTTTACAAAGGTTCCACAGCAGGGTATAAAACAGCAGAGATAGAACAAAAACTTGACAGTTAATACAAAACATAAGATTGCTATGTAATACAGAAAATAGATAAATAATGCATTTCAGTAACCTAGACAACTGAAATTAAACAGTGGGAGGAGATTCCCATTTAGCAATGTACGGCATAGCCGCCCCAGAGGGGCCTTCCAAAGTACAGTATCGGAAAGGGTAGGAGAAAGAAAGGGGGGAGAGTGCGAATGATGGGTAGATTAGAGAGAGAGAGAAGAGAGGAGGAGGGGAGAGAGAAGAGGAGGAGGGGAGAGAGAAAGAGAGAGGAGGGGGGAGAGAAAGATTAAGGGATTGGGAGAAGGAGAATATTTAGGGGGGCAGTGGGTAGAAAGGGAGGTGTTGGGGAGTATGGAGGGAGGGAGCTGGAAGGAGCTGGGGGGGCAGCTAGGGATGGGAGGTGGGGATCCAGGATAAGTAAAACAGGAGGAAAGCTTAGACAGATGAGGGGGTATCTGGGTTGAGGAAATGAACTCACCATGGAAGAAGTCAGCAACCAAACCGCCTAGATACAACACTGCTCCAACATCTTGCAGCAGTTTGTTTCTGTCCTAATCTCTCTTGATGTTAATCCTTTCTTTTACATCACTATAAGGATAAATGTTACTTCCTAAATGTAACCCCATTAGGTGGATGAGGAACCTGGGATCTCTGACTCTGCACAGCAAGTTCTTTTTCCTCCCAGTTTCTTCTCTGTAGCTGCACAGCTAGGGGAAGAATATAATGTATTACCTGATTGGTGACTAAGCCTCTGTATAGTCCCTCACATACACCAGATGGAGATTCTAGGACCCAGGATTTTTTTCTTCATGGATTCCAGGGATATACCTCCAAGCCCTGCTCAGCAAGTGGCTGGGGGAGTTCGATTGCCATTGAACTGACACAGATTTATGGGATCTCTGCCTCTTTGGGGGGGGAGGAGCATTGCTCAGCTGTTCCTCCTTACAATTTGGGGCCCAATAAAATATATTAATACTGCAGCAACTAAATCAGTTGACCACTAGTTTTGATTGTTTTCACTTTTTGCCTTTTTCCTGTTAATATCAGGGACACTGAAAGTACACAAGCTGCACTTTTCAACCCCAGGCAATTCCAGTGACTCCAACAGTTGCTGCAGCATATGACTGATACTCTCCTTGACAGTGTGGCCCAGATTCACAAAGGTTGATGCCAAGCCCTGCATCAAGCTTGGCAACCAGCACAGCTGTGCCAAACAGTTCGCTGCAGAATGAGCCTGATTCAAGAAGATTGGGTGCATTTATGACACTTTACCCGCTTTATGGCAGCTTGTGCCAAATAAAAAATTGGTACCCAAAATTGCCACAAACTAGATCAAAAAAGTCTGGTGTAACTTGTGGCAATCGATGCATGGGATGAAGAATCCCAATTGCTGGCTGGGGAATGCCACAAACCCCATGTGCCATATGTTTGGCACACCAGGTGCCTGAAGCACTCTCGGCTTGTTCGAGAATCTGGCCCTGTGTCTTCATTGCACTGAGAAATTCCTCCATCATGATTTGGATAGGCAACTTGCTACAGAGCAAGAGAACAACCTGATTAAATGTGCACAGGATGACTGTGTCATTGTGCTGCATTTTCTGTGTGTTTGGAAGTCAGTGCAGTTTTCCCTTCAGAAAACACACAAGGGTTAAGTGTGGTGCCATGCAATTTGTCTGCCATTTCAGTGTGGGTCACTGGTCTGCTGAAGCACTTGCTAAAAGCCCTGGCAGCAGCCTCTAGCCTGCCACCAACCCCACCCCAGCAAGGACATCACCTGCAAACATACAATAAACACTCACCCTGTGTCTTCATTGTACTGAGAAATTCCCATGTCATGATTTGGAAATGTAGCTCTATACAGATCAAGAGAACAATCTGATCAAATGTTCACAGGACGACGGTGTCATTGTGCTGCATTTTTTGTGTGTTTGGAAGCCAGTGCAGTTTACCCTTCACTGTTTCTTTACCTACAGTATGAAAATATTTTTTGTGGAAGTAACAGAAAAGTAAGTGTGGAGCCACTCTATTTGTCTTGCCGTTTCTGTGTGGGTCACTGCTTTGCTGGAGCTCCTGCTAAAAGCCCTGGTCAGCAGCCTGTGGCCTGCCCCCAGCCCCACCCCAGCAAAGGCATCAGCTCCAGTATACAATAAACACTCACTCCTTCATGCTTAACTGGGACAATATCTAATGAGAGATTTATAGCCCTTACTGATGTTTCCCATGTATACAATCTTTATCAAATGCACTTTATCTCATAACATTTTTTAAACCAATGAGATAGATTTATGCTCCCATATCCATCAATTTATGAAAAACTACACTATGGAATTCACATTCCATCTCAGAACACTTTATTGTGACTTTTAATGGTGATAAACAGGTAACAAAAGTCACTTTGATACACCAACAGAAGTCTGTAAATCTCACAGAAAACCTAGTCATTATTAGGTTAGGGAATGAGAGAGTAAGAATAAGAGAGCAGCTTTCATAATGCTGATGTCCTTTGCTACTTTGATACTGTAGTGCTTTCAAACCCTCAGACTGGATTCGTTATAGGTTGCTTAGAAATCAATGTAAGAATTCTCTTCACAAAGCCAAACACCATCACTTTAAATCTTTGCAAACTGAACACCTCTGTAACCCTAAAGAGTTTTGGCACCAGGTTAATTCCCCAGTAAAAGGGAAGGACATGGAACTACCTAAATGTATCATTGCCCAGGGCTCCCCCCTCACTGAGCCCCTCTCTATTGCCGCCAGATTTAATGAATTTTTTTCTGATTTATTCAAATATACCTCTCTGTTCCCACAGTCTCCCGACCCTTCCTCAGCACCATCTCCAAAGGTCTTCCTGGGATCTCACCCTGCCTTCCATCTGAAATTGGTCACTTGTAAAGAGGTCCAGAGGCTCCTTGCTAACCTCTAGGCTGAGAGTTCTCCTGGTCATGACTCCCTCGAATCCAAATTTCTAAAAATTGGTGCTCCTGCACTTGCTCACCCCGTTAGTGACTTATTCAATCATTCTTTCCTGTCCAGCATGGTGCTGGACATGCGGAAAGTTGCGGTAGTTGTACCAGTGCACAAAGGAGAACCTAATACTGTTGTTGAGAACTTCCGACTGATCTCAATTCTCTGTCCTCTTGCCAAGATCCAGGAGCACATCTTCTACCATCACCTACAGGAGTACCTAGAGAATTATAACTGTTGTCTTCTTATCAGCATGGATTTAGGAAAAGACATAGCACCCTCACAACCCTGTTGACAGTAATTTCAGATGTCTATCACGCCATGGATCTAGAGTCTGCTACTGATGTCATCTTTGTTGGCCTGACAAAAGCATTCAACCTTGTGAATCATGATCTACTGCTTCTACAACTACAGTCAATTGGTTTGGATCCCACTGCCCTACTCTGGGTCCACAGCTACCTCTCCTGCCGTTCTCAAGGTGTCCGATGGGCTGGTGCTCTATCTGATTTCAAACATATTACACATGGTGTCCCACAAGGCTCTATTTTGGGCCCACTGCTATTCTATTTATAAATTATTTTCCTAGGCACTGTGGCGGGGCCTCTGTGCATCTCTACATGGACGATGCCATTATTTATCGTTCCTCTCCTGATGTCTCCTTGATTAACAAGGAACTTTCCTCTGATTCAAGGAACTTGAAGACTGGTTCCAGTGTAATCGACTTATCCTCAATACTAAAAAACTAAATGTATGCTCTTTTCTCACCATCCTCCCACCTCTATGCCCCCCTCACCTCTAAGTATCTTCTCCCATAATGGTGACATTCTTGAGATGGTCCCCACTTTTAAGTACAGTATATGCCGCATGTAATGGACTGATTTGACAACCGTCACTCTGTCCATTATATGCGGCGTCCGTTACATCAATATCCCCACATAATATCAAAAAGCACATAAGCACATAAAAAGAATTCTGACCAGGACCAGGAATGATGCGCAAACACGGGGCATTGCAGAGCAGACAGCTGACCCCCGTAGTCAAAAACAGCAAGAGCAAACAAAGCACTAGGTTTACAGGCTGCACTTCCATGCTGATGGGTATTGATTGTCTAGTTATCATTTGGGGCTCAATGCCCACTGCAGCTAGGGCCTACCAACTTGCCAGTTGAAGTAGTTCCTGGGCCAACTATTACGGTGTAACTAGCTTGCATCGCAGCCAATGTCTAAGCCGAGAGCGACAGATAGTGAGAAAGCCGGTTGTGGGCTTGTTCAAAAGCATTGTTGGTTTAACAAATTGGACAGTACTGCAGGAATTAAAGGTCCACTTTAACAGACAATTATAACATAGCCAGAATAGCAAATGGCTTTTGACATGGGCTAAACGTCCATTAGAAGCGGAAGTCCGTTACATCAGGAGCCGATATAAGTGGCATATACTGTATTTTGGTGTGAGCCTTGACATCTCTTTATCCCTCTCTGCCCATGTTTCCACCCTGATCAAAACACTGAATCAGAAGTTGGGACTCCTTTACCATCTCCATCCCTTCCTCACCTCTGCCTCTTGCATCAAGATTGCCTCTGTGTCTCTTCTTCCTTTACTTACTTACAGTGCACCATTATTACTGTTGTCCAGTGTGTCTAACATGTCGCTGCATGCCCTGGCTTACCATAGGGTGGGTAGGTTTGCACTTGGGGTCAATAGCCGCCATAACCACTGTGATGTCCTCTCTCTCCTTGGCTGGCTCCCTTATGAATCGAAACTAAGGTGCTCAACCTTGAGCTTTGTGTATAAGTTTGTTCACAAATTTACACCTCCTTGCCTCAGAGAGACTGTTCACCTTAGGATACTGGCACGTGCCCTCTGTTCCTCTGCTCTACCTCTTCTTGAACGGCCTAATCTGAGGCTTGCAGTTGCCCGTAAATCTTTTTCCTTTGCATCAATAACTGATTGGAACTCCCTGCTGTCTCCCGTCCTTTCCTGCACTTCCCTATCCAAGTTCCAAACCACTTTACTTACCTTCCTGTCCTCCTCTGCTAAGTGCACCTGTTTCCAGTGATTTTCTTGCTCCTCATTTCCCTCATCTTAACTCTATCCACTAGTCCTCTTCCCCCTATACCCTCTGGTCTATCTCCCTTCCTTGGGCTGTTCCGTCATCCCTTCTTTGTCCTTTGTCTTTCCTGGTTCTACTCCTCCCTCCCTCCCTCCTCCCTCAGGTCCACTCCCTATGTTCTTTCGGTCTCTACTGACATCAGTCCTCACTGGTGTTCACCCCCTCCCTTCTCCCTGTATCCTTTTTGGGGCTTAGACCCTGATACCATGGTACCTTAGGAATTAACCTGATTGTATTTACCCATTTTACTTATTTTATTTGAATGTCCATGTATACAAACATTGCTTCCTACCAGAAGCCATAGTACTCTCTGTATAATTATGTATATAATCAATGTACTCTATTGTTTTTACTCATCTCATGTTGTATATATTTTTTGAAATCGTTTTTACATTTTACACTCTATTCTACATGTGTTTCAGCCCTTTGAGCTCATTTGTTTTACAATATTGTTCATACAGAATGGCTCTTTGAGCATTGGCTATTACTGTATACTCTGGTGAATTGCCATGCTCTAAGTAGACTACTAGTTGCTGTCAGTTCCCCAGTGTATGCGATTGTCTTCTGCATCACATAATGTGTCTCTGTATTGTTCTTTTTATTACTGTTCTCTCCCAGGGCACCCCTGAAAAAGGGACTGTAATTGGCTCAGTGGACTTACCCGGTTACCAAAATTCTAATAAATAAATAAATCAATAAAGCAGTTGAATTTAGAAATACAAATGGAATAACAGTTGAGGAACTTCAAGGCTGGCCTATAATTTCATCAAGGGGTTCTGGTGACATAAGCACGAAAGCAAAGTGGCTCTGTGTCACCAGAACCCAAAATGGAATTTTTTTTGTTGCTATTGTAGAAAGAGTGGTGGCTACCCAAATCGGTCCATGAGATGCTGGCTCAGTGGGATGCAGACTGCAGAAGAGCTATAATGTAATGCTATAGATCATAAAGAGATCTAGTGTTGGTGAGGACTAAGGACCAAGACTACTATGCTTTGCTATTTGCGCTACTTAGATAAAACTGTCATCCCAGATGTGTGCGGTTATGGATGGTTACAGTGTTTCTTTTTTAAAATTCTCCTACTTAAGCAAATTAAAAGAAAGGTAAACTGATCACCTGAATCTGTCATTAACTGTAACTAGTGCAAATAGTGTAGCACTATGCTACACTATTAATGCTGGTCCATAGTCCTCCACTAACACCAAGATTTTAGCATTACACAACAGGAAGTAAAGAAAGTCAGTGGCTTTAAGTAAGAAAGTACCTCCAGAGCAAGGGACATCACACAGAGTGACTGTAAGGATGCCTCTCTAAGGCTTTAGATGCCACACCAACCAGCTATCAATAACAAAGCCACTCTGGGGTGAGAGGCACGACACTGCTGTAAATATACAGTGACTGGCCCCTTGCCCCCACGGGCAGTGGTCACGATCCAGCCACAGCACCTCTACAGTGCAAGGAGCCTGATCCACCCACCAACCACAAAGAGGTAGATAAGGTGCCACTTGCACCCACGGGCAGCGGTCACAATCCAGCCATAGCACTTCTATGGTGCAAGGAGTCTCATCCACCGACCCCCCAAAGAGATAGATAAGGTACGATGCTTGAAAAAATTGCCATGGTTTCTCTGGCCTGTGTGAACGCTGAACTGGATCATCACTTGCAATTTGCTCTTTTTCAATTTCAGCACCTTCTCGAGGTAGCGCTATTCGCTCCACACCTGTGTAGAGCTCCCTGATTGGCTGGTCTCACTTGCCTGAGACTGGAGCCCCCAAGACGTGCGGCTTAATGTAAGCCTGCATCCCTGTACTTGGCTCCTAATTTATATATTTTAATTTAGCCTCTTCTGCTCAGCCTGTGTAAATTAACTTACCATCCCCCCCCCCGGAGTCTCTCTCCAACTGTAAGTGCACTGATTCAGTGCTAGCTCTGCAAACTTCCCCTTGATTTTTCCCCAGTTAAGCTTTCACTCTGTACACTGCCTTGAACTGAGTTTGTAAAAAAGTTGTACTGGTTTTGTTAATATATTTTCAAATCCTATTTGAGACTGTACTGGGTTTACATGCTTACTGCTATCGACTTAGAAAATTCAGTGAATTGTAAACTCTGTGTAGCCTCTGTCTTGAGCCTATGACTCCTGCTCTTGACTTTCATTCTTAATCATCTTCCTTTGTCCCCCTGTCCTCCTTTGTCTCTGTTCTGTCCCTCCTGCCCGCCCCCATCTCTCATTTCTTTTGTGCTTGTTTTGGAATCCTGAGTTAGCTGGCACCTTGTCTCTGTCTGAGACCGCCCTCTGACTTTGTCTTTCAACTTGGTGCTCAGTTTTCTTTCTGTGTCTCTGTTTAGACACCCCCAACTGCTCCTAATAATCTGCTGTCTCCTTCCTTATAGGTGCCACTTGCCCCCATGGGCAGCGGTCACTATTCAGCCATAGCACCTCTACGGTGCAATGAGCCTGATCCACCAACCCCCCCAAAGAGATAGATAAGGTACATGTATGACACTTGGAAAAATTGCCACGGTTTCTCTGGGCTGTGTGAACTCTGAACTGGGATCATCACTTGCAATTTGCTCTTTTTCAATTTTGGCACCTTCTCGGGGTAGCGCTATTCATTCCACACCTGTGTAGAGCTTCCTGATCACCTGGTCTCACTTGCCTGAGACCGGAGCCCCCGAGACGTGTGGCTTAATGTAAGCCTGCATCCCTGCACTTGGCTCCTAATTTATATATTTTAATTTAGCCTCTTCTGCTCAGCCTGTGTAAATTAACTTACCATTCCCCCCTGCTGCAGTTTCTCTCCACTGTATGTGCACTGATTCAGTACTAGCTCTGTAAACTTCCCCTTGATTTTTCATCCCACCCCCTCAGGCCTCCTTTAAATGCACACAGTCTCTGCCCACTCCTATCTGAGGTTTCATTTATTGGTTACTTACTGTCAACAAGTGCCATTCCTCCCATCCCCTTTTGCAACTAAGCCTGCTAGCAGCTTTATCTTATTCTGTCTTGCTGAGGCATACCATTTTTTTACTTTAGGCTTGCTTATTGTTCACTATCCTATCCTGTCTTGCTGAGGTATTCCATTTTGATATTTTATGCTTGCTTATTGCTCACTATCATATCCTGTCTTGCTAAGGCAGTTGATTTAGGTCAGGTGATCTCTCTAGTACATAGTCTGCTCCAGAGTAGTAGCTAAGAAATTTGCTTCAAAGCCTCTCTGTCCCTAGTGCTACTCTATAGTCAGGTGAACTCTTTCCTTATTTCGCCTGACAGGGAGCTATACTTAAGGATTACTGCTTCAGGCTCCACTGCCTATAGTACTATTCTGCAGGGATTAGGAAATTCTCCTCTGTTGAGAATCCCTTCTCTTGCCAGCACTTGTAGTACCCATTGGGTGATAGTCTCATAATGAGGGCATATTACCTGCTTCTATGCTTGTCTTTGCTCTTCTTATATGTAATGAACCTGAACATGAATCAAAAAATAACTCCTAGAGTGGAGAATGGCTCTCTTTTTACATTGTCTGACCTGGACTTTTCCTATCAAGTAGAAGAACTTGTATGTGCTCTAACTTCCCCTAGCCCACTGCTGGTCCTTCACCTGCACCGGTATACAGGAACTCTCCTAGAGCTTGCCCACAGGGGACACTACTTTCTGCATACTCCCCCCTACTCCCATTGACTCTCTCGGTCAGGGTATTATTGTATGTGGCATCAGGCAAACTGGGAACTAGCCTCAGAACTCCCTATCCTGTAACAGACAAATCATGTAACTGAAAGAAGACTCAGCCACCCACACTTCTCCTAGGACTCTGCAGGAAACTCTTGTTCCTGCTTTTACTATGCTCAGGAAATGCTGAGCTTAATCCAGGCCCTCTGGCACCATGGAATCCCTAGCAGAGCTACAAAGCCCCAAGGGGCTTAGATTCTCACATGTTAATGTATGTAGCTTATTAAAAAAAAAATCACTTGAGTTCAGGCCTGGGTATGTCATACTGCTCCAGATGTTCTGGTGATTATGAAGTCCTGGCTCTGACCAGCGACCAGTAACAATGAAGTTAACATCCCCTCCTACTATTTGTTCAGAGCTGACAGGCAAACTAGAGGTGGTGGGGTAGCTATTTACATCAAGGATAAATTCCCTGCCTCCATAATTGACTCAAACTCTGTCCCAAAAGAATTCGAAAGCTTTTCATTAAAGATTGAAATTGCTGAGGTCACGTGATGGCATTCAGCTAAGCAGCAGCTGGGTTGCTGAGCTCCCCCCTCTGGCCACCTTTATTAGGTGTTTTTCACAATACATTTTGGATTTTTCCAAAAATTTGCTTAAATAGTTGTTTGAACGGTAGTCAGCCATCGTTTAGTGACTTTGTTGGGGGAAAATAAGTGTGGATTGAGTCGCGATGGAGGTGGATGGAAAACAGGCCTTAACCAAGCATACTCCTCCTGCATCCCCGGAGAAGACAGCAAAGAAACAAAGAAACCAGGCTCCCACCAAGCCAGACCGAGGAGGAGATAAGATGGTACAATCGATCCCGCTGACCGAGGATAAATTTCTCCAAGAGCATAACCCTGTCAAAGATATACTTAAGGAACTGACTGGAGAGCTTAAATCTCTATGCAGTGATCTCTCCTCTGTTTCCAGAAAAGTCTCTGATGTAGAAGTTAGAGTTACCTCATCGGAGCAATGGAGATCCAGAGCTGAGGTGGAAATAGGTGAACTAAGACAACAAGTAAAGAAGCTACAGCTTAAGACTGAAGATTTGGAGGGGCGGAATCGCCGCAATAATCTGCTAATTATGGGCCTACCTGAGCTGGAAGAAGGCCCAGACCTCATGGCTTTCCTGCAAAAGTTTCTCTGCAAAGTGGTGGGCCCATCTCCCATAAGTGCCTCCTATCACCTCGAGAGGGCACATCGTTCGTTGCGACCTAGACCTGCAGCTGGATCTCCCCCACATCCTATTCTAATTAAATTTATGAGTTATGTTGAGAGGCAGCACGTCTATCTGAAGGCCTGTGAGCTGAAGGAAATTTTATGGGGAGTATCGAGGATCCGAATTTCCCAGGATCTACCTAAAGAAATCCGTGAGAAGAGGGCAGCATATCACCCTGTGGTGCAGAAACTGATAGCTGCTTCAATACCATTTCGGATGATCTACCCTGCAACCTTAAGGGTGACCATTGGTGGACTGGCTACTAGCTTCAATACCCCTGAGGCTGCCCGTAAAGAACTCTCCAGCAAATTGCCTGAACTTTTTAAAATGCCTGACTGAAAAACTCTATCCTCTGGCTTTGGGTTTGCAGCTTTAAGGCTGACCTGGGATAAATTAATATTCTGCCTCTGCTAGTTTTATTAGATTCCCTGGTTTCTGGGCCTGTCACTAGTAGAAGGTGAATTATTTCACTAACCTTTCTCTTTGGCTTCTCTGTCGCTCTCTCCTTTGCTTTCCTGGTCGCCTGGGTCTCTTCTTTCTGGCCCTCTCCATCAGATTTGGGGGTCCGGGATCAATGTGGGGGCTGAGATTTACTCCTCGCAGGGTCTCTCCTCCCATTTTTGCGTATAAAATACCACGGTGGAACCTTTGTTCGCGGCTGCGGTTTCCCGGTGGGAACTTCCTGTGCGACGGCCCGTATAGGGTCCCTTGGCTTATTGGCTCCCCCTGAAACAGCAGCCGGTGGCCGATTGTTCCTGTGCCTATTCCCTGTCCCCTTTCGGCTTTGGCACCTGGCTGGCTGAATTTTATCCCCCTCAGGGGCTGCATGGATTCGGGTAAGTGCCCTTTTGATGCTGCCTTACTGGGGAGACGATCGGAGTGTGCCGGGCTTGTTTGGCTACTGAAGATGGATCTCTTTGAGTTCAGGGTTTTTGATGTTCCCTCTATATGTTTTGTTTCTCCCTGCTTCATGTCCTTCTCTTCTCTCTTTGCTCTGGGGTAAATACTGTTGCGAGGGCTGTGGTGGGGGAGGTGGCGGTCGGGGAGGACTTAGCAGGCTTGCTCGCTGGATGTGGAATTGTGAGCCATGTAGTGGGGGTGGCTAACCTCTACCCGGGGCTGGGATGGAAGGGGAAAGGGTGTGTAACAGTTTTGGTCATTTTTTCTTTTGGACCATTCTTGATGTCGGGAATATCTGGGTACTTGTTCCTGGTTCCGAGGGGTCGGAGGTTCGCATGGGGGTTGAGGAGGTTCAAGCTTATGGACGACAGTTTATACTTTAGTTTGTCTCTGCTTGAGCCACCTGATGTATATAGTTATTGTGGGGTCTGTATGGGGCATTGTTTGATGGGGGGTGGGGTTAGATTGCAGTATTCTAAGCTACAGGGATTTCTGGCTTCTTGGGGGGGTTCTCTTTCCTTAGAGCTGGGGTTTTCATAGGTTTCAGGATTTTGGTTGGTGGGAGGGATACAGGGTGGGGGTTCCATGTACTGACATTCCAGATAACTTTACTGATTGCTGGTTCATTTTGTTAACTTGCTCCTTTTTGGGAAATATGACTGTTGGTGGGGTGGGGGATAGGGTAATTCCTTTTATAAGACTAGATTTTTTTCAATCTTGGGGGTGCACCTTGTTTATACATGCTATTCTGGTTCTGTCTGGATATTTGAATGTCTTGTTATATCTTTAAAATGGCTACAAACACAGTTAAAATAGCGTCCTGGAATGTTAGAGGGCTTAGGATCGGGTCAAGCGGCTACAGGCCTTTAATCACTGCTCATTGCTCACATTGATATCCTTTTTCTGCAAGAGACACATTTATGTCACGATGAAGCTAAGCTGCTTTCCGAGCTGGCTTTTCTCAATCCTACCTTGCTGGAAACTCCTGTTTTAGTAAAGGTTGCGATTCTCCTTAAAAGGCATGTTTTGTTTCTGAAGGATATAACTGTCTCAGACCCAGAAGGAGGTATGTCCTAGTGAAAGGTACTCTCAATGGAGAGAATGTGGTCTTGGTTCTGTATATAGTCCGTGGGGGAACCCGGGTTTTTATGACTTTGGCAGATAAATTGGCTGGCTTTTTGCCCGTTCAATTCATACTGGGAGGGGACTGGAATGTACCGTGTTCATCTACTTTAGATAGGGAGCCACAGGATAAATGCCCACCCTCCCCAGCTCAGAGAGCTTTCTGGGAACTGACCTCATCGCTGGGCCTAGGTGATCCCTGCTGTCTCACCAACCCTTCTTGTCGTGCCTTCTCTTTCCAATCCCAATCACATGGTACTAGGTCAAGATTAGATATGGTATTAGTTAGTCTTCCCTTTCTACCGAATATTCCTCTGTCTGGTATTGAGCCGATCATCGTGTCTGACCATGCTATAGTCTGGATACAAATGTCCCTAAATCCTGATTACTCTCGTGATTCTATGTGGCGGTTAAATACTCAGTTGTTAAAGGACCACCAGTGTGTTTCCGAAATTAGCTCCCGAATATCTCTCTTTCTGGCTGATAATTTGAATTCCACCCCTAGGATTGATATGATATGGGGAGCCCTGAAGTGCTATCTTAGGGGTGATCTTATTAAAATGGCTTCCTTTAGGAAGAAGACTCGGCTGGCCAGATCATTGGCTCTGATAAACAAGATTAGGGAATTAGAAAACAGCTACTCGGTAACCTCTTCGGTATCGGATCTCAAAGAGCTCCTATTAACCAAGAACGAATACTCGGATCTCTTGAAAGAGAGAACAGAATATTGTCTGGTAAAACCCAGGCTAAATATCTGGATCTTGGTGAAAATCCGGTAAACTACTGGCCTTATGCTTATGGCACTCGAAAGCTCTAGGATTATCCCTTCTTTGTCTTCCCCATCTGGTGATGTTCTCTCCTCACCCAGGGATATTGCACATATTTTTAAGGAGTATTATTTGGGCCTTTATAGTCATTCCCAACCTCCCCACCCTGCTGCAGCTGTCAAAGAATACGTAAGAAGAATAGGTATTCCTTGTATATCAGAGTCTCAGCAAGCGAGTCTATTAAACCATATTTCAGCTGAAGAAATAAAGAGTACCATCGCTTCCTTGGCTCCTGATAAAGTGCCGGGACCGGATGGATTCCCGGCAAATTTTTATAAAGTTTTTGTTAAAGATTTGACCCCCATTCTTCTTAAATTATGTAATTATTTGCTGGTCTCCTCTGAGCTTGATCCTGCTTTATTTGAGGCTACTATAGTTTTAATTCCTAAAGCGGACAAAAACCCCACTGACCCGGCTAATTACCACCCTATCTCTCTCCAAAATTATGATATCAAAATTCTAGCTAAAATACTTGCTGAAAGGATCAAGAGGATCTGGTTGGAGCTTTTGAGTCCTGAACAGGCGGGCTTTGTTTCCAGGAGGTCGGCGGCAGATCATTTGAGGACTTTGTCGCACATCTCTCAGTATGCCCGAACTGCCTCGGGTCTGGTTGCTCTAATCTCTCTTGATGCTGAGAAAGTGTTTGATCAGGTTGATTGGTCCTTTTTGTGGATTGTAATGGAGGAAATGGGTTTCCCGACTTCTTTTTTGAATATGATACTGGTATTTTACAATTGCCCCCTGCCAAGATTTACTGTAACGGGGTCTTGTCTTCCTCTTTCCGTCTTTTTGCTGGTACTAGGCAGCGTTGTCCTCTCTCTCCTTTACTATTTAATTTATACCTCAAGCCATTGCTGATTAAACTCAAGTCGTCTCCTCATGTGAGAGGTATTAGGCTTCATCAATGGGAATTAGTTTTGTCTGCATATGCAGATGATGTTTTGTTGCATCTGATGGATCCGGCAACATCTTTAAAGGCAGCTCTTGAAGTTATTACGCAATTTAGTTCCTTCTCTGGTTACAAACTAAATATCTCTAAATGTGAGATCTTCCCCCTTAATAATTATACGTATAAACAAGATTTTCTCCCCTTTGGAATGAAGTGGACCCCCAGGTCAATTAAGTATCTTGGAATCCACTTTTCCTACTGATCCTTCCCTTCTGAAGAGGTTAAACCTGGTCAGAGTCAGAGACTCGATTAGCCATGACTTGCAACGCTGGTCAGCCCTCCCTATTTCCCTTTGGGGTTGAATAAATATTATTAAAATTAATGTTCTTCCCCGGATTTTCTATCCATTGAATCTGACCAATCTCTGGATCCCTCTTTCCTTTTTTCAACAGCTCCATCGACTGTTTTCTAGCTTTATTTGGCGGGGGAAGGGGTCTGCGCTCTTATACCACCTTGTCGTTTCCTGAGGACAGAGGTGGCTTAAAGCTCCCTAATCTTCTACTGTATCACTGGGCCGCCCACCTTTCTAAGTTGGGGAGATGGTTCTCCTAAATACAGAGAACCTCTGCCCAATCTGGCTTCATTTGGAAAGGGCTCTTCTTTCTGAACTCAGAGTAGATATGTCTGCCTTGTTTTACTTGTCCCGAAGTCCTTTCACAGTTGGTTCGGATAGTCGGTGATAGACTCTCTTAGATCGTGGGCACAGTGTCTTAACTTCTTTGGATTTCTAATGTTATGGATCTAGGACAGCCAATAGTTCTAAATCTAATATTAGATTGGGGTATTCTTGTATAAGGTCAAAGTGGCTCCCACAGCTTAAGGATGTCAGGGTGGAACACCTGTTCAATCAGGATTCGCTCCTTCGTCGGATGATATTCTGGCGAGGTTTGAAATATCAGCTAAAGGAATTTTTAAGGTAAACCAGCTTCGGCACGTAGTGGGTAACAAATTTGGCACCACTGCTAGACAGTCAGTTGTACACCCCTTCCTATCTAACATCATCAGCCTTGCCTCTCAACCTCACTCTATTTCGTCAATCTATTCCTGTCTCTTGAAGTTTAATTTACAGGAGGATGTTGAGGGTTTGTTGGCTTGGACACATCTTTTCCCGAGGTTACACCACTCTGGACTAATATCTGGCTTGACTTACATAGATATCACACCCAAGATAGGTTTCGGTTAGTACAATATTATATTGTAAATAACTTGTATTATACTCCCGTTAAACTCTTTCAGCGCAAGTTGGCCTCTGTGTCAGATTGTTTTAGGTGCTCACAGGCTGAGGGTAACTTAGTTCACATTTTTTGGGACTGTCCTAAAGTTGCCCCACTGTGGTCCCTGATCTGGGAAAATTTGGATCCCCTTTTGGGTCTGAGCCGGTTCTTCTGCCCGGAAATCTGTGTGCTGGGTGATTTTTCTTATGTAGACAGTGTAGAGCGCCGATATCATATGGCCTTAGTGTCCATGGCGGTCAAAAAGCTGGTCTTAAGACATTGGAAGGACCAATTGGTTTTATCATATGCTGACTGGTTGAAGGAGATAATGGCATATCTTCAATCAGAGAATCTTATAGCCAGCTATAAGGATCGTATGGATCTATTTCATAAAAGATGGGGCAAACTCCAAGCTTTATGCTTGCCTTAGGGCCAGGCGAACCGATCCCTTCATCCTCATATAGTTTATATAGTGTTCATAGTACCCTTTGTATTGTGGTAGATTTTGACCTGTTTCTTTTCCTCCTAGGAGATCTAGGATGATTAAACTGATGTACTGTATTGTAGATATGTTGTGATATCCAGATTTGGGCTTCTTGGCCTTTGTTGGTGCACCCTGGGGAAAAGGGAGGGGGGGGAGGGGAGTTCTTTGATTCTTTTGAAATCTTGGTTGTATGATATGCATATTGTCTTTCTCCGTCTAAGTAATTACTGATATACTATGTATCTGTTTTGGGGAGGGTGGGTTTAGTTTATTGTATTTTATTTTATTTTACTTTACCTTATTTTATTTTGTCTTGTTTTGTCTTGTTGCTTTGTTTGATTGTATGTTGAAACTAATAAACTTAAATTTCAAAAAAAAGATTGAAATTGCTACCGGTGTCTCATTATGTATACTAGGATGCTACAGACACCCATCAGCTGGACTACAGTTGTTAAAACATCTCGGAAACATCCTGGGTTCGGCATCTTCAGAGTATATCATACTAGGGGACTTCAACTTAGACTGGCTCTCCAGAGCATCCACCCCACTTAAAATGTTTTGTGATTCCCTTGGGTTGTCACAGCTAATAAACAAATATATTCATCCTAACAAGCTCAACCCTAATAACAGTACTCTTGTGGATATAATTTTAGTTAACAAACCCCATTTATTCTCCTATGCTGGCATCTTTTTCTGTGATATTAGCTACCATTGCTTTATTGTGTGTATAAGATCCAGTCTTAAATCCACAACTGCACCAAAATTCTCCTTTAAAAGTGCATACGCAACTTTGATCTCCATGGGTATATATCAGAGCTAAGAGACTCCATGCGATGGCAGGACTTCTATCTAGCCAAGTCCCTGACTATGGCTTATATTTTCTCAGAAATTGTGCTAGGGACTCTCAACAACTATACTCCCATAGTAAAAGTTTGTGCCAGAAACAAATCCTGTCGGTGGTTTACAGAAGACCTGAAAGATGCTTTGTGAAATAGGGATGTACTCTGAAGAACTGCTAGGAAAACTAATTTAGTAAATGACTGGAATTCTTTCCAGAGGGTGAGGAACCTCTGCACCAAAATGGTCAGAGAAGCCTAAGCTAATTTCTACTGCTCTCAGCTGGACAGCTCCTCAAGAAATGCCTCCAAATTCTGGAGGACGGTCAAAGACATTGAAGGTCACACCACTGTTAATTCCATACCTACTAAATTATTGATCAACAATACTGTCATTTCCGACAGACCACCTATCCACAATGCTCTCACTAATCATTTTGCCACTGCAGGGGTTGCCTTTGACTCCTCTCCCGCAAATATCCTCCATCAACAACTTGGACTGGATACACAAGAAAAACCCAGTCCCAGTCCTTCCTTCTCTCTGCAGCCTACCTCCCTGAAAGTAGTTGATGATCTTCTCCTTCAGTTGGATACTAGGAAAAGTGCTGGGGCCGACCATATTGACCTGTACTTCTTTAAGGTCGGCTACCATGTCCTCACAGTCCCAATTACTCATCTCTTCAACTTATCCTTGTCCCAGGGTGACCTACGGCCAGTTTGGAAAAATGCACTTGTGGTCCCTTTGTTTAAGTCAGGAGATCCTAGTGACCTCAATAACTACAGGCCAATATCCCTACTTCCAATCGTGTCAAAGTTACTGGAGAAAATAGTGAACTCCCAGCTTCAGAAGTATCTGGAATCAGAAAAATTGCTCAACCCATTACAATCCAGTTTTAGAGCACAGCACAGTACAATCTCTGCTCTAGTCAAGGTGACAAACAACTGGCAGCTTGAATTAGACAAAAAAAAACTTTGTCTGCACAGTTTTCTTGGACCTAAGCAAGGCATTCAATATCGTTGATCACAGACTGCTTCTGTTGTCCCCCTGGAGCATTGTTTTGGATTCCCTATCCCTTAAATGGTTCTCCAACTACCTCTCAGGATGACTTCAACAAGTAAAGGCAGATGGGGAGGTTTCTCCACCAAACCCCTATTGAGGGGTGTATCACAAGACTCCATTCTTGGTCCCTTGCTCTTCACCATTTATATTAAGAACGTAGATGCCCCCATCACAGAAACACAAATACACCTATTCGCAGATGATACGGTACTCTATGCTAGTAGCCCCATCCCTGATGCGACCTGTAAAGCCCTTCAAAATGAATTTAATCTGCTGCAACATCAGCTTATAAACCAGAAACTGCTCTTAAATGCAAAAAAACCAAAACAAAGCAAGGTTCCTCTCGCCCCTTCATAATGCATTGCTGGGACACTCCCACAGATCACTACCATTCTAGGTGAGCGGTTGGCCTACGTACCAAAGTTCAAGTACCTGGGGGTCTGGTTAGACCATAGACTTATTTTCACAGATCACTTAGAAGAACTGGCAAAGAAGCTTAGGCAAGGACTTGGTCTATTCTTTAGGATTAATACTCTCCTCACAAAAGATGCTAAACTCAAACTGGTTCAAACTACCTTTCTTTCCCTATTGGATTACGCAGATTTTCTATATAGTCAGGGACCTGCAGGTACCCTAGCAAAACTTGATACACTTTATCACAGAGCCATAAGATTTATCACGGGTCTTCCTTACTCATCCCACCACTGTGCATTGTACACGGCAGTGGGATGGTCATCCCTTGCTTACGGACAGCAAAAAAATGCTGCTGTTTGAACATACAAAGCTATCACAAATAAACTGCCTTAGTATATCTCTGTCTGTTTACCTTTTTGCACTCTGGGGAAGTATGCCCTGAGAGGCACCTCATATATCTACCTTTATGTTTAAAAAGCAAAATCTCGCATTGGCAGAGCAGTCATCAGCTTTGTGCTCATCTGTGGAACAAGTTACAAAAATATTTGAAATTAACTCACCCCATCAGCCTAGCAGCTTTTAAATCTCTATATCGACATCATAATAAGGAGTCCTGTGCCTGTCTACCCAAAATAATGACTCTTATAAGTCCAAGTACACTTTAATTACTACTGTTAAAAGACTGATCACATCTATAATTGACTCTTCCCTCTCCCCTTTTTCTGCCCCCCATATCTGTCCCTCCCACATTCCTTTGACCCTGGTTCCAGCTCTAAATTCTCCAAAACGTATCACTATATATCTTTTTATATTAGGTTTTATTTATGTTCAGTGCACCTGATATGTATATTTCTTTACTTATATGAAAAAATTGTGTCCTACCCAAAACTAGCTGTATCTTCTGTTCCAAACATATACTACTGTCAATCCTACCTGCTGATACTTTGTATATACTGTATTATTGTATCTCACTTTATTTTTATTATTATTATTTTCTTGTGTGTTGCATCCCATGCATATTGTCCCTTGTTCCTTGTTGACAAACCCTAGTCCACCTCGAAAATGAGCTTGGTCAACTGTGATCACCTGGTTAAATAAAGACTTTGATTGATTGATTGATTGACTGACTGGCACTAGTCTAGCAAAAAGAACCATACACAGGTTATTTGGATTGACTCTTTAAAGGGCCCTTCCATGCAATAAATAGTAAAAAGCGTGATGGGGCTGTTACTTGACTCAGCTTGAAGGTTTCTCTGTTTTTGTTACTATTGTTTTAAAATATCCTTGGTAAAAATTAATTATTTAAGCAATAATGCACAATAGGATTGGTGTTGTGCTGGGATAACATCACACCTCGGGTGGACAGGCACAAATCCGCAGGCCTTGTGCATCAAACACTCGAGAAGTGATGTTATTCCCATGACACACACCCTGGGCTGGACTGCATTATTGCAATTATAAAATGTCTCTTTAGTATGTCAAAAAAAAAAAGAAATTTTTTTAGTTGGTTTTCGAATGTATATATATTAAAGAAAACATTCTTTTTTTTTGCTTTGGCCAGTAGGTGGTGCTGCTGGTGCTCTATTGTTTTGAATGTATCTTTCCCCCACGTATCCCCCTTGCTCTTTTCACAGTGCCCTGTCAAGTATGCAGTTCCTCCCAACCCCTGCCAGTATAGTTAGCTGTGCATAAGTTCCATATTTTGGACCAGGAGAAGTCAACTGGGCCAGTCAGTAAGTGGCTAGAGACTGACCAGTAACTGTAGTGGAGAGCAGGGTGAGGTTGCACATTCTGCTGATTACCAGTGCATGTTCTCTTGATGTTCATGCTGTTACTCTGTGAAACCACTCACAAATGATGTAAGAAACAAAAGGTTAGGGCCACCTGATGGCTCAATAGGTAGAGCATTGCACTCCCATGAAGTTTACCTAAGTTTGGCAACGAGCTTGGGGAGCTGGCCGGTTGGCCTGGGGATGGGGGATGGTGTTGCAGCATGGCAGAGCTCCCAGCAGGAGGTTGGATGGCGCAGCATTTTTCTGAACTTACGGCACCTTGCAGCAGATCAGGGAACTTTCCCTCTCAAGGTGCGCTATGCAGGTGGAGGACAGATTTGGGGCTACACATTGCATCAGGAGAGGTGGGCAGGCTGAGACAAAAAAATGAGAAAATAGACCCTGACCCCACACCACCAACTGGGCCTTGGCTTGGTGATCTGGATGTAGACTCTGTGGGAGGGGAGGAGGATGGCCCTTCCCCACTCTGGCTCCACCACGGGGGTAATCCATGGGAGGCTTAGAGACTCTGGTAAAGCCAGAGATGGTGGGTGTTGTAGCTGGCAGGTGAGAGGCACAAGGGGGCAGGTGGAGAATGGGGCATAAAAACTGATTAAAGAACAGAAAGAAAATGATTTTGGCAAAAAAGAGAGCATGACAGTAAGTGTTTCGAATAAGTGTGATAAAGAAACAGTTAATTTTATTTTTTATTCATTTGCAGTGTCTTAGTGGGAAGATGGTCTAATTATTTTTATTGTTGTGTAGTACTGGCAGAGTTCAAGGGGCCCATTACAAGCAAAGCAAAGGCTGAGTTGCCGAAGGCAGCATAATTTGCATGTGTCATGCAGTCATGCATGTGGTGGACCTTCATACAGTGATGTTGTATTGGGATAAGGTGGGCACTGACTAATCAGAGGCCAGGATTTTTCTTTTCATTTTAAAAATCCATATTTTGTCATTGTAACTTAACAACTCTACACACACCTGCAGAATTTAAGTGGATTTAGAATTACATCTCCCTGAAGTATTTATGGTATATCTAAGTTGATTGATCACACTGCCCAGATGAACTCCCTTATGCTTGTTGCATACTTGTAGGGACACACTCACACACACACACACACACACTAGCATGCACGCCTGCACACACATATGCACACACTAGTCCCCCCTCCAGATTCTAAAGAAGTCGGCCAAATAATAGTTTGAGGTGGGGAGCATAAAGTCATTTGTCCTGCTACCTTGGAAAGGGAGGAAAAGTGTTGCTTATGTTGGACCTGGGCACGCGTTACATCTCTCAATGTAAGCAACAGCAGAGCAACAGTTCTAGGAGCCACTGGAAGACTCTCCCTAAAAATCATGAACAGGACAATCTCTTGCCAGGGTAGGTTGCTGTAGAATAGTTCTGCAATCTGGATGTGCTATTGGAAGTCCTCCTCAGTCAAAGGATTAAGGTACAGTAAAGGAAGGGCAATGGGAACTGGCTGTTCCCTGGCTGGGGATATGGCACCACAGAGAGCCTGTATACCCTCCTGTAGGGCTCTTGTGCTCCCAATACAATCTTACACAACTTTGTTTAAAATATGGCACTGGTCAGAGCACTGATTTGTGAACTTGGAGACCAAGATTTCAATCCTACTTGAGCCCCTTACTGTGCTGGCCTGAGCAAATCTTTTTTCACTCCTAGTGCTTCAAATGACCCAGTTGTAATTAGGAGTAAAATCAGGACCCCACTGAAAACAAGAGCAGAGCTATTTGGGGTAAATAAATAATAACAATAACACTTTTTGGCCTTTATAAACCAATCCCCATCCTAATCTCCATTTTACCCCTTTTCCCTTATCATTAGAAGTCCCCCCCCCCGCATCAGTGAAAGGGGTTTGGTTTATTGCAATACTGTTCAAGTCCTGGGAGTCATATTTAAAAATACATGCAAAGAAATGATTAGTCTTGGGGGGCAGGATTGTATGCTCCATATCCCCCTTCTCCTGAGTCCTGTTAGCTACTCCCTAGAAACCCCATTATATGGGGGAAAGCAGGAGATGAGGGGGCATTCAGCTGGCTGGGCATGGGGTAAGAAAGACAGCAGGCTGAAGCTAAGGGAGGATGAGTTTGTGCCATTGACTGGGAGTAGGACTCATGCTAGAGTGTCCAGCTGCAAATGATGCTGTTCCATAAGTCTCAACCACAAACCTCATCACTCCGACTCAGCCATCACCTGTCTCCTATCTTATTACTTCACACCTGGCCAGCTGCATGCTTCTCATCATCTGCTTCCCTCATATAGCTGGGCCTCTGAGGAGCAGCTAACAGGACTGGGTAGGTGGAGTTACAATTGATGGGTAGGGGGGCGGGTCAAGCAGCTGTGCCCTGAAGATTAAAAACAGGTTTTGTTTTGTTTTAAATATGGCAACAAAGGCATGGGCAATTGTGTAGTATAATGGGGCCAGTCAGGATGCAACACAGTAATGCTGCTGTATTTCACAAAATGCTGCAGTATGCTGCAGAGAACACTGTAACTCAATAGCAGTCGATCCCTTTTGTCTTGCAACATTTTGTGACATGTCATTTACTGCAAGTTACTGCATTGCATCATAGCTGGCTCTGCTGTATGTGGAATTTTCGGAAGCCTGTGAACACACGTTCATTTTCCCCTGAATTTCAAATGCATATTGAAGTAATCCTTTCTGGCTCCAGGCTCTGAGCTTGATCCAGAGATATGGGCTTGATATGCATAAATCACCATGCTTGCAGATTCAGCCACATGTGACCAACTCCACAGCCCTTGGATACTTGTATCCATACAGACAGAGGTTCATGAGGAGGGGGGAGCCATTCAGGGGGCAGAGGTAGGCTGGGTGCCCAGCAACACTTTAGAATCTCAGGTCAGCATCTATATGGATCCCATGTTCCTTGTAGAAATGGAAGGCTTTGCTTGTCATTTGGAGGGGCAGCAGGTGACATGCCACACCACCCTCTGCATGGTATATAACCTTCCTTATAAGCATCCTTTGGACACTTGATCTCTTTATTGATTTGCATGGCTGCTCTTTTCCATCCCACACTCCCCCATACCTTTGCTGCCACATGGCTCCCCTCTGGACATCCTCTGGGCATCCTCCTGTTCCCTTATATTGTGTGCAGTATGATGAACCACCCATTACTGTATTAACTTCTGGCCACAAATGGGACCATTCCACACAAAGATAGGTGCCATCAAGGATTCTTTGTTCCTTCCCCAGTGACAACCCTTACCAAGCTGGGTACTACCTGAGTACAGTAGCTTACCTCCCCAACTGGAGTAGCTAAGAGCAGCCAAGAGTAGGGGATGCTGCACCAGACTGACCTGGAGACCTGCAGGAATGTGAGACACTGGCTCTGCAGGCAAGGACACCGACACTTGGATTGATGAGCAAAAAGATAACATTTTACTGAAAATATGAAAGAAATCTCTGAAATAACAGCCACAAATGGCACCGTTCAGTTGCAGAATAAATGACAATTCAAACACAAAAAATATTACTATGTTTAACACTTTCACTTTGTCCCAGTACAGCAACACCACCTCACTAACCTCTTTGTATTTCTCCCCTGGAGGCTGCAGGCACTCACCACCCACCAGCCCTCCAGATATCACACAAAACCCAGGATAAGTGCCCTCTCTGGCCTTGATCTTTGAGCTTATTCACTTTAATAAAAGGAATACAGTGACAACTGGGCCATACCTCTGAGCAGTCAGTCCACTGATCCCTTCTGCCAGATACCCTCCCTGGTATCCAATTACTGTGTTCACCCAGCACTCGGCATTACCTCAGACACCAGTGCCATATGCTTTATTTGTCTTAGAAGCGTACAGTGGCTTCTAGGCCTTATCTACCTCAGTCAGCCATTTGACCCCTTTTGCCAGATACCCACCCATGTATCCAATTACATAGTCACTATTTTTATCTCTATACCTTAAAACATTTAAAAATCATTTGACATTTCTGTACATTAGTTACTGTGAACCATTCATGAATGATAGTGGCATCAAACACATTGAATACTGGTACATAAAAAGTTGTGACATTATCCCCCTTCAGTTGACAAGTGTCTCTTTAAATTCAGAAGGACTGAGGTAATTTCTCTGTAAATCAATGTCACTGAGACTTTTAAAATAGTGCCCAAACTGTATCAATAAGGTTTTTACAATACCACTCTCCTTTGGATTACTGAAGAAATTCTGTTGTTGAAGATATTGTAGCTATGGTATGTTAGAGGGCTATCTTGAGTCGGCATTTCCTTGGCATCATCAGGAGAAATGAGGATTTCTTCAGGTTTGCAGCTTTTCTCCTTCTGTGAGGAAAACTTGTCATACAGAATCATCAGGCACTTGAAGCAACAGGCTTTCTATTCTTGCCCTGTTTTCACTTACTGCCCTATCTGACCCTACATTGGGATGCAGGTGATACCCTAATCCTATACTACATTTAAATTAAACTGTCATTGTCAGGCTCTATCACTACATCAGGTCTCTTCAGACAGGACACCCACTGGCTTGAGGCATCTTCCTTCTCGGTTGCTCTCCCTGTTCAGACTCCCTGCACACTGGCTGTGAAGCTACTTTTATAGACAAAACTCATTAGCATATTTTAATTTGTGGTCACTGAGTAGACACTGATCTGTCCAGGCACTGAGCACCAATCAAAATCCATTCTGCGTCAGCATAAGCCACAATGGAATACTCAGATATGAAGTTCAACTGTCCCTCTCACCATTCTAAGGCTCCCCCTTTTTCATAACTTTGAGCCCATTTTAAAATACTTTTCTTTGTCACATAAAATAAACACTTTCATAAAGTTTAAGCAGGTTTTCAGTACACTGGCTAGAAAGCTGTCCTCCTAAGCTCACTACTGAATTTGTTCTGTACAAAACAACCCATAGGAAAGCATAGTCGCTAAAGCTAAAACTCTTTTACTATTAAATTGAAGAAATAATCATTTAAAGCACTTTTCTCTTTATTTTTCATTCAAAACAGTTGTTTCCCCCTTTAATTACACTGTACACAACAGTTTTTGCACTCAGGAATTACATATTCATTTTCCAACCCTAAGCTCCACCTCCAGCGTAACTGCCTGCATGGATTTTCTTCAACAAGGACCCACTTTCTCTATTAAGGTTAACCACTCCCTTATTTCATGCTTCAACCATTCAAAACTATCTTCCTGCTGTACAAGACACTAAAGTCTATATGTCTGCCAGCTTTGATGCAATTCTGTGGAAAAATGGCTTGGCAGCACAATCTTGAAATGTGGCAAATGTGCTGTGACCTTAAACACTTTCTTCAGCAGAGCCTTACTTTAAAAATGCTCTGTTTTCAATTATGTTTATTTCTTAAACTTCTCTGTGTTTATATTATATGCCCAGAACTCCCCTAGCCCTCACATGGCTTTATTTACTTTATTTATCTGTATCTACATGTGTTTTTGCTGTGGAAAAGACGTGCGTTCCTGTGTCTGAAATCGCACCTCAGTTGTACAAAATGGCTCCTTCATGAACTTTACAAACAGTGTGGCCCAGATATTCAGAGCAGTTGTGCCAGCACAAGTATGGAAATGCGCTGAGGAGTGATATTCAGTGGGAGCCACTGTGCAGTGAAAAATCCATTGCGCCAATGCGCAACTATAATGTACAAGTGCAGGGGGCGTTCCCATGAATATCTAGCACAATGGAATATTTAACCATGAAACCATGGAGCAAGTCTGGAGCAAAACAAAGATGTGCCAACCAGACTTGTTCCTATAAAAACAGGGCACAAACACACAGACAGTAGTTGTGCCAAGAGTGAGAGTGAGAGGGAGAGATAGCTAGAGACAGACAGACAGACACAAGACCAGATAAAGAGGGAGAGGGACAGAGAGGTGGTGTGGGAGAGGGGCAGAGAGAGTGAGAGAGAGACACACACACACAGACACAAAACCAGCATATCAAGGTGGCACACAGCCAGCAGCTAACCACCCAGGGTGACAGTGGACAGCAGGAGAGATGGAGAGTGCACCCTTCATGATAGAGGCTGCAATGAGGGGTGTGAGGAGGCAGGAGGAACAGTTACGTGGCCGATGAAGGCCCCATCGGTGGTATGCCCAACACAGGTGGCACCATGCCCGCATCACCTTTGAGAACTATAGTGACACTGAGATCGTAGGCTGGTACCACCTGAACAGGGCCATTCTGAGGCAGCTCTGTGAGCTGTTTAGTGAGGAGATGCAGGCATCCACTTGATGGAGCCACATAATGTCCGTGGAGACTAAGGTGACCGCCATCATGTGCCTGCTCACCACGGGCACCTTCCAACGACCAACAGAGGACACCAAGGGCATCACCCAATCAGTCATGTCCCATCTCCTCACACAGTTCTTCAATGCTTTGCTGACACGTGCTTCAGAATTCATCCATTTCCCCAGCACACAGGCGGAGTGTAAAGAAATTATGCAAGACTTCCACAGGGTGGCACGCATGCCTGGCATAATTAGGGCCATTGATGGCACCCACATGGGCATCCACATGCCACCTGGCCCTGAAGGAATGGTGTATATCAACCAGAAAGGGAGCCCAAGCATCAAGTGTCAGGTGGTGTGAGATGCCATGGGGCGCATCACCTATGTCTGTGCCACACACCCTGGGAGTGCACACGACGCATTCATCTGGCACAGCTCTGCACTGTGCCACAGATTTGAATGTGGGGACATCCCCACAGGCCACCTAGTGGGTGAGTATGGCATGGGCAAGGTGCGATGGGTAGAGCAGACCTGGGGATGGGGGTGGGCAGGGTGTGCATGGTGGTGTGGGTGCTAGGGACAGGGAAGGAGTGCAGCACAGCAGAGCAGAGGGCTAACCATGCTATTTTTCACACATATCCACTGAGGCCCCGACTGCTCACCCCCTACCAGCGCCTGTCATCTCCAACAGAGGAACGGTACAATGAGGCACATGGAATATCATTGAGCGTGTCTTTGTCATGCTGAAGGCACATTTCCGTTGCCTAGACAGGTCAGGCGGTGCCCTACAGTACAGTCCCTTGAAAGCCTTTGGTCTATTCCTGACCTGCTGCATACTGCACAACATGGCCATTGACCGTGGGATAGCTGTCGAGGCTGAAGAGGGCAACAATAGTGGGGACAATGGAGACAGTGGGCTGGAGAGTGGTGGACAGCCACCCCCTGGGTGGAGGGACCCCCCACTCCTGCAGCAGGCATGACGCCACTGTCACACAGGAACACATTGGTGAACACAGGTAGGTAGTGCCGTACACATGCATGGGCCACACAAACAGGTACAGCACACATGCAGGGATGTGCATGGTGAGGGGCATGCACACACAGCGGCATGATACTGGGGTAGGGGAGTCAGTGGCACACAACCACACACAGCGACACACACACACGCAACCACCCACCCAGGCATTGGAATGTGGTGTGGATAAGATGCATTACACTGGTGCACAGGCGCAACCGGTGCTAAACTGCCCTCATCATGCCTATGCCACACAGTCCAGTGGCCAGGCATGTGCACACACAGGCAGCATGTGGCACGACACACAGGCGTACCACCAACGTAAGGCACACACATACACACACCGCCCATATGCACACAGGGCAGCAGCTGCAGACTGCGGTCAGGGCAGCCTGCAGATCAGGGCTGCTGTATGGTACCATGGCCACAACAGCCATGGGGGCAGCCGCGCTGGGGCTGATTGGCAGCCACAGGCTGCGCATCAGCCGGGGAGTGCAACAGCCCCCCAGGGGTGGAAGCTCGGGACCACAACCGTGTCCTCATGGGGGAGTGCAGGCACCCAAACAGGCCAGCCCTGGGTGTGCCTGGGATGCCTACATCAAAGCTCAGCACCGACTTTGTTGGGGTCACCCAATGCTGGGTCCGTGGGATGGACAGCACACTGCAGGAGGGTCACCTGTGCATGGCCATGCTCTGTGGCAGCCAGCAGTGCAACGCCATCTGCAATTGCACTGGCAATGTGATCCAGGGATGCAGTCATGGCCTCCTGCATGCATTGCATCCCCTCCAGGATCTGCGCAGTGCCCCTTTTCTGCTGCTCAGCTAACTGCTGCACCTCCACATGCAGTGCATGCACCCCTGTGGTGTGCAGCACCTGTTGCTGAGTGAACTCCCACAGCAGCCGGGTGTGCTCAGCCAGATGGTTGGCATCCTGGGGCTCCCAGGCAGGCCACCATTCCTCTAGGGAGTGACCTGCCATGCTGCACAGACCCCTTCTCTGGTAGATACTGCACAGTGGAGTCTGCAGTGTGAATAGGCACAGCAGGTGCACCAGCGGCAGACCCTGTGGCCGGCTGCCCAGTGGCACCCACAGCCTGCTGCCGTAGCTTGTCTGGCTGCTGTATGCCACCCTGTGCCTGCACCACCACCACACACGCAGTGGTGGCAGGCAGCTGTGCTGCCGCTGGCATAGCACTGGGTGTGGTACCTGACTGTGATTCCAGCATTGGCGACATGCCCACAATGTTGCCCATACTGTCCAGGAGATGTGTGTAGTCATCATTGGAGTCAGACCCCACCCCGATCTGTGTCTCTGCACACAGGACACCAAGGCTGGCATCCTTCAGGATCACATCCAGGGCCTTGTCCGACTCTAGGACTAGGACATCCACAGCCACCATGCTGCTGAGCGGCAGCCTGTTGGGCCCTGGATGTCAGTGGATGTAGGTGGTTCATCCTCTGGGGCTGTACCGATGTCCACGGGTGCCACTGCTGCTGCTGGTGCCCCATCCTCTGTATGGAAGCATACTGGTGCTGCAAAAGAAGGATGGTGTGTCAGTGATGCAATGCCTACATGTGCCCCCCCAGTACACTGCCGCTGCATGTGTCCTGCAGTGTGGCATGCACATGGGTGCTCACATGTGCACATGACATGCAGGAAGGCTGCATGCACACCAGCGTGCCCATGTACGCACCCTCTGGGCCACCAGCTGTGCATGTCTGACATACATACCATGCAGCGATGGGCTGCCACCCATCTGGAAGCTTCTTCCAGGCACACCCTCCACTGTGGTGCAGCAGATGGTGGCAGCCACCATCTTCTCTGTTGGTGTCAGTGTGGGTGCATCCACTGGACCTCCTCCAGTGGCATTGTGGGATGCTCTGATGGTTACCACCTTCTCCTTTATGCACCACCTGTCAGTCCCAACCTTCTTGTGGCACTCCTGTGCTGCCCGCTGGTGGCTACCATGTTGGTTCACATAAGATGCCACCTCCTCCCATGCACCAGCCTTGGTCTGTGGTGTGCTCGTGACACTGCTCAACAGGGAATCCCTGTTGAGGTAGGTCACAAAGAGGGCATCTGTCTCACTCTTTGTGAAGTTGGGCCTGCTCTTCCGTGCAGGTCCCCGCTCCTCGCCCTCCTTTTGTGTCAACATGTTGCCTCCTGTGGACATGGGCAGCACAGTGTGTCAGTGGCAGCATCTCCCTGGTCCATCCCACCCTGCAGTGCTGTCTGCTCCCAGTGTGCTGCTGCAGCATCCACCACTGACCTATCAAGGTTGCAGTACCGGTACATGGCCTGTGCTCTTCTGTGGCATTTATGAGGCACATCGCATGCAAATAAGGTTGTGCGCAACAGTAATGACATGTTAATGCACCCCACTGCACCACACATTGGCTGATGAGCTAATTTGCATGTGGCATCTGAATCTTGAGAAATTGCACCGTGCGCAATGGGATTGCGCTGGGGCAAGCCACAGTGCAATGCCAACACATGCATGGTGCACAGGCCTGCAGTGCGCATGCGCATCATGCTCCCATGGTGTTAATCACGCACCATGCACGGACAGTGTGATGTAGTGTCATTGCGCATGGCCAGCTACGTGCATAGTCGCACATGGGGTAATGTGCCCTATCACGCACTGCGCACTGGTGGGTGACCTCTGACCTCTGGGTCAGACCTCCATGACCCTGACTAGCTATGCCCACTGTGCATTTCCAGCACAGTGTGATGGGTGGGCAGTGCGCAGTCTCCCACGCATCGCACATCCAGCACCTGTGGCAGACACATGCACCTGTTCCCGCCATTTTTGCCGCCTAGCCATATACAGTGTAATGGGGCAGGGTAGGGGACACCATGCCCGTAACTGGATAGCTGTGGAGCTAGTGAACTTGGTGGCCTGTTGGAGCTCCACAGCCCACAGCTGTTTGGCCAGGTGCCCTTGCAGCAGGCCAGGGGTAGTGTGTGGCAGGAGATCTCTGCCAGTTTGGAGCAGAGGACCGGGATGCCCAGGACTGCAGAACAGTGTAGGCACCGGTACAGTGACCTCATGCATTGGGACCCTGACCATCTGCTGAGGCTTCAGGCATGTGTCAGGCATGGTGCAGTGCCACAGCCAGATAAGTCATCCCATGTTGCTTGTCTGCCCTGGTGCTGTACTGTGGTGCTGGCTTTGCTGCCTGGCATGCTTTGTGGTGGGGTACACTGTCATCATGTGTATCATGGAGTAGCATTGCCAGCTGCTGCTTGTGTTGCGATGCAGCCGTGCTGGCATGTGGGACGTGTCAGGCAGTGGCACACCCTGTGCATAGGGGGCTGTGGGAGGGGGCTTCTATGGTCTGCTACTGATGTCTTCTTTCCATTCCCAGGGCCAGAGGACCACAGGTGGGCCAGGGCTGCAGTGGTACATGACTGGGTAGTGCGCCCTGATGGTGGAGGACCTGCACCAGCCACACCACAGGGGGCAGGTAAGCACTGTCATAGTTCTTCGCACTGTACATGGGAGATGGCAGTGGGGAGTGGGTCCAGGCATGGCCGCCTGTGCCATGTGCCATGGCAGCTGTATGTGTTGCACTGTGCATGGTGCATGCCACTGTTGCACATCCATTGGACACGTGTGCCGGCTGTTGGTGGGGTGGGCATTCGCCTAGGTGCCACCATTGTTGCTGTGGTGCTGCCGGTGCAGTTTTCCATGTGACTGTCACTGCGCAGTCATGTGGCCATTGTGTGGCTGGGACCACCTCTGTGCAACATCGTGGTGTGCCGTGTTGCTGGCTGGCTTTGGCCCACCCCCCCTGCAGGTGTCAATTCCGGGCCTTCCAGGAGTGTGTTGTCCCACTGCCCATTGCGCATTGTGGGTGGGCATGGTTCCTTGGGCCATTGAACTGATCACTTGTACTGTCCCTTGCTATAGGTGTCCAGCATCCTGCGCAGAGACCGCAGAGACAGATGCTGAGCCGACTCATGTGGCAGACCTTGCTTGTCATTTCAAGCATTCTTGAGGTGGTGAATGCCATGCGGTAGATGATGCCAGGGCAGCTGGATGGGGCCGCTGCTAGTGTTGCGGATGTTTTCCCCATTTCCCCTGTTGCACCTTCCCCTATAGTCCCCCCTTCCACTGTACAGTCCCTGTTCCCTGTCCCCTTCCCTCACTGTACCTACCCTTTCCCAGACCCTGTTATTGTTGTATATAGTTGTTTGATATAAATATTTTCTGACATACCTGCCTGTGTCAGTGTCTGCTTTGCAGATGGCATGAGGAGCCATGCTGCAGTGGCCCAGTGTCTGTCTGTGTTGTGTGCATGAGAGAGGGCATGTGTTGTACTTCCGTGGTTTCCTGCTGTGTGCTGTGGAGTGTCCCACTGTGGTGGTGTCCATCCCCTGAGATGGTGGCTGTGCATTGGGGTGCCCAAGGGGCAGCAGTCAGGGGTGTGTGGCGGGTGTGTGCATGGTGATGGCACACGGCCATGGTCATTGGTTGGGTACTTTCTGCACACTGTGTTGGGGTCCTCTGCTTGGCATTGTGTGGTCTGTCCCATGTGGTCTGCCATGCTGCCTGCAACCCGGACCATTCAGTGCCCACTGTGTGGGCTCCCTGTGTGCCTATGTGGCGTGTGTGTGCTTGGCTGCATGGTACTGGGTTTGGCCTGCTATGGTCTCGGGGGGAGGTCACTGCCATCAGACTGCCGGGGGACTCCCTTGGTGGCCCTCCTTTGGCTGTAAACACCTCCTGTTACCTGCTATCCATGCCACTGTTGTGTTCTGGGGTCCAGTTTCTGGGTGCCTGTGTGTACCCTGCTGGCGGAGGCCTCCTGTGGCTGCTGTCACTTTGCTTCCATGGCTCTGTCCCTGGGTCTGTTCTCTGTGCTCTGCTTTCCTCTGTTGCTGTGCTGCTCTGCGCGCTGCCACGGTTGCGCTGAAGCATCTCTGTGTGCACCATGGCGCACCTCTGTTTTCACCATGGTGCAACTCTGGTTGCGAAATGGCACAACTCTGCCATATTCAGCCGCATTGCGCTGGCGCCATTCAGCCTGTGCAACCTCTGAATATGGCTCCAGTTGTGCCATGGCACATTGGATTTGCACTGTGCCGAACTTGTGCCAAGCTATGGCTCATTTCTGAATATCCGGCACAACAGTGTGTGTACTTTCTTTATGTGTGGGACTTCCAGAGTCCCCAGTAGACTGTGCCTCTTTATTTTATATTTTAATTTTTTGAGCCAGTCATTATTACCAGATTCCCTGGTGCTCAGCGCCTGCAGAACTAAAGAATAAGGGAAAACTATCTGGTTGATCCTGCCTCAAGAGGAGCACATGATGCGTCTTCCTCTTGGAGATTCACAGAGCAGGATTCATTTGTTAGGCCAGAAGTCTGACTTCTGACTGACACTAGAGTGAGGAACAGCTGCCTGCAAGCAGACCTGAGGATTTCTTTACTAAGCACCTCTGCGCTCTGCTGTGGGACCGACGCTCAGTCAGTCACACTCCCTCCTCACTCAATTTGGTGCGCTGAGCAACCACAGCTGTCATGCTGCATTATATTTATTTATTTAACCACAGAGCAGCCTTTATTAATTCAGGAGTGATTTATTCAATAGAAATAAGTATCTTTAAAATCACAGGCAACCCAGGCAGATCAAATTATTCACTAGACTTCCAGTGCTTGTGTCAGTAGCCAGGGCAATCAGTTACTAGCCCACTAGCCACCAATGACTAAAATTAGTAATTTTTAAATATAAACTGTATCATTTTACATAAAAATATTGCCAATCATAGTAACTATGAGCAAACCTACATGTGTGCGAGGAAAACGCCAGAGGCTGGAGTCCTTTCCAACTTCTCCTCTGCACAGCATCCCACTATTTTCAACTAATAACTTGCTCGTGCTAGTTCCTATAGCAAACATATTTTGAACTGCTGATTATGTACTTGTTACAATTATGGATCCTAAATCTGGGTTTTTTACTACTGCAGGGGCCATCCTACATCTGGCAGCTCCTACCTACTCAATGTCTCAAATGTGCATCCTAGACTACTTTGTTTTTAGATACACTAAAATTACCTATCTGTCTCTGTTCTCTAGGTGGAACAATCTTCTTCCTCCCTGAAAGGCAACAACGTTGACCAAGGCCTAACCTACTTAGAAAGACTTGTTACTTTAAGTTTTACAGATACAAAAATTACTTTTAGCACATTTTCTATATACACACAATATACACATTATATTTGTACTGTTTTTTATATTTAATATACTTTATTGATGTTCAGATAAAGACCAGACATACAAAGGTTATAACATCACATTGAAACAAACATATATAGTCCACAGTACAATTTTGCAGACTGAGCTTTTAACAATATAAATTTAAAGGGGAAGGAAAGAGAAAAAAAAAAGAAAAGAAAAACCCAGGGACCCTCCCCCTCTCCTCGCCCTCCCTAGTACCCCTCCCCATTCCACCAGAGAGAAAGAGAATAGAAAGGGATAAATAATACTTCCTGAGGAACTGAGGTAGGCACCCAATCAGGAAGATTAGATCCCTGACATGGAAAGTGGACTTTGCTCAGCGTACAAGATATAAAATTCAGTATGTTCCTTCTTCTAATGGCATTGTGAAAGTGACTTGAGTTACACTAAAGGGACCTGATTTATTGTACTACCAGGAGGGTATACAAAGGTTCCCAGACCCAATTAAATTTTGACATATTATTAGCCATACTGGCTATTGTTCATTCTGCTTGAAGGGCAAACATTATTTCTTTGTACCACTCCACGTAGCTTGGGGTGACCTGGTCCTTCCAATGCCTAAGAATAGTCTTTTTGGTACAGGCCGAAATCAGGGCCATATATGGGTGTTGATTGGCCACTAGCCTATCTGTATATTCACTTAATATGCAAGTTCCAGGATCAAATTTTTGTGAGATACCCAGCAGGGGATCTAACCTCCTTTGGATGGTATCCCAAAGTGGTGAGGTCTGTTCACATGTCCACAGCATGTGTAATAATGTACCGGGTTCTTTACCACACTTGGTACAAAGATTCGATGGCAGGCACCCTATTTGATGTAACCTGACAGGGGTAAAATAAAGGTCATGGTTAATAAAGAACTGCATGTACCGGTAACAATCCCAGTGTATCGTACTATAGAGATGTTTCCATATTCAGGACCAATCCCTTGAGGGTGGGGGGAGCTTGATCCCACAATAGAACCAGGGAGCATCACTTGGGTCAAAAATGACTGTAAATATTGGTATGAATGCAAGATCAGGTGAGCTTTAGGAACTGTATTTAAATAAGGGAGAACTGCGTTTTGAAGGGGTGAATTCCATGGACCCCTAGCCATAACAGCATACAACATGTGAGTAATTTGAAAATATTTAAAAACTGTACCAGTGCCCCAACCATCAATGTTACTGGCCTCTTGAAATGACATTGACTGTTGGTGACATATCAAATCTTCCACCCTACTCACATCCATGTTTGGCCAGAATTTACTCCTAGAGAGGATCCTGCCTGATATCCGAAAATTAGGGTTTCCAAATATAGGTTGTGAGCTATCTTGTTTCGGGTTGACTTTTCACAATTTGACTAACTGTGCTTGAGACAGAAGAGGCTCTACTGATTAGGTGTTTTGCAACTGTACAGGTAGCCTCTTCTTCAAGAGAAATGGTAAGTCTGCAACATCTATCCCATGGCTAGAACACAAGGCAGATTCAATTTCCACCCATAGAGGGCTATATGGATCTGCTGTGCGATCTTGAGGGTGTTTGTACCAATGTTGAGACCTCACCAAGTGCACTGCTAAAAAATATAAGTAAAAGTTGGGTGCTTGTAAGCCTCCATCCCTTTTGTGATGCATTAGCTTTCTATAAGCTCTTCTGGCTTTCTTGCCCTGCCAAAGAAAGTTAGTTATTATTCTGTTTATTTCTGTAAACCGACTTTGGGGTAGGAACCTATTAAACATCTGGAGAGGGTATAATAATCGGGGTAAAATATTCATTTTGATAATACTGAGTCTTCCTCATAAATTCAGGGATATTGGTTTACCGGGATTGAGAAAGGGCATATTCCATTTTGCACATTCTAAAAAATAGTATTGTCACCGGTGTCTGCTAAGCCAAAATCCGGTTTTAGCGGTATTTGGTTCTGTGTACTTTATTTAACAATTTTTAACTTTGCTAACATGCATTTTAGCAATTTTGACCTCCACTATTGTACATCCTTCCATCCTTGTACCAATTTAAAGTTATTTTAGGTACACAATGTGATGGCAGCGGGCAGCACTACAGCCCCCATCCCTAAGGTGTGATAGAAGCAGCACTATGGCCCCATCCCTCATCAGCTATGGCAGCACCAACAGCACTACAGTCCTCATCCCTCTGGTGTGATGGCAGCAGCAGCAACAGCACTATGACCTCCCTCCCTCAGGTGTGACAGAAGCAGCAGCACTGTGGCCCCCATCCCTTAGGTGTGAAGACAGCAGTACTACATTTCCCATCCAGCAGTGGTGATGGCAGAAACACTACAGCCCCCACCCCTTCGGTGTGATGGCAGTAGCAACAATGCAGTTCACACCCCTCTTGGCTGATGGCAATAGTGACAGTACCATGATCCCCTTTCTTCAACACCCACACCTCACATGCACCCGGTACAAATTACTTGGTCTCTTTGCTTGTTAGAACTCAGATGTGAATTAATCTGAACCACAACCACTAAGATAGACTACCTTTGTTTTTTCATATCTATAATTTAACTGCCAGAATTGGATTTCTGCCTGTGACACAGCTGACCAGGGTTAGGGAACAGACTTGGGTGTTGGGGGGCCAGCTGGTGGGTGAAGGCTTGCGTGTCCAATGGCCACTCACCTTCTCCTGGAAGGGAGGGTGGGTTCATGGCTCATCATTTGCTGGCCCCTGGTGGAGGCCAGAGGCACAACAACACATCAGCCCTCACTGCGGGAGGGAGTGTGATGAATGTCGGCTTGTGCCTTGACATCATGTGGCCTATCACGCTCCCAAGAAAATGGGAAAACACCCGCTGGCCAACCGAAGGATGGTTGCTGGTCCCTCCATAAGCCATAAGCCCCAGACATGTGTCCATTCTGACCCCTGCCATGCCCAGGATACACAGGAAGCTCTTTGGGGAAATTCTTCTCCCCTGGTAGCCTCCCACAGGGGTAGGGGCCCACTCAATGAAGAGTTACTTTGGGTTACCTGGTAGCACAACAGTAAATGGGATGCTGACTGTGAAGTCTTTTCATAAGTAATAAGGCAGCTTTTTCCTTGTGAACATATTTTCATTCAGACTAGTTTTTATTCAAACAACTGAGAATTTTGGATGGCCCAGCTGATTATAAACTTGAATAAGCTAGTTGGTAACAGTGATCCTGCATTTAGCAATCTACAACCTAGATGCTCATATGCAAAAAATACAATAAAAACCTGACAAGAATCTAAAAACAAGCTTATAAAACACATATAATGTATCTGAACATTTATCTTTACCTATACAAAATCATTGCAGCCCAAGTAAAACTCAAGTAAACTACATGGTACCCTGACTACTATTCTATGATGTAGTACTAAACATATATTGGTATTTTTTTTTTCATATTCTTTGTAAACCAGGTAAGGCCCACTAGGCAGAACTGCCTGTTTTCATGAGTGACCTAGAAGCACTGGCGAGGTTAACTGACTTGTTTGGAGTCTCACAGTATGCAAGCGGAGGTTGTGGTAATCAAACCCAAGTCTGCTGGATGTACCTAGTTCAATCATTGTTTGTTATTCTAAACACTAGGCTATACTGCCAGCCATAATAACACCCATATATAATGTTTTAATATATGATTTTAATAATAGTGCACAGTACCTACAGCACAAATTATGAACATGAAACACTTTACAACATTTTACTAAAACTGAACAATTTGCCACTCCATCTGCTTATCTTTTCTTACACCAAAGCTAGTGAATAGTTGACAGCACTGTAAATAGCTTTTGATCAGGCTTCATTATTCTACATCCAGAAACAGATAACATTTGTTTATTCTGGATTTATTTAACATTGATTTTCTGTGGCTCACTAAATAGAATCTAGCACTGTATGAGGCAGATGTTTTTACATTTTGGAAGATGCAACACAACTTATCCGTTTAGGATTCATGTTAGAAACAGAAGTTTTTCTTCATTTTTAAAACATATTCAAGTGTCAGTGTATTCATTTAGTAGTTTATGCTGACTAATATATGCTGTAGAAAACAGTAAGGATTTATTGTGAAGCACTCAGGATCTATAGAACTCCTACAATTTTCCAGCAAGTTTTGCAAAAAATCTCTGCAATTTCAGGTTACTTTTCCTGCAATTTTCCAGTGGCCCTGCCCATGTGTGCTGATGCTTGCAGGCTCTTAGGCACACACTACATGAAAACTGTGGTTTCAGGAAGGAAAGCAGTCCTCAGGTGATGGAGATGTTGGTGGGAAGCATGGGTGGTTAAATTGAATGGCTGATTACAACAAAGCAGTGCGGGTGATTTCTTTACTGACTAAATGCAGCAAAGCAGAAAGAATGCGAAGTACAGCAGCATTCATTTTAAGATGCTGAAATCTGTGTCAGCCTGCTGGCCCTGCTGTAGCACTACAGCTTGCAATGCCAGTGACCCAGGGTTGGAAGTGAACTTGGGTTGCTGAAGGTCTGGCCAGGGGAGTAGGATCGAGCACCCAGGGGACTGCTCTCCTCCTCCAGGGAGGGTGGGCTGCAGGTCCTGCTGCTTTACCACCACCTGTGTGGCCATGGATGGTGGTGCAATGGTGCTGCAGAGTGATCAGGAGGTAAGGAAGCTAGCCAGGATCTGGAGCAGTGGCATGTCTCTATGTGACCTACCTCTTTGGATCTCCTCTAGTGCTGGTGCCCTCAGGGACAGAGACCAGAAAACCAGGAACAATCACCCCACATTGGCCACTGGCAGAAGGGACCCAGGTGCCTCAGACTTCATAACCAGGCTCCATGAGGGACCCACTGGGCTACCCGACACACACTAAGGGAGTGTAGAGGGGTGAACTGGGGTCCCCTCCCTTCCCACCTGGGGGGATACAACCCAGGCAGGATGGGGCAGTCCCACAGGAGCTCCTGAGCATTACCTGAGGGTAAAGCTAGGGGATACCCAGCCTCAGGATCTCTGAAAAGTGGAGACTGATGCTGTGAGAAGAGGACATAGAAAGATAAAATAAAAAAAATGAAAAAAGATGTTGAAATCTTAGAGATTCTGTGCAGTAACATGCAGTTTCTGTGAGGCACCTGTACAAGAATTCAAAATCTGCAAACCAAGCAGAATTCCATGATTGTTACCAGTGTTGCCAGTAAAAATGGAAAACCAGGGTCCCTGCCCATAATGTCAGAGGTAGCACTTTCCACCTATTCAAGTCCGACTGAATATTAACTATCACTAGATCCAGATTGTTCTGCCAGATCTCCGTGGGGAGGTGCTAAGAACTATATCCAAATATTTCAAGTCGTTTCTTACCCATATGAGGCCCAAATGTTGCAAATCGGCCCTATTAATGTGTTTAAGTGGCATCACCTCAGTTTTGTGTAAATTTAATTTGTAATTAGAGAGCTCACTGAATTGAGAAATTAACTGCAGGGTGGCAAGAAACGATACAACAGGAGAGGAGATGTGCAATAAAATATTATCTGCATAAACAGACAATTTATATTCCCTCTCAGCTATTCTTATTCAAGAGATATGTGGTGAACAGTTAAGCTTACAGATAAGAGGCTCCAGGAATAAGTTAAATAGATATGGGGAGAGAGGGCAACCCTGCCTCGTTCCTTGATGTAAGGAAAAAGGCGACTATAGGGAGCCATTGCAGGAGACTCTTGCAGTTGGTGAAGAGTAGAGTACCTGCACCCAACAAATGAATGCTTGAGGAATACAGAATTTGGGTAAAATGGAGAATAGGTAGTCCCAGGAGACCCTGTCGAAAGCTTTCTCTACACCAAGGGAGACCAAAGCAGCAGGAGCTGGGGAGCCCCTGGACACAAAGAAAAGATAGGACAATTTCCTAAAATGATCTGCCGAGAGCCTGCCTCTAACAAATCCCACTTGCTCTTTGCTAATCAGGGAGTCCCAGACTAGACTTAGCTGATTTGATAGAATTTTGGCTAAAATTTTAATGTCACCATTAATAAGTGAGATCGGTCTATAGTTTGTCACTTTAAGCGGGTCTCGGCCTGGTTTGGGAAGTACAATAATGGTTGCAGCGGTCAGTGAGTGGTCTGAGATCCCTGCTTCAAATATATATTGAAAAGTATACAACAATATAGGGGAGAGCTGGTCTTTAAATGCTTTATAAAAATTTGATGTGAAGCCATTCAAGCCGGGAGACTTATCCATAGGTAGTGACTTGATTGCCACATGAATTTCGCCTATAGTAGGAGGGGCATGTAGTGTTGCTATTTCAGGGTCAGAGAGCAGTGGCAGATCCACATCCTGAAGAAATGCATTTATCAGTGTAGCAGAAAAGGGAACTTGAGGTGAAGCGTACAAAGCCTGATAGTATTCTTTACATGAGTTTACTACGTCCTGGGGGGAAGTGTAAAGTTGTCCCTCATCTGGTAAGATAGAGGGACCTATTCTGTCCATTTCCTGGTTGTGGAGCCTTAAGGCCAGCAGTTTCCCTGCCCAATCTCCTTGATCAAAATACGTAATTTTAGAGCGGGGTATTAGTGTTCTGTTTTTTCCCCTATTAATCTGTTATACCGAGCTCTCATGGATTCTAAATGCTCCCAATCCTCTACCGGTGAGGCAAGGGATAAACTAGTTTCTTCTTCTTGAATTTTCTTTAGTAGTGAAGAAATGGATGCCCCTAATTTCTTTTTGCGTTTAGTTGCCCAGCGAATAACTTCCCCTCTGATCCCACATTTTAGAAATCCCCACATAAAATCTTGTTTTGCCATAGAGGACTTACTATTTTCCATAAAAAACATGATAAAGGATTTGAGATGCTCCTGGATGTCCTTTGATTTAAGGAGTTGATCGTTAAATCTCCAGACCCTATGTCTTACCAATGAAAGAACCAGCTTGACAAGGACTGTTACGGGATGGTGGGCTGATAGGATCTTCGG
This sequence comes from Neoceratodus forsteri, assembly GCA_016271365.2. NCBI lineage: Eukaryota > Metazoa > Chordata > Ceratodontiformes > Ceratodontidae > Neoceratodus > Neoceratodus forsteri. The sequence continues at coordinate 1,117,044,944 of CM028130.1, forward strand.
TGAATAATAACAGGAATCTATGCCTTGGAGATATTTTACTCCTATTAAAAAAGTCTATCCTGGAGCATGTACAATGGGGTATAGAACAGAAGGAATATGTTCTACTGTCTCTGGATTCAGGACTCTCCAAGGTTCTATTAAACCTAGGAAATGCATAAATTCCTCCAGAGCTTTCTGTCCTGGGGTTAAGGTCTGTCTCAAACAGTTTGATCTGTCTAACTGGTTATTCAAAACCATATTCCAGTCCCCAGTACCATGGGCAATGAGGACCAGGGTGAAAGTGTTGCCATTATGGTGGAAAAAAAAGATGGGTTGTCACTGTTCGGTCCATAAATGGAACCTAGAGCTATTTCTAAGTGACCCAAAATTGCCCAGAGCAGAATGTATCAATCTGATGGGTCTACAGCCTGCTGAAGTAACCTAAATGGCAGCCTTCTAGCAATTAAAACAGCCACTCCCCATTTTTGTGAATCCAAGCCTGCACCATACACCTGCCCTACCTGAGCCCTCCTTAACTGAAAGACCTGGGAGGGTGGCAAGTGGGTGTCTTGCAGGAAGGCAATATCTGCTTGTAATTTTTGTAAATGAAGCAACACCTTCATCTTTTTACTGGGTGACTGTCCTCCTTTGATGTTCAAAGAGTAGAAACTATAGGTGGCCATAATCCTGTGTGACTTCTAATAATACTGACCATGTAGCCAGTACAGGATTATACTTAAGGAAGAGGAAGCAAGAAGTAGGAACAGACAGATAAAACTCAACCCCTAATCACTGGTGGAAACCCTACCCCCAAGCCAAACCCTTATTGTGTCCACAATTACCCCATATTAATCCCTCCCCCAATAAGACAATACCATGAACCGAATTAAGTCTTGATTTCCCCACCCTCCCAGTGGGGACCTCGTAGATGATCACATTATGGCCACAATGGCACAATTTTTTGAAACTACACCCTGTTGGAGGTCCCCAAGCCAAAAGCCGATGTGTGATTGCTTACCTGCTAATGCCATCGCTCCCCCCTCCCATTCCTCCCCAAACTGAAACTATGGCTACTTAGTATGACTATTTCAGTATAACAAAATTGTTCACTACAATACCAACAATTTGGCATTTACAATAACATTTATACAACAGAACACTGGGCTATTCCACTTAACAGAAACTAGTGAAAAATCATTGTTTGTTATTTGGTTTTGTGATGCAATTAGCCCAGTAAACTAAAGCGTTAGAATTTTTATGTTAGTAAGACTTACTTCATACCAAACACTAATACCTAAGCCTCTGTTATTTTAAACCTGCAGGAAAGGCTCAAGTGGCCAACAAAAGATCAGCATGGGAGAGTTTTCCCATTATTGCCGATGTAGAAGTAACTTGATCATGTGCCAGGCCATAACATGGGCAATTTATACACTGGCTATAACATTAGGAAATCCCATAATCAAATTAAAATCTGTCTAGGTCTAAATAACATTAATCATGTGGCACATTGTGCTTAATTTGTAACTTAAGAGGAAATAGAAAACGATCCTGTTCCTATCCTAGGTCATAGCCTACCTTCATCAAAAAATGTACATAACCCCTGCAGCATAGAAACTTAATTATAATTTAGCTCCAACTACAAATTACTGTCTGATAGTAATTATCCTAGTAATGAAAATAAATTAACAAGTTAACCATGGGTAACTCCAACTTGATTTGGAACACTATAGCCAATTAAGCTGTTTATAAAGTCTTGATAGTAATAACATGAGCCCCCTATGAGTTTCGGTACTAATAAAACAAACACCCTATATATCTTTTGTAGCATAAACCTTACTAGCTTAAAGTTAAAGAGCAAAACCAAGGCAAGGAGGGCCTGACAAGATTACAACCTGCATGCAGTGTAATCAGTACTGTATGCCCTGTGAGGGCTGACTGAAATACATGTCAGGCCATTGCATGTCCAGTTTATATGTAATCTGTAACAAGTTAGACCACAAACAGAAGAGTAGTGTTTCCCTAAGCCCGTGTCACCTTTTCATACAGTGCCTAAAGTGAGATTATAGCCTTGGGAGAAAAAATATTAGCCCCATTTTCTATCGCAGGCTTCTTTGGCAGTTTCAAAATGAACATTTACAACTTATATGTCTAACTTGTCCATTATAGGGTTATTGTCCATCAGAGCACCAGGAGGGCATACAGAGCTGACCAATCCACCCAAAAGACAGTTGTGGCAGACAGATCGGATGGCTTCCACTCAAAAATATGCAGTCCTAATGTATCTGACGCAGTAAAAAAGTCACTTCTCTTGTGCGGGCCCACATGACAATGCACACAGTCACAAAGCAGAACTAAAAAACTGGAGGCCAAAACAGTCCTCTTGGTCCAAATGCCCAACTGGACGAAGATGGGAAAGCCCACACAGTATATTCCAGGCACCCTTTCAATCAGAGGCATCGGGATCCTCTCCACAGTTCTTGTGGTGGCTTACCAAGGCAGAAACTAACGTTTTTACAAGTAGCTTTTTCAACATCCAGCACAAACAATCAATCACTAATCTGACTTTATGTCCTACCCTCTCAGTCACTGACTGCATCAGCGTGGGTTAAAGAGGTTGGGGAAAAGAGTGGGTAGATCTCTACTTGCCTGCTCGGCACTCTCAAAGGTTTTCCATGCTCCCTGGCATAAAACTGACAGTCTAGCCTGGTAAAGCATCCTGAACTTAATGCTCACCGAGATCAACTTGACAACCCAACTGTGGTAAGTCGCTCTCTTTTCACGGACCCCAGCCGGGAGATCCTGGGTAATCCGAAGTGTTGAACTTTCCCATTGGATTGATTGTAGCTGATTTATTTTAGACAATATGTACTGTCTGTCGAAATAGTTTAGCAGACATAAGATAAATGTCATGGGTGGCTGCCCGGAGGTGATTTAGATCTTAATGACCTATGGGCCCTTTCTACAATTTAAGACAAGGAGTGATCAGGAGGGCCTGCAACTTTAGTAAGTAATTTTTTCGCAAACAAGATAGGTGATGAACCCTCTGCATCCTCAGGAAGGCCGAAAATCACTAGATTATTTCTTCTACTTCAGCCTTCCAAGTCTTCTAATTTTAGCTCCATTTTAGGGATTTTCCACCATAGTGATACAAGGTCTGGATCGATTCTTGACTGCCATGTTTCCAGCGATGAAGTGCGAGCAGAGATGTCTGTAAGCTTTCTATTTGTGTTCTTTAGTTCAGTCTTTATTGTTTTTAAGTCACATGAGAACTCCAAAAAAGCACTTTTAAGAGGCACCAGCTCCATGAGGAATTTATCTTCCAATAGAGGAGCATTTGCAGGTAGGCTGTTCTTTCTGGCTATGGTGCCCTGGTTCTTAGAGCGCTTCAAACTTTTATCTGGCGTCTGAGGTGGTGTGTGTGCAGGCAAGGCTGACTTTAATTCAGCATCCATTCAGGAGACTTGTTAGCAATAGCAACCAGAAATTCAGCAACCAGCAGTTTCCCTGTGGGTACAGAGGCTCAGGATCAGTGGTCGTGCTAAGTATCTCACTGAGAATAGTCAAATAAAAGTATAATTATTTGAGTTGAGGCAGGAGTGAGGGAGCTGTGCGTCTATCTTGCTGGCAGGCATCACATGATCCCCCCTTGTACTGTTTTCTTGTGTACCTTGGTGAGCATAGCTGATCTACTAGGATTGAGTAGCCTCGGGATGTAGGATTCTATATTCCACACACGCGTCCTATGCCTAAAACTGTAACTCTGTGTACTGTGACTTTCAGAAATTTGCTCTCCTTCTGGCTGTTCCAAAGATGTTTGCACATCTGGTGCACCCCCAGAATTCAATCCAGTGTAGTTTGTCCTATCTCTACTTCTGAACTTCATAAAGTTACTTATGTGGTGCACCCCCCTGTCTAGTAGATTGGTTTCTCAGAAGGTACATGACCTCCGAACATTTTCTGCCAACAACATATGGTCCTTCCCATATTCTTGCAAGGTCTGTCAACAAATTTCTGAGTATTATCCATTGTGAATGACTTGATAACAGTACCATCTCTCCATAGTCCATACTTACATCTCTTTTGTTTTGATGATAGTGCTGTTTTTGGTGCCTCTGGACATTGTCCATATTTGTGCTTAGCAATTTCCTAGTGTTTTTCATACTGTCTTTTAAAGTCTTTGTATATTCTGGCATGTCTTCCACTATTTCTGGTTCACCTGACAACTCTCTGTCGATGGATAGTATTACTTCTCTTCCATTAATTACTAAGGCTGGACTACATCAAGTCGAGTCTTGTACTGCACTCTGTAAAGCCATTAACATTCTTGGTAAATACTGATCCCATCTTGGTTGTTATGTACATATGCTCGTAAATAAATTTTGATATTTCTGTTAGTTCTCTCAGTTCAGTTGCTTTGTGGATATTAAGGTGTTGTATAGATAGACTTGAATCCTCAAGCTTTACAGAACTGTTCCCATTGCTCAAACCTGAACTGCAGTCCATTGTCAGTTACAATGTGTCTCAGGATTCCCCATCTGCAAAATATTTCCATTTCCATTTTTTACACTAACATATCTGTATTGGTTCTGCTTAAAGGAAAAGGTTCCACCCATTTAGTGAATTGATCCACAACTACCAAGAGGTACTCATTCCCTTTATTTGTCTTTGGCAAAGGTCCAACTAAATCTGTGGCAATTGTTGTCCATGGTCCACTGGGATGATTTACAATTATTTGCCCCATCATTTTCTGGTTACTTGCCTTTATCACTTGACATGTAATGCATGACTGTACATATTGTATTACATCTTGACGCATTTTTGGCAAATAAAATTGTGCTCTCAATCTGTCTAGTGTTGTCCTCCTGCCCATATGTCCTGATAGGTGCAATTGTGCATTAGTCAAATGGCTTTCTCTCTCAGTTTCTCTTGTAAAATCACTTCCCATTCCTCTGGATTCATGACGTGTAGCATCAGTATGTTTTCTACCAGCACATATTGGTTCTCTTGACTCAGCACTCTCCATCTGGCAGTTAAACTTTCAGTGTCCTCTCCCTTATGGATTATCTTGATTAGTTTCTTCAACTCTGGATCCGGCTTCTCTTCAGTTGAATGGTAGCAGTTGCTTTTCATCTTCTTCAGTGAACTCAGCACTTGTTGTCATGAAACTACAGCACAAGTCAGGGATTATTATTTTCATGCCAGCAATATCTGGTTCAACTTCTTCTTCATCATCATTCTCAGTACTTCATGATAAATAATCTGCCATTACATTTGCACTTCCTTTACAGTGTTGTGTTTTAAATACATATTCTTGTAAGAGTAGTGACCATCATCCCAACTTTCCATTGGTGTCTTTCATTGTGAACACCCAAGTAAAGGCATTATGATCTGTACACAATGTTAATGGTTTGCTGTCTATGTGTAACCACCACCCCATTACTTTATCCAGTTAGCTACCCATGGCACCCATACTGGGCGCAGACTTCAGAATCATTTATAAAAATGGTACCACCCCTAGCTTTTGGAATGTACATCAGGCTCATTCTTCCAGAGATCAAAGGGTGGGGGTGTACAAAAGCAATAACCTATTTAGTATTTACAAAACCAGGTCCTGGGGAGATAATGTTTTGCTAGGGTTATGCTAGATCTATATTCTGGAGGGGTACCCAGTAACTCCACAACAGGGAGGAATAACGTAAATGTCCCAACCATAGTGGGGGTTCTAGAGTGTGACTTTACTCCAAAAGATGTTCATCAAAGCAAGGGTGGACCCCCAAGGTTTATACATCGTGGCACTAGAAACTTGTAGAACAACAAATCGACTGTGTCTGACAGAAAACTCTTTGTATTCCCACCACAGTAGGACATAGAACAGCTTGGACTTTTATTCCCACATGTTGTAGGATATAGAACAACTTAGATTTTTATTCCCACATGTCATAAGACATTGAACATTGCTTCCAGTGGCACTGGCCACAACTGAACACACATTTTTGCTAAGACTAGCACCATTCTTCATAACCAGAGAAAAAACTTTAACCCACTTCAGGGATAAAATTCTCTTCAGACATTGGCTCTTTGTCTAAAGTAACCAGGTGCCCTTACTGAACCTGTAGTCCTGAACTGGTGACTCCAGATGGGGGTCTACCCCCCCACTCTAAAATTCATACTCAGCCATTCTTTCGGAGTTACACCATAAACATTCAGAAACACACTTTGGAAAATGCTTATGGAATGAAGCTTGGCATCCAGCATTCAAATCACTACACTGGTAGTGGAAAAACTGAAGTCCCAAACAATATGATATAGTCATATCTCTGGACATCACACACTTCAGCCAACTATAAATTAGAACAGTCTCACAATTCTGACTTATCAGAAAAGTTGTGCTTTCCCTTTTAGCCAGAGAACACAACAGCACAGGTACTTGCTTCCCTTAGCAAAGGTCAGATCCTACTCACTGTTAGACATTTCAGGCAGCTTCTAAACATCCTGGATCAAAAAGGGGATTGCCCTTTGGATCCATCCACTAGCAGTCCTTTTCAGCCCTCCACAGATGAAAATCAGGAAATCCTGCTGTAGAAAAGGTATCCACCACCCCTCTTAGCAAACTGGAGAATACCAGGACTAGAGTGGGAAAATGAAGGGCCCTCAACTCAGAGCCCTCAGCTGAGCAGTTCTCACTCCTTCAACCTCAAGCTGCTACTTCCAACTATTGACTCAAACTGACTCTTGTCTCAACATTCTAACTCCCTTCTCATAGCTGGCCAAGGCTTATGCTGCTGTGAGTTCTAAATGAGCTAATCACTTCCATCTCAGCTGAAGCCAAGTAAACAGAAGAGTGAGCAGGTGAAACACCCAACTAGCTCTTCCTGTCCAGCACTGATACTGAGGTGATTCTGGTAACCCCAGGGTACTGTGTGGTTATACTCACTGCAACCAGATGAATAACTGTCCATAGTCATATCTCCATCCGGCACTAGGCCATCCTACCCTCTGTGTTACCTATGGGGAGGTTGCGTAAGTTCTCCCCTACCATGTGCTAGGCACAGGCAGATAACACTAAAGGATGAGGCCGGCTGATGAAACCTCAGCCCCTATCCTATGATCTATTTATGGATTCTCAATGGCGCCATGAAAACTGCTTGAAGCATGCCCTAATAGACCAGTACTGAGAGCCCCTACTGCAGATCATTACCCCCCAGTCTGTCTAGCCCCCTAGCCTTCTAGGGAAAATCTTTCTGACTAGGCTTCCTACCGGGGAAAACCTATCACCCAATCATCCCAGGGTACCTGTGAACAATAAAAAGGAAAAAATACACTACATTGCATTACATTCCCCCTTCCCCAAAATGACACCTACGAAGAAAACATGTTAACACCTTGTTAACCATAAACACGTCTAAAAACACTATGAAAATGGGAACTCGGATGAGTTCCAAACATCCTCTTCTTTTCTTCTTCAGGAACACCTGCAAGAGAAGAAAAACACAAGAACACATTCTGCATTCCTTCACAGTGCCTAAACCTCCACCTAACACAAAATACCCCCCCCAAATTTTTTTTTTTATAAAAGTGCAAAAGTAAAAACAAAAATGGAAAGAAGACATTTATATAACACATTTAGGGATGGAATTCCCTAGAATGTCCCAAACTAGTGGTCAATGTCACTGTTGCCTGTAGGCAGTGTCCATTAAAGAGTCTCTCCTAGACCAAAGCCTGTTGAAGAACAGTTCTTGGACAGGAAAGGGCCTGTATAGCAATATAGTCCATGGGAAGAGTCTTTGATGAAAATTAAAGTTCATTGGATAGTCTTCAAATGTTGGATGTGTTGTGCAAAGTCAGTTAATATAAATAAAAAAAAGTTTTCTTACCAGCTCCTTGAAGAATGAAAACATGTTCTTTTACTCTGCAAGCTGAGGACCTTCTCCCTTCATACCAGAAAGCATCTTCGGATACTGCTGGGTTGATGCTTCTGGCAAAGCAAACGATGAAACAGAAAAACTGCTGGACTGATGTCTTCTGGAAGGCTAGACAATGGAACTGGAAAAGCTGCTGGGCGGATGAATCTGGATATACCTGAAGAAATCCTGGAATACCAGAAGAGCTGCATTTTCCTCCATGGATACTGCTGCTTTGGATGACAGACATTTGACCTACCACTGCTCACTTCCTTAAGGCATGCTGGGCATAGTCACAGGGAGGGGTACCTTTAAGGGTAGTACCACTCAAGGTGTGGGGTGAGGACTATGACCCCATCTGGGCATTCCAAGTTGAAGTTGTGAAATGTCTCTTGCCCATCCCCATCCACAATTCACACAGTGTCTATAAACAGAGTCCTGCCCAGTCTTCAGAATCTAAGGCAATCACTAATAATTTTGTCCCTTACACATTCTGGTGCCTCTGGGTGCGAAGTCTTACTTGCCTCTTCCATAAGCCAGAATTGCCTGTTCTGTTTGATTTCCTTTCAGACTTGACAAGGCAAGGTAGGAAAGGACTTCCCATATGTGGCATCAGCCCTCCTATGAATCAGTCACTCTTCTTTACTACTCTTTACTAGTCTGTGGCCCATGGCCCAGCTTGAACGTGGCCAGTCCTGGTCGAGCCAGTGATTCATACTCAAAGAACGAAAGAACTTGTCCTCCACTACTTCTTTGGACAAGTTGCTAGAGCCATTTCCAACTGTCTCTGGCTCCTCTGAGGCAAGAGCTTGAGGTGACTCACAGTAGCCCTCAACATGAAGATACTCTTCTTCATCCTCCTCTTCCTCACTCATGATCTGTGCCCAAGAGTGAACAAACATCCTCACTCCTGAGACATTCCATTCCTCACTGGGCACAGAGGTAGTCACGTCCCAATTCAGTCTTCTGTAATTCATCCTCCCTCACTAGGCTAGGACTTGGACCCAGATTCCATGGGTCAACTGATCCCTCTATTGCACTGTCCATCTGGGACACAGGCATGGAACCTTCTCTTTGTTCCTGCCCTTGCAGTTGATCAACATCAGTTTTACTTGTTCTTTCTGTAACACACTCTGAAGAACTTTTCCCAACAGGTTCAGCCTGGTGCCGCATGCTGCCAATCAAATCCTTGTTGCCCTCTCTGGAGCTACACCCCTACTCATTCCAAACTTTGCAAGGCAGTCCGAGCAATGGGGTATCAAAAACACATCCCTTCCAGCCTTTAGACACACAATGAATAGTCTCACTGGATAGCTGAGAATTGTTACATCAGGAGGTAGCCTTTCACCATAGTAGGCTCTCTCTCTACCACTTTCAGTGCTGCCACCTCCTCGGCGATCACAGCTCAGGCATAATTCAGATATCGGGGAGCTCCCAAATGCTCTTCCATTGTTTTTGAATAGATTATCCCATTGCCCATGTAAAGCAAAACAGAATCTGTTTTGAATTCCTCTCAACACTTCATCCATCATCCTCTGAAAAGTTGTAGGTGTATTCATTAGTTTAGGTGGTGTACATTGAACTCATACAGTCCTTCATTCATGATAAAGGCTGCTTTACACCCATCTGTAGCTTCTACAGGTATCTGCCAAAGTCCATTCCTGAGATCGATAGTTGAGAATATCTGTGCTCCAGTAAGCGTATTGAATAGCTCCATCATATTCTTCATAGAATAGACGTCTCTGATAGTCACAGCACTCACTTTTCGGTAGTTCACACAGAATCTTGTGGTCCCATCCTTCTTCAGTACCAACACTACTGGCGATGACCAGGCTGACAAAGATGACAGGATAATTCCTTCCTGCAACATCTCTTGTGTCTGTTCCTGAATAATCTGTCTTATGGCAGGAGAATAGGCATACGGTCTACTCTGTATCAGTTGTGCATTTTCAATATTTATTGTGTGCTGAATCAAGTCTGTATGGACAAATCTTTCCATAACTACCTCTGGAAATTCACTTAGAACTGACTCAGGTTGCTCATCTCTACTGACTTCTGGTTCCATCAGTCCTTCTAAACATGGACTTGCAAATGCTTAGATATCTTGTGGGATTTCTTTGGATTCCATTGCAATTACAGTAGAAATTGGGTGCCCCTGAGACACACACTCCTCTATAGATTCAGGTAGTTCCTCAGGTTTTTATTTTGTCTTTTCTTGTGGTTTGTCTCCAGTCAGTTCATTACTAATCACTCTCTTGTTTGCTATATCAATTACCATCTGCAGATCTTTGAGGATATAGGTTCCAATAATAACTTCAGACACAGCAATGTCAAAGATAATGACTCTCCTCTTCCTCGGGATGTCTTGTGTACTGAGATTGACTTCTTCCTGTCCCCATGGACTATACAGTTCTTCAGATGCCAATGAGCTCCATCTCTGGTTTCCTCTGGAACCATGTCCATGAGTTGATGCTTTGAATTAGCACTGGCCTTGAGATTATGGAAATAGTAGTTCCAGTATCCACCAAACCTTTGGTGACCATGTCTCCTAACTTGACTGGCAAGAATAGCAAATTCAAACTTGTGACTGATGTAACTATCTCTGGGACACTCTTTTCTTTGGATATCTCCATCAGTTTACACTTCTTCTTCTTCTCATCTCAAACTAGAGTGGTTGCTGCTTTGTTAGCATTCATTTATAGCTTTCCTTTAGGAGAATCAGGGCTTTTGTGACCTAGCTCATTACATCCATAACATGTCAGTTCAGATGGGTTTGTCCTTCTAGGCTGATATCTCTGTTGTGTCAGTTTGACTGAACTATCTGGCATTGCATTCAGTAGAGCTTCAGGTCCTCTGTCCTGGAACTTGTCTCTCCTCTCATAACCCTGATTCTCATCAGGTTTTGTTTGACTCAAGCTATCTTACAATGTTCTCCCTTTTTGGATCAGTTCCTCAATAGTTCTTGGTACTGTACACATTAACAAGTTCTGTAGTTCTGGTTGAAGAGTTCCAACAATAAACTAACAATTTCTCTCTCTTGAGCACGTAGATAAAATTGCTTATACATGTTCCATTTGTCCAGAACTAGCATATTGAGTTGATCTCCGTATCTCTGTGGACAATCAAGCTCTCTCCTTACGTGCTGTCTACTATGTGCTTTGTTGAAATATTCCAAGAACTGGACTCTACCCTGTCTCCAGTCTTGTATCTGGTCCTGCTTGTAGCACCACCATTTACTCGTGACACCTCTAACAGCTCCTTTGAAATGTTGTACCCTCATTTTTTATGGCACTTGAGTCTGGTATAAACTACGTTAAAAATGCTTTAAGAAATTCAGATGCATCTTCTTTTCTCTCTGCATTAAACACTGGAATATTTCCACCAATCCATGGCACAACTATGGGAATTATGAGCATCATAGTCCTCTCATAACTCTGCAACATAGTCTACCTCCCTTGCAGAGTTTCTTAACTTTCACTTCTTCTCATTGGAATTTCAGGTACTTCATATCTTCTAGTTACATTTGCAGTAGGAGTACTTTCTTTTCATTCTGAAGACTAACCATGCCTTTGTTCATTAGTACCTCCAGCTTCTGTCCATGCACCTCTCTATCTTGTGACTCAGGTAACACTTTATTTTAAGTATCCTTAACTACACTGAGACTACCGTATAACTACAATGTAACTACTATGTAACTTCTGTGTAATTACATGCAGCCATAATGTAGTAGTTAACTAGTTTCACATTTGCAGTTTGGTGTAGTTACACAAATTGCATGACCTGGTAGTTACTGCAGTTACTGTTGCCTCCCTTCTGCCTCAAATCACTTCTGTCTGGCAAATGTAACCATGTATGTTGCACTTTGCAACAGCTGTTACCTGTGTAGGTACACTTCCAGCATAAATTAATTTGTGCCAAAAGAGAGACAGTTGTGGTTGCATGTGTAACTACCACTTAATGCAATTTGTATAACTACACAGTGGGAAGGGTCCCTACCTGTGTATCCTTCACCACCCACCACCGCTCCACACAGCAGATCAGTGGTAAAGCATGGTATGTAGCCATGTCCCACCCCAGCCGCCCACCTGGGCCACAGCAGGCCATGAGTGTGGGTGCAGAAGAGGTGTGGGTCAATGCCACAGAAACAGCACATTTCTTAGTAACTACAGAACTGTTATAAGTCAATAAGTAATTATGTAAATGATTTTTATTATATATGTAAACAATGTAGTTGTGCAGCAAATAAAACTATTGGATTGCATGTTTATTAAGCAGTAAGTGCATGAGGGAATGATTTGTGAAGGAAAGCATACATCAGAACTACAGCATTGACATTCATTGCAAGTGTATAGTAATTACATCCTTCCTCGTATGCTTTATTTTAAGTGTCAGTTTCTGCATACTTACTTTGCAAATACATGCTAGTTAGGACTTAACTTTGGAAACAATGCCACAGAAGCAACACTTCCCATAGTAACTACATCACTGTTACACCCTTCTTCTTATGCTTTATTTTAAGTGTCAGTTTCTGAGTACTTACTTTGCAAATACATGTTAGTTAGTCAATAACTGTGGAAACTGATACAGAAGCAGCACTCTCCAGAATAACTAAAGCACTGTTAAAAGTCAACAAGTAAGTGTGTAAACTAATGATTTTTTATTGTATAGCAATTTACAATGTTAGATTGCATGTTTATTTTTAGCTCTTTTTTTTTTGGTCGCACAGTATACAAGTGGTGGCTCTGGGATTTGAACCCAGTTCTCCAGATTTTGCAGGTTAGTGCTTTTAACCACTGCACTATATTGCAGTAACTCCATGAGGGAATGATTTTTGAAGGATAATCTTAAGGGAGGCAGTATAGCGCAGTGGTCTAAGGCTCTGAGCTGCAAATCTGGTAACATCCAGCAGACCAGACCTGGGTTTGAATCCCACAGCTTCCACTTGCATACTGTGTGACCCTGAGCAAGTCACTTAACCTCCTTGTGCTCCCAGGTCGCTCCTGTAAAAAAGCTTTCAGCTTAGTGTGCTATACCTGGTTAAACAACTAAATAAAATAAAAAAAAAGTGTCACTAGTTCACTGTAATTACTGTATAACTATACTGTAACTGCACTAGTATGTAGTAGTTAACTAGTTTCACGATGCATCTTGTGTACTTACATAACTTTAAATGTGCTGCTTCTGTGAGATTGACCCACACCTCTACTGCACCCACAGCCCTGTCCTGCTGCTGACCAAGTGGGAGGCTAGGGGTGGGCATGGCTGCCCTTCAATGGGAGTCCTAATTATTCTGAACCTAAGACTAAATTGTCCTATTGTACAATGCTGAACAGTCATAAGACTGATTGATTGTGCATCATGTATATTGCAGCCACACTTTATTTTGCTACTCTATTGTGTTTCAACTGAATTCTTGCCCTTAACTGTACCTAGCTGTACTCAATATATTCAATGTATTCCAGTTCTTCTACCTTTCTCTGTTAATGTAAGTGTATTGTCTGCATTACCCAGCTACCATCTTTATGGTCTGGGTCATGTCTGAAAATGGTCCACCGAATCAGTGCCTCCTTTGAGGCCCACACATTACATGGCACTCATGGATCAGTCAGCCATGGTCACCAGCTCCTCCTCTGCCCCAGTTCTGCTCACCAGAAAGAGAGGAAAACAGATAGACAGAGAAAAGATAAGGGTAGGGCAAGGGAGGCCAAGGGATAGCTACAGGAAAGAATGTAAAACTTAAAAAAGGATTAAGCTGGCCAGAGACCAGAGGACAGAAGAGGAGGACCTGAGGGTGCAGGCTTTGGCCCCAGTCCCTGGGTGGCCAACCAGACAGAGACAGAAAAGAAAATGGTAAAATAAAGAGGAAGAAAGATAGGGTAAGGAAGAATGAGACCCCACCACATCCTATACCTAGAAAGAATTCTGGTAAAAAGATGTTGTTTGACATCCAAGAGCTCACTAAGCCTTTTGCTGTCCCATGGGGACTGCAGAATTTGGCTGAACCAAAGCTAGGCCAGGCACCCACAACCTCCAGCTGGAGGAGATGAACAGCAATTCAGACAGAGACTCAGAACTGAGTATCTCTCGGCCTGAAAAGGTAAGAGCAGGGTATTAGACAGTCTCAGACATCAATTCCTCCTGAAAAGCAGGTGCAGAGAAGGTCTCTCCCATCCCTCACTGCAGTACAGATTGTTGACAGCCACCCTGGGACAGAACCCATTTCAGTTACTGTTGTCCCAAGAGAGAGAACCCACAGGGTTTAGGGGGAATCCTGTCCAGGACCAGTTCTACCCCCCAGAAAAAGGGGGGATTATATAAGGATGGAGAAGGAGAGTCCCTGTGGGCCCTGTCCTCCCCTCCCCCAATAGAGGATATCCCCCATCACTAGGAGTCAGTCATGGCCCATAGGACTGGACAAAGTCCCGGAAGTATACCCCCCCAGCTGAGAAGGGAAGGACCCACATGGAGTCCCTAAGGCCAGGGCAAGAAGCCCTACAGTACTTTCCCTCCCTCCCAAGGTGGGCCCTCTGTCACTTAGGAAGGTAACAGAGGACCCAGAGGTACCAGTGTGACCCCACCCACAACTGGCCTCAAGAAGAGGGAGGGCAAGCTGGGAGGGGACATTGCTCAGGGATTGAGGCCCAGAGGGGAAGGTGGGCAGGTGCCAGAGATGAATGGGGAAGATACACAGGAAGATCAAGAATTACGATAGGTACATCATTTTTATATCTTCCCTGTGTCAGTCTTCACCATTCAGCACTGTCTGGGTGAGTACTGAGCCCCCCAGAAGGGGGTCCAGCACTTCCCTGATGGACATGAGTGTCTCAGCCTCTCATAGGGGAGGACCACAAAAGGAGAAGACCCATTACAGGCCAGTTAAGCCTGTGACTGGTCAGGGTAAGGTGGGGGTCTCCCATTGCCTGGGAGACAGAAGTCATGTCAGTAGTTCTTGTCTCACCCTGCAGGAGAAAAGTTAGGTCCCCTAGAAAGTGGAGGCAAGTACCCTACACAGGGCCACAGTTGATAGCCTTGATAGACAAAGCCACTCTGTCTGCCTAATGCAGATTGTTTCCACTGCTAGCCTTGAAGCTACCTTGTTGGTGTTATAAGATGCCCTTGCCTGGTGCCTTGTGAGCTCCAGGCCCTGCGCAGAGAGAGTAATGGCCTGTCTGGTTGCCTCTGTATCAGGCAGCAATGCCAGCACCTGGCTTAGCATTGACCACAGATGCCTGTTCTAGGCAGCATGGTGTGCCTGATGAATGGCAATGTTGAGCATGATATGCACTGAGGATAACACTCTCTGCCCCAATGGTCAAACTCTGCAGAGTCCTCATATGACGGTTGGTTGTGCACCAGGTGTTTATTCCCGGAAGGGGTATCCAGTACCCTCACTCCCAAAGGCAGATGAGGCAAGGTCCTTGGAGGCCCCTTGGGTGTGCAATACCTGCACTGACAGTCCATAGGGGTTGGAGTTGGGGCAGATGAGTATTGCCAGGTGCAGGATGATGCCTCCTATAAGGGAATTGGCAAGGGAGGGACCACCAGGTGGTCCACACTGAATTTGATAACAAAAACACACGTCTTCCACTCAGTATTACATCTTGCAATGTGGGATAGGTGCAGATCGACGACCACCCTTGATAGGAAGTGTTGATACTCAGTGTCTGAGGGCAGATGGACAAAGGCATCCTCCTCCTCAAAGGAGGAAAAGGAGGAGGCCAATAAATCTGAAGAGTTTGAGTCCCGCCGCTGTGGAGGAGACAGGCAAAAGGCCTTCTCCTCTATAGCCCTGACACACCTGGGGAAGGCGGCAGCAGTGGCTCTGAACTGCTCCTAGGTCAAGGGCCCCAAATGACCTATGTGGCCTGGGAAATGAGGGGGGCTGCAGAGGCAATGGGGAGACACATTTCACCTTATGTGAGCAACCTCTGCCAGGGCTAGTGAACCTTGCTGGTAATCTCAGACCTCCTGGGGATCTGCTAGTCGGTGCAGTTACTGGCCGCTCAACCAGCTTAAAGGGGTCAGGACTGAGCCCTGAAGGGGAAATTCCCATGTGAGGAGACCGTGGCCACATAGAACAAGAAGGGTGGACCCCCAACCCCACCTAATAAGGCCTCCCTTGATGGGGACGAGGGAGAGAACAAGGGCTTGGTGTTGGAACTCCTCTCCAAACCCCGAAGGGTCCTCGGCAAAGATTGCAGCCAAACACCCTGCCCCCTCAACCCCATCAACTCCGAAGTCGACCAGCAGCTGTCTGGGCCCCCAAGACCCAAACCATCATCTCCTCAGAACATGGGCCACTATTGTCAGGCCCATTCCTGACCTTGTCACTGGCATGTGAGCTGGCACCAACCATAATCACCAGTGCCAAGTAAAGGGATGCCCAGGAGGATACAGAGGTACTGGGCACTGAAGAACCATTTGACTCTGAGGAGTTGGGCAGCCAGTCTGGATCAGTTTCCTGATAATCTGGCTCTGGAGAGGAGGAGCTCCTGAAGACCTCCAGATCAGTGGCCCCAGAGGTTTTCCTATCCCCACCTCCACTCGTGACACTGCAGGAGGGTCCAGTACCACTTGCGGTGCTGTGCCAATCACTTGTGCAGTGAACAGCCCCGGGATCCAGAGCAGCACTGGTGGGCAGTGCTGAGGAACCACCCAAGCCAGGCCCAGTAGGTGTGGGCCGCAGCACCAGGACATCCCACACCTCTGAGGAGGTAACTGCCTATGTGGTTCTCCCAGCCTGAGCCCCGAGAGGGCCAAACTGTTACTCTGGCACTTCATAAGTGACCTCCTCCTTGGTAAGGCTAGAAGGGAAGGACCCCCTCCTCACTGGTCTGTATAGAACTGGGATGGGACCTAGAGGAAGGGCAGAGAGACCTGTGCTTGGAGTCCCTCTTATCATGCCACCCTCCAAAAGTCAGCGTATAGTGGCCGACTTTCTATGCACGGTGCTCCAGTACTCTTGGTCCATGGAGAAGTGAGCATTGCAACTATCCATATCATGAGACAGACCCAGGCAGGTGAGGCATCAGTCTTGCCAGTCCATAACTGACATCTGCCTGCACAGGGACATCAACACATAGGTAGGCCAACTTGCCTTGGAAGAGTGCTTTTTGTCCCCAGACAAACCCGACTTGTGGTAACTAAAATAATAAGAAGAAACAGACTCGGCCCTGCTTCAAGAAAGAAAAAGGAATGGTCTTACCAGATTCCTGCAGAAAACTGAGCCAAGTTACTAGCAGATAGTAGAACTGGAATGGAGCAAACTGGTGTCAACAACAGTGTCGAAACAGCTGACTAATCTACAATGTCTCAGATGAAATTTCTTCAGCAGGGGCAAGGTGCTGTCCTCTCGATGGTGGGAGAAGTAGAACTGGAGCAGAGGCGGAAGAGCCAATGACCATTGCTGGCTGACCCACGAGCACCATGTAATGCACCAGCTCCTAGGGAGACACCGCCTCCTGCACCAGCTCTTTCCCTAATAAAGTTCCATGGGACGCTGCGCCTCCAGCTGTCACCTACACAGTGATGAATGGTGAAGATTGACACAGTGAAGATGGGTAGTACTGTATAGTAGGTACACAATTCAGATTAAGTGGTAGTTACTGCAATTACTGTTGCCTCTCTTCTGCCTCAAATCAATTATTTCTGGCACATGTGACTATATATGTTGCACTTTGCAACAACTGTTACATGTATGGTTACACTTCCAGCATAAATCAATTTATGCCAAAAGAGACATGGCTGTGGTTGCATGTGTAACTACCACTTTATGCAAATTGTATAACTACACACCAGTCAAATGTGAAAGTAATTACCTGTAACAACTACATAGTATTTACAGTGCAATAACAGTCTAGTTACTTCATAGAAATGTATGTCTAACTATATAATAGGCAAATGTAAAACTAATTACCAACTACATTGTAGTTACATGTAACTACACAGTACTTGCATAGCAGTTATATTGTAGTTATACAGTAATTAAAATGTACTTAAAGATACTTAAAATAAAGTGTTACCATGACGCATCTTCTTTTCATCCTCTTCAGCATCAAATGACATATTTTCCCTTAGGCACTTCTCTGGCAGAACTTCTAACAAGTCCCATAGACATCGTCATCCTCTCAGCCATAGGCAATTCGATGCTTCTCAGGTTAAATTCTGGTGCTTCCATAGAAGGAAAATTCACTCCATCCCCTACAACTAGATCTAGACTATGTGCTCCCCGTAAGTCTCACACTCATCTAACATTCCTGACAGTCTCGAATCCATAACTTTTTCTCATAACCCAAAGACAGACCAAACTTTACAGCAGCTGAGGCCTAATAAAGTAAAGCCAACTTCACCACAACCCTTGTACTCACAGCTGATTTCACAAAAAATACACCCTTTTAGTGTATAGTGTAACACTAACGTTCCTGAGCCAGAAAAATTTGTCAGGGTCTCCAACCAATTCAAAAGAAACTGCAATTTAGGATATCCCACAGTTAGGAATAACCTGGAATAGGTCAGTCTCGCAACTGTGTTAGCCTCACACAAAGCAATAGAAAATATTTCCAGTGCTGCCACACTTTTAGGCACCACTGCTGTGATGAACCACCCACTACTGTATTAACCTCTGGCCACAGATGGGACCATGCCACACAAAGATAGGTGACATCAAGGATTCTTTGTTCCTTCCCCTGTGACAGCCCTTACCAAGCTGGGTACTACCTGAGTACAGTACCTTATCTCCCCAACTGGAGCAGCTAAGAGGTGCCAAGAATAGGGAATGCTGCACCAAACTGACCTGGATACCTGCAGGAATGTGACACACTGGCTCTGTAAGCAAGGACACTGACACTTGGATTATTGAGCAAAAAGATAAAATTTTACTGAAAATAAGAAAGAAACCTCTGAAATAACAGCCACGAATGGCACAGTTCAGTTGCAAAATAAATGACAATTCAAACACATAAAATATCAGTACGTTTAACACTTACTTTGTCCCAGTAAGACAATACAATCTCACTAACATCTTTGTATTTCTACTCTGGAGACTGCAGGCACTCACCACCCACCAGCCCTCCAGATATCACACAGATTCCAGAAATGATCACCCTCCCTGGTCTTCATCCCTGAGCTTATTCACTTTAGATATAAGGAATGCAGTTACTACTGGGCCATACCTCCGAGCAGTCATTCCACTGAACCCATCTGCCAGATACCCTCCCTGGTATCCAATTACTCTTTGCACAATTTTGATCTAAGGAATACAGTGACTACTGGGTCATACCTCCAAGCAGTCAGTCCACTGACCCCTTCTGCCAGATAATCTCCCTGGTATCCAATTACTCTGTTAACCCAGCACTAGGCCTTACCTAAGACCCCAATGCCATACAATTCACTTGCCTTTAAGAGCAGCTGACAAACTGCTCTACCTGTCTCATTACGATTGGCTCCGGTGTTGTGAAGAACACTACATTCCTTGTTGAGAAAAAAGTAAAGTAATAACATGTTTTTTTTTTATTTTCTCCTTGCAGCCTAGTTGCTGCATGTCCAAATGGCCCTCACAGACATGCTGCAGCGCTTGCAGCATCTTGACATTATGTAGAAAAGAGTGTTATAATGCGGGAGCTAGTGTCAATGCGGCTGTGAGTTCCCTATGAGGAGGATGAAATAAGCAGAGTAGACAGAACATCAAAGAAATCATGTTTGCCCTTGTAATTTAATGTGTAACAGGTTTAAAAATTAAATTTATAAGCAGTGCTGGCATCAGGACCTGTGTGCCATCTGGGGTTTATTAAAAAAAAAAAAAAAAGAACCGAAAACAGTGTCACCTTTCCCATAGCCCAACACTGCTTTCAGTTGGGCTACAGGCAAAAACACCACACTAACAGTTGTAATGTAGCAAATGAGCTGACCACTGCATCTGCTGCACATTGCAAGAAGAGAAAAGATGCAGACCTCGATGTAGGCCTCATGTGTCCGAGTCCTGCTACTGAGTCCCACCACTCTTCTAAGCCTCACAAACCAGCCAGTAATACACTTGGTGTTTGTGCTTTGTGCTCCGAGTGAAATGTCATAAGTGATGATGATGGGTGGACATGGCAATCATGACTGGTGAGTAAGCTGTTTTTCTATATTTTTTTGGGAGGGCAAAATTAGGATTGAACACCCTATATCTGCAACCTCTTCACTGGCTGAATGCGGCAATGGAGAGTGACTTGAGACCATGGCAGCCCCTTCTGAGATAGGACTGAAAGGCATCTTTGCACACTAATTTCAGTTGGGCTACTATTTCTTGAAAGAAAGAGTAGGTAGTTGTAAGCTCCCCCATCAAGGTTACCTCCTCCAATGTAGGTTCTGGCCTTCACATGAAAGATAAACACTGTCGGGTATTGCTCTCACTCCTTAAACAATTAAATCAGTGCTGAGCTGACCCAGTCAGAGCCAGAAGGAAAAGTAAGTGAGAGCCATACCTCAGTTTGTGGGTTCTGCCTTTTAGAAGAAATGATAGCCCAACTGAATGACATGTGAAAGATGCCCTCCATTGACAAAAGCTGCAAGCAGTAGCACAAGACTTTCCCTATTTGACATTATTGTGCACTGAAGTATACTTCCCGTTACAGTGGAAGTCCTTGCTGAAGTGTGGTCACGATGCCATTATATTTTTACAAATTGTAAAGTGCAAAATAAACTTTTTGTGTCGAGCTTGTTGTGATTCACTTAGTCGGGATACTGCTCTGGGTTGCAAAACACCTTATCCACATAGATGTCAGCTACTCTTTAAGGGCATACAGTGACTGCTAGGCTTTATCTACCTCAGTCAGTCAGTTGACCCCTTCTGCCAGATACCTACCCAGGTATCCAGTTGCACAGTTGCTAATTTTATCTCTATACCTTAAAGCATTTAAAAATAATTTGATATGTCTACACATTAGTTACTGTGAAACATTCAGGAATGATAGTGGCATCAAACATATTGAATATTGGTACTTAAAAGTGGTGACATTATCTCTCCTCAGTCCCTTCAGGCTGAGATCTTCAACTGACAAGTGACTTTTTAAATTCAGAAGGATTGAGGTAATTTCTCTATAAATCAATGTCTCTGTGACCTTTAAAATAGTCCCCAAACTGTATCAATAAGGTTTGTACAATACCACACTGCTTTGGGTTACTGAAGAAATTCTGTTGTTGAAGATGTTGTAACTTTGGTGTGTTGAAGGGCCCTCTTGAGTCCGCAGTTTCTTGGTATCATCAGGAGAAGTGAGGATTTCTTCAGGTCTGCAGCTTTTCTCCTTCTGTGAGGAAAACTTGGCATACAGGATCTTCAGGCACTTGAAGCAACAGGCTTGCCCTGTTCTCACTTACTGCCCTATCTGACCCTACACTGGGATTCAGGTGATCCCCTAATCCTATGCTATATTTAAATTAAACTGTCACTGTCAGGCTTTATCACTGCATCAGGCCTCTTCAGACAGGACATCCACATATCTGGACTGCCTTGTACGGTAAGGGCTGCATGGCCATTGGCTCTTGCTGTGAACCAATGGGCGTGCAGCCCTACCAAGCTGTCAGTCGGCAGGCAGCAGGGCGGCAGGTGGGTGGAGGTGCTGCCGCCTGCTGGCTGATGGGGGGGGGTGGTAGAGCTCTGTGGGTGGGTGGGTGGGGTAGGGGCCACTAGATCACCAGGGATATTGACATTGGGGTGGGTTTGACCTATGCCCACAATCAGGCTCGTGGTCCACTGGACCACCAGGGATATTGGTCTTATGGGGAAGGATTTCCTTAATGCCCACGATCAGGCTTCATGGTCCACTGGACCACCAGAGATATTGGTCTTTGGGGGTTGATGTTATGCCCGTGATAAGGCTAGTGAGATGTTAATCTACGTTATGCCCACGATTGGACTGCTGCGGGGGACAGTATGTTATGCCCGCGATCGGGCTACGGGGGTTACATTATGCCCGATTGGGCTGCTGGGGGAGGAAGGAATACTGTTCTGCCCGCCATCGGGCTTGCAGGATGTCGGTCCCGACGGCTGCTGCCTGGCAGGGCGCCAGGTACAAGTCGTCAGATCGGGCGCACCTGCATGCTAATGACATGCAAATGGGTTGAGATTAGATGCAAATGGCCCCCCATGCACCTTGCATAAATTATGGCCCCATTTGCATGTCACCTTTTGAATATGACAGATTTGCGCATGGCGCAATGGAACTTGCGGCACCTCATCTGAATGCTCAACTCTGACCACTTGCGGTGGCGTAAGTTCCACTGCGCCATGCACAGTGGCTGTGGCCAGGGGGCGATATTCAAAGAAGTTGCTCAATAGTGCAACTACGTTGAATATCGCCCTGGCCACACCCCAGCACAACTTTTTTGGGCAGCGCAAGGGCTTGTGTCACAGAATG
This sequence comes from Neoceratodus forsteri, assembly GCA_016271365.2. Taxonomy (NCBI): domain Eukaryota; kingdom Metazoa; phylum Chordata; order Ceratodontiformes; family Ceratodontidae; genus Neoceratodus; species Neoceratodus forsteri. The sequence goes on from CM028130.1 coordinate 1,117,067,220, forward strand.
GCGCAGTTTGAATATCCAGCCCAGAGTGTGTACTTTCTTTATGTGTAAGACTTCCAGAGCCCCCAGTAGACTGTGCCCCTTTATTTTATATTTTATTCTTGTAAGCCAGTCCTTATAACCAATTTCCCTGGTGAGTATCGCCTGAACAACTAAAGAATAAGGGAAAACTATCTGGTTGATCCTGCCTCAAGAGGCATGCACAATGTGTCTCCCTCTCGGAGCTTCACAGAGAAGGATTCATTTGTTAGGCCAGAGGCCTGACTTCCTACGGACACTAGAGTGAGGAATGGCCACCCGCAAGCAGACCTGAGGATTCCTTTACTAAGCACCTCTGCCCTCTGCTGTGGGATCGACGCTCAGTCACTCACACTCCCTACTCACTCAGTTTGGTGCGCTGAGTGCCCACAGCTGCCTCTCTGCATCATATTTATTTATTTAACCACAGAGCAGCCTTTATGAATTCAGGAGCAATTTATTTAATATAAATAATTATCTTTAAAATCGCAGGCAATCCAGGCAGACCAAATTATTCACTGGACTACCAGCACTTGTGTCAGTAGCCAGGGTGATCAGTTATTAGCCCACTGGCCACCATGACTACAATTACTATTTTTAAATATAAATGATATAATTTTACATAAAAATATAAGATTCAGGAGGGAAATGAAGAGGCACTATTTCATGGAGAGGGTGGTAGCAAAATGGAATGCACTTCCAGAATGGATGGTATCATATAAATCTGTGAACAGCTTTAAAAGGGCATTGGACAGGGAACAGGGGAGCGAGGGTGGGGGAGGTGGGGGCAGCAGTGGGATGACAAAGGGGTGGAGGGTGAGGCAGCTGCAAACTAGGGGTGCTAGCTGCACACTCAAGCAGATTTAAATAAACCGGGTGATCTGTTTCTGCTGGCACATTTGTATGTGCACAATATTACCAATCATAATAACTATGAGCAAAACTGCATGTGAGTGAAGAAAGCACCAGGGCCAGGATTCCTTTCCAACTTCCCCCCTGCACAGCATCCCACTATTTTCAACTAATAATATGCTGATGCTAGTTTCCATAGCAAACATATTTTGAACTACTGATTATTTACTTATTGTAATTATGGTTCTGAAATCTGGGTTTTTTACTACTGCAGGGGCCACCGTGAATCTAACTGGCAGCTCCTACCTATTCCGGGTCTCGAACCGGTATCCTAGACTATTTAGTCTTTAGATATACTACAACTACCTATCTGTCCATATTCTTTTGGTGGATGAGTCTTCCTAGGCTGTTACAGCATCCCTCTGGCCATTCCTGTCTGCTTTCTTGTAGTGTTTTGGCTCCCAAGTGTTTACAATGCACCACGTGTTGTTTCCGGTTCAGTTGGCCTAGTTGCTTCAGCCGTTCCATTTTTACGGCTGCAGTGGGAAGATCCTGCAGATGTTTTGCATGTACAAAAGGGCTGATGTCTTGTTTTCTGTCCATGGAACTGGCTGAAGGTATAAATAGTCTCCTCTGCCTTACCCTCCTCCAAGAAATGCTTTCTGCCCCCAAATAAATATGCTTTCATGTTAGTCAGTGGTTGTGAAGCACTATTTTCTTTCTTAAATGGGAGGCACAAGAACTGGAACATGAGTAGTGGGAGGCAGCATTAAATTTTTTTGGGAGCTAAGATCCACACCCACCTCCACCTGAGACGCTTCTAAAGATCCACCCTCACCTTTTTTTTTAGTTCATGTAGGAGGGGCATGAGGTGGATCTATTATGTTGGAACAACTGACTATCAGAGCTACCTGGGGCATCAGAGCTTAAGGTTCAGAAGGAAAGAAAAAGTAATTAAGGAGTGCTTGAAACTGCATCCTGAAATTATAATCTTTTTGGCAGTTTAAAACAAAGTCATATATAACACCAGGGTTAAATGACTTTGTTCAGCTATCTCCATATTTATAAATATCTTTGTACATGTGATATTGATTCCTTTCAGGATGAATTCATCATGTTATCCATTTGTCATATGACGTTTTTTGCTGTATGAATTTTAGTGATATTTATTCTTTATGTGAGGATTTTTAACTTGCATTAATAGTGAAATTTGTTTGTATTATAGGAAGTCTAAATTTGTTTGGGGGCACTTTGGTGTTCAATATCATATCTGATGGTTTGGCACTGTCACTTTAAATTTTGTTGTATAAATGGGGTTTACTCGGTTTACTCAGTTTTGTTAGGTAGAAGAAAGTCCGAAGACCCCATTGTGTCTACCTCTCCACATCGTGTTGGAGTGTATTATTTAAGTGCCCAAGAAAAACCTATCTAAGTAACCCTTAAATTGGTTAAAATCCACTGCATCTACTATGTATTATGGTAATTTGTTCCATAGTTTAGCAGTGGGGTGTTACACCACTGTTGCCTCAGCCTTGAGAAAGTGTGAGATTTGCACGAAAATGTTTGGCTGTTTGGGGAAGGGCATGCTTTCAGCTGTGAACTGGAGTCTCTGGTGCAATAAAAGTTTATCTTTTTGCTTATAACCTGACTGCAACAAGTTGTGTTTTACACCAGTGGTGATGTGTAGCTGAGCTGCCATCTGCTATGTGTGAGTACCCTACTTTTTGGCTCCGCTTTTTGCTTTTGTTGCCACCTGTCCGTTGTAAGTTATATCTGAGCAATGTCTTGATGTCATGAAGTCAGGTGTAATAATGGACTGTTAGCAGAGAAAATGTGCTAGTAACTGTCAGAAGGGATTGCTTTTGATAAGGGTAAGGTAGTTATGCTTGTGATAATGGGAATATTAGGAAAGTATGAGGTGTATGCAGAAGTGGAGTACAAATATGCACAGTTTCATAAGTATGTGCTCAGAGTGCAGGCAAATGTGATATGCAGGATTGTTTTAGAAATAGGTAAAAATAGGGATACATGCAATTGATGGAAAGATAGATAATTGCATAGACATATAGATATATAGAGAGAGACACAGACAGACAGACAGGCAGAATAGGAATGGCAGTGAAGTACTGAGTTGATGCCAATGCCAGCCCCACCATTCAGAGATGGACAGGCATTGGGATGTGCCTTTGGGTCATTGTCCATAATGCTCACGCTATTTCACCTCACCATACCCCACAGATACAGACAAGAGTTGAGGTGTGCCTTGGGATGTTCAAACTTTACACTCACCCCATTCCATAAGGAAATACGCTGAAATGGGTACAGTCATGTGTAAGAAAATGGATTGAACTTTGGAGCTGTCGAGTCAAAGGCACGCCTTGATACCTGTCACTGGCTACTGGGTGGGGATGGGGGTGGAATGGCAAGAGCAATACTGTTGACAATCCCAAGTCACACCCCTGATGCCTGTCAGTCCCTACTGGGCAGGGTGTTATGGTCAGAAACCCTAAAGCCCTGGGTGTTGTTATGTGTCTTCTTAACCTAGCAACAGCATTTAATGCATTACATTATAAGCACAAATAAATGTTTTTAATACATTTACAGACAGTTACATAAACTTAATTTTCTTCATACAGTAATTTAAATTTGGATTTGGGGGTGAGGGAAGGAGTAAGAGTTAGTATCAGAATACAGTAGCCATTCATGTAGTCGAGGTCATAATGAGTGAGTTAGATGGAGATCCGAAAAAGCTGTGGTGGACCCCAGCGGGAGGGAGGATCATGGAGGGTGGGGTTGGGGATGCCAGGCATATTTAACCCACTTCTTGTCTTGGAAACTTAGTAGGTTGGCGAGGGGAATAACTGTATTAAGGTCTCCAAGAGGTACTTGCAGGAAGACATAAAGAGGTTACCATATTATCATATGTATTTACAGGGAGTGGCTAGCCACATGAGAAAGTCTGCCATAGGATGAAACTTGCACAAGTTGTGATAAGAATTTGGACTCTTGTGGGAGGTGAGAGGATCTCCACCTATGTAGGAGAAGGCATTTGACTGAGAGGCTTGCTAGGATCACCAGATCACTCTGTGGTTTGTTCTGGGAGGATGTTGGCTGTGTTGCCCACAAGGAAGAGATCTGGTACCAGGGGGATCTGTGCTTGTAGCATCTTGGAGAGGGTAGATTGTATGTTGGACCAGCAGCTGTTTAGCGTCAGGCAGACCCATAGGATGTGGAAAAGGTCCACACCTGGGAGCTGGCATCTTCAGCAGTGGTTTGAGGGGGGTAGTTGGGAGACATACATAAATGCTAGGGTGTGGTGCCAGCAGTAGAGTATTTTGTTCTGGATAAGTTTGCTTCTGGAGTCTTTAATGGGGTGCCAAACAGTTTTCCAGCATTTGAATCAATACTGTTCTATAAGCATGTGATGGAGGATTGAATTCCAGTAGGTTCTCGCCGGGGTGTTCTGATCTGGAATATGTACTCTAATATGAGCATATATATCGCCAGCTTTGCATTTTGGGGTGCCTAGCCATATTGACCAGGAGTGGGTCTGGAGAGGGGGTGAGGAATTCTTAAACTTAGTTGTAATATGGGACAGGGAGCTTTGGAGTTGGAGGTATCTCCAGAAGTCAGATCTGAGCAGGGAGTAGTGGTGCTGGAGATTTTGGAAGGAGTCAAGGGTGTTTATGCTAGGGGAGAGTACATCTTTTAGGGTATGGATCCCTTTCTTTCACAGTCCACCCATTTGGGGGAGATGCCACCGATGAGTTTCTTGGGATTGTATCAAAGGGGGATGAAGGCTGGGTGTGCTAGGCTAGTACTGGTGTCCATTTGCTGACACTCTTCCAAGTTTTGAGTAAGGAGGAAATTGATGGTGGTAGAGGGCCTCAGGGTTTGGACCAGTAGAAAAGGCTAGCTGAGGGCTGGGAGTAAGAAGAATGTGTGATTTGATTTCCAGCCATATGGGAGGAGAACAATGGGCAGTATCAAACTATTTTAAGGTCTGAGCGAGTTTGAAGGCTCATTGGTATCCCTGTAGCCATGGCAGGTTCAAGTCCCCTTTTCACCAATGGGGATGCAATTTGAATCTACTATAGTGGGGAAGGGGTACGGCCATTCCATAGGAATTAGTAGATCATTTTGTCAAGTTGGGAAAACCATCATTGGGGGATATGCAAGGGCAGATGGGATATATGGTGAATAATTTTAGGTGCTGTGAACAGCTTAAACACTTTGATTTTTTTCTGACCAGGGAGAGATGGAGCTGCTTCCATCTATTCAGTTATGTCTTAAGGCTGGGGATAAGTTTAGTGAGGTTTACATCACATAGTTTTTGTAAGGAGGGGATTATTGTTATGCCTACATACTTCAGGGAGGTGGGGATGATTTGAGGTTGCATTTGGAGAATGGTTCTGGGGAGCACAGCTTATTAATGGGTAGGACCTCTGATTTGGTTTGATTCATTTTGAGACCGGAGTGGGTTGCGAAATTAAGAAGCAGGAGTAGGAGGGGGATAACTGACTTGTGTGCTTCACCTGGGGTCACTAAGATGTCATCTGCATAGAGCAGCATTCTGTACTCATGGTGGCCAGATTTAATTCTGGTAATTTCTGGATGTTGCCTAATCATGGCTGCAAGGGGTTCAACCATCAGGATGAAAAGGAGGGAGTAAAAGAGCATCCTTGTCACATGCCACGCACAAAAGGGAAGGGTGGGAATAAGGTGCAGTTAGTGAGGACCTGTGCTGAAGGTGATGAGTACATTGCTCTAATGGTCGTAATGTACATGTTCCCAAAGCCCAGATGGGTAAGGACCAAACAGAGGTCATTTCAGTCCATGGAGTTGAAGGCTTTTTCAAAGTTGATTGTGAATGTGACTGCAGGGGATGAGTGGTTGCAGGCTGTGTGAATCAAGTTTGTGAGAGTGCGTATGTGGTCTGCTGCAAGATGACCTGTGATGAATCCCTGCTGGGATGGATGGATAAGCGATGGGAGGAGAGATTCTAGTCAGTTCACTAGGATTTTGGTGTATGTTTTACTGTCAGTGGAGATGAGGGAGATGGGGTGGTAGTTAGATGGTTGGGCATGACCTTTATCAGGTTTAGGTATCACGGTGATTGTGACCATGGACGTAGTGGTGGGGAGGTATTGGAACTTTTGCAGTCTGTATAGAGGCATTGTAAGAAGAGGCTGATTTGGGGGAGGTTAAATTGTAATGGTCTATGGGGAATCCGTCTCCACCTGGAGCTTTCTTCAATTTCATGGTTGAAACTGCAACCTCTATTTCTTGGACTGTGAACTCTTTATCCAGGGTTGCAGCTTATTCCTGGTTTAGTCTTTGTAGTTTTAGGAAGGCAGCCATCTGTTCAGGGAGGAGTTAGAGGTCACTGAGTATAGCTGGTGGTAATAGGAAGCCATAATGTTGCTGATCTCCTGCTGTGCTGTGAGTAGCTGACCCTTAGAATCTAGCAGCCAAGGGATAGAGCACTTCACTTGTTGCTTTCTAAGACAGCATGCTAGTAGTTTACCGCCTTCTCCCTACTCTCCCAGAATTTGTGTTTTAGGCACCAAATAGCTAGCTCCATTTGGTGCAAGGACAGCTGGTTCAGTCTGTGTCTGATAGCTAGGGTCTCTTTCCAAATTTGGGAATATTTGGGGACGTGTGGGTTGGCCTTGAGCTGGGATTCTACTGCTTTTATGCATCCTCCCAGCTCTGTCCTATGTTTCTCCCTTTGCTTGCATCTATAAGAGGAGAAACGTATGTTGTGGCCTTTGAGGTACTCTTTAAAAGCCTCCCATAATGTGAGGACTGAGGTAGTGTCATTGTCATTTGTGGAGAAGTATTCCTCCACTTCAAGCTGTAGCCAAGGTTTGACTAGGGAGTCTTGTAACAATAGCGGGTCAAGCCTCCAGTGGGGGGAGGATAGTGATGGAGGTCCAATCGAGAAGTCAGTTTGAATGGGGGTGTGATCTGAGATAATCATGGGTAGAATGTCTGTCACTATAACTCTGGGGATAAGGGTGGAGGAGGTGAGACAGAGATGCAGGTGGATTAGGGTGCCATGTACAAGAGAGGTGTATGTGTGGTCCCTTGTTCCTGGGTTGAGCATTCTCCATAAGTTGCTTAGAGCCTGGTCATGGGCCCATTGGAGAATCACCCTGGCTGCCCGTTGGTGTGGCTCTGGTGTGCCATGGCTTTTGTCCACTTTTGGGTTGAGGGTAAGGGTGAAATTGCCTCCAATTAGGGTGGGGGTCTGCTTGTCCCCAAAGGTGGACAGTTCCTTGGCTAGGAGGTGAAAGAATTTTAGGTCACCTTGGTTGGAGGCATGTAGATTAAGGATGGCTATGGAGCTGTGAGGGGTATCAAACAGGGCCATGTACCAGCGACCCTCAGTATCTGTTAAGGATTTTTTTAGAGTCCAGTGAAGTTATTTGTGGATTAGAATAGACACCACTCTTTTTAAAGTAGGCAGAACTGTGCACTTCCAACCGTATGCAGCCTTTCTTGAGTTTCTGAGCCTCCGTAGAGGTCAATTTTGTTTCCTGAGATCACTGCCTACATAGTGGGTCAGGGCCTGCTTGCACTTAATGGGGGAGTTCAGTTCCCTTATGTTTCAACTTACACATCTGATGTCAGCATTGAATAAGAGGAAGGGGTGGTGGGGAGGTAGTGGTGTCTGTAGGAATAGCGCAAGCAGGTCAGGGGTTGAAGCAGTAAGTCAGAGCAGGAGGGGGGTTATCAGGGCACACCTGGGCTGAATTGTGCATATGGCCTCCTTAATATCATAGTTGACGGGCAGCAGTTCATTACATTCAAGCTCTCTTCAACACATTGGGTATATTCCTCTAACAAACACAAGTACAGAAAAAAACACAAGTAAAATGCTATCACTAACAATGTCACATTATCTACTAATATACAATATAGAAATGCTGCAAGGTGTCCATAAGAAGGTGAACTACTAAGGTAAACTTGATGGGCATGCAGGGATGAACCAGGAGATAAGAACCTCAGACAGTTTGCTGAATGCACACAGGTATGGGGTTCAGCACAACCAAGGAATTATCTGCAGCTAATGGGATGTAAAGTGCTGAATTGGCTGCTCTCCTGGGAGCTACCAATATCAGGGCTATGCCCATGCAGTGGCAGGTGAGGACTGCGAGATCCACACCGCTCCTCCAGGGGTGGCTGATGATGAAAACAAAAAAGAATTGCACCTGAGGGTTAGGTCACATGGGGAAAGTGGGAATGGGGGGCAGGCAAGGAACTACAATAAAGCAGAGTGGTCAGTGGGAGGTGACACAGGCTTGATACAAATCAGGGGATCTAGGGATAATTCTCTTGCTGGGGTTATCTGATTGTCTGTGATTGGGGAGGGGGAATGATCAAAGAAGGGATTAGGGGAGGGGCCTGGCTGTGTGTCATACCCCGGTGGGTAAGAGTCTGTGTTGAAGCTATGTGAGCCATATTGGGTGCTCTGGGTCAGAACTAGTCACAGTTGTAAGGGGGGAAGGTGTTGTGGGAGGTGGGGGGGCAAAGAGTGGTAGGGGGCAGGGTCTCCAAGACATGCAGTAGGACGCATTTGAGGAGAGGGGATGAACACTTGGTTGGTTATCAGCAGTCCATGTATTGCAATCAGAAAGTGAGGTGGGTATTGTCCCATCCTCAACATGCCTTGAGGAGAAAGGGGCAGCTGGATGTACTGCCCTCTGTTGGCAGGCTCCTTGCTCCAGTAAGGGGGGTAGAAGGACTTCTTCAGCTGAGGAAAGTGGGGTGAGGTCTGAGGTGGACCTGGAACAGTGCTCACTGATGAGTGCAGCCGGGGAAGAAATAGGGGTAGTGCTAGGTGGATACATAACATGGAGTGGTGGGCTGGGATCCCAAGATGTATTGGATTAGTCCATAGCAATCAGACCACATATATGGGGATGCACCAGAGAATTTGGGAGTGGGCATGGCATCATCCTTGAGGAGACTATGGAATTAAGTTTGAGGTCTCTTGGTGCATCCTTCTCTCTTGTTATGTGTGAGAGGGAGGGGAGAGATGGGGGATGATTGTGGTTCTTTCAGGTCCTAGCATACTGGGTTAATGAGCAGCTGCTTATTGGGGGGAGTGAGTGAGAGTGAAGGGCAGAGTAAGCCAGGGGAAGGTTTGCTGGGGAAGGGGCTAGAAGGAAGGGAGTGGCTTTGCCCAACTCTTCTAGAAGCATGTGCTGGGATCATGTTTCAAAGAGGATTAGAGGGAGTGGTTCCAGAAGTTAGCCACATCTGAGAGGACGAGGTGTAGGAATTGGCGATGTTGCCAGCAGGTAGTCCTCTGTCACTCAGTTCCAACAAGATACTCACAGCTCTGAAGAATGCATAAGGAATGCTATGGGGGCTAATCTGCAGGGGCTGAAGCCGAGATTGAGGAAGTGCACCAAGACCTCTGTCAGTCTCTGTCTCGCCTGCCCAAATATTTTAAAGGAATATTAAGGATGTTATGTCTTTAGGTGCAGTCAAAGGCAGCAGGGGAAGGGGGGCTCACTCATGAGTATATCCTAGTATGGCAGTTCAGTAAGCTGTATGGGTCCTAGGGGTGGAGGGTGAATAGGGACCAGTTGAAGAAGTGCAGCTTGAATTTTCCTGGGCCACGGGACCAGGACATTAAGGAGCACTTAGGCTCTGAACCTCCAACCGTATGCAATTATCAGAGCACTGTTTGGTTGAGATTCTGTCAGGCTGAGAGAGGGGAGTAGCACTTCACACATCTGATACAACTGCTGGTAACTAAAAATGCAGGATAAAACCCTGAGGCTGCATTGAAAATAATGTAAGACAAAACTGAATGTTTCTTCACTCCCCTAGTTTTCTATCTTAGGCATCAGGTTTTAAAACGCTGAGGTGGAGTGAGGAACAATGCGAGGGATAACAACGCAGTTTTGCAAAAAGTCTCCCATCTCTTCCTGTAATAGGATGACCTGTTGTACTGGGGCCAGACCGCATCTTTTTTTTTTCCAATTGTTTAACCAGGTGAGACACACTAAGCTGAAAGCTTGTTTACAGGTGTAATCTGGGAGCACAGGGAAGTTACGTGACTTGCTCAGGGTCACACAGTAAGCAAGTGGGGGCTGTGGGATTCAAACCCACATTTCCAGATTTGCAGCTCAGAGCCTTAAACCACTGTGCTATATTACCTCCCTTTAAGATGCATCTGCATCTTAATACATTAAATGGCTATCTGATATGCAGATTATGAAACATTGCTAGTAAGGAGATAAAATAGAAAAAAAAAAAAACATTTAGACATATGTTTACCCTAATCCACATTGGAGGAGGAGATAATGGGATTACAATAATAAGAAAGTAATTACTTCAAAGCACCCACCAAAAGACAAATGGATTAAGTGGTTATATATTCTTTAAACCATTTGTTTAAAAAGCAGTACTAAAATACAAAAAAGAACTAACATTTCGCAAGGTCAGTGCCCTGCTTCATCAGGGTTAATTTCTTTCTTTGCATCACACATATTTATATCAGCATCAGACAACATTCTTGGATGTGTTGATATACAAGAATGTTAAAAATTATATATTGTACTACATTATATCAAAAGGAGACAGGTAGAAATAGCTTGTTGTTACATAATAGCTGTCATCCCACACATGTTAAATGAAATGTTCCCAAAGGGCAACTTATTAGAACGAAACACAGTTGCACTGAGACAAATGAATATGAAAAAAAGTGTAAACATCAGGTTGAAAGATTTGTACAAAGGGGATACAGTAATCGAGTTATACTGAAGGCTATTCATGATGTGGAAGGAATTGATCGAATGGACACTTTAACCCCTAGATTGAGAGAAAAAAATGGGTGGGGGTGACATGTCCATTTTTACTACTTTTTCAAATGGGTCTATTGATGTGGGCAATATCATTAGTAAAAATTGGGATGTTTTAAAATTAGAACCTAAATTGAAAGACATTACAAATTGTGCACCTAAAGTAGTATTTAGGAAAGCTAGAACAATTAGGAATGGGTTGCACAAGCTCTCTTTTGCTAAAAGGTTGTATAGATCTAGTTGGCTACCCTCCAAAGGATGTTTTAGATGTGGGAAATGTTCTTTTGCAAATATGTTAAGCAGGGGGGAAATTTCATTAATCCAGTAATACATAAAGAAATAAAAATTAGGAGTTTTATTAATTGTAGTAATGTGGGAATTGTTTATGTTCTGTATTGTAGCTGTGGTCACTTCTATGTTGGAAAGACAATACGGCAATTCAGGGTACGAATGGGAGAGCATATAAGAGCAGTCACCAATTCTAATGCTGCATATGCTATTGTTAAGCAAATTTTGCAGTCCCCCAAGGGTATACATTAAATTAACTTTATGGGTATTGAAAAAGTATCAGTTAATTCTCGAGGTGGTGACTTCGAGAAAAAAGTGGGATAACACAAAAGCTTTTGGATATATATTTCCTCAGAGCTAGAAAAGATGGGGGCTGAATGAAAATATTGATTTGTCAGTTTTCTTGAATAAATTATGAATGTGGCTGCTAGATTGGAGCTTTATGATTTTGAAATACTTATAAAGTAATTGGATTTTGATACAGGAATGGTTCCACACTTCAAACCTGCTTAGCTTGCTATGTTGCATTTAGTAATTAACAATGACTGAATACAATGTTGAAATGCAATGTATTTCCATCTAAACATCAGTAAAACTCATGCTGATTTATGATACTGCCTGGGCTATGCTGTTTACCAATTACAAAGGAATGAATGTCTGCACATAATTAAATAGGATGTGTATACTTGAAAATGATTTTATAGTTAGAATTGAATTGTATATGCTATTTAAATATATGGCACTATATGCACTTTAATATGCATTTGTATGTTCTACAATAGATTCTAAACTTATTAATGGTTTAGAGGTGAAATTAGGCTATATGTTATTATGGGCTATGATTCTTGATTAATTAAAGTTAATTGTTGGCCTAATCTACTTAGACCAAGTTATCATTGTTAATTAAAGAACATGTGCTTTATTTTAATTGTCTGCATTAAAGCTTGGTATAAATATGTGTGATGCAAAGAAAGAAATTAACTCTGATGAAGCAGGGCGCTGACCTTGTGAAACGTTAGTTCTTTTTGTATTTTAGTACTGCTTTTAAATAAATGGTTTAAAGAATATATAACCATTCAGTCTGTTTGTGTTTGATGGGTGCTTTAAGTAATTACTTTTTGCCACAGCTGATCCAAATAGTACCACCAAACAATCCGGTGCTCTGCTTCTTTTGTTTAATGGTGTGGATTACAATAATAACAATGAGAAATGTTCAATTTCCAATGATCCGAAGTTGGACCCTGCCTTAAATACATTTTAGTCCTTGGCCATGAGGGATGTTGATCATAGGTGGCATCTTCGCGGAGGGAGTTGTGGTCAGAGCTTGGTCAGGCACTGAGGGAGTTGGCGGTGATGAAAGATGACTTGTAGTCAGACCAGTTTCTGAAGTTGGGATGTTCAAGGCATCCATTGCCATTTCTTGTATCAGTGGGGCATATTTGTTTTGCCTTAGGAGGGGAGAAATATCTCTGTACAAGTCTCCAGATGTGTCAGTGCAGCTGTGGCTCCTGGATCTGTGATTGTGGTGAGTGGAGGAGGTCTTGTGCCCCGACCCGTTTCTTCTTTTATACTTAGGCAGCTGCACCCACATCTCTTCCAGGGTTAACTGCATGGTTCAGGATGACAAGGGGCCATGTTGAGAAGTTTTTGCTTGTCCTTCCATGGGATGGAGTCCATTTAGGGTCTCGGTGCCTGGCTCTCAGGTTGGAGGGCATCAGAGACTGAGGCCAGTGGGTTTTTATACATTCTCTGGCCATTTCAGGAGTCAGGAAATCTTTCTCTGCCCCATTGTGGGTGATCCTGAGTGTGGTAGGGTATTGGAGGTTAAAGGTTACCCCTGCCCGATGAAGAGCATGTCAGACATCAGCATATGCTCAGTGGCAGGACATCAAGTCTTTTGAAAAGTCCTGAAAGATCATAATTTTGCGGCCATGTCATTTAAGAGAGCCAAGTTCTTTAGCTTTTTTAAAGATGTTGGCCCCAATTCTAGAAAGGTTACGCCTGGCGTAACAGCACTTGCGCCAAGTGGAATGGCACAAGTAGCAACTCACGTCAGCAGATGCGACATGTGCGATTCTAAAATGTGGCCTGTGACATCCAGCAGTTGTGCCATAAACCCTCTGCGACATGGTGCTAGGGGGTTTACAGCAGCAGTTGTGCCCCATTGCAGAAGGACGACAACAACAAAGTCCCTAATGTCAGGATTCTACAAGAACCCTCAGAGGAGAACCTGCAACATAAGTTACACCAGCATTTAGCTGGTGTAACTTACGTATGCCCCCGGGGGTTCTGTAGGCCAGTCAGCAGCCCAGCAGACAACCCACAGGTGCCCTCCACCCCATGCCCAGCATACCCCAGTATGTGCCCCACAAGGCTGCCCACATCCCCTGTTCCCGAACCCCCAATTGCTAAATGCCCCACAGGGTGGTGTTGTCAACCCCCCACCAGTGCCCAGTCCCTGAGTCACTGCTGTGAATGCTGGCTGTACTCCAGACCATCCCTATTAGTCTAGTGTCCCCCCACCCTGTCGTGCCAGTCCACCCAGCACCCCCCAACCATCCCCAGCTGGCGACTGGTACAGCCCACCTCTCACCTCCACGGCCAGCCACTGACTGAGTTCAGTAAGAGTGCTTACTGTATAGACGCACTCAGAAATTAATTTCTGAGCATGTCTATTCAGTAAGTGCTCCTACTGAACCCAGCTGGCAGCTGGCCATGGAGGTGAGAGGTGGACTGTGCCAGTTACCAACTGGAGACAGGTGGGGGGTTGCTGGGTGAAGTAGACTGCTGGATGTGGGGTTGGGGGCCACTAGACCCCCAGGTGTACCTGTAAGGGAGGAGGGATGTATGCCTGTACTGTACATACTATACAGTACGGCTGGCAATGGTGCAGTGGATGGGGTTGGGACATGACAGTGGGTGAGGGGGCCGCTAGCCCTGTGGGACACTGGCAATGTGTGGGTAATGGGGAGGGAGCACTTGTGACATGTGGTTGCGGCTTGCGACATCCTCGCCAGGTACGCCCTCTGTTCGGTGTACCTGGCTGTATGTCTCAAGTCGCAGGACTTAGATGTAGGGACCCTGCCTCTTCTAGAATAGGAAACAGGGTCAATGCCACAGCTGCATTTGGTGCAAGTCACATTTGGTGGTGACTTGCACCAACCTTCTAGAATCGGGCCCGTTAGCTTTTACTTGAAATCTCAGAAAGCTGGCAGTTATGGGATGTGGCAGCTTCCCTTGCTTGGGCACGGGTGCTCTTGTGTGGTGAGCGCTCTCTCAATTCTGAAAGTGGGAACTAGTGGGACAGGTCAGAAGGACCTGTGGGAAGGGCAGCACAGTGATTGTGGGGGGCTTCAACCAACCAGGAGTTGATTGGGGTACCGCAGCCACCACAAATAGGAGGGACAGGTACTTCTGGTTTGCCTTCAGGACAGCTTCCATTGCAGATGGTCAATGAGCCAACCAGGTTAGGGAACACACTAGACCTCATGCTGCCAAATGGTGAGTTTGTGAGGGAGCTTGGGGTGGAGGAACCGCTGGTGGGGAGTGACCACCACTCAGTGTGGTTCATGATAAACATGGGGAAAGGGGGAGTAGGAACAGGCACAAGGGTGTTAGACTTCAGGAGGGCCGGCTTTGGGAGGATGAGAGAAATAGTACAGGGGTATCTGGCCAGGATCCATCCAAACATGGACACTAACCAGAAGTGGGAGGTCATTAAATTGGGAATTGAGGAGGGGTACCCATAAACAAGAGGACCGGAGTTGGGCACCTACAAAAATGGTGACTCAATTACGGTGCCTGTGTTCAGGATGAACTGGCAGGGGGTGACCGGATACTGGGGCGGGTGACATACAGTGACGGGATGTATGCATGTATACACGTGCATACACATGTGGGGGAAGAGGCAGGGGAAGGATGGTATGTGGTAGGGGGTGTGACTGGTCCACTAGCGTGGTGGAGAGGGTGGTCGGTTGGGAGGTGGAGTATGCAGGGTTCAGATACGATCTGGTGCAGTGCGTTTTTTTTGCTGGCAATGATATTCACTATTATTCGTTTCCCCTGACATGCACCCCTGGAGTTGAGAATCTATATAGGGTGCAGGGCTGCGCCCTGCATTAAGAAAATTTCCTGTAGGTCTCGGGCACCCTATTTCTCTTGCCACGATTGTGCATCACCAAAATTCTTTTTAGCAATGTACACTGCCATTATGATATAGAACCTAGGAGGCAACCCTAATATGTACAAGGGTCCACAGTAAGAAGGCTAGGCCAAGAAGCCTAGCTGGGTGAGCAGAGAGGTCATGGGAAAAGTAAGGAAGAAAAGATCCACCTTTAGAAGGTACAAAAACAGGGAGAGGGAAGACAGAGGAATACCTGAAGGAGTCAAGGGAGATGACAAGGGCAGTCGTTCTAGCCAAGGTGTCCAGGAACTCAGACTAGCACAGGGTATCAAAGAGAGGAAGAATGACTTTCAGGTACATCAGGGAGAAAAGGAGTTGCAAGGACCAAATAATAAGGATAAAGAGGGATGGAGGTGGTGGAAACAGTGGCAGAACATGCAGAAACATTAAATGAGTACTTCTGCTCAGTAATTTACTAAAGAAAAAGGGGAGCTGAATCCAAGAGTGGGAGAGGGTGGGCACTGGGGTGAGGAGGTGACAGAAAGGAAATCTCAGTGGGCAGTGTACTGGAGGGCTTGCTGAGCACTTAGGGTGGACAAGGTGCAGGGCCAAATAGCATACACCCCAGGGTGCTGAAGGAGCTGGCAGAAGTCCTGGCAGAACCCTTGGCAGGCCTGTTCAATGCCTCCCTGGACTTGGGGGAGTGTACATCAGACTGGAGGATATTGCACATGGTACTCCTCCACAAGAGTGGCCCAAAGGATGAGCCAGAGAACTACAGACCAGTAAGCCTCACATCCAACATGGGCAAGCTGATGGGGACAATTCTGAAGGAGAGACTGGTTTCCCTCCTAGAGGCTAATGGGCTGCAGGACAGCAGACAGCATGAGTTTGTTTCAGGCAGATCCTGTCAGACTAATCTGGTGGAGTACAATGACTGAATAACCAGGCAATTAGACAGGGGCAATGCAGTGGATGTCTTGTACCTGGACTTCAGTAAGCCATTCAATTCGGTGCCGCATGTGAGGCTAGGAAGTAAGCTGGAAGACATGAGGTGGGGGCTAAGATGGTGTGATGGGTAGTGAACTCGCTGCAAGGGACACAGCAGAGGGTGGTGGGAGGGGAGCTCTTATCTCCCAGGGCAGTGACAAGCATGGTGCCACAGGGCTCTGTACTGGGGCCAGTGTTGTTTGGGATCTTTATAGCAGACATCACAATAGGCATCAAGAGCAAGATCAGTTTGTTTACAGATGATACCAAGGTGGGAGCAGTAGTGATGATGTAGTATGGTAGTAAGTTGCAAGATGATCTGGAAAATTGGAGGCCTGGTCGGACACTTGGCAGCTGGGGTTCAATGCCATAAAATGCAAGGTGTTACATTTCGGTGGAAAAAAAAGGAAGAGCTACCAGCTAGGTGGGATTCAACTAGCCAAGATGGAAGAGGAGAAGGATCTAGGGGGTGATCATAATGGGAACAATGAACAACTCAGCACAATGTAGAAAGGCAGCTGTAAAGGCCAACAGGATGCTGGGTTGTATTGCCAGAGGCATATCCTCCAGGAGGGGGGAGGTGAACCTGCCGCTATACAGGTCACTGGTTAGACCACACCTGGAGTACTGCTTGGAGTTCTGGCAACCGTACCTGAGGAAGGACATTAGGTTACTGCAGCAGGTGCAGTGCAAGGCAACAAAAATGATCCAGGGGCCAGGGGACGTACCCTACAAGAGCAGGCTGAGGGAGCTGAACCTGAACCCCCTTGAGGAGAGGTGGGATGGGGGACATGATTGAAACCTTCAAGTACATGAAGGGAATAAATAGGACAGGCATGGAGGGA
Source organism: Neoceratodus forsteri (assembly GCA_016271365.2). Classification (NCBI taxonomy): domain Eukaryota; kingdom Metazoa; phylum Chordata; order Ceratodontiformes; family Ceratodontidae; genus Neoceratodus; species Neoceratodus forsteri. The sequence goes on from CM028130.1 coordinate 1,117,084,154, forward strand.
CTTTTCAAATTAAGGAGTGGGAAGGACACTTAAGGGCAAGATCTGAGATTGAAAGGGGAAGGTTCAGTAGGGAAATGAGGAGACACTTTTTTGTGGAGAGGGTGGTGTCTGGGTGGAACGCATTGCCAGAGGAAGTGGTAACCTGTAGAACAATGGGCTGCTTCAAAAGGGGATGGGACCGGGTAAGGGGGAAGATCACTTGAGGGGGGAAGGGACAGAGGGGCAGCTACAGTATAAGGGCTGCTAGCTGCACAGTCAAGCAGACTTGATAAACCATAAGGCTTTAATCTGCTGGCAAATTCATATGTTTGTATGGTGTCCCTGGGGAGGTAGAGTAGTTCTGGCAGTGCCTTGCTCAGGAATTGCATGGTATCACGGGAGTCAGGTTATTCCAAGAACCCCAAGAACCGGAGGCTTGGCTGCTGTGCCCCCAATTTTCCAAGTCATCCAGATTGACTTGCAAGATTTGGACTGAGGTCTCCTGTGCCCACAGGGTGTTGTGTAGAGCCTGGCAAGAGTCCATGGATTGTGCAGTCTTAGTTTCGTTCCCTTCCATTCTTGCCATGAGTTGTTCAAGTTGTGCGGTATGATTTGAAGAGGTGATTTTGAAGTCCTTGATTTCATTTAGTATGCGGTCCAGCATTTCCTAAATTTTGCTGGTGTTGGCGAGTTCAGTCGGTGGGATGATGGTCCGTTGTTATAGAACAAAGGGCTCTGGATGGGTTCTACCATGCCGAATCGACAAGTGCTGTAGAAGTTTGGCATGGCGAGATCTCCAATGTTGACAGGTGAAACTTCACATGTCAGATATTGTGTGTTTTTTTATGATGCGGGGGCTGTGCCCACTGCGCCCCCCCTTCTACGGATATCTAAGAGTCAGAGTTGATTTGAAGTGGGTGTGAAAGATGGCAAAAGTGTGAAATTTCTCCCTTGGGTCCCTCACAGAGACAATCTAGAAACCTGTCGAGATTGTCACTGTGAGGAATTTCACGGTGCAGGTTTCGATGTTCGCTCAGCATACCTCTGGTGGGTGGGTGACTTATCAGGCAATATCTTTAGTTTCAGATGGAATTCTGTAGAGATAACCAGATCAGGATGTTGTGTAGTGAATACTCTTTCTTTTCTGCTGCAGATAAGGCAAAGTTCATCTCAGGTGATGTTGGATGCAGGGATTAGTAACCTGAGGGGCAGAGGAATTGAATCAAGTGGCCTATCTCGGTCATAGGCAAGCCATGCCCCTGCCACTGATTTTCTAAGAGGTAAGTGGCTTGACTTCACTGTCCTCATTCCTTGCAGCTGTAAAAGTGGGTAGCAAGTAAATGGTGCCCCGATCAGCACTATGAGCTCTGTTGTTCAGCCATACTGTTCTGGCAGTCTGCTCCTCTCCACTGGATGCTACTCACCTGGGTTCTTTTGCCCTCCTAATATTGAGATGTGCTGTACCTAGGGTTATACAGAAATGTGTTGCAACACCTGCCACTAGTCCAGAATGCTGCAGCCTGGCTGATAGTGGGCTTCTTTTTGTAGGATCACATCATGTCCAGTGCTGCATGCACAGCACTGGCTGCCTATGCGGTGGCACATAACCTTCAAGATATGCTTGATCATTTTCAGGGCTCTACATGGTTTGAGACCAGGCTACTTAAAAGACCTCCTAGTGCCCTACTGCCCAACTCACTCACTCCACTGTTCTGATGCTGGCCGTCTCTCTGTCCCTACTTCTAAGCTTCCACAATCTGGGAACAGTGTTCTATGTGGCAGCACCCACTTTATGAAATGCTTTGCCAAACTGTACTATATCTGCCCACACAGTAGAGGCCTTTAAGTCTAATTTAAAAAGCTTCCTCATTCCTGAGGCTTTTCTCTGAATTGTTATTGTTAATCATGATTTTGTATGCTGCCTGTGTTAATTGAGAGCTTGTAGCTGCTTTTATTGTAAAGCACCCAGAGCCTTCGGAAAAGGCCACTGTAGAAATAAAGTTGCTTGCCTTGCTGCCTCACTGGATTCCTTTTCTCCCATTAGCAGCAGGACTCCTATTGTTTTACACTACCCTTAATCCTGGCTGAGCTGTTTAGTCTGCCTTAGTCTCCTTTTCAGCATGACAACTGAGCAGTGTGCTGCTCTAGTAATTCCATTGCAACCAGCCAAGCTCCATATTCTGCTTTCAGAAGTGCCTCATAATTTATTCTGCCTCACATTAACTGGTCTTATCACAGCTTTTTCTCAGCGAGGTTAGCAAGTGTCCACCTTTACTCTCATTTTGTCACCTTAACGTTTAAGCCTCAGTTAGCCTTATTTGCATACAATGCTCAGTCAGTCATTCTATCTGCCTCATTCTTTCTCTGACCTGTCTGTAAGTCAATGGGTGTCAGGTTTCACCATTTTCCCTTACTACAGCCATGCACTTGTGCTAACTCTGGACACATGCAAGTTATGACCATATCCATGGCTTCTAGGGCTCTCCTGCCCTGCAAGTCAATGGTCTCACTTTTCTACCTTTAAGTCCACATCTTGAGGGTGGACACCTCAGCTCAGTGGGGTCCTTCCTTTTGCCTTTTGAGTGAGGAATGTCCTATGCACTGGAGTAAACTTTAGCAATGCAGATCAACTCAGTAGTACATAGAAACATAGACTTTGATGGCAGATAAGGACTGCTTGGCCCACCTAGCCCACCCAATTCCCTACCTATTTGTTAAGCTGCAGATCCTAGTTAACTAACAGTCTGCTTCTTCCTACCCCCCACCAGAATTGCCTTATGCCTGCCCCATGCATTCTTGACCTCTTGTTGTAGCAAGTTAAGACTTCAGATGTTGAGGGTTGGAGCTTCTAAGTCCTCAATGGCTCCTTTAGCTGTGCAGATCATGCTGACAGCATCTTGAAAGCTATTTTCCCATGGGCACCTAAGGTTCACCTGGTGTCTTCTGACTTCCTTCCTCTGTCCTCAAGGCAAGTATTCAAACACTCTGCCCTCATGGACTCAACTCTTATGCTTTGCTCCTCAAGCACTTGGGTTCCTATCTAGGTCGCCCCTTAGTTTGGCCAAGTGACTGCCCTTCAGTGGCCATTTACCTCCTTTTTCTCACTTTGAGCTGTGGGTCTCCTTCACAGGGATGCTCATTTAACTGCAGAGATCAGCTCAAAGCACCATCCCAGTGTTTTACTGATAAAAGGATGAAGTAGAGTTCTTTCTTTAGAACTCTTCCACTAAACTGAATCTCCACATTGAAGTAGCTGAGCCATCACTAATACTAACCACAGCATGAATGAATGGTAACCTAGGCCTTGGATCCCTTGAGACCTCCTTCTAAAAGGGTTTTTTCCTTTCCTCCATGTTTAAGGTCATAATACTAGTTAGTTTCATTAGGAGTTGGAGATGGATGGGGGTTTCTTTCTATTTGGAGTTCCAGTCTGACTACATCTCCTCTCCTTAGGAAGAATATGCCTGTCTGTCTGTGTTGTGCTTTTGGGCCTTCGTTGCTAAGGTGCATTTGGTCTTTGGGACCTCATCCCTGTAACATCGAGGGGCTGAATCCCTTTCTCAAGGATTTCTGTATCCTTATGAATCTCCAACAGGGTACTAACTCATATATAGGACAGAGAAAGAGAGCATAAGCTAGCATAGAGTTGCACAAGCATTACATATAATTAAGTCTTTGGTCAATACCAAACCATACTCATAGAACCTGATGACACCCTACTAACATGGAATTGTGGTATGTGGCAGTGCCCATCTCCACTGTAAATACCTTGTTGACAGCAGGTAGTGGTGCAGTCAAGAGAGGCTGAGTAGGGAGGACTTTAGGTAATTATTTTTGCTGGTGTACAGTTGTGTGACCTAGTTGCCAGTGTACTTGGGGCAGGAAAGGAAAAGTGAGAAAAAGCATGATGTACAGGATATAATCAGCACACTAGCCCTACATAGCCTCTTGTTTCCTCTACTCATCTGTGCTCTGAAGGGGACCCTCAACTTTCAAGTCCAACCATGAGGAGGAGGAGGAGGAGGGAGGTTGTAAACTGTTGAGTTGGAAGGAGTTCAAGGAGTTCTTCAGGTAAGAAGTGGCAGTCAGGAGCAGATGGGACAAGGCCAGTGAGGTAGTAGGTGTCAAACTGGCATAAGTCCCACCAGCCAAATGCTGGTACAGGTTTTTTATTTAGCTAGTAAAACTGTCCTTTCACTATTCCTGCTGGTATGTATTGGAGGCAGTAATATTATTTGAATAAATACATCAGCGGGGAAATAGAACGTCACAGAGCTAGATATTTTTCCAGTCTCTTGCCCTGCTGGTTGCAAGTGTTGCAAAGTTAAACTTTAACCTATGAAATAGGCATACAGCACATGTTTTAAAAACAAAAATTTAGGCAAGTGATGTTGTCCCACAGCTGCAAATTTTAATTAAATTTATTTTATTATTCAAAAAGACAAACATAAAACAAAACACACCAACACACATGACATCCAATCCACCCCTCCAACACCACCACCCAGCCCAACAGAGTTGTATGGACCAGTACTGGAAAAATAAATTTAAATATTCTCATACACAACTAGGAAGGATTCAAAACTCAAACAAAGGTATATAGTTAAACAATAATGCATGAACCGGTGTGTGTGTCATGCTGGGATAATGTCACACCTCCAGTGGTTGGGCATGAGGCCACAGGCTGGGTGCATCCAACACCCAAGAAGTGGCATTATCCCAGCACGACACATGCCCTGGAGTGCATTATTGCTATTATACAATGGCTCATTATATAAAAAATAAAAAAAATAAAAAATTAAAAACATTTAAAAAAAATATTTTTGTAAATGATGTTGGACTGTGGAAGCATACTTGTTAAAAAAAAGTTCCATTTCAATTTGTCCACTAGGTGGAAGTATGTGGTTGTTCATGTCCTGTGGGTGTCTTCTTTATTGAGTTGTTTATCATTCCCCCCCCCACCACCATCCAAAAGCTGCATCTGTGATCTGTTCTGGATAAATTGGCTTGGTCCTGTTGCCTGCCTGGGACTGGGAAACTTGTCATGTGATGAAGCTAGTATTCAGAGACACAGAGGAGGATCATGATAATACAATAAGCACAGTACTGTTGTAATGTGGATGTGCTATGAGTATTACATTGCTTACTGAAGGAGGACTGACAAGCCAGCTGAGAAAATAACAGGTTTCATTTTAGCTACCTTTTCAGTCTAGCTGAGAACTTTGTGGACCCCTGACTGTGAAAGGAAAGCCTAATCAGGAAGAAGTAAGTGAAGTGCTATGTGTTTTAAAAAGCATATGTGCTTACAGCAACACTGTGAACATTTCTTTACTTATGGGAATATTTCCTATCTTTCACAGCTATCCCTCCATAATCCCCAACAATGCAAATGGCAGGGGTAAAAACATCATCTAACCCTAGAAGAGGGTCCTCTGTTGATTTAATTGTTTCCCATAAGTGCTTAACTACCGCACATTCCCCAGAAATATGGAGTAGGGTACCCTCTGCCTGGCCCGCACCTATCACACATAGACTAGGATAACCCGCCCATGTTAACTAATTTTTCAGTTGCAAAACAAAGATTATTCAATATTTGGAACTGCATGAGACTTAATTTATTATTGGCAATATAAGTATACAAGTCACCCCATACTTTGCTTCAATTAAAGGTGTGGTGGAAGACCCTCTCCAATAGTAACAGTCACCAGTAACCTCAGGATGTGTTAACAGAAATGAAATTATATAGCTGGGACACTGCATGTGCTTGAGAAGCCATCTCTATAGCTGACTGCAGGAACTCATTTCAGCATATCTCCCAAGGTGGAAGGTCAAACTGAGCTGAAAGAGCATGCTTAGTTGGATTAACTTAAGACATACTTATTGTTTAAATTATGATCCTTATCATATCTTGATATGATTTAATATTTGCATCATAGAGCAGGGGTACACCCTGTCAATCTCAAGTTAGGGGTAGCCATTGTCTTTTAAGCACTCTACCCCCCACACACACACACTTTGATATTGGGATTACTGAAAATTGCCTGGAAAATATCTCTAGTATATTTATATTTCAGCTGCAAACTGTTGACTGAGAGCTGGTAAGGGACCAATAATGCTGCTCCATGCATTTGGCAGACCACGCAGTGAGAGGTCTAAGGATAAAAAGGTGAGTTTCACTGAATGTCAGATAGTGTTTAGAATATGGGGAAGGGGGAATGGCTTACTGTACCTGGGAATGTCACAGAGCCATCAGAAAAAAATGTATTTGAATACTAGCCCAGAAGCAGTACTCAGGAGAATGGGTTGGAGAGAATGTCCAGTAACACTTCCAGTCCTGTATGCAACAGTTCCATGCATCTATATGATGCCCCAATAAATATTGTGAACTCAATGCTTTTTAATGTTCTTCACTAGCCCAGTTCTCCTTTGCTGACAGCAAAGGGTTTTGACTTGTTTATGACAAGTAAACATAAAAAGAGTGTGGGAAAGTATATTTAAAATGTAGTGGAGGGACTGGAGTGGTGTACAGTATATTTAAAATGTAATGGATTGACTGGGGTGGTGTACAGTATATTTAAAATGTAGTGGAGGGACTGGGGTGGTGTACAGTATATTTAAAATGTAACGGAGGGACTGGGCTGGTGAACAGTATATTTAAAATATAGTGGAGATACTGGGGTGGTGCAATATTTTAAAATGTAGTGCGGGAATTGGGGTGGTGTACAGTATATTTAAAATGTGTTGGGTGATTGGGGAGATGTACAGTATATTTAAAATGGGAGACCAGAAAACCTAAAATTGGGGGCTTAAAATGGGGAAGAGGAGACATGCAGCATATATAAGTTGCAGGGGGTATACTTTAAACCTTTCTCCACTGAACTGTGGAACACTCTTGAAATGTATTTGAATGTACTGACCCTTGTTGCAGGAAACAACTTAATTCAGCTCATGCTTTCTCAGCTGCTTGCTTGCTTGCTCCATTTCTAACTGACTGATATTAGAAGTGACATCTGTATGGTTAATCATGGTTAAATATAATTCTGTGATGATCATTGTGGATTATGCTCTGACTAAGCTAGGCTGGCAACAATTTACTACAATGGTCAGCAACCACAGTCAAAGCATGTTCAACAATTTTCACCATGGTCAAATATGGCTTGATGATCAAATCCTTGCCTGGGCTATTACTGAGAGTAGGGAGGTCAGTGAGTGAATGTCTGAGTATGTCAGTCTCTGAGTCAGTGTGTAAGTCAGTGAGTATTGAGTTGGTCAATGACTGAGTGAAAGAGGTGGTCAGTCACTTAGTGCCTTGCCCCACTGTGGTTTGTGTGAAGGGGTGAGATTACTGGCATATGGGCCTGGTAGTGAGACAAGAATGCTGAGGATCAGTGCACAGCAGGCACATTAAGTTATGTACTAAAAATTAAGTAGGGGTCTTAAAATCAATAATTAAGGGTTGGGTGGGGGTGCTGGTATAGAAGGAGTCCTGACCAATGATGCTTGCTTTTTGGGGATTCACATCAGGTACAAACATGCATACTGAACTGATCATTGAGTGTACAGGACATGGGTACCTACATCCCTGAGAGCTCTAGTACTTGTCAAAAGAGAGGTGCCACTAGATACCAGACAGTGTGTCATAAGAAGGCATGCCACAAGACATCAGGGAATGCTTAATACTGAATGGGATGAATCAGTGTGTGCCATCAGGCAGAGAGTTCATGGCTTGGGAAGGAAGATGGAAGGTGCCACTAAATTCCAGGAGTACATGGTATAGGATGGAGTGAGAAAGGAGGTGCATTGAACCATAGAATGCTTAGCATAGTATAGGATGAGTGAAAGCAGCCACTAGATATCAGGGACATTTGGCTCATGATGAGATGAAGTAGGGTCTGCCACAAGATACCAGGATGTGCTTGGCATGGAACAGAAATAAGGAAGAGCCCTTATATTTCAGTGAGTGGTTGGCAGAGAACAGAAAGAGGGAGGTGGTGCTACTGGACACCACAGACTAGTTGTAGCAGGATGGAGATGTGGTAGGAGGATACCACTGACACAAGGAATTGCATGGCATGGAGTTAGTTAATGAAGGAGGTGTCAGTGACTTCAAGAAATAAAGGCTTCATGCAGGAACATCCAGTACTGCCTCTGGACACTAGGGAGTCCTTGGCAAGTTGGATGTACTTAATGAGGGACATGATAAGTAGGGAGTACATAGCAAGGGAGGCAATAAGGAGGAGGAGGATGCCAGTGGACACAGGGAAAAGTTGACACAGGATTCATTTATTTGCAGTTAGTCTTTCAGACCAGCTTTTTGAAGCCAAGCAACTCTTGGATTTTTAGTTCATCACTTTTGTTTGCATTCACTTGTTTGGTTGTGCTATGCCTTTTTCATGCATTCATTTTATGGCTGTGTGGGCTAGCCATATCACTTTAACGAAAGGGGTTTCCATGGAACACGTTTTAGTAGTTTCAGTGTATCATTCCATAACACTGAAAACTCTTTATGGCAGTTAAAAAAATGCTCCCTTATTTCTTTTTTGAATGGACACAGAACTCCAAGCTGCTTTTCTCTGAGAGCAAATATGCACACTTTCCAAACAAATCTAAATATCTTTAAAACTATTTAAGGTGAACAACAAAAACATTTTGAAAGTTGTTCGGGACAAAAAACCTTTCACATGAGGGTAGTCACTAATCTGGATTCTTTATATTTTGTAAAATATGGTCCTCATTTTTTTCTCTCTGAGTGAACAGAGTAGGAGTCATGCCAAACAAAAGTAAATATCTTGGAAAGTATACAAGTTACCAATATACAATCAACATGAAAGTTGTTCATGACAAAATGACCTTTCAAATGAGAGTAGTCACTAATCTGAATTCATTAGAGTTTTTTAAATATAGCCATCCAAAAGGTGAAAATTGTGAAGAAAAAGGAAAATTAAGGTAATCAAATGGCCATAGTTTAAAATATATAATTAGTGCAGCTTAATGCATAGGCTCATTGGAAAGGTATTTTTGTCCTGAACAACATTCATACTAATGGTTTATGTGTAACACACACATACTTGTAGAAATATTTACATTTGTTTTTCAAAATGTCAATGAAAAATTAAAATGTAGGTAATCAGATGGCCATAGTTAAAAAAAATATATAATTAATATGGCTTAATGAGTATGCTCATTTGAAAGGTCTTTTTGTCCTGAACAATTTTCATATTTTATCTGTAACTTGTAAGCTTTTAGAGATATTTAAATTTGTTTAGCATAACTCCTATTGTACTTCTAAACAGCCTCAATGTTGCAAATAACTATGCCACTCAAGCCAAATTCTAAACCAGACCACTTTGTTCATCTCTTGTCATGCCTAACTTAAAGTGGACAGGAACTGATTACTTATGTGCAGCTGTTTGAAATGTCTCTATTTTCATAAATTACAGTTATACCCCTAAAGGATCCCTATTTAACTGTGTCTGAATAAAAGCTGAAGCTGTCAGTTGTGTTTTGTATTGTTTTCTTTGTATGGGCAACATTCTGTGCAATTCCTTTCATAGAACCAAGAATTTGGGGTTTTGACTATGTCACTTCCTGGTTTCAGAACCTTGGGCACTGTACTAATAAGTTCCTGCTAAGATTTCTGAAACTGTGAAACCATAGAAAAACGTGTTGCCATATTGGTCCTTGTAATACAAGATCTACAGAAATAGATGATTTGATACCTTTATTGGACCAAAGAGTTGTTACAAAAGAACAAATAACGAGGTGCTTTAGCTTTTGGATTACACAGAATCCTTAGTAAGAAAACACTAGCAGTTGATTTAGAAGAACATATTTTCTCAAAACCCAGATCATACAAAAAAAACAGATGAAAAGTTGTTAAGGACCTCACTGGCTAAAACTGCATTCAACCCTCCCCCCCAAAAAACAACATACCCATATAAAGGCAGCAAAGTTCCATCAAAAGAAAGCTATCCCAAGTCAAATACACTGATCTGAAAGTTCACTCCTGAGAAAAGCTATAAACAAAATGAAGCTTCATTTTAAAACCCTCTGTGCGTATCTGTGCTAGCATTAGTAAATTACAATGATTAAAAAACACAAGGAAAAATAAGCTTAAAGGGCAGCTGATAACTTCAGGAGAACTTTAACAAAACATACTATTTAGATAAAGTTCAGCTTGTATTTTACATTAGTTCTTTATTCCTCCTCCCCATTATTTATTGCTGAGGTCAACTGCATGAAAACAGGATTTTTGCTCCTGAAAAGTGCATCTATTTCTGCTGCTGTCTCCCTACCTGAGGCCATAATGCACTGCTTGTGACATCACAGTTACTCTGATGGCAACAGATTGTGATGTCACAACAGAGCATTATGAGTTGAAATAGGGAGTAAGCTATGGAGGCAGATTAAAGTAACTGTAAGTGATAAAAATCATGTATTCATGCATATTTCCTCAGTAATAAATAATGGAAAGGAGAAATCTAGAATATATATGGGATACAAGCAGAATGTTACCTACTTATTATTCCAGTTGTAGAAATGAAAGGAAAAGTGTGGCTGTCACTGGGATTCAAACCCAGGTATCAACAATCTGTGCTTTAGCTCTTAACCAACTGAGCTATGAGAGTTCAGCCAATTAAGGCCCCTGAGTTTTCCCATGTGAATCACACATACATTCCTTTCTGGTGTTGCAATCAGCAACCAGGAAGTCTTTTTACAGACTCAAATAACTCCTCCTCCATCTCTCCCAAGTGCAGTATATGCTACTGCAAGGCAAATTTAGAAATCCAGTTGTAGAAATGAAAGGAACTACTTCTTATGTTTTTCAAAGTTTTCTTTCAGGCATCAGTAGTTCTTTCAGCAATACATAATAGATAATGTTAAAAGTCTTATACATATGAAAACATCTATGTGTTAAGTAAAAATTATGTTAGAAGACACCTGCCCTAGTGTAAATTAAGCATTCGCCAGTTATTTCACACAGTGATGTCAATCAAATTTTACACAGTGGAATGTTCAGATGCATTTTTCTTAAACTTTGTCTACAATAAATCCATATTACTCATGAATAGTCAGACTTATACTGTCTTAAACATGATATATCTGCACTTCTGTAACAAGTGACTAGTGTATGTGTATGTTCAAAACCCAAACCTAACACAGACCCCCTTGTAATTGAGATAATGTTATCCTAATATGTCCTCCTATCAACATGTGTTCTTATGTACCTAATCTGCTGTTATATTAAATAACAGTTCTGTAAAGCTAAAACCAAAACAAAACACAACGAACAGCTTCACCTTTTATTCAGGCACAGTTAAATAGGAATCCTTTAGAGATATGAATATAATTTATGACAATAGAGACATTTCAAATATCTGCACATGAGTAATCAATTCCTGTCCCCTTTAACTCATTCAGACCCACTGTGTGTTTAGAACGTTGGAGACAGAACTCCAAACTGCTTTTCGTGGAGAATCTTCCTTAGGCATTGTGCAGAATTCTTAGCAAATGTGCACACATTCCTAACAAATCTAAATATCTTTAAACTATTCCAGGTGCAAAAAATAACCAGTCCAAACGTTGTTCAGGACAAATGAGGGTAGTCACTACTCTGAATTTCTTATATTTTGTAAAATATGGTCATCTTATTATCTATATTTTCCTTTTTGGTTTTACAAAATTCACATTTCTCAAGGCAATTAAAAAAAAATAAGACTACTATTACCCCCATCTAATACAATCAGGGGAAAACCTGAAGTAATCTACCAGCACTGAGATCAATATGGTTAAGGCACATTTACCAGAAATTACTGCTTAGAAAAGAATGAGAAAGTGGCTGTTATGATGAGCAAATCCCAGACCAGATCTCTAGTTTGTTAATGGTCGCCTTCTGAGTCTGATTTTTATAGCTTTGTGAGCCAAGCTCCACAGATCCTATGCCATCATCACATTTGTATAAGAGCACTGTGGAAGCACGTAACTGGACCACTGTCTGATGTTCTGCCACAGTGCTCCAGCATAGTTTTCAGTGTTTCTGTTTATGCAGCACTTCCCCTCTGCGGGCTGCATAAACATCCCACTTCCTGGCGCACTACTTTTCCTTTCCACAACTGTGGAAGTGACAGCCACTGTGAGCAACATGGTGGCGCTGACTTAAAGTGTGTATGCATGAGTATCATGCATACATATGTAACCCCCTTTTATATGGTATGAAACTTGACACCTGATGGTTAGGCTTGTTCCCGGGAAAACAGTCTTTAGAATGTTAACCAAGCCATGCTGGGCTTGCGTACAGGCTAATTTATATTGCAGGCAACTGACTGGCCAAAACTCATTGGCAAATCTTGGGCCAACCTCTGACCCTCTTCCCAGAAGTCTTTGCAGGCTGTGGAATCATGGGGGCTGCCATCTTTGTTTACCTACTTTGCAGACTGCAGTATTTTTCTATGGTTTTATTTTAATCTCTCAGAGGCTGACTTGATGTTGCCCTGGTCTTGCTGCCTACCCTGGGGCCAGGGATCTGCTTGATTATCTGGGCACTTAGCACGTTGCACAGTCAGCTGCTCTGTAGTGGGAGGCAGTCATATGAGCCTATCTTCCCCCATCTTGTGCACATGCGCACCTTGTGCTTCTCCTGTTTCCAACTCATTTCCAGCCCCTGGCCTAGAATCACCATCTTGATTCACCTGATGGCATGATTTAACTGTGGTCCTAGCTCTGCTGCCTTCCCTGGAGCTGGGATACTTCTGCAGGAGAAGTCAAGAGGCCCATTATTGAGATCGGGAGCTCAAGCCCCAAAACGTGACTACTGCAAATGCGCTGACTCTCTGCCTCCATGGCGGCAGTACCATTCTACGTTCCCTGACCTGCTGCTTGCACTGAGGTTGGTGAACCTACTTCCTGCACCTGATGTCACTTGTCCATCCAGTCTCAGCCCCCACACAGCAGTCCTGTGTCTGAGATTGTGGGTAATGGTGTGCAACATGAACTATGATGATTGCAAGTGGAGCTCTGGCTTGGTTCCCACCAGGGCTCCTGGAATTCAACTGCTCTGCACTGCTGATCCCCACCTTGTGATCCCTGAGAGACTGGAGGGTGAAGATAGGGCCCCAGTGACTGGAGGAAGCAGTATCAGGTACAACCCCCTGATTTTCTTTTTGGTGGGGGCTTAAACAGACAAAAAGTGTACAGATAATTTATACACATTTTTAACTTTTCTCCACGTCATAAGAGCTTTAAGACACTTCACATGTGTGTAATTATGAGCAATACTTGTTCTTGCTCTTGTGTTTAAAGGCTTTCGATGCAAGCACCTTGTGTTTAACAACACACTGAACTCTTTCAGTTATTCCCCTACAATCACACACTCTGACTTGTCTTCTTGCTTACTGTATGTACTGTACTATGCATGATATGGCAGTTTTCACAAAGGTTTCCATAACTAATCATCTTCTTATGTGATTAGTCTCCAAGGAACACTGTTAAAAATCACCAAATCATAGAATTTATTAGCTCATATATTTTAATTAACTTCTGTTTCATCCATGTCTGCATTTGGTTGTGCTTTCTTGTTTCTTTATACTTTCCCCCCTAGTATGAACTGCCATTTGAGATGCCTGTTGTGCTGTTGCCACACTCTTGATGTAACTAAGCACCCTGTGCTTGTACCCATACTGATGCCTGCCAGGATGTTTTGTACTTAATTTGCTTGTTGGCAGCATGCCATATTCAAAGGAGCACAGTGTGCTCTTCTTGGGTTGTACTCTGCTGTCACATTCAACAGGAACACATTCTTTGTAATAGGAGACTACGGGATTGTCTGCGTCTGTGATGCATGTGGCCAGACAGCAACAACCTGAGACTGAGAAAATGTATGGTGTGCTTTGCAGTTTATTCCAGTGTGTTCTATATTGGAGGATGGAGGTCTGCAAACAAAACAAAGCCCCATGATTTGGGGTATATAAATATCCCAAACAGGGCACTAAACAGATATTATAAAATAGGTGATTACGATTGTGACCTGTCATTGGCCAGAACCAGTCACGACCATGTGAGTGAGCATAATGCTTGGCCATCCTGGCATTTGGCATTAATCACAAATCCATACACTATCATAGAAATTTGAATAAATTGTTTGACAACCTTTTTCCTCAGGAAATACAACTGGCAGTTATTAATTTTAAAGCCCCACTGATCCCTTGCTGTTACCCCAAAAACATACTGCACATTAAAATACATCCCCATGTTCAAATGTAAACTACAAGCTCTTCATTTACATGATTTCCACATTTCTCCACAAAACTGACCATGAATTACTGCTCTTCAATATATTTGGTCTCTTCATCTCCTGGCTTTAGCTGCTTTGCTCATATCTAAACATGGCAGGAATGCATTGATTTCATTCATGTTTCAGATACGTAAATCCATCTTTGCCCTCTTCCAGCAATCCACCAATTTATTTTCCAGATAGCCCCCACCTCGGTAGATGAGCTTACTGGGTCAAAGCTGCAACTATTTCCGATTGCAACATATGAGAAACCTCAGCCAAGAAAGCTAGCTTACTTAAAATGTCTCCCCTGTTAGATCTTTCAGTTATGTTACTGCCAGAACCCAGTACAGTTTCCTGCACAGTCAATGCTGCAGTTTTGGGGTAGCAATCATGCTTTGATTTGGTATGCTCATCACTCAGTGGGAGGTTTGTCAGGAAATTAAATCGGTGGGGTGGGGAAGAAGATGAAGAAATACACTGAGCATGGATTTAGGTTATCTGAAACATGAATGTAATCAGTGCATTCCCACCAGATCTGTCACGTTACTTGGATCAGCACAGGAACATCACTTCCTAGTTGCTGACAGCATGGCACCAAAGAAACCTAGAAACATAGAAGCTGACGGCAGACAAAGACTGCAAGGCCCATCCAGTCTACCCATTTTTTCTACCTTATGAACGTGCCATAGGCCTGTACTCTGTCAATGGCCTAGCTATTCATACTCATCTGTATTGCTCCCTTATGCCTGTCCCATACCTGTTTGAAGCCCTGCACTGAATTTATATCAACCATTCCCTGAGGTAGGCCATTCCATGCATCCACCACCCTTTCTGTGAAAAAGAACTTCCTCACATTACCCCATAATCGGCCTCCCTCTAATATCATGCTTTGTTCTCTTGTTCTGCTATTTTTCTTTTATTGAAACATGCTAGACACTTTCACCAAGTTAATGCCCTGAAGTTGTTTGAATGTTTCAATTATAATCACCTCTCTCCCTCCTTTGCTCTAGGGTATACATTTTGAGCTCCATTAATCTGTCCTCATAAGTTTTCTGATGCAGTCCCTGCACTATTTTGGTTGCCTTTCTCTGGGACTGCCTCCATTTTGTTAATGTCCTTGTGCAGATGCGGCTTCCAGTACAGCACACTGTACTACAGATGGGGCCTAACCAGTGTCTTGTAAAGAGGGATTATTACCTCCCTCTTATGACTTGTGATACCCCTATTAATACACCCCAACATCCCTCTAGCCTTACCTACTGCTTTAGTGGTCTGCTTGGATGATTTCAGGTCATCTGTGATGATGGTGCCAAAGTCTCTTTCTTCCCTAGTGATTGCCAGCAATTCTCCTCCCAGCCTATAGGTGGCTTCAGGGTTTCTTTTCCCTATGTGCATGATCGTGCACTTCTTTATGGTAAACCCCAGTTGCCACTCTTCAGACCATTTTGCTAGTTTAGCTAAATCTTTTCTCATTCTGTCCATCCCATCTACTCTATTGTAGATCTTGGTGTCATCCGCAAACCGACAAACCTTACCCTCCAGTCCATCTGCAATGTCACTGATGAAGATATTGAAGAGGACTGACTCCAGGACTGATCCCTGTTTATCACCACTCTCTGTTTTCAGCCCACCAACCAGTTTGCTACCCAGTTGACCAACTTCTGACCCACCCTGAGCCTACTCAGCTTATTAATGAATCTTCTATGTGGAACAGTATTGAAAGCTTTGCTGAAGTCATGGTAGGCGACATCAACTGCTCCCCCTTGGTCTAACACTCTTGTTACCCAGTCAAAGAAATCTATGAGATTAGTTTGACAGGACCTTCCTGTTGTAAACCCATGCTGTCTTGCATCCTGTGCCCCTATGGATTCCAGGTGTTGCACTATCCTTTCCTTAAGGAGTGCCTCCATAATATTGCCCACTACTGAGGTAAGAGTGACTGGTTCATAGTTCCTTGCCTCCTCCCTGCTACCACTCTTGTGAAGCAGGATTGCATGAGCCCTTCTCCAGTCTTCTGAGACCTCTCCTGTGCTCAAAGACTCGCTAAACAGTTCTTTTTCAGTCCTGTCTTCACTGACAGTCTCTGCTGCAGGTCCTGACCCTGAGTCTGACAGCCATTTTGATTGTTTTTTTAAGGTAATCAGCACATTCAAACCCCAAATATAGTCACATTGGGGCCTATGAACAAACACTTGTGAACTGTGCCTAGAAGTTATATGCTATGCACAAACATGCACACAGGACAGGTGGAGGAATGGGAAGCGTGTACAGACATGCCCAGGACAGTGCAGAACAGACCTTGGGCTGGCCTACAGTACACATCCATGCCTCTTGACCCCAGCATATATGGACAGCCATACCACCCTACGTGTGACAGAGGAAGTGAATTTCATAACAGATGTTGAGGAGCACACAGTGTTGGACGACAACAGGGGAGGGGCACCACCTGTGGTAGTCGAACAACCACTGGTACCCAATGGCTTAGAACATGGCCCTACTGAGACATGGGAATATGGCTGGACACACAGTGCCAGATGGACATGTTCCTCAAATGTCTCCTATGCACAGGTGGCAGCCATGATCCCTGATACATGGAAGAACTATGGGATCCAGTATAGGGAAGAGTCACTAAAGGTGCTTGCCAAAATGAAAGCCAGGCTATGACTGGATATTCAGGCTGCCATCAAAGCTGCTGGGCCAGAAGAATGCACACTGGTGGCAATATAGAAACATGGAAACATAGACAGTGAAGGTAGAAAAAGACTAAAGGTCCAGCAAGTCTGCCCATGTGTCCCTATATAACCCCGTGACCTAACGTCAAAATAGGTTTAAACCTTCCCCATCAGTCTTCTGATTCACAATATATCACAAGAGGTGTGACATCCAGTCAGCTGTCAAGCACAAATGGGCAGCTGTCAAGTGGTCCAAGACCACCACAGGTGGTGGGCCACCCCCACAAGAGCACAGCCTATCCACTAATGAGAGGATGGTAGTGGAGATGCTCACCAAGATGTCCCTGCACAGGGAAGAGGAGGAAGAGGGCACAGACACACTGTCAGGTATGTAGCACACCATATAGACATGCCGGGGGCTGGGAGTCAGAACAACACAGCCATAATAATCACCCTGTATTGCATCCTACTGACCCTGTAATGGAGAACACCTCCAATGAGAAGTCTATAACACTGACAGAGGTGGGTACATCACAGGAGGCTGGTGCTAGCAGCCAGGGACAGAAGGACAGCACAGGTAGGTGGTACTCTCTGTGGCCCATGACACAACCTCAGTACACCCACAGCTCTGCCACAACCAGTAACACCTGACTCATGTCTTGCCCCAAAGTACATCCCAGGAGACCAGGGGCACATCATATGAGGAAGATATGCCAGAGGACACTGGCACAGAGACCACCTGAACACACAGGAGGATGAGGAGGAGGAGAGGGATACACCCATCTTAAAGAGCCCATCCCTGTGCATATCCCCTGCCACAGATGCACCCTAGATAACTGGCCCCAGATGCCTACAGGGCACAGTCAACCCAGCATGGAAGTCACACATGGTGGGCCTGCCACTATGGGCTCTGTCAGCACCAATGGGCAGACACAGGACAGGGTCCATCCACCCTCTAGCATCAGAAAGCAGAACATTGAGAACAGTGGAATATCACATAATAACACCCCTGTGATAGTGGGGATGAGGGACCATCAATCTGTCCAACCAGCCATACATGGAAGCTGGCAACAAGGGGTATACTTCACACATACCACATCGAGGTTAAGTAGATGGAATGTGACCAGCCTTGTACACAGGAGAACACCAAGGCACTGTGGTAGCTGTCTGTGGCAGTGAGGAGCATGTGGCCTAGAATAGACCACATAGGAGAGAACTATGCTTGAAAGGCTGACAGAACACATGCTAGCCAGGTCCAGCAGGGCCACATCATCTGTATGTGAGGCCACTGGAGGAAGCCATGCTCTGCACACCTGCCAGCACCAGTGAGCCCAAGGTGCAGGAGAACAACAATCCACCACAGTCATCAGTATTAGGGGTCCCTGGGAAATTACAGCAACATGCTTGCAGGAAGCTGAACACAGAGGGGCAAGGATGTGTTTGACATATTTACTTCACATTATACTCTATTTTACTTGTATTTGGGGCTTTTACTGATGGGAGAGGAAATGAAGGGATTGCAGGAAACTTTAGTTACACTGTATTGTACTTGCTTGTGGGGCATTTGCTGATGGGAGGGGAAAGAAAGGGATTGCAATGTACCATTGTACAGTAGCAGCATTGTTCATATAGCAAATGGGGCATTTACTGAAAAAGGGTGTACAGAAGGGATGTTATTTTACTTTTTCCTTGCTGTCTGATTTGCTAAACTTTGTGTTGAGGGCATCTGCAGATGGCAGGTAAGGGGAAGTGATTTACTCTTTTGGTACACATATTCTGCTAGTTTGACTGTATGGGAGAGAATCCAAACTTAGCTGATTGTTTCTGGAAGGAGGTGCCCAGGTGTAGTTCCCACCCACCCATCTACCCCAGAGCAAACAGTACTCAGATACTGTAGGTACCGGATTTCAGCCTTCAAATTCATCATAAGGAGGGACAACAAGCATAGCAAATGGGTGGAACAGTCATTAAAAACATCTTCTTTTTGGAAACTAAAGGCACATACAGAAAAAAGTAGCACATATCAGAGAACTTAGAATACAACAGAATGTCACACAGAGTGGTACAGTGCAGTGGAAGTGGAGCAGCAATTTTCAGAAGAACATTCTGGAAGCTGTGGTTCTGCCCCATTTGCAGGCACCTCTCAGGGCTGTGGGCAGAGGTGATCAGGCTCTGAGCCAAACTGGCAGGAGTGCTGGAAACCTTCACCCCCACCTAGGGGCCACCTTGTCCCCAGGCAATGCCACTACAGGTACATAGGCAGATGTCTGGATGGACTATGGTGGACTCACAGAGGGTTAGGGATGGGTGACACATGTGTATCCCCCATTCAGTCCAACTTAAGAACAAGTATGCTGTTCTTGAGGAGTGGGAGTGCCCCACAGGGGACCATAAAGTTGAGACCAGGGAGAATGTGCAGTCCAATGGGTAGGAGAGCACATAGGTGGATCCCAAACAATCCCAGGCCAGCAGGGAGGAGGGCACATGGGAGGAAACCAGAGAACCCCAGAGAAGGAGGAAACATATCCTTGTGGGGGACACAATTGTTCATCACATGGATCTAGACACAGACAGGGGGTGGTGAGGGAGTAAAAGTGTCTCCCAAGAGCAACAGCTCAGGGGCAGGTGAAGCAGATCCACAGAATTGTTAGGGCAGTGGCAAGGAGGGGAGGGCTAGATGTCATTGTCCACCTTGGGTCAAACAATCTAGTAAGAGAAGGAGCTAGCATGGGTACAGTTCAGGAGGACCTCAAGGAGCTGGGTAGGTGACTTGGAGAGGTGGCAAAATCTGTAACATTTTTGGAGGTCCTACCATTCTGTGGAAGGGGGAGGCAAGAAACCAATGCATACCAAGCTTCAGTAATTGGATGAAGGGGTGGTGCAGAGAAAGTGTCTTTGGCTACATTGGAGACTGGGGAACCACCTGGAATGTTGCAATAATCAGAAGCATGACGGCCTGCATCCATCCAGTGAGGGCACTACAGTCCTCAATGAGCAGTTTAAATGCTTCCTCAAAGAACATTTAAACTAGTAAAGTTGGGTGGGGGACTATAAGATGCAGGGATACTCAGGCAGCCCACCCTAACAGGCATCAGGAGACAGCATAGAGGAGCAGGAAATCATGTACTTAACAAGGACAACAAATATGCTGGGATTGGACACGTAGACATGGGTAATCACAAATTCAAGGACACCAAAACTGAAGAAAAGAGACAAGGGGACAAACACATGAGCAGGAGGAAGGGGGGCGGCAGTATATGGAAGATGATGCACACAAATGCCCACAGTCTGGATAACAAAGTCCCAGGACTAGTGGCTGTAACGGCAGAGGAGGATTTGGATGTAGTAGCCATAACTGAAACATGGTTCAATGTCAACCACAGCTGGGAGATTAATGTACCAGGGTATGCTTGGTTCAAATGGGACAGACTAGGCAGAAAGGGGAGTTGCCCCTTTATGTCAGGGAAAGCATAAAAACAACCACAATACAGTGCAAACAGGAAGAGGTAGAGTAACTGTGGGTCGCCCTTGAGAAAGGAAGGAACAACAATAGGGTAGGTGGTTTATAGACCCCAGCTCAGGGGAGGAAACTGACAGGATATTGCTGGATAATATACATGATATGACAGCAAAAAGAGGTGTTATCAGAGAGACTTTAACACGCCAGACATGGACTGGTCCATCCCAGCAGGAGCCTCTGCTAGAACTCAAGACATTGTGGACTTACTACAGGGGCAGGCCTTAGACAACTAGTAGGGGAACCCACCAAAGAGAAGGCAATCCTGGATCTGGTGCTGACCAATGGAGATAGAATCACTGATCTCCAAGTGGAGGGGCACCTGGGGTCCAGTGACTACTATGGTGCAATTCAAATTCAACACAGAGGTGCAGTCTAGCCATACAAAGGCAAAGATCTTAGATTTCAACAGGCTGACTTCTGCAAGATGGGAAAAAGGGTTAAAGAAACCTTGTATCACAAAAACAGAGGGGCAGTTGAGGAGCAATGGGCACATATTAAACAGACCATTATAGGGGTCACAGAACAATGTGTTAATGTAAAAAGTAAAGGGCAGAGAAGGAGGAGGCCACTTTGGTTCTCCTAGGCTGTGGCAGAAAAGGTAAGAGCTAAAAGGGTGGCCTTCAGAAGATATAAGGAGACATAAAAGGATCAAGAAAGGGAGGAGTACCAGAACTGTATAAAAGGCAGGAAACTCTGTAAGGAGAGCAAAGGCACAAACTGATGAAAGACTAGCTCAATCAGTGAGGAGGGGGAATAAGGCATTCTACAGGTATATTAGTGAGGCAAGAAAGTGCAGGGAGGGAATCACTAAACTCAGAGGGGACAAGAGAGAGACTGCAGAGAGAGATCAAGACAAGGCATCAATTCTAAACAAATATTTCTGCTCAGACTTCACAGTGGAAGGGGAGGGACAGGGACCAAGATTAGAAAACATAGGCATAGAGAGGGAGGAAGTGGACACCAGTTCTTTTACAGAGGAGAGGGTACACAAAGAGCTTATAAAGCTAAAAGTGGACAAAGCCATGGGTCTGGATGGTATTCATCCAAGGATCCTGAAAGAACTAAGGGGGGGGAGCTGGCAACCCCTCTAGTGGTCCTGTTCACTGAGTCTCTAATAGTGATGCAGTGAATTTAAATTTCACTGGCGAAGTGAATGTGAAGTGGACACTTTGCGTTGTCACTTCACTACGCAGAGTGGCCAATACAAAAGGCTCACTTCGCCTTGTAATTATTACTTCGCGTTGTCATTTCACCTTAACGCAAAGTAACTGAAGTGACAACAATATTGGCAGCCCCCATACACGCAGTCACAAGAATTAATGTGCATCCCTGAAATGCTACTGTCTTGTGTCCAGAAAAACTCCCCCAGTGCTGATGAAGTAAAATGAGAGTACAACAAGAAATGCAAAGTCTCCCATAATTAATGGCACACTCAGTCATGCGTGCAGTGGTTGCACACAATCACCAGCATTAATGTGCATCCCCAAAATGCTACTGTCTTGTGTCCAGAAAATTCCCCAGTGCTGATGAAGTGAAATGAGAGGGCAACAAAAAATGCAGTCTCCCAGAATTAATGAGGCACTCTGTCATGAGTGCAGTTGTCACACACAGTCACCAGAGTTAATGTGCATCCCCAAAATGCTACGGTCTTGTGCCCAGAAAATTCTCCAGTGCTGACGAAGTGATATGAGAGCGTAACAAGAAATGTAAAGTCTCCCAGAACTAATAGGTGTACTGCAAATGCACAGACATATTAAGATTGCCGCACTCAAGAGATGCAGACACAAAGGCACAACAACACCTAACCAGTTCTCACAAGTCACAAATCCACATATGGAAGAGAATACCTTTTGCCAGTTGGGGGGCTAGTGCATGGCAGTAACAGTTCACTACCAGTAAAGATACTACAAAGCAGTATACAAAATGAATGCAGGTGCGGTGGATAGCAGGTTCACACTGCTGCAATTACTCTGTGGCACAATAAAAGGTGTCTGATTTAATGGTACGCATTGCACACACACTCACACACACGCTACAAGTGATGCATAGCAAATTGAAAACCTTTAATATATAAGCAAATGTTTTAAAGAAACTGAAATTATACACTGCGGCACCACAACAATCAGCAAAAAAATGTCAAGAATTAATGAAAATATTACTGTGTGTATATTAACACAGTTATACAAGAAAAATATAACCAAAACAGAAAGACTGCCTTTTTCTCCCAGTTAATCTGCCTACACCACAGATACGCCCAAAAGCACACTTCACAGTACACAGACTGACTGTTCTAAATTAACATTCAAAATGGCTATAGTACTAAAGGTTTTCAAGTTGCTATGCATGTGTGTGAGTGTGCATGCGGTGTGTGCCATTAAATCAGACACCTTTTATTGTGCCACAGAGTAATTGCAGCAGTTTGAACCTGCTATCCTGAACAGCTTGGCCTAGACAATACTGCCCTAAAGTGGTTTGAATGTTATCCCTCCAACAGACTGCAACAGATTAAAGCTCAAGGGGAACTGTGTCCACTTAGAACCCTTCCTCGGGGTGTGCCACAAGGCTCCATCCTGGGCCCCATATTATTCGCTTTATGCATAAACCATATCTACTCTCACATACAGTCAGGCTACATACATTTATTTTCTGATGATACGGTTCTCTACACTATTAACTCATCCCTGGACATTGCTTACGACAAGCTACAATATGACTTTGTCACCCTCCAACACAGTTTACTAAAGCATAAGCTACTGCTTGACACAAAAAAAAAAACAAGGCAATGATCTTATCTACACTTGCCGCTCATACCCAGGGCCACCATTGAACCACTTGATTTACACCCTATTACGTGAACCTCTGGAAATAGTGGATAAGTTTAAGTACCTGGGTGTCTGGTTGGATAACTGGCTTAATTTTGTGGTACATCTGAATGAGCTATCAAAAAAGCTAAGACAACATCAGAGAACAAGCAGAGCACCAGGAGGAAGGAGCTGCTGGTATAACTAAACTTCTCTACTGGGACTAAGAACTAGAACTCTTGTACTGGGACCTTCAATTTAGGGTAAAAAAAAAAAGGTAGTGTGTTTGTCAGAGTTAGTTGAAATTAATTGTTATCTGTTATATGTGTTATCTGTGTAGTTATCTAGGTGCTTGTCACAGGTGGCTGAAGGGAATTATCTGTGAAATTAACTAAGTGTAGAAAGATTTGCAAAGTAGGGGGAGTGGCTTAGCTAGAAGGAGCCAGGTTAAAACCAGAATTAAACACTGCCCTAGATAGCTTCTGCCAGAGAACAAGCAGAGCACCAGGAGGAAGGACCTGCTGGTATAACTAAACTACTCTACTGGGACTATATTGCCCTCCTTCCCTCCCCTACACCCCCCACCCAACCCAAAGGCAGTTCTATTTTAATAGGCAGAGGATTTAACTGACAATAGGAACTTCCTGTTTGGGAGCAGGAAGTGAGTGATCACAGAGCAACCAAAAACTCACCATCCTAAAAGGGCAAGAGTAGCTCTCCATCCCCCCCACCAGCTGCTGGAGGTCTGACTCTGAGCAAGTAAGGAGACTACTAAGAAATATAGAAACTTCTTGTCTCAGAACAGGAAGATCAGGAGCTAAAAGGGCACAGAGGCAGTATGTAAGTAGGGGCAGAAGAAAAAAAAAGAAATATACAGAGGAAAGAGTAAGTATTCCAAACAACAATTAGGGGACCAGAAATAAGACATGATGAGAGTGGTGCAGTGCAGTGGCTGTACCACAGTCTTCGGGAGATGTTCTGGAGGATGCGGTGTTGTTCCATCTGCAGCACCTCTCTGGGCTGAGGAGGGAGGTTGCTCATCTCCAGGTTGAGTTGGCCAGGATTTGTGGGACCTCCTCCCACACAGGGACCACCAGAGTCACTGCCGTTACCTCAGAGGTTGCCAAGAAAGAGGAGTGGTTGGACCACAGTGGGCTCAGGGAGGGTGACGGTGGTGGAACAGAGGTGCATCCCTCCAGTTGTACCTCTCCA
Source organism: Neoceratodus forsteri (assembly GCA_016271365.2). NCBI lineage: Eukaryota > Metazoa > Chordata > Ceratodontiformes > Ceratodontidae > Neoceratodus > Neoceratodus forsteri. Next base: position 1,117,108,610 of record CM028130.1, read on the forward strand.
CAATTTCTATGCCATTCTGGAAAAGTGTAGCTCCTCTATGGAGGCACCCACAGCGGAGATGAAGGTGGATGCTGGGAACCTCCACAAAGGAGACCTACAGGAGGGCTGGCCTGAGACCCTACAGGGGAAGAAACAGCTCCTGGTGGGGACTCCATTGTCAGGAAGGTGGAACTGGGGAGGAAGGGAGGAGGTAGGTGCCTGCCTGGCGCCATGGCTGGAGGGACAGGGGGCGAATCCTCAGGCTTGCAGGAGCAGTTGCACAGAGAGGGAGCTGGATGTCATTGTCCACCTAGGGACAAATGACCTGGCTAAGAAAGGATCAGAGCACTGCAAGAAGCATTTGTAGAGATGGGGAGGGTCTTAGACAAATAGCACACATAGGTAACCTTCTCAGAGGTGCTGCCTGTCTATGGCATGGGTGAGGCTAGGGTACTCCACAGCATGGGATTCAATCAGTGGTTGCAAAACTGGTGCAGAGCTCAGGGATTTGGCTTCATTTGGGACTAGGGGTCCACCTGGAGGGATTCAGGCCTATACTGGCATGATGGTCTGCATCTGTCCAGGAGGGGAACCAGGATCCTAGGTGATAGGTTTAAATGCTTCATTGGCAAGCATTTAAACTAGCCAAGGGGGGAGGCACTGGAGAGGAGCAGAGAAATCCTAGCCCCCCCCCGAAAAATCAGGGTACTAAGTGAGGAAGACACCAACATAGAGATGTCGATAGGGAGAAGTGCATGGGTAAATGGAGAAAGTGACAAACACAATAAGAACAGGGATGGGGTAAAAAGGGGTAAGGCCATCAAGAAATGGAAGTTAATGAGTATCAATGCCCGTAGTCTGGGCAACAAGCTAACTGAACTGGTGGCCTTGATGGAAGAGGGATGCCTGGATATTGTAGCAGTCACAGAATCATGGTATACAGAGAACTATGACTGGGATGTTAACATACCAGGTTAACACAACCACAGGAGAGACAGGGAGGGGAAGAGGGGCAGAATAGCTCTCTGTGAAGGAAGGGATAAAAGCAACTGAACAAAAGAGTAAACAGGGAGGAGGGAGGCACTGTGGGTCACCTAGAGACTGGAAATGGATCCACAATCCGCACAGGGGTTGTATACAGACCCCAAAGTCAGGAGGAGGGAATGGACAAGGATATGATAGAAGGCATACTTAGGATGGCAGAGAAAGGGGAAATACTGTTGATGGGGGACCTTAATATGCCGGATGTCAACTGGAGCACCTTTGCTGCAGCCACATGCAAAAGCAGGGCCATTCTTGATGACCTCAGGTGGCATGCCTCAGACAGCTAGTTTTGGAACCTACTCATGAGGGAGCAATCTTAGACCTCGTACTCTCAAATGGGGACAGTGAGAGGATCTCAGATCTAGAAGTGGGTAGCGATTTGGGAACAAGTGACCAATAAACAGTGTGGTTCATGATAAACTCAGATACAGACTCAAGCCATACAAAAGTGAGGGTTCTGGACTTCAGGAGGGCTGACTTTGGCAAGATAGAGAGTGCCTTAGAAAAGCACTAGCAAACAGGCTAGAAGGAGGGTGGAGCAACAATGGGAAATATCAAACTGCCATCACAGAGGCAACAAGCCTTTGTGTGAAGCAAATAAATAAATCAAAACAAAAGAAAAAGCCACTATGATTCTCAAAAGAGGTGGTGGTAAAGATTAGGGAGAAAAAGATAGCATTTAGAAAGTATAAGGAAACATAGAAGGAGCAGGACAGGGAACTGTACCAGTTAAGGCAGAAGGAAGCAGGGAGGGTAGTCAGAATAACAAAGGCCCAAACTGAGGAAAAGATAGCCAACTCAGTTAAGAAGGGGGATAAAACATTTTATAGGTATATCAGGGAATGTAGAAAGACAAAGGGAGGGATAGTGAGGCTGAATAGAATGGACGGTGGGTGGGCAGAGAGGGACAGTGAAAAAGCAGGGATACTGAATGAATACTTCTGTTCAGTATTCACAAAAGAGGAGGTGGGGAGGTGCCTAATCCAATTAACAGAAGCACTCTGGATAGGGGGGTTGATCCCAGTCCTTTCACAGAAAAAGGGTTCTGAAAGAACTCCTAAAATGAAGGTGGACAAAGCAATGGGGCCAGATGGAATTCACCCCAGAATTCTAAAAGAATTAAGCAGAGAACTAGTGACACCACTGACTGCCCTTTTTAACAAATCATGGAAGGATGGTGTGGTTCCTGAGGACTGGAGGAGGGCAGACGTGATTCCCCTTCACAAAAGTTTGACCAAGACAGAGGCAGGAAACTACAGACCTGTCAGTTTGACCTCTGTGGTAGGGAAAGTGATGGAATCACTTTTGAAGGAAAGAATTGTTGAGTACTTAGAGGCCAGTGGGGCACAGGACCCAAGGCAGCATGGGTTCACAGTGAGAAGGTCATGTCAGATGAATCTAATTGATTTCTTTGACTGGGTGACCAAAGGTGTAGACCAGGGAGGGGCTGTGGACATGGTCTACCTAGACTTTAGCAAGGAATTTGACATAGTCCCACACTAAAGATTAATAGTCAAATTAACCAGCCTGGGAGTGGGTCCCAGGGTGGTAGCCTGAGTAAAACATTGTCTGGACAACAAAACACAGAAAGTAACTGTAAATGGAGTCCACTCTGAAGAAAGAGGGGTTACTAGTGGGGTAGCGCAGGGTTCAGTACAGGGTCTAGTCCTTTTTAATGTCTTTATAAGTGACATTGCAAAGGGACTGGCAGGAAAAGTATGCCTCTTTGCAGATGACACAAAAGATCTGCAATAAGGTTGATACACAAGGAGGCGTGGAAGGATGAGAAGGGACTTGGCAAGGTTGGAGGAATGGTCAGAAGTATGGCAGCTTGGATTCAATGCAATGAAGTGCAAAATAATGCACCTGGGAAACAAAACCCAGGGAAGATTACACAATGGGGGATAGTAACAACAACAAAATGGAAAGGGACCTGGGGTAATAGTATCAGATGACCTTAAGGTTGGCAAGCAATGTGAGAGGGCATAGAGAGGGCTGGGGGATACTGGGATGCATAGGAGGAGGCATCACCAGCAGAAAACAGGAAGTTGTTATCCCCTGTACAGACAGTTAGTAAGCCCCATCTGGAGTACTGCATCCAGTTTTGGAGACCCCATCTCCGAAAGGACGTAGACAGGATGGAGGCAGTTCAGAGGAGGGCAACTAAAATGGTGCAGGGTCTGCAAGAGAAGCCATACGAGGAGAGACTAAAGGAGCTTAATATGTATATCCTTGAGGAAAGGAGGAAGAGGGGGGACATGATAGAAATGTTTAAGTACCTCAGTGGAATCAACAAAGTCCAAAAGGGCAGCATCTTTCAGAAAAAGAGATGTGCAAGAACAAGGGGGCACAATTTGAAGATAGAGTGGGGATGGCTCAGAGGAAATGTGAGGAAATGTTTTTTCACAGAGAGGGTGGTGGATGCATGGAACAGCCTTCCTGAGGAGGTTGTGGGGTCTAAAACTGTGGGAGAATTCAAGAATGCATGGGACAGACATAAGGCAATTTTTTGGGGGGGGTAGGAAGAAATAGGCTGTTGGTTAAATAGGATCTGCAGCTTATCCTCTAGGTAGGGAAATGGGCAGACTAGGTGGGCCAAGCGGTCCTTATCTGCTGTCAAAGTCTGTGTTTCTATGTTTCTAGGTATCCTTTATCACATAAAGACACCTCCTCACATTAGAAGCCAGAAAAACACTGGTCCTTACAACTTTTATTCCTCTGCTGGATTATGCAGACATTCTTTACAGTCACTGTTCAGATCAGACATTATGTAAATTAAACACCCTCTGTCACTGTGCCTTGCAGTTTATTCTGGATATGCCCAGTCGTACCCACCACTGCTTGCTCTACCAAAAGCTTGCCTGGCCATCTGTTACATTGAGGAGGCAAACAAAATGCCCTCCTGTGGTTCTACAGGGCCTTAGCCAATAAGCTACCAGGTTATATCTCTGCTCTCTTTGTAGGCGTAACAGGAGCGTATGGTCTAAGAAGCACATCCCTTGTATCCTTCAAGGTGCCAAGAATAAGGTTCCAGTATGGTAAGGCTTCTATCCATTTATCCTTACCTTCCCTTGGAACAACATGCAAAAGACACTAAGGTTCTCATCCCTGCGGGTCCCCATACCTTTAAGCTGTCTGTCACATGCATCCTGAAGGTCATATGTACCCACCACAGGTGATTCTCCTAATGGCCTCCTGCCCTGCTCTCCATTTACTTAGCACTTATTTACATCTCCAACACTTCTCTGTACATCTTCCTCTGTATACTCTTCTTACCCCCTGGTCTTACTATGTTCGTGTCATCTCCTCCTGAAACCCGCCTCCACCCATTCTTCCCCGCAAAGGGTCGACCCTCCTGGTCGGTCCATTCATGCCTTCTTGTACTATTGTTAATATAATCTTCTTACCACACCCTGTTACTTCTATTGCCTTGTTTAGTATCCACCCCAGATGCTGGTGTACCCTTTATTTAATTTGTTAACAATCTGCACACTCTGTATTATCCAATGTTGTTGTTGCTATTTTTTTGCTGTGTGTACCAGCCTGCACTACGTGTCCAATTGTATTATTCCTTGCTCTGTTCCCTTCTGCCAGGACCATCTTGAAAATGAGCTTGCTCATTGATGACTCTGCCTGGTTAAATAAAGTTTTGATTTATATCAATTGAAACACTTGATGATATGAGCACAGGAGGGTTTCCTACAATCAATGTACTAAATTTTGAGCAAAAAAAAAACAGCTCAAAAAGGCTTTTTTAACAGTTTTTAGAGGATTTAAATCACAGAGCTCTGAAAAGAAACTGTCTCCATCTTCCACTACACACACACTACACAGAACTGAGGCTGTGCAGAACAATATAGAGCCCATGTGACCTGCAATCCCATGAAGCACTGCAAAATTTGCCTTGGAGCTCCAATAACAAGGTAAGTGATGTGAAGTACAATGATTTCAATGTGCCGCCTTAAAATTGGTGGAGAAATGGTCTTTGGAAGGCGGAATAGCATGAAGTCAATGGTTTCAATGGACTTCACATTCTTCATCATGAAGTGAAGTACTCCGCTTTCCGTTGCAGAATACTTCAAGGATTCCACATTACTCCATGAATCAGCCACTTTGCTCACCTCTAGCCCCTTAATACTGGCACAGTCCCCGAGGACTGGAGGAGGGAAATGTGGTCCCTCTTCACAAGAGTGGCAGCGAACAGGAAGCAGAGACCTACAGGCCAGTAAGTCTCATGTTAGTGTTGGGTAAGATCATGGAAATACTCCACAAGGAGGGAATAGTGGAACTCCTGGAATCCATTGGGGTGCAAGATCTGAGGCAAAATTGATTTACAGCAGGGAGGTCCTGTCAAACAAATCCAATTGATTTCTTTGACTGGGTGACAAAGGTAATGGACCAAGGAGGAGTGGTGGCTGTTGCCTACCTAGATTTCAGCAAAGCCTTCAATATCATTCCACAGAGAAGGCTGGTCAACAAGCTGGGTAGCTGGGGCTTGGAATGCACAGTGGTGAACTGGGTTAGCAACTGGCAGAGGGACAGAAAGCAGAGTGTGATAGTAAATGGAACCTAGTCAGAGGAAAAGGAGGTGACCAGTGGAGTATCTCAGGGTCAGTTCTGGGCCAATACTCTTCAATGACTTCATCAGTGACATTGCAGAAGGGCTGGAGGGAAGGTTTGCCTGTTTGCAGATGACACCAAGATCTGCAACTGAGTAAATATGCCAGAGGGCATGGCAAGGTTGAGAAAAGACCTAGAGAAGCTGGAAAGATGGTCTGAGGTGTGGCAACTGGGCTTTAATGCAAAGAAGTGCAAAGTCATGCATGTGTGGAGCAGAAACCCGAGGGGGAGCTACAAGATGATGGGAGAGCAGCTGTCAGTCACCAAAGAGGAAAGAGCTCTGGAGTCATTATCACAGATGGCCTGAAGGCTACCAAGCAGGCAGCAAAAGCAGTAGGGAAGGCCAGTGGGATGTTGGGTTGTATAGGAAGGAGCATCACAAGCCGAAGGAGAAGGGTACTGATTTCACTGTAAAAAAATCTGGTGAGGCCTCATCTGGAGTACTGCATGCATTCTGGAGGCCTCACCTTTGTAAGGACATAGACAGGATGGAGATGATGCAGAGGAGGCCAACAAAGATGGTGCAGGGATTACAGCATAAGTCATATGAGGATAGGTTAAAAGACCTCAACATGTATTCACTGGAACAGTGGAGGGAGTGGGGGGACATGACTGAAGTGTTCAAGTACCTCAAGGGTGTAAATAAGATGAAAGGGGAAAACATCTTCCAGTTTAAAATTGCACTAGAACAAGAGGGCATGACATGAACTTGGATAGGGGCTGTATAATGGGAAACAGGAGGAAGTTCTTTTCACTGAAAGAGTGGTGGATGCATGGAATGTCCTGCCCCAAAGGGGTGGTGGGAGCAAGCACTATAGCAGAATTCAAACATGCATGGGATAGGAATAAGGGGACCATAGAGATGAGAAGGAATAGCTAAAGCAGGTGACCTACTATTGGCATCGGCCACTGGTACAGGTAGGGAAAAAGGGCAGCCTGGCCATCGTTTTCTGCCAACAGATTCTGTTTCTATCAGGTACACCCACTGACACATGGGCAAGTGACAGTGGAAAGGCTACAGCCAAGGCCCTTACCTGAGCACAGATGCATCTACATGACAGTGCAGTAAAAGGCAAAGAAAGGTAATGCCTGCCACACCCATCTCAAACACCTAGTGTCGCATAAGCATGCACTGAACATACACCAAACACACACATATCCGACCACACATAACCCCACTACATATGACCCACATCATAGATAACCCCACCACATATACCCCAAGCATGGATACCAATGCCACCCCAGATCATTGGCTGTTTGCACTTAGGGTGGGTCATCATCTCAGTGCCAGCCTGGCCCCTCACATAGCTACTCAATGACCCCTGCATGAGTCCATGCTATGCCACCCATCCAGATAGTGACTCTGCACCCTGCCCCTGGAAGGCCTCCTTCCACTGTCACCCAGTAGGATACCCCCCTGTATGTCCAGCAGCATGGGCTGCCAATGCCTTAAAGTTATTTGTGCAGCATGGCACATGCTGTGAACACTCTGCATGCCTTCCCTGGGGCAAGCATTATCATGTTGCCCATCAGAACTGGGCACTGGAACCACATTTTCAGTAGCCCTATCATTCTCTTGATCACAGATTTTGTCTTCTGGTGTGCCTCATTGTATGCCTTTTCTACCATTCTATGTACCTCCAGGTATGCTGTCATCAGTTACAGCATAGTGAATATTTAAAAGGTTTCACCTGTGATTTAGTAGATGGCTGACAGACTCCTCCTTTCTACCCTACATAAGCCACTCATTCACATACCTCCTCTGCCTAGTGGTTTTCACATTTGATCTTACCTCTGTGTTGTCTATTGATTCTTTGCTTCCTTGCTGTTTTGTGTCACTCTCCTTGTATTCTCACTATTGCCCACTCGGTATCTGACAGGAACTGATTAACTTACTTTAGCCTACAAAACTTAAGTTGGGACCGAGCTTCAGTTATTGTTTTTGTTGTAATATTAAGAGTGGTGTTATGTCCAATAAGTCAAAAGAAACAGGGTCTACTGGTTTTAAAATTGTATTAAGTGTGAGGAGGTGTTTGCAAAGGCAGATAAGCACTGTTGTGCTTATTTTGTCTAGGCTCCACACACTTTCAAGCCAATTGTGAGATCTGTAAGACTTTCCCAGCTAAAACTGTGGAAAATGTTTGGAACACTTCAAACAAGGATGACCATTCCTTCGGTTCCCAGTGATCAGACTATGGATTAACCGACTCCTTCTTCTAATAAGAAGGAAAAGCCTAAAGATCCAGAACCGATTGCATGTGACAAAGGCAAATCTTCTAAGCCTTAGAGGCCCACAGAACTGGCTGGAGACCTGGTTCCAGCCAAGAAAAAGCAAAAATAAAAGCACATTGAACCTTTTGCTGAAAAGCAAAGGAGACCCGGGATTCCAGGGGTTAGAATGGTACTTTTCAAAGTTTTTACACTCCGCATTTCTGCAACCACACATCTGACTGGAACGAAACGTGCCACATCAAGAGATCATTGGTCCCCAACAGCGCTTGCAAAATGTCATGTGCATAAGTCAAATGATAGCAAAGTTATTAAAGTGCAAAATTTGGGGTTTAACATGAAAGTGACAATTTAACCCTAACTATACTGGCACTACCATGCCACTATAATCTATCTATCTATCTAGCTACTATTAATATATAGATATACTGTGTGCATATATATATATATATATATATATATACTGTATATATATCATATTTCGGATACATGATAGGCAGGAGTGAGATATTGAAATATTCTAACTCCTGCAGAGTGAGCTCTGTATTCTCATGAGTGCCGAAGGCATGAGTGAGAATGCACAGCCTGACGTGCATGAGGAGAATATTTTCGTATTCACGACCCGCACATCATGTGTGCTATTTATACAAATGGGGTGAGAGCGTATGAAGTGTCATATTTTGCTGTGTCTTTTTTTCCTGTATCTATGTGCTTTTTTTGTTTGAGTTTTAGTCTTTAGTAACTAATTTTTGGTTGGCAGGTGAGTTTTTTAGGAGTACTGGGAAGTTAAGTGATTTGTTCATATTTGCAAGGTATGCAAGTGCAGGCTGTGAGAATCAAACCCAGGTCTGGTCTACTGACTGTATCGAGCTTGTTCAGAGCTCATTACTCCAAGATCTAGGCAATATTGAAAGCAGTGTTTGTCTGTGGTCTGAGAGTGTGGGAGTGTTTCTGAATGGGCTGGGACTGTTAGAAGCACTGTGGAACACAGGTGATTGTGTTTGGCTGTGCTAATTGTGTTAATTGCAGCTTGCAGTGAGAAAGAGAAACTGCTTTATAAATGAGTTTCATTTGAATTCAGGTTGCTTTTATGCTGAGAGTAGCACACAAATGGGACAAGAGTGTTGAAAACTTTGGAACACAGGTAAGTGTGTTTTTCTATGCTATTTGTGTTAGTTGTAGCCTGCAGCGAAAAAGAAACTGCTTTTTAAAAGAGTTTCATTTGAATTTAGGATTTTTGAAGCTTTTACCACAGAAATGGGCTAGGAGTTTTGGAAACTTTGGAACAGAGGTAAGTGTGTTTTTCTATGCTATTTGTTTTAGTTGCCTCTTGCAGTGAGAAAGAAACTGCTTTGTAAATGAGTTTCATTTGAATTCAGGTTGCTTTTATGCTGAGATTAGTACAGGATTGGGCCAGGAGTGTTGGAAACCTTGGGACACAGGTAAGTGTTTTGCAATGCTACCTGAGTGATTTGCAGGCCTCAGTGAGACAGAAACTGATTTTTGAAGCACTTTCATTTGGAATGCTAGCTTGAGTGAGTGAGTGAGTGATGACATCAGCAGAGTGTGGATAAATGGAATATATCTCACTCCACTGATGTCATCAGCACTTATCTCACCGCAGTGAGAATATCTCAATTTATTGCACTGGAATAGCTGAATAGCTCTCACCCCCATTGTGTGTGTGTGTGTGTGTGTATGTGTATGTATATATATATGTGTGTGTGTGTATGTATGTATATATATATATATATATATATATATGAAGTGGTAGTGCTACCATAGTTAGGTTGAGTAGCCTTTTAAGGTTAATGGGTGAAATCTGCACCTTAATAACTTTGCCACCGTTCAACGGATTTGCCTGCAATTTGGCAGGCATGGGGCATAACCATAGGTCGTGGGACCTGCCAACTTTCGTAACTATTGAATATACAGCTGCAAATGGCCCTAGTAGTGTCGTAAATCTGCCATTTTGTTTTCAGTTACTGATCACAGAAATGCTGGCATTTAAAATTGGGACCATCTAGGGACACAGTTCTTTTTATGTTTACCTATAAAAGCCCTGAGGATGCTAGCCATGTCTTTATTTTGGGGATATATATATATATATATATATATATATATATATATATATATATATATATATATATATATATATATATATATATATATATATATATATATATATATATATATATATATATATATATATATATATATATATATATATATATATATATTATGGTAGTACAGTAGTGCTACAATAGTTAGGGTTGAATAGCCCTTTTAAGGGTAAAGGGTGAAATTGTGCACCTTAATAACTTTGTCACCATTCAATGGATTTGCCTGCAATTTAGCAGGCACAGGGCATAACCATAGATCTTGGGATCTGCCAACTTTCATACCAGTCAGATATACGGCTGCAGAGTTATTAAAAGAAATCCGTGCACACAATTTTTTTTTGCACATTCTTTGCTCACACCTACAGGTTACACGGTTTGTGCAACCGGTCTGAAAACCTTCAGGGAACATGCGGCCGGGGTCCCCAATGTGCCTTTTGAATATGTTGTGAAAAAATATTGAACGGTTCAAAAGTTATTCAAAAAACAAGTTCCCATTATACGTCAATGGAAAAGTTAACAAAAGTTCGACACTTTCAAATGCAGTTTCTAATGTCACAAATGGCCCTAGTAGTGTTGCAAATCCACCATTTTATTTGCAGTTACTGATCACAGAAATGCTTGCCATTTAAAATTGGGACCATCTAGGGACACAATTATTTTTATGTTTACCTATTCGAGCTCTGAGGATGCTAGCCATGTCTTTATTTTGGGGTAAAACACTCCAGAAATATGTTTTTCAGATTTCTGAGAAGTAGTGTCACAAAGTAGTGTTGCACTTGTGACACAAATTTTTGCTAAAAGTGTCGCAAATCACGACACTACTTTTCTAGGCTATGGCAAAATGACTGGAATTCTTTGACACCCTGCTGCAAAAGAACAGTTAGGTCTTTTGGGCTGAAATTTGGAGGCAAGACAGCCAACATCTCACAGATGTGCCTTTTTGTGGTTTGGTGAAAAATTATTGCACAGATGCAAAGTTACATTACTCCAAAGTTGACATTTCTGCCCATAGGCTAACATGGTGGCATCCGCCGCACCTTTTGTGGCTCGTATCTCGGAAACGGTGTGTGATATGGAATTTTCATCATGACATTAGTAACATTCAGTGAAAACCTAGCCAGGAAACTCAGGAATGATGTGAAATTTTAATTGTTTTTCTACGTCGTGTAGTTACTGAGATATTACCATTTTAGTAATACAACTGCTCATTTTCTGCTCCAAGGCCCATTATTATGCATACATTCTTTGTACTCACTGTGTTTTTCTATGCAGCTGTTGGGCAAAAGCAGGGTGTGTGCTTCCGTTACTGTTACAGTTTGTGTTCCACTTGCGTTTCGTACCTGTTTGCATTAGGAGTTCTACATACGCCGGGCCAGAAGTGCTTTCACTTTGCATTTTCATTTGCGTTTGCATTTACATACATAGATACATAGACAGTGTCGGCAGATAAGGGCCTATGGCCCACCTAGTCTGCCCATTTGAGCTTGTAAGTTCAGTTTGTTTTCCTAGAAGTCTATTACCCCTTACCCCTGACCTCTAGAATTCCTTTGTCTATCCCATGCATTCTTAAATCCCGTGATTGTTTCAGTCCCCACCACTTCCTCTGGCAGGGTGTTCCACTTGTCCACCACCTGTTCTGTGAAGAAATTCTTTCTCATGTTTCCTCTGACTCGTCCTCCTCCAACTTCATCCCATGCCCTCTAGTCCTGAAACATCTTTTTCGCTTAAAAATAGTGTTTTCCTGCACCCTGTTCCTCCCTGTAAGATACTTGTATGTCTCTATCATATCCCTCTCTCCCTCCTCTCCTCCAGGGTACATGTTCAGTTCCTTCAACCTGTCTTCATAGGACTTGTGATGCAACCCATGCACCATCTTTGTTGCCCTCCTCTGAACCTTCTCTACCCTGTCTATGTCCTTACGTAGGTATGGTCTCCAGAACTGTACACTGTACTCCAGGTGGGGCCTCACTAGTGTCTTGTATAGCAGAATTATGACCTCCCTTTTCCTGCTGGTGATGCCCTGCCTATACATCCCAGCATCCTATTTGCTTTACCTGATGCCTTGTCACACTGTTTCCCTACCTTGAGGTCATCAGAGATGACAACCCCAAGATCCCTTTCCTGCTTGGTGCATGCTATATCCTCACCCCCCAACTGATATTTGCGTTACTGTTACCATTTGCATTTCCACTACTATTTCTGTTTGTGTTTTGTTTTGTGTCACCGTGTGCATTACCATTTGCGTTTGCATATGCACTTCCATTTGCATCTGTGTGTGTCTTTCCTTTGGCGTCATCGTTGCTGTTACCATTACCATTTGCATTTCCAATTGCATTACCATCACTGTGTGCATAATGGTTTGCATTTCTGTACCCGCTTGCATTTCCATTTTTGTTTCCATTACTGTTTGCACTTGTGTTTCTATTACCGTTTGTGTTACTGTTTACTTTTGCGTCACAGTGTGCGTTACCATTTGTGTTTGTGCAGCGCTTCCATTTGCATTCTGTTTGCATTTGTGTTTCCTTTGGTGTTATCGTTGGTGTTACCATCAGCATTTGCATTTCCAATTGCATTACCGTGACTGTGCACATTACGATTTGCATATGCGCATGCGTTTCTGTTTTCAGTAACATTTGTGCTTGTGTTTCTATTACTGTTTGCGTTACCGTTAACGTTTGCATTACAATGTGCAGTACCGTATGCACTTGCACTTGTGTTATCATTACTTCACTATTTATAGTGCACATTCTTAAAAAGAAGGACAAAAAGCTCTGTTTAATACATCAGTTAGGGTTGTTCCACAGCAACAAAAGTGAGGAAATTCGATGTTAGGGTTCCCACCCTTGCACCCACCCACCCCACCAACATGCATCGAGGTGTGCATTGGGGTCATTGGTCCTAACTCTCACCCCATTCTCCTATTCTGCACCACCTCAGCTTGTTTACATGTGGGATGGGGTGAGACTTAGGACCGACAACCCCAACGCACACCGCGATGCCTGTTGGTGGGGTCAAGGTGGGGGACCATAAACAGAACCAACAGGACCCCTGAATTCATTGACTAGTGGAACCTGTATTATGACCTAAAAGAAAAAAGGAGAGCTAGGAGCCCTGACAATATCTGGGCTTTTCACCACCCTTGAAAACTGGAGCAGAGAAGTGACCGCTAATAAGGCATCTGACATTGTTCTGACCCATCTTGAGAAAAACTCTTCTACTCTACCACCAAGAAATGGAGTCAGAGATGGGTGGCATGCTCTTTTGTGAGGCGTCATGCTTGTGGTGTTGGGCCTCCTGCATGGTGCCTGGCCAGTGCTCATCTGATACCATAACCTTGTTACCTGCGTAGGCTCCTCCACTGTCAGGAGCCAATTTCCATAGGAAAAGAATGCTCCTCAGAACTGTCTGTGCTGGCCGTTACATTGACCCCATTGGGTTATGGTAGTCTTGTGCCATTGCTTGACACTGGAGAAAACCATTTTCATGGCATTTTTTTAAATAGTATCCAGTGGAATCAAAGCATAGGCCTCCCCATACCTCTCAACCTCTTGTCTCCTGAATCAGGGACAAGGCTTAAAAAATCAGGGACAAAGACCCAAAATCAGGGACACATCTTAAGAATTGACTCAGTTCATTCAGAATGCAGATAGAATAAGAGGATTTGTGTTAAGATGCATTTTCTGAAGAAAAACAAGTCTGAATCTTTAATGTTTGACATTATTTTGTTATTTTAATCCCCACTCTTCTGTCACAAAAACACAGATTTTACGAGGGACAGAGGAAAATTTTGAGGCAAAATCAGGGACATCCCTGAAAATCAGGGATAGTTGAGAGGTATGGGCCTCCCTCAAGAGGATATTAAACAGGTTTGCTTATGAAGCTTGACCAGACCCAATGACAAGCCACACGGCACTTATGGTCAAAAACAATGAAGTAGGCCGAGTGGTGTGACATAAAATTCTCCAGTGAAAAAAACAACTGGAAGGTGGAACCATGGCAAAGAATTGACAAAAAAGGTTCACCCCTTCAAAAAAGGTGGAATGAAACTGGTCAGGGTAGTGACCCATATGTTGAAGGTTCTGGCCAATAAAAAAAAGTATAAGACATACAACTGTTGTGTGCTGATAGAGGTGAAAAACCCTCCTGCACGCAGTGTTCACCTGCTTAACATGAATGATTGTTAGGGCCAGAGCCTTCTATAGGCAGGGCGGTTTCTTTTCAGAAATACAAACAGCCTTGTCTTTCAGTGGTAGAGCTTCCCACCCACAAGACCTTTTCCTTAAAAAGGAAGATCTATGCCACGGTTGGGAAGACACTTTTCTGATCCATACCTGCCCAATGTTGCTCAGTAATTCTGGTCACCTAGTAGCCGAAGAACGATACAGAGATGGACTGATATCTGTCGTCTCCAGACTTTACCTCTTAAGTTGTAAAGGACTACGTGCCTCGGCTATCCAAAAGACAAGGGCTTATTATGAAAAAGGGGAGAAAAACATCCCTGATTTGGACTCTCTCTCTCTCTCTTTATATTTTTTTAAATTAAGTTAAGTTCAGGAACTTCCCCAAGATCCCCATAATAGTCATCCTGGCCTTCAAAAAGGAAGGGTCAGGGTCTGCCTGTACATCTGTTATCATTGCCTAAGCCCCTGCTCCATACCTGGATGTGCCTGGATAGGGCCCCCCTTGACTTGAGGGGCCTTATTGGGGTTGGGTGTATCTGCGTGGATGTCTTCTGGGACATCAGAGCTCAAGCTCACTCCGGTATCACAAAGGTAATTTCTTGCAATTCTGCTGGCACTGTCAATGAAGAACCAGGTGCTCCCCCTCCCCAGGCCAGAGAACCAGCTAGGGAGTGCTGAGCAACACAATGAGGGCAAAAGAAACCAATGGAGGAGGGCCTCATCACCCTTTTTTTGCAGGACTTATATCGGTTCTTGATTAATTGTCTCCAATAAGTCATGGTGTCAACAGAAATATAATTGTGCCAAATAACAATTATGAAGTAAGAAATAATGATTAGCCCCAATATCTTTTCTGGGCTAAAATTCCTCACAGAGTTATCTTGTATGCCTTGCTCACAGTCACACATCATGTACTGTAAGTGAGGGTGATGGGAAACAAACCCTGGACTGCTGAATGTATAAGACACAATAATAAGTATTAACCCTGTTGCTTGTTGGGCTAAAATCAGCAAAGGCAACTGTAATACTGCATTCACGCAGCAAAAAAGTGCTAGAATGAGTGTGTGCGCTCCCTCTGGGTGTGCTTCTTTTTTTAATGGAGACCTTCAAAACACCCTAGCAAGCCAGAATTGGCTCCCAATCCACACAGGGAATGAGAAAAAAGGCAGGTTATTCAATTAGCAATCTTCAGCTTAACAGGCGTGATTTTAATTTAGGGGTGATCCCTGAAACAGGCAGCCCCAACCTGCAGTGCAGAATTGCAGTCCCAAATGAAGTCTTTAAATCTTGAAACTTGAAATTCTTGAGAGAAGAGAAAAGTAACTCTGTCCCATTCAAATGGTACAGCTAAACTGGGGAATTGCTTCAGCATGGAATGCTCATGTGCCCAACATTCTAAGGCTTGAGCTTTGCCATTCCCCTGGTAGGGGTGCACTATACCCAGTTGTTATGATCACCCATTGACAATATGGAGTGCTACAGAAAAGTTCCCTCGGCAAGTTCATTGACAATGTGGAGCACTACAGAAAAAAAAAAATATATATATATATATATATTCATTGTAAAAAAACATTAATGCATCAGTTAGGGTTGATAGCACAGTGACAAAAGTGTGGCTATTCCACATAATATGGTTACCACCCACCTCCATCCACCCTCCACATAACAGGCATCAGGGTGTGCCATTGGTTCCCTAGGCCCAACTGTCACCCCATTCCATATGTAAACAAGCTAACATGCTACAGTATAGGAGAAAGGTGTGAGAGTTAGGTCTGATGACCTCATGGCACACCGAACACTTGTTGCTGTGTGGAGGTGGAGGGGTGGGGATGGGGTTGTAAGGGTGGTAATCCTAATGTGGAATTTCCACACTTTTGTTGCTGTGCAGCTGTGCTATCAACCCTAACTGATGCATTAACAAAGTTGTTTGCAATGAATATATATACAGTATATATATATATATAAATTATAGTGACTGACTCAAAGGTTTTTATTTATCAGAAGTAAAGCCATTACAATATACTAAAACTAAAACAAATTCAGACATGCCATACAAATGCACAACATAAATCATATTGTATCATTACTGCACACCTTAAATGTACATATGATTAAATGCCTATGACCAAAGGCTAAATTATATTTGGAACTCTTATCAGTATCTTGTTAAAATATATAGTGAAATATTAGCATGTGAAATGTAAAACACGTGACATTTCCTGCAAGCACACTAAACAGGTAGTAATTATCAATCAATCAGTATATCTAGGAAATTACTTATTAGATTCCAGTATCAGGTTGTCCAGAGGAGTTTCACATCAACACAAGTATAAAAATATGTGAGTGTTATCTTGGGGCCAACAATTCTGCTTCATTGTAGCAAAGGACATCAGGCATTTCACTGATTAAGATAACACAGCCATTATTTGCAACAAACAATAAAGTTTGATTTAATCCAAAAGGGCCCTTCAATCTTTCTTAGTTTTAAATTGTAAATTTCCAAAAATAGTTGTGGGCTAAAAACTTCTGAATAGTTCACATGGTTCAGATTTTTATCCCTAAAGGGGTCCACATGTTTTCTTGCACATATACATAAAACTTAAGGCTCTAATATATCAGGACAATCCTAAGAAAGTATACATAAGTCTCCTGCAAGCGAGCCTTAGGCAGAGAGGAGGCTCCTATTTTACTCCAGAGTCCATCTTTTATGTGCTATTGATTTTCTTAACTCTAAAAGGGCCCATAGAAAAGCAACACCAATATCCAAAATTTCACTCTCAAGATGTGCCTTTGAAAGTGTCAACAATGCACTCCTCTGACAACAAGATCCATCTACTACATACTAAAAGTACTGGCAGCTATCACACCACAAGTTCCTTTGTGCTAATTGCAACACATTCTACAATATAAAAATAGACTCCTTTGGAATACTGCAGTCCATGCTCCTAGCAATAGTGTTCATGTGAGCGTCATATAATCTAATAAGTTTTAGATCAAAAGGTTCATAAGGCATCCCATTGTAAGGAGTTCACCAAAGAACAGCACTGTTATCACTTGAGTACATTTCAAATTTAAATATAAGTTGCCATTTACACAAATTCAACAATCAAGATATCCAAGCATTTTGCCATTAGGCTTCTTTTACTAGGGGTTCAATCAAGGCAGTAGTTATCTTTCTGTATTAGGCTTAGTTCATTATCCGAATAAAAAAGTTGTGAGAAACATCATAGGCAGCAGGGTTTTCAGAATTTCTGCCCACCGTTTTCGACATTTATAAACAATAGAAGGCAAACTGCTTATCTATGAGCTGCTAGTTAAAATGGCTCCAGTTTCATTCATAAAATTTCAGCCCTTGGCTTTTCAGCTAACATGAGGCAAATCCTCTCACTCCATAAGCTACTCTGACGTTTTCTAGATTTGCAAATGCCAGAATACCAAAATCTATTGTTTACACACTAAAGTCACCCATATTATATAACAATCTGTCCATGAAATATAACTCAAACAGGTGTCATTTACCGAAGGAGAGAAAAACTTTCAATACTTGCTGCTGTATTCTCCCAATCTCGACTGGAAAAACAGCAAGAAAAGTATTTAGGCCGTTTAAACTGTCAAAGTGTCAGCCGGACGGTATTGCTCAGCAGTAAAAGCCATTTTCACAAATCCCCACTTTATTTCTAGTTAAAAATAATAGTAGTTTCATTCATAAATTAGTAAAGCAGAGCCAAGAGAATAAAATAAATATAGTCAGAAACACTTGGATGGTGTGGCATGGGTGAAGCAGCAGCCTGCCATCATGCCACTCCACTCCTCTCATACAGCCTATATTATACTGGCACGGTAGTGACACTATAGCTAGGGTTGAGTAGCCACTTTAATGGAAAACCTCACATTTTGTACCTTAATAACTTTGCCACCGTATGACAGATTTTCCTGACATTCTGCATGCAAGGTCTGGTACCATGGGTCTCTGGATCTTTCAAGTTTTGTTATGGTCTTATGTACGGTTGCAGAGCTACAGAACACCATAAAATGCTAAAAACCTGATGTTTTATGTGTTTCTTTGCTTGCTCCCACAGCCCACAGACTTTGTCTATTCAATCCAAAAACTTCAGGAAAGATGCAGCCTTGGTCACCAATGTGCCTTTTGAATATATATAGTGAAAAGATATTAAACCATTCAAAAGTTATTCCAGAAACAAATTTTCCATTATAGTCAATGGGAAAAGTTAGCAAAAATCACAAAGCTTTCATGACAGGCCATTTTTACTGTTGCAAATGGCCCTTTTACTTTCATGAGTCAGTCATCTTGTTCAGAGTTAGTGACAGAAAAATGCCTGCCTTTTAGAATTAGGACCCTCTAGGTAATCACTGATTGTTGTTTTTACCTAGTCAGGTCCTGAGGATGCTAGCCATATCTTTTTTGGGGGGTTAAACCCCCCAGAAATGTGTTTTCAAACTTTTGGGGATAAATGCTTTCTCAAATGCGAAAGTTTTGTGATTTTTTTTTTTTTTTTTGCAAAACTTTCGTGATTTGTGAAAGTATTTTGCAAAAGTATGCTCAAATTAACTTCAAATCTTTGCCAGCCTCCTGCAACAAACCGGTTTGATCTTTTGGGCTGACATTTGTAGGGTAGCAAGCACTGGGCCCACAGATGTGGCTTTTGGTGATTTGGTTCCAAAACATTACAGGGACCCACAGTTACAGTATTCTGAACTTCAGAAATGTTCCCTTAGGATAACATTGCAGCATCCGTGACTACTTTCTGGGCCTGTATCTCGAAAATGGCTCGAGATACAGACTTTTCATCATAAAAGTCTTGGTGCAGAAGTAGGCTGGAAAACCATAAAAATATGAAATTTGAATTTTTTCTACCTGTACAATTCAGAGATGTTTGCAATTTACTGTTCCAGTTGCTCATTTTCATGTCCGAGGCCCACTATTATGCCCACAGAGTTGGCATTCACAGTGCTTTTTACTGCCCCTATCTCGGACACAATGTGAGATACAAATTCAGTCAACTTTATATTGTGAGAACTATTCACTCTTACGATTACAAGCACACTTGAATTTTTTTATTAGCTGCTACAGTTCCCCAGATATGGGCAAATTAATGATACAAGGCTGCCTTAGCCTATAGGGCTGTTGTATGGCTACGTGCTTATGTGTAAGTGGGAGCACAGGTCCCAGAGGCCCATGCTCCCACAAACACATATCATTTACTATTTATATTAAACTTTCTCAAAAAGAAGGGAAAATCATGGCAAAAACTCAAATAATGCATCAGTTAGGGTTGTTTCCACAGTGACAACAGTGTGGAAATGCAATGTTAGGGTTACCACCACAGCACCCCACCCACACGCCTCCATCCTCAAACCCCTAACTCTGCATTTCCACCCCACCCCCACTCACACATGCCAGACACATACAATACTGTAAGACACTATACCACTCAGTCACATCTGTAAGCACAATAATCACAACACTGTACTCCTTTCACATACTACTATGTAATGGAAAACAAATACAGTATGATCGACTTCATACTGCCAGCAGAGTACGATTTTTATTTGACATAATTCAATGATTGACTTGCTGCAGGTATCATTGCCACCACATAGGGATGTAGTAGCAGTACAGACACAGCTGACAGATACATAGTACATTTCACATACTGCTCAGGTATGAAACTAGCACCATCACATGTTGTAATACTGCTACATTAACTGGAAATATTCATTAGCAGCATGTTATGGTTAGCTTTGGATGTTACAACTGTTGCTGTCACATGTTGCTTGTAAAGTATATTACAAAATATTACTACGGTTATGCAAACTCTTATTTCCAATACAGCTATGTATAGGTAACATACTGTGTGTTTCATCATTTTTTTAACAATTGAAATATAGGCATCTGCTTAAATCTTGTTATTGATGTTTGTTACAGAGAAATGCTTACTGACCCCCATTTTCCATGCTTGCCCAGCATGCGTGTGTACCCACAAGGCACTCTAATGGCAGCAGAACTCATACAGTGGCTAGACCATGATGATGGATGTGTCTTGTACTGCTTGCATGTGTGTGGGGGAGTGGGGAGGATGCGGAGTTAGTGGTTTAAGGATGGGGGCATGTGGGTGGGGTGGTAACCCTCACATCGTATTTCCACATTTTTGTTGCTGTGGAAACAACCCTAACCAATACATTAACAGAGTTTTTTGCAATGAATAGATGTATATATAGATAAATAGATTATAGAGGAGCAGTTGTACCTCTATAGTTAGGGTTGAGCAAGCAGTATAATGTTAAACCTCAAATTCTGCACCTTAATAACTTTGAAACCGTTCAACGGATTTGCATAAAATTTGGTATGCACTGTTCTGTGGGGTAGATCTCTTTGACTTGCCAAGTTTTGTTTTGAATGTGTGGATTTTGCACAGCACATAGAGAAAAGTGTGTTTTCAATTTTATTTTTGCCAGCCTGAAATTTCCAGGGTAGAAAGAGCTTACCTCAAGGAACAAGCCAGTATTAGATTGGTGAAAACACATCAACTGCCCTCCCCAGTCACCCTCCCACCCAACCCCAGCCCTCAATTAAAGGACCACCCGTCACATGATTTCCTGTTCTGATAATTAAGTCCCACTTTCCCATTTGTAGCTTATACTGACTGCCAGCTAAAGGGTTCTCCCTAAGTACTGTAACAGACAAGCCTCTCTAATTCCTGTTGCTCTACTCCCTACCTAACACTCTACTTGGCTTACTACCCACTCCCTTGATCATTTCCCATTTCTTGACTCACCTAGCCCTTTCCCAACCCTGCTATCCTTATCGCCCTCACTCCACCCCTTCAAGCCCTCCCCATGTGGCCACTAGAAGTCACTGTTGCACCCTCTTTCTAGTCTCTGGACCACCCCCCCAGCAGTTCTTCTGCAGCCACCCAGGTATATAGACTAGGCTTTCAGGCATCCCCACTCCAGGTTTCGAACTTGGTACCTTCAGCACCAAAGTCCACAGTCCTACCACTGCACCATTGTGACAGACTCATTTCTGGTAGGCTACTAGTCAGTCTTATACCCAGTCAAAGCTATCCCCACATCACACACCATAGATATCTTTGCTTGCCCATATAGCCTGGCCACACTGATCCTACTGGTGCTTGCTGTCCCTCACCTTGGTCATCCACCCCTCCTCCCAGTCACACCACTGGGCACCACATCATCCCACCTCACCCACATCCACCCTCACCCTGGTCATACACACTGCCCCACACCCCAACAGACAGTCCCCACCTCTTCCCTTCTGACCCCCCAGCCACCTCTCTTCCTCGCCATCCCCATGCTTCACATCTTACCAATCCATTGCTCCTTTACTGCAAGGTTCACATCTTCTCACACCGCAAAAGGTACTAGATGACATCTTGCCCTGATAAGGGTACTCTCCTTGCTCATCATGCTATCCAGGAATATTCACCCAAACCCTGGCCCATGTCCCCATGCCAAGCTTGGTCACCACCTGTGTCTGGCTTATGCATTGCTTTGATAATTATATCTGCAGCCTTCTGAAAAAATTGGCAGCCCTCCAGTGCTGGATTGTACAGCACCAACCCGATATCCTAGCTCTTGTGGAAACCTGGCTCTCAAAATCAACCCCACACTCCTTCATCACCTTCCCCAGG
Organism: Neoceratodus forsteri; assembly: GCA_016271365.2. Classification (NCBI taxonomy): domain Eukaryota; kingdom Metazoa; phylum Chordata; order Ceratodontiformes; family Ceratodontidae; genus Neoceratodus; species Neoceratodus forsteri. The sequence continues at coordinate 1,117,130,462 of CM028130.1, forward strand.
TATATTCTTTTCAGGGAGGATCAAGTGGGGTTGGGTGTGCTTTCTATGTGCGTGACACCCTGCTGGGTCATGCCGTCCCAATGCCCAAGCTGGACCATGGGGCACAAGCCATCTCCATCAAAAAGGGCCCTCTATAAGATATGTATATCTATATCTATCTATATCTTCTTTGCAAAAAACATTGTTAATGCATCTGTTAGAGTGACTACCACAGTGACAAAAGCCCCCCCCAGGGTTCTCACCCCTACCACTATCCCCCACACTCTACACACCAACAGGCATCAGGGTCTGCCATTGGTTCATCAGGCCCAACTCTCACCCCATTCCACATGTACACAAGCTTATGCACTACAGTATAGGACAATGGAGTGAAAGTTAGACCTGACAACTCAATGGGACACCCTGATGCCTTTTGATGTGTGGAGGGTGGGAGGATGGGGGAGCATGGTAGGGATGGGAACCCTGGGGGTTGGGCATTAGGGTTGGAAACTCTTATGCCTCATTTCCCTGCTTTTGTTGCTGCGGTATTCACTCTAACTGACGACACGAAGTTTTTGCAAAGAATTTTCTTTTTAGATAGTATAATTGTATCCTCATTTTACTGTGGGAGCACAGGGTCATTCGGACTCTGTGCTCCCATCCCTCTATCCAGATAGTACAACAGTGTCCATATGTCATGGTGGGAGTACAGGGTCCAGCCTCCATCGAGATAGAACAACAGTATCCATATGTCACAGTAGGACACTGTGCTTCCAACCCTACATTGAGATAGTACAACAGTATCCATACCTCTACAGATGCACATATGTATGTAACTGTGGAAACACAGGGGTCTCTGGCTCCTGTGCTTCCACTCATTAAGTTAGGAGCAGGCATAGTGAAATTGCAACAAATGCTCATAACCATGCCATCTTAAATATCTGTTACCCCAAATGTTCAATATAACCTTCTTATCACCTCACTGCATGTAGCCAGTGCAGAAAACTTTCAAATCCCTGTCAAAATGTAATTTTGCTCAATTGTAATGCCATTTTTTGCACCACAGATGTGGAAAACATTTTTGACAAGATTTGAAAAATAACAGCTGCACTATTCATGAGGTGGTGTGGAAAAATGGCCATGTTAAAAATCTGGAGTGAAAATATAAAAAATTGTTGAACTTACGAGCATGTATAGAAAGTGCACAATGCACGCCCATAATGTGGTAATTTTTCTGAATTTTTTGACCACATTTTCAACATCTGCTTTTTAGAACTCCACCTTATGAACAGTGGCACTGTCATTTCATTAATCAATCCCAAAAGGTGATTCCACACAGCAACCACAAAATCACCTTTCAAGACCGAGTAATGAAATGACAGTGCCAGTGTTCATAAGGCGCGGTCCCAAGAACCCCATGTTGAAAATTTGAGGCCAAAATTCCTAAAAATGACTGTGATAGCAACATAGGTTGAAAACCCCACTGACTGCCATTATATGGCATTTACCTTGATTCATCAGTTTGCAGTTCAGCTTTGAAGAGTATAGATATGTCCCAGTCCTCAGTAGATGACAACGCCCAACCTCCAGATGTAAATGTAGGGTAAGGGGGTATGGGGAGGTGGGTGTGCAGTGAGAGGGTCGGGATGGGGGAACATGGGGGTGGGGATGACGAGAGATCATTTTATTTTTAGGTGAAAAATAAAGACATTGGGGACAGCTTCTTTATTTAACAGATTGTTTAAAAAAATTTGGGCACACTGGGTGGGCTTCCAGTGTGCCACTTAGTGGGGGATACATGCTGACACAAGGGTTGGGCACCTCGATGTCGGCAATGGATGTATATGGGCTTATGGGGCATCCAACACCAGGAGTGAGCATCCCAGTATCAGAAACAGAAATTAATTAAATATTAAACAATTATTTCAGCACACTGGGATGGGCTTCAGTCTGCCACAGTAGTGGGAGGAATATATGGTGACACTTGATTGGGCACCCCCGATATCGTGGACCATAGAGGGGAGTTTGATGCAGGATTCTGCATCTAAAATTTTCATGCAGGATTCTGCATTGAAGAAAAAGACATCATGGGATTGTTTCTTTTTCAGCTACAAAAACTAAAAACAAATGGAGAGCATCACAACATTTTGATTTCTCCCCGCTAATGAGAAAACAAAATGGCAGCTGATGAAGATGGATTTTTCTTCCAAGAGTGATTTGTAACTGGTAGATGGAGCGGATGTTATGCTTTTCTAAAGGGTGTTTTCTTGGGTGAATTCTGACATTGGCATCCATTTATGTGCCACCCGGTTTGGATTTTCAAGTACACTGTCGAATTTTTTTAAGGTTACAGTAGTGGGTGGAGGGGGAGGTGATTATTGGAGGTGATCTAAATTTAGTCCTTAACCCGATGTTGGACTCTTCCTGTGTGGTCCCCCAGAGTAATCAGGTGTGCATGAAAAAAGTTGTGGGGTTATTAGGGGAATTAGGTTATGCTGATGTATGGCGTCTCACCCATGCCAAGCAAAGAAACTATACTTTCTTTTCTGCTCCTCATCAGTCTCTCTCACATCTGGACTACCTCCTACTTCCAACAGAATATGTTGGACAGATAAAGGATAGTTGGATAGGAGATAGGGCATTGTCTGACCATGCCCCTGTTTTTACCAGCTTCACCTGGGACTTTATTAAGCATACTTTCTGGAGACTTAATACATCCCTGCTTCAGGACCCTGAGGTGAAGGGGGCAATTGTAGAAATGATAAAGCAGGCTGTGGCCGACAATGGGTCCCCTGAGACACCGGCACCTCTACTCTGGGACACTATTAAGACTATAATCTGGGGTAAATTTATCTCCATCTCCACCTTTAAGAAAAAGCAACAAGATGCCCAAAAATTAAGGTTGAAAGGGGAGGTTGACTCTTGTGAATCACAGCTTAAAATTAAATATGAGGCTGCAACTTATAAAAAGCTTGGCATACTCAAAGCTGAACTGAACAATTTACTGGAGTATCAGGTGGAGCAGAAGGTTCTGTTTCTTAAACAAAAATACTATGTGGGAGGCCCAAGGGCCACTCACCTACTGGTAGCCCACTTGTGATCCCAGAGAGTGAGCACTGATCCCAACTTCAATTCACCCCATTACCAAGCGGAAGCACACCAGACCCTGCAATAGTAGAAGCCTTCAAAGACTTCTACACCTCATTATATGCTGTGCCTCACGCCCCCACAGGAGAATAGCATAACAGAATACCTGAGGCGGATCTCCCTCCCATCTTTGTCTCAGCAGGCTAAAATGGGCCTGATAGCTCCCATTTCGGAGTTGAAGTTTCACAGTGAATTCTCAGACTTGAAGGCTTTGAAGTGCCAGGGCACCGACGGACTTCCAGGGGAGTTTATAGACATTTTAAGGGACAGGTGCTACCCATGCTACTTAAGGTATATAACATGATATTGCAGACTGAAGAAACCCCCCAATCTCGTGGGAGCAGGCCATTATATCAGTTATTCCCAAGCAGGGGAAAAACCTGACACTCTGCCCCTCATATCATCCTATTTCCATCTTAAATTCTGATTATAAAATTTTTATGTCAATTCTTGCCCGGCGCAATCAGAAATTTATAACCAAGTTGATCAATCTAGACCAGACATGTTTCATTCCCAATCGTCAGGCGCAGGATAATATACGAAGGACCACCTATTCAATTGATCATATAAACTTCACCCAAATACCCTCCATGTTTTTAAGCCTGGATGCTGAAAAGGCTTTTGATAAAGTCTTATGGCCCTTTCTTTGAGCAGTACTCGATAAATTTGGTTTTCCTGTTCAATTCATTAATGCTATATTTAAAATATACCACACACCTATTCTTTTCGCCCTATACCTCGAGCCTCTAGCACAGGGTATTAGAGAGAACTCAAATATAAAAGGGGTAAACATAAGTGGGGAAGAACATAAGCTTGCATTGCATGCAGATGATATCCTGCTCTATATCACGGAATCCGAATCTTCTATCCCCTCACCTATTCCAACATGTAAACGAATTTTCAGAACTCTCAGGATACACCCTGAATACCCATAAAACAGAGGTGATCACGTTTAATTATACCCTGTCTCAAATTCTTAGAGATAAGTACCCCTTGAAATGGGACCTCCCTACAATGAAATATTTGGGGATAATTTTATCGTCCAACAATTCTCAACTTTATGATCTAAATTTTCCCCCATTAATAAAGCAAATACAAGCAGATATCAAAAGGTGGTCAGTGCTCCCTCTTTCTTTCCATTGGAGAATACAGACAACTAAGATGAACCTGCTCCCCAGGTTTTTATTTTTGTTTCAACGTGTACCTTGTACAATTCCAAAAGAAAGATTGGATGTATGGCAGAAGATTCTGCTAAAATTGATATGGTCAGGTAAACGCTCCAGACTTAGGAAACAAACTCTCTTTCTTTCTAAGGAGGAGGGGGGCCTTGGAGTGCCTTGCTTGGAGGGGTACTGAGTAGCAGCCCAGATGAGGATTGCCCTCTTATTACTACATCCTACCTATCGGCTAGTTGGAAGACTGTTGATCTGGCTACCCCTGTTCCCCCTTTGTTGTCCCAGATATTTGTGCAAGCCGCAATAACAATAACTCTCCTCCATTATTTTCGGTACTGAAGCAGCTTTGGAGGATGCAGATGAGGATGTAGGCAAAGTGCTACAAAGACTTACCTCTGGAAATATCAGTGTTGGTCTCAGAGCACATCCCACATGTTGGCCATGGAGACCCCTGGTATAAACGTCAAGAGAGGCAAAGATGCTGGGCTCCTTGGCAATTTCTGAAAGGGGATCAGATCTTAACATTTGAAGAGGCTTCGACAAGTTCCACTGGACTCAGGAGACCTTTTATTTTATTACCAGATTAGAGATTATATAACAAAGCACCCATGTAGATCCTCTATAGTCTCCGGGAGATCATACAACCAATAGTGTTTGAAAAGATTTGGGGTGGGGAGGGAGAGAGCAATCTCCATACTCTATAACAACTATATCATTGACCTAAATCACTCAACAACGTATATTAAGGTGAAGTGGGAGAAGGATTTGGAATAAGATTAAACACAGATAGGTGGTTGCAAGTCTATAAAAAAAAAAAAAAAAAAAAAAATACGTGGCGCTCTTTCTCATCTCCAGGTTGGCGTGAATTTTTGTGGAAGCTCAGAAGTAGGTATTTTCATGTACCTGAGAGGTGGCAAAATGGAACCTGTAGATTTTGTCCTCCTGTTGGCGAAAATGTGGTGCCCCTCGGGTGTCCCAGGCTCACATCTTTTGGCACTGCCCTATGCTCAACCAGTATTGGAATAGTATACTCAGGCGAGTGCAGGAAATATTTAATACTTCATATGTTATTCTGGGCCTATACCCTTTGGAGGTAGAGGCCATGAAGTGAAATACCTCGGAACATCTTGGTTGCAGCAGCATGTAAGGTGATTTCTAGAAAATGGTTATCCCCTTCTGCCACTGAGATGGAGTGGAGGAACTGGTAAACAATGTTAAAACCTACAAAAGAATAACCTTCTCCCTGACCTTGAAGACCCCACAGTTTGTAAATAGATGGACTAGATGGGAGCTACTTAGTTAGAGGGTTTTTGATGAAAGAAGGACCTGGGAGCTTTCCTGCCACCCCCCCCCCCCGGGTGGAATGTTGATGGATGTGCAATAGTGCAATAGTTAGTGGATATTAACTTAAATTAACATGAATCTAATGTACAAAATGAAGTCACCATTAATGGAATCTAGGCCTTCTATGTTCCCTTCACTTTTCTCTTGTTAGACTATGGTTTATTAATATACCTTTTAGAATTTCAGTTAGTCTCACTTCTGCTCTTTTCCTCACCCTCTCTTCCTTTTCCTCTCCTAAGGATATGCTGACTTAATATGCTGACTTAATATTATTGGTGGAAAGATGTAGTTTATACCATGTGTTTTTCTTTTAACTATATTGAAGAATGGAGATGTAGTATTGCTGGATTTATGTTTCTGTAATTTACTGAATCTGAAAGTAATATTAAATCATTTCCAGACCCACTGAGATTGGCCCTTCACGCTGGATGGGGTCATTCTCAGGTAAATAGTCTCTTCATTACTGTGGATATTGTAGTAGTAAGTGTTCATTTTTTGGATCTGTATGGTAATGTGGTGTTATCAATAAAGATGAAGTATAAAGAAAAAAAAAGAGGGATTTTGTGAAATTTCTGAATCCCTCTTCACAATCACTCTTTGCTATCTGTTCATGATCAGGAATCCTTAAACGATTCTGTGCATCTATCCCAAAGACTGAATTGAGCATGCTCAGAACCTAAAATTTCAAAATTTTATAAACTTTGGAAAGGAGTCATATTTTTTTTTTAACCAAATCAATGCTGGATTGTTTAATAGGAAAACCTCTTTGTACCCAGAACATTTCAGTCCAAAATTCCAAATGGTGTGCAAGCAGCACAATGTTGAAAAATAACCCTGACATTTGCAAAAAGCGAAAAACACATTTTTGACCCTTCACTGCACACAATCTGCAAATCCAATTGAAACACAACTTGGCAAGTCAAGAGAACTACCATCTGAGAACATGTATTCTAACTTTCTTCAAATCTGTTGAACAGTTAAGTTATTAACATACAAAATTGGGGTTGGCATTAAACTGACTACTCAAACCTATTAGGCATGACTGCAGCCTATAATATGTGTGTGTGTGTGTGTGTGTGTGTGTGTGTGTGTGTGTGTGTGTGTGTGATGTATGTGTATATATATGTATGTGTGTGTATATATATGTATGTGTGTGTATATATATATATATATATATATATATATGTATATATATATATATGTATATATATGTATATATATATGTGTGTGTGTGTGTATGTATGTATATATATATATATATATATATATATATATATATATATATATATATATATATTGTGTCTGTGTGTATGTATGTTTGTTTCTTTACTGGGTAGGTGCACTGATCCAATAGACCGCTTTTCTCCCGACCCGGCCATGAAGATAGTAATATAGGTACAGGTACACTTACTTGACAAAGACAGGTACAGTAAATGGAATACACTGAATATACAGAGTACAGCTTGGTACAATTAAGGCAAGAATACAGTTGAAACACAATAGAGTATCAACTAAAGTGCATGTGCAATATACAGTACATGATGTTCAATCAGTCAGTCTTATGACTGTTCAGCATTGTACAACTGGACAGTTTAGTCTTAGGTACAGAAGAATTAGGACTCTCATCCAAGAGTAACCATGCCCCACCCCCAGCCTCCTACCTGGGCAGCAGCAGGACAGGCATGTGAATGTAGTAGAAGTGTTGGTCAATGTCACAGAAGCAGCACATTTAAAGTTATGTAAGTACACAACACACATTGTGAAACTAGTTAACAACTACAGTACAGCCCATTTATAAGAACATGGGATATAAGAACATCCCAGCTATGATAATGTTCTGTCCATGTACCAGTCTCACTCCATTGTTTTCAATGGGGGTAAAGCCCTCTTACAAGAACAGTCAGATCAGTGATAAGAAAATTTTTTTTTTGGTAAAGCGTATGGAATCTATGCTATCCCGGGACCGGCTTCAGTCATTCAGTTGTTAATCAGACTTGCAGTCACACTTAATTAGCACCAGAGTCTGTAGTACCATTTCACAGTTCCTACTTGCTTTGATCTTAATCATGCTTTATCAGGCTGTCTTAGTGTCTATGGCAACTAAATGACACACATTTGCAGCTGACTTGCAGTTAGTGTTTGTCAGTGACTATGCTACCAGCACATTAAGGATATCATTGACACACATTCCTCTGTGACTAGCTATCATTTACATCTAGTTTAGAGTTAGCAGGCTGAAGTTAATTAATGGCAGCATAGCACACTAAACAGAGTTACAGTTCTCATTAACTTTCCTCTGTGGCTATCCCAACATTTAAACTGAGTTGTTATTAACCTTAGAAAGTGGGTAAATGAAAACTTCGATTCCTGATTGGCTGAAACAGCCTGGCACCGAGCTGTTATTTCTTAATACGCCTGCTGAAAAACAAGTGCCAATTGAGGTGCCCTTATTATATGCCATTCTTGGGCACTCGATTTCCAAACTTGCCAGTCACCATTTTTTTTGTCTTGCTTAGCAGATTCGTCAGTTGGCACTGCTGAGTACCCCTAATAAATCCTCCCACACAGCTTTCTAAACTTGGCCCTCACTTCTATTCAAAACCTAACAGTAACTCGCTTTCTTGTTGGCCACAGGTGTGAAAAATTCATTTTTGTTTCAAACTTACATTTTTTTCTTGGCTACCAGCTCGCCTGACTTCATTCGGTATGTAACTCCCGAGCCCCAATATTTTTCCTGCACCTGTCCTGCTCACGACAAATCTGCTGACTGTGTCACAGTAAAAATCTAAAATTAAAAGCAAAGCAAAAAAAGAAAACATAATCCACTAATCCACTTTTGTTTCTCATGGGAGACACAATTTCTCTCCCACCACTTCTTCAACTGGGTGGGGGGCGGCACAAGCGGGCGAGCACGGAGGTAACCATGACAACCACCTTAAAAGCTTAAACTACAGACACTGCACAAGGACAAGGGTCCCCACAGTAACAAGAACACAAAAAAGTCATGCAAATAGAAGCAGAGGAACTATTTTATTATACATTAAATCATTAACATTAAATCAAATGTTTAAGAATTTAAACATCTAAACATAAAATTATTATTTTATTAAAACATTAAATACATTGGCCCATTTTCTAAGTGTAATAATACCCTCCAGGGTGGGCATTATGGGATATAACAGACCTTCCAGGGGCTATAAGGCCCTCCGCCTGCGGCGTCGGGTCTCATTACACCCCTGGGCAGTCCGTTATATCCCAATAATGCCCACCCTGTCAGGTATTATTACTGACTTAGCAGCAAACCAGGCAGCCATGGAGAAATACAAGAGAACCACACTGACACTCATACAGAAAAATCCAGATCATCATGTGCCTTACTGTTCCTGGGAGTAAACATTCCGATGTTACAAAAGAGTTCAACATAAGTGTGCAGTATTTGCCATTTCTAAAATTCTCTCTAACAGAGAGAAACTTTATGCTGATTATCAGTGTGGTTTTAACAGAAATTAAATGCAAATATGCCAACAAAGATAAAGTTGTAGAAATTACCTAGCTCAGCTTGTTCAGTGCCTACTGCAATTCCGATGCCCCCATCAGTGGTCCACTGCTGCTTACAAAAGCCCAAGCAACTGGCAGATGGGCTTGGTGTACAGTTTACAGCGACACAAGGCTGGCTCTGTTGCTGGAAAGAGTGACACAACATCCATTTCAGATGATGCCATGGGGAAAAACAAGACACAGACTCTACTAGTGCTGGCAACTGGTCTGAAACTTTGCCCCTGCTTTCAAAGTTCACACCTGACCTTTTTTACAATGCTGATGAGACTGGGATTTATTTCAGAGCAATTCCAGATGGTGCGCTTGCTTTTCAAAGTTATCCTGCATTGGGGGAAAGCTAAAGAAAGGTTCTCAGCACTTGTTTGTTCAAACACTATCTGAACTGATAAAATGCAACTCCTAGTCATAGGAAAATCCAAGATGCCTCGGTGCTTCCGAGGCATCAGTATGGAATTACTGCTAATAGACTATCATGCCAGCAGCAATTCATGGATGACTGGCATGATCTTTACTGAATGGGCCACAAAGTGGAATGTTAAACTGTGCAGAAGATGGAAAGATATTTTCCTAATTCTAGACAACTGTAAGTCGATCCATTGCTGTCTCTGAGCCACATAAAGCTTGTGTTCTCCACCCTAATACGACATCCCTCATCCAGCCCATGGATCAGGAGGTCAGAAGAAACCTAAAGCAGCTGTATCAAAAAAATTGTGGAGAAATTGCTCATCACCATTGATTCTGGCAGAGTGGCTAAAACAAGTGAGCTCACCAAAGAGATAAACGTATTGGATGCACTAACGATGCTTGACGCTGCGTAACAAGTTACAGCAGAGACAATCACACACTGTTTCAAGAAGGCTGGTTTCAGTGTGGCAGCAGACCCTGAAACTAATGATGCCACAAGCTGTAGCAGTCAAACCCTCCCCAAGGTTATTGCTCCAATTGGTGTGATGACATGTGAAGAATTCGAGGAGTATGTTGCCATAGATGATGGACTCGAATCTTCTGTTGTGATTACAGAGAATGACATCTGCTGGGCCATTAAGAAGCTTGAGGAAAGCAGTAAAGAAGACAAAACACAGGCGGTCAAACCACTCTCTGCCCAGGAGGTAAACTGTATGGACAGAGTAAGACTGTATGTCCTAAGTAAGAACAGTGAGCTGACTGCATTCCATCCATTTGACTCATTTCTTGATGAACTATCCCTTGCTAGTCACAAGCAGCAAAAGATTACCAACTACTTTAGGGGTAATTATGTTTTAAATGTACAGTACAGTACTGTTACATAGAAACATAGAACTTGACGGCAAATAAGGACTGCAAGGCCCATCCAGTCTGCCCATTTCTTTTTCTACCATATGAATGTGCCATCGGCCTTTTCTCTCTCAATATCCTATCTATTCATACTCATCTGTATTGCTCCCTTATGCCTATCCCATGCCTGTTTGAAGTCCTGCACTGTATTCATATCTATCATTTCCTGAGGTAGACCATTCCACGTATCCACCACCCTTTCTGTGAAAAATAACTTCCTCACATTACCCCTTAATCGGCCTCTCTCTAATCTCATGCTGTGTCCTCTTGCCCTGCTATTTTTTCTTATACTGAAACATGTTAGACTCTTTCACCTTGTTAAAGCCCTTAAGGTGTTTGAAATTTTCAATCATATCACCTCTCTCCCTCCTTTGCTCTAGGGTATACATCTTGAACTCCATTAATCTGTCCTCATATGTTTTCTGATGCAGTCCCTGCACCATTTTGGTTGCCCTTCTCTGGACTGCCTCAATTTGGTTAATGTCCTTGTGAAGGTGTGGCCTCCAGTACTGCACGCAGTACTCCAGATGGGGCCTAACCAGTGTCTTGTAAAGAGGGATTATTACTTTCCTCTTCTGACTTGTGATACCCTTACTAATACACCCCAACATCCCCCCTAGCCTTACCTACTGCTTTAGTGATCTGCTTAGATGATTTCAGGTCATCAGTGATGATGATGCCCAAGTCTCTTTCTTCCCTTGTGACTGCCAGCAACTCCCCTCCCAGCCTGTAGGTGGCTTCAGGGTTTCTCTTCCCTATGTGCATGATCTTGCACTTCTTTGCATTAAACCCCAGTTGCCACTCTTCTGACAATTTTGCTAGTTTATCCAGATCTCTTCTCATTCTGCCCACCACATCTAGATCATCTACTCTGTTGCAGATCTTGGTGTCATCTGCAAACAGACAAATCTTACCCTCCAGTCCATCTGCAATGTCGCTGATGAAGATATTGAAGAGACTGCCCCAGACAATCCTGAGGTACCTCTCTTGTGACCTGCATCTCTTCTGACTGTATACCGTTTACCACCACTATCTGTTTTCTGCCTGTCAACCAGTTTGCCACTCAGTTGACCAACTTCTGACCCACCAGAGCCTACCCAGCTTATTAATCAATCTTATATCACTGTAGTATGGCTACCAGGCTGTGCTGTGGTGCTCTTAGTGAATCTGTACATTATTTTGCTATTTTGTTGTATTTTATTTTTATTGATTTTATTTACGTTTTATTTTGGTTTTGGAGTGGTCTGGTGCATCTACTGCAGCCAGAGGCATGTAATGCGAACATTGTATAGTCTCTATAATTTTTCATTCCACGCGCTGTTTGGGCTGCTGTGGTGCTCGTGGTGAGTTGAAGAATTTACTGTTGCAGTGGCTGGTGTCCCTTGCTCCATGAACAAGAAGGGATTTTGCAGGATTGTACTGGAGGAGGAGTAGAGAAAGAAGCTGATGGTATGGAGAACATAAGAGAGGAGCAGGACTCTTTGTCAGGAAGAAAGCGCAAGGTGACTTAGTGAGGAAATACTTCGGATGGTAGACAGTGATTGAAGGGGGCCAACTCCATTGTGTGTTTCATGTGGGATTTGTCATCTCGTGGGGGAGTTGGAGTATTTACATAGCCAGGGAGCTGGCTGGGGTACTGCATTCTCCTTGACTCGCGGGTTTGGCTGTAGGGCAGCCTTGCTCGGGTTTCTTGTTGCACTATTTCCCACAGTGTTGCACTCAATTTGAAGTTGATAGGCCCTAAGCTGCAGTTTAAAACTTGCTGGAAGGCCTTGACAGATGCTGGCACTGATCTGGATCTGGGTTTCCCTTTATATCTACATTGGAATTATTTTTTGACTTGTACTGGAGTTATATTTTTGATTTGCCTCCTATTTTATCCCTCTTTCAGTTTAGACTATGAGTGGTTTGGTTCTGGGTCACTTCTCAGATTTTATGGATGCTTCTTCCATGTTATAGACTCTGTGACTCTTGCACTTTATTGGTGAAGACTGCTGGAACTACTGCACCCGTCTCTGGATTTAAAACATTTTCACCTTTTGGACGCCTGGGTGGTGGAAGGACCTCAGCGTCCATATATTTATTTTATTTTTATTTCTTTTATTTTTTCTATGTTAAAAGTTTTGTGACTTTATTTCTGTGGACTGGAACTTTTATTTTGGCAGTGAGAGTGCCGAAATTATCATATCTGCCTGGTTGTGAGAGGACTGGGGGAAGGGCTAATCTTCACTAGACATATGTTATTTTGTTAATGTGTGATTGTTTATTTGGGTAGTGAGAGTGCCTAAACTCTACTTCTCCTCGACAGTGAGAGGACTGGGGGGAGGCAAGTTTTATTATTTTACTTTTTGTATGTTATACATGTGTGAGGGGGATTGCAGTGGCTCCAGTTTAAGTCGAGGAGTAACTTTGTTAGTTAGCAGGGGATAGGGTGGTGTTTTAAATTGTATTTTATCATATATAGGGTGGGTTATTTGAGTAATTGTGTTTTTTTTTTATTTTAGTTTGTTTTGTTATTGTGAATTTTGAGATTTTATTGTTTTGGTGTGGGGTTGGGTTTTAAATACGATTGGCTTTGTTTAGTGTATTTATAATCTGTTTTGTTTTTGAATGTGTTGGAGGCCAAACCCCGCAGTTGTGCACTACTCATCCTCTACCCTTCATACCCTCCCCCCTTTTTACACCCCTCCCCTCCAGTTTGAGATCTACCAGTGATGTAGAGTGCTGGGTATTATGCAGAAAGGCGGGGGGTCACGAACAGTGGAGGATGTATGAGGTGGGTCACTGAATGGGTGGTTAGATCCAGAAGGTGCCCTGGGGTGAAATGGAACCCAGATCATGGTTCACCATGTCTGGTGCCCATAACCAAGGGCACTACCAAAATAGTGAACACATGGCCTGGGTAGCCTTGAGGTTCGTCCAACTTTGGTTGTAAAGGTGCAAATGCCAGGTCCATTAAGAATAAGACCGCAATTATTGCAGATCTTGTTGGTATGGTGAACCTGGCATGCATAACTGAACCTGGCTGGATGAAACTTCTGGCTCCTTTGTGGTGTGGAGGCTGGACTCCAGCTGAGTTTTCGGTGATACACCATCCGAGATTGGATCGCGGCGGGGGGGGGGTGCGGTCTGTTTTAAGACTGAACTAAACCTCACGGGGGTATTAGTTGAGGAGGTTGAGTCCTTCGAGTGTACAGTAGTAGCAGGTGTAGGTTATCGAATTGCTCTCATCTACCGTCCACCCAGTGATGAGAAGCAATTCTTTCAGGAAGTGGTGGACTTCATCATCGACATGGCATTTGAGTCACCCAGATTGATGGTTGTGGGCAACTTCAACACCTGGGTTGATGATGAACTCTCGCAATTTGGTCAACACTTCCACCAGTTAATGACATCTCTGAGCTTACACAGGTGGTTTCCACTGCTACTCATAAGCATGGATACTCTTTGGACTTAATCTTCCTTCTAGGGATCGAAACATCTGACATGGGGGTGGAACCAGTTGGGTGGTCCGATCACTGCACCATGGGATTTAGTTTTAGGATCCCCCTAGGAGGCTTACCCCTGTTGAGATGGTTAGGTACCACCCTTTATGGGATACAGATGAGTATGAATAGATAGGCTATTGAGAGAGCAAAGGCCAATGGCACATTCATATGGTAGAAAAAGAAATGGGCAGACTGGATGGGCCTTGCAGTCCTTGACCTCTCGTCCCCCGTGTTGGCAAGCAATGATCCAGAGACCCTCGTGTCAACATGTAATACAGCTGTTGTGGGGGCTCTGGATTCCATTGCTCTAGTCCGCGTTTGCTCTCTCTCCCTTCACCCCAAGTCCCAGTGGTTTGATGGAACTTTGAGGGAGATGTGGAGACAGGGGCAAAGGTTAGAGCCTTGCTGGCGAAAGTCCGCCCTCGATGCCAACTGCCTTAGATTGATGGACCATTATTCAGTCTATCAATCTGCAATCACCCATAAGAAGGCAGAATTCCTGTCCAGAGAGATTGCAGTTGCTCAGAATCGACCAGCTCAGCTATTTCAAACTGTGGACAGACTGTGCAACCCAGCCTGTCTGCATGTTCGGAAAGCTTTCTCGCAATTAGAGTGCAAGAAACTTGCTTGTTTCTTTGGAAATAAGGTGGCTGACATCAGGGTGGCACTGCAGCCAGCACACCCTCAGGGGGTTACATAGAAACATAGAAACATAGAAGTTGACGGCAGATAAGGACCGCAAGGCCCATCCAGTCTGCCCATTGAGAGAGCAAAGGCCAATGGCACATTCATATGGTAGAAAAAGAAATGGGCAGACTGGATGGGCCTTGCAGTCCTTGACCTCTCGTCCCCCGTGCTGGGTTGTTGTTGATCAATACAAGGTCTCTGTACCTCAGTTTTCTTGGAGTACCTTCAGTCGACTGGAGTTCATGAATGTCATGAGGATTATCCAGAGTGTGTGCCCTACATGCTGTAGTTTGGACCCTGGACTGACCTCCCTAATTTTGGGTTGTAGTGAAATCATTGGCCCAGTCCTTGCATGGATGGTCTGGTGCTCCTTGGAACTTGGAGAATTCCCTAGCTCCCTGAAAGAGGTGGTGGTGACACCACTCTGAAGAAAGCTACCTTGGACCCAGATTGTCTTGCAAACCTCAGACCTATCTTAACCTCCCTTTGTTAGGAAGGTGATTGAGAGTAATGGTGGCACAACTGGAGGACCATTTGGCCATCCATGACATCCATTAACCCCTCAATCGGTTTTCATAGAGACATAGTACAGAGACAGTGCTGCTTGGGCACTCAATGATCTCCTGATGGCAAGAATCAGAATAGCCATTCCATCTTGGTTCTTCTGGATCTTTCTTCAGCTTTTGACACCGTGGACCACATGGTGTTGATAGGATGCCTGAGGCATATCTGTGGAATGTCAGGGACAGTCTTCAGATGGATACATTGTTTCTCTTGGGAAATTGCAAGAAGCTGTGTCTGGGTTTTTCTTTAGGCCCAACTGCTTTGTCATGTGGGGTGCCTCAGGGTTCCATGCTGTCACCCATGCTGTTATGACGGGTGTATATGCTAGCCCTCGGAGACATTGTAAGAAAATATGGACTGAGGTTTCACTGTTATGCAGATGATACCCAGCTCTACCTCTCTTTTGCACCCGACCAGGATGGAGCTCTCTGTCTTTAACAACTGTCTGAAAGAAATCCAGGTGTGGATGGATTCTAGATGGCTGACGTTGAACTTGGAAAAGACTAAGGTTCTGGTTGTGGACCCAGGTCACCAGATAGAGGAGTCAGGTGTTGGTGCGCACTCCAGAATTAATCTTGATGGCATCCCTCTACCGACCTCTGACAGAGTGCAGAACCTTGGGGTGGTTTTTGATGACAGACTGACCCTGCATTCGCAGAAGTCAGCTGTCATCAAGACTTCCTTTTAGCATCTTAGGAATATTGCCAGGGTTAGACATTTAGTTCCATCTGATGACCTTCCAATCTTAGTCCATGCCTTTGTGTCCTCGCGCTTGGATTACTGCAACTCCCTATACCTAGGGCTTCGAGGTTGAAATCCATCACCTGCAGCTGGTGCAGAATGCAGTGGCCCAACTTTGTGACAGGTTCTTGTTGGTTCTGCCATATTAAGCTGGGTGTTACGTATGAACTGCACTGGCTGCCAATATGGTGGCGGATCACCTTTAAAGTCGGATTACTGACTTTTAAAATTCTCCATGGACAGAGACGACGGATTATCTGAAAGAGCTCCTGGTTCCTTACTGCCTGGACAATCACTCTACTCTGCTGATGAGGGGTTGTTAGAATTTCAAGGGTGAATTTGAAATCTTCTGGTTCAAGAACTTTTGCTTTGCAACTCCACCCTTTAGATTCTCTACCCTGTTGGTTACAGGAGTGCATAGCTGTGGAGGAATTTAAGAAAGGCTTAAAAATCTTTCTGTGGCAAAAAGCATTTTTGGATAACTGAAGTTTTTATTTGATTGTTGATGATTTGTGGTTATACTGTTAGTTATTGGATTCTATATAAACTGTTTTTAGAATGTTAAATGCCTTGGAATTGGAAAGGCACCTTATAAAAAAAAAATATTATTATTATTCTTTGTGGAACAATATTGAAAGTTTTGCTGAAGTCAAGGTAGGTGACATCAACTGCACCCCCTTGGTCCACCACTCTGGTTACCAGTCAAAGAAATCTATAAGTTAGTTTGACAGGACCTTCCTTTGTAAACCCATGCTGTCTTGGATGCTGTGCTTCTATGGATTCCAGCTGTTGCACTATCCTTTCCTGGAGTGACTCCATAATCCTGCCCACTACTGAAGTAAGACTGACTGGTCTGTAGTTCTGCCTCCTCCCTGCTACCAGTCTTGTGAAGCGGGATCACATGAGCCCTTCTCCAGTCTTCTGGAACCTCTCCTGTGCTCAGAGACTCACTAAACAGTTCTGATAATGGCTCTGCTAGTTCCACCCTTAGCTCCTTTAGTACCCTGGGATGTATGCCATTGGGTCCCATTGCCTTGTCCACCCTGAGCTTATCGAGCTCTTGGGGCCCTTTCTTTTGTGAAGGGACTAGTGCATACCTCCCTCCCCCCCTGTGTCCATGGTGCTGAGCTGTGGGCCCTGCCCTACCTTCTCTTCAGTAAATACTGAGCAGAAGTATCTATTTAGGATTGATGCTTTTACATGGTCCTCCTCCTAACATGCCCCCTTATCCCCTTTGATCTTAGCAATACCCCTCTGGATTTTCTCCTTTCACTAATGTATCTATAGAAAGTCTTGTCACCTTCTTTTACTGTTTGTGCTAGTGTTTCCTCAGTTTGGGATTTTTCCTGCCTTACTGCCTTCCCTGCTTCCCTTAGGGAAGTTTGGTATGCCTCCCTGTCTTCATCCTGCTGTGTTCTCTTATATTTCCTGAAGGCCAGCCTTTTGGCTCTGAACTTTTCTGCTACTGTTTTTGAGAACCAAAGTGGTTTCCTTCTTCTTTTGCACTTCCTTTTCTCTCTAACACAATGGGATGTTGCTTCACGTATTGCATCCTTAATGCTTGCCCACTTTGCCTAAAATCTCACCTGTATTTCTTTTTGCCAGGGCTAGCTTAACTCTGTTGGTCATCTTATCAAAGTCAGATCCTCTGAAGTCCCATACTTACGCCTTGGAATGGGATGATTTAGTTCTAGTGGCCAAATTCAACCATGCCATGTGATGGTCACTGGCCACCAGGTGACCTTCTACCTGGAGATCTGTGATCCTTTCCCTGTTAGTCAGTACTAGATCTAGGATAACCCTGTCTCTTGTGGGTTGTTGTACCAGTTGTTTGAGGCCCTTCCCCTGCATGGAATCCACCATGTGTCTAGTTCTGGCAGATGTTCCTGCTGGTATTGACCAATCTGTATCTGGCATGTTGAAGTCTTCCATTATCAGAACCTTCCCTTTAGCTGTCATGTTTTGTATATCTTCTAACAGTAATGTCTATGTCCTCCCCTGGTCTAGAGGTCTGTACACAACCCCAGTTCATATGGCTGTCCCATTTCCTGTTTCCAGGGTGACCCACAGTTCTTCTGGCTCCTTATGTGTATTCTGAATTTCTGTAGCTTTGATATTTTCATTGACATAAAGAGCCACTCCACTCCCCTTTTTGCACCTCAGTCTCTTCTGAACAGTACATAGCCAGGTACTGAAGTCTCCCAAGTGTGGTTACTGGTAAACCATGTCTCGCTAATGCTTACTATGTCCAGTTTAGCCTCTGTCATTATTGCCTGCAGGTCTAGGATCTTGTTTCCCAGACTGTGAGCATTTGTATACATGATTTTCCATTGGTCAGATTTCGGTGAGTTAGTTGTTGGGCGAGGTCTGGCATTTCCCTTGTGCATCGTATGGGGAGCAGACCTTTTTCCTTACCTGATGATGCAAATGAACTGCAAACATGCTGAACTCCTGTTTAACCACTAGCTGAGGGGGGAGGGGTGTTCTTCCCATTCGACGTATGGAGTTGCACCTCTCCCATTTGCTAGTTTAAATATGCTTGCAAAGGCGTCAAACATCTGCCCTAGTTGACTGACTCTCTCCTTAGTCAGATGCAGTCCATCAATTTAAATAACTTTCACTCCCAAAAGTGTTGCCAGTTATCTACAAATGTGTGTCTTTTTCCTGGCACCAGCCCTTAAGCCACATGTTAGCTTCTACCTCCACTTCTCCGATCTTCTGCCCATCTGCCCCTCTCTCCCAGACTGGCAGGATCTCAGAGAAGGAGATGCCAGATGAAATGGATGACAGTTTGTTACCCAGCCTGGTCAGGTGTTCCTTGGTCTCCACAACTGACCAGCTGGCAAGATCATTAGTCCCTATGTGTACCAGGATGTCAATGTTTTCTCCTGCTTCCTGAACAATTTTAGCAATGCAGTCAGTGTCTCTCCATGCAGATGTACCTGGGAGACATCTGACCATTACCCTAGGTTGAGATAGGTATCAACTCCTGAATCATGGAGTCTCCTATGATAAGAAGTTTTTGGATTTCCTTTTGCTTTTTTGTTTTGGTTCCTGTTTTGGGTTCTGTTCTTCAGTCACTGCAGTCACTTACACATTGAGTGCCAAAGTTTTAAATGTACCTGTTTTTAACCAATTTGTTCAGTATTTATTAAAATTTTGCACCAAGTTAAGTATTTTTTTACCAGAACTTCAAGCTTTTTTTATACAGTGGGGGTGGGCGCCACCTAGTGGTCATATGTATAATGGATTTTAATGCAAGCCCACTTTTAGTAACAGCCCACTTATAAGAACATTTTCTCTTGGCAAATAGGATGTTCTTATAAGTGGGCTCCAGTGTACATAGAAGTGCAGTTACAGTGTAGTTATACAGTAATTACAGTGTAGTTAGTGACACTTAAAATTATCCTTCAGAAATCATTCCCCCATGAAGTTTGCTGCATTATAGTGTAGTGATTAAAAGCACTGACCTGCACACCTGGAGAACTGGGTTCCAGTCCCAGAGCCACCACTTGTATACTGTGCAACCAAAAAAAAAAAGAACTAAAAATAAACATGAAATCTAACAATGCAATACATAAAAATCATTAATTTACATAATTACTTATTGACTTTTAACAGTGCTGTAGTTACTAAGGAACATGCTGCTTCTGTGGCATTGTCTTCACAGTTAATGCCTAACTAACATGTATGTACAGAGTAAGTACGCAGAAACAGACACTTAAAATAAAGTGTAAGAAGAAGGTTGCAACAGTGCTGTAGGTACTGTGGAACGTATTGCTTCTGTGGTATTGTTTGCACAGTTAATGACTAACTAACATGTATTTGCCAAGTAAGTACGCAGAAACTGACTCTTAAAACAAAGCATGCAAAGAAGGGTGTAACTACTATACATTTACACTAAATGTCAATACTTTAGTCCTGATGTATGCTTTCCTTTAGAAATCATTCTCTCATGCACTTACTGCTTAATGAACATGCAATCTAATATTCTTAATTGCTATACATCTACATTGTTTACTTACTTAATAAAATCATTTACATAATTACTTTTTGGCTTGTAACAGTGCTGTAGTTACTAGGAAATGTGATGCTTCTGTGGCATTGAACCACACCTCTTCTACACCCACATTCCTGGCCTGCTATGGCCCAGGTGGGTGGCTGTAGATGGGGCATGGCTACATACCATGCTTTACCACTGATCTGCTGTGTGGAGTGGTGGCAGGTGGCAAAGGATACACAGGTAGAGACCCTTCCTGGTGTGTAGTTAAACAACTTGCATGAAGTGGTAGTTACACATGCAGCCACAGCCATCTCTTTTTGGAACACATTGATTTATGCTGGAAGTGTAACTTCACATGTGACAGCTGTTGCAAAGTGCAACATGTATAGTTACATTTGCCAGACAGAATTGATTTGAGGCAGAAAGGATGCAACAGTAATTGCAATAACTACCAGTTCATGCAAGTTGTAAAACTACATCAAACTGCAAATGTGAAACTGGTTAACTACTACATTAGAAGTTACATGTAACTACACAAGTAGTTACATAGTAGTTACATTGTAGTTATACAGTAGTTTCAGTGTTGTTAAGGATACTTTAAATAAACTGTTACCAAAAGGTGTTAACTGATGTGATCATTCAGTTCATGCACATTAGATTTTTTATGAAATCTTTGCATGAACAAGAAAGACAACATTTGCCCAGTGTGGGGGATGGGAAAGTATGTGGGCTAAGTGCTAAGGTGCTATGCAGCCATTTGTATGCCCATTATGGGCCCATTTGCATAGGCTGCACTGGAGAATAGCATGACCCTCCCAGCCCCTGCCTGAAAGGCAGCTCCAGTCCCTGTGGCAAGCTTAACCATCCATCTCCCACCTGCACAATGTCCAACATGTCAAACAGTTTTTCCTGGTGGCTAGTAGTCCCCCACTCACACTCATGCCTGACATGACAAATAGTATTTCCTGGTGGCTAGCAGTCCCACTCCCCACCTGATGCCCAGCCCAACAATCTAGGTAACTATCCCTGGTAGCTAGACATGCCCCTCACACTGACACCCATTGCATTATGTGTTGAAACATAAAAACAAGACTGTGTGCACACTGGCTATAGCGGTGGTACAAAAGTGGAGCTGCCAGCTGAAAAGAAATGAACAATCCAAAGTAAAGCACGGCACTCAGGCAGCATTTCAAAATATGAAGTACTATTTATTAGTTAGCAGAAACATCCATGAAAAGAATCAGTATCCCTAGCACCTCAACCCTTCAGCAGGTCTTCAAACGGGGGCATGTCTATAATTCAAACAAACCTTATGAGTATTTATACATAGGTGCTACTTGAAGTGATACATACATTTTAAACAGTGCATACAAACAGTGCAAAAAAGTGCTAACCTTATAAAATAAGAAATGTAAAAGTAATTGTTTCATGCCTGCAATAAATCATCAGTTGGACAATAATCTTTCATTTTATAACACTATGTAGTTAATTAATGGGTCCTCATTTTTCAACATGTCAGATATTGCATTCCTGGAAGCTAGATTGCTGAAAATACAAAATATTTATAAACAAATGTATTGGTTCTCTCAACAAAACACCTAGTGGTGTATAATTTATTTTAACTTGAACTAAAGCAAATAAAGATGGATGTAATTATTTAGGGGAAGGGGGAGGAGGTGAGTAAAAGGAGCAAGGGAAACAGTTAAAGCATAGAACAAAAAACCTTAGATTAAAAAGACTCATTACTTAGGTTCTCAGATCAAAAGATCAAATGTGAAATAAAAGAACAAAAGAAGTTCTACATCTTACAACTGAAGCGTTTATTTAGAAAAATGAGCCTAAAAGATGCATTAAATTGATTAAAAGGATAGGACAGGAAGGAAGTAAGGACGATTGGGTGGAGGAGGGAAGGAAGGAAAGCCATTTACAAGATCAATAATAATGGAAGATGGAAAGATTGATACATTCCATAATGTTTTTATTCAATCATTTTGAATCCACAGTACTGTATTATAACATTAAATTATCTTTTAAAAATGTTTTGATTAATAGAATAGATGAATAGCCTTTCCCAGATCCAAAAGAAGTATTTGACCTAAATCTGTGCTAACTGCTCTGTGGACATACTCCTCAGTTGCTCACACCTAGCAGTGTCAGATTATATGGGTTAGGTGGTATTCCTATTGAGAGAGAAAAAGAAAGAGATATGAAGTTAAGAGAACAGTTTCATTGCATATCATATTTACAAGTATGGTGTGAAATCAACATCTTCATTTAATCCTAATGGCACTACTGTATTTAGTTTCAAAATCCACTTAGTTTCTTTTTGTGCCAAAGTACTGGCTGTATTTGCTCCTCTAGGATGTCTTTCAATGTCACCTAATATTGAAAATGTAAAGCAGTCAGGTTTTGCTTCATGACCCTATAAGAAATGTAAACCCAATGGAATGTAAATATTCCCATTTATAATAGCTCTAACATGTTCTTGGATTCTCTGTTTGGCAGGGTGTGTGGTTATACCAATACAGAATACTGGACAATCAAATCAACAAATACAGATTACAAAGGGGGTAGTGCAAGTAATAAATTGTCTAATGTCATATGTTACACCATCCTTCTTAAATGTATTACCTGTTTGAACATATTTACGGACATTGCAATGTCCACATCTGTATAGTCCTACAGGTCTCTGCACAAACCAAGTTTGTTCATTTGATTTTGAAAATGTAGAAGTAAAGTGACTTTTAGTCACACTATCACCAATATTTTTACCTTTTGAAAAGGTGACCCTTGGTTTTTCTGAGATGTGTTTCTTTAAAACAGAATCAGTTTATAACAGAGGCCAAAATAATTTGTGGACCAGGCCTCCCACACATCCTGCCAATGGACTGAATTCAGTAACAAAAGTATCTAAATCCTTTTTCTCTTCTTCCTTTGTATTTTCAAAATTTGTATTTTTAAATCTATCTTTTTGGGGAATTAGCAGCTCTCCTCTATTCATATTTTTCTCTTTTATATATGCATTGTTTGACACTTCTGATTTGTAAGCCCTGTCTTTAAGCTTATTGTTTAGAAGTGTTGTTTGTACTGCAGATTCATTTTCATCTGAGCAATTTCTTTCAATGTGAATCAACTCACCATAGGGAATTGAGGAGATAAGCTTATGGAGGTGGGCACTGTCTGCATGTAGGATGGTGTTACCTACAGTTGCCTTTCTATGGCTTTTAGAACTGATCACATCACCATGTGTACCCATTAGCTCTAAATCCCAAAATGAAATATTATGTTTGCCAGATTTGTGTGTAAATGTGAGACCCATATCAGTATTATTAAGGTATAACATAAATTCCGGAATAAGATTTTCTATCTTTTTTTCAAATTACAATGATATCATTAATAAAGTGCAGCCATAGAATTAAGTGGTCTTGATGCTGATTTTGTCTGACATCTTTGATGTATTTTCTTCAAAATACCCATAAAATAGGTTGGCTATATGATGGGGCAAATGCCACCCCATCGCTGTTCCACATGTTTGAAAAATATACTGATTATTAAATGTAAAATAATTATGTGTCAGAACAAAATTCAGTGCCCACCCTAAAACATATGATGAAATGACATCATCCCCTGCACAAAAATAATCAGTTGCTTTAATACCTAAGTCATGCCTGATCAAGGTATACATAAGGGATATACAATGGAGAATTGTCAGATAAATGATTTATCTACACACGTTCTCTTTGTCCTTGGGTAACCTCATGAGTGGTGTATGCCACAAGTGAGGCATCTGAGGTCAGACAGCACAAGTGTAAATAAATCATTTATCAGATCACTCACCATTGTATATTTCATTTATGCAATATGGATGCTTTCTGTCAGTGCAGGGGCATTTGCTTTTGATTGCTTATCTTTTTGCATGTATTTGTCAAAAAGTGAAAAAATTGCATTTTCTGCTCTTTTTGCTAATGATAAAAAAATCTATAAGGTATCTATAAATAAAACACCACTCATGGCGTAGATAATTTTGTGCTGAAATCTTTCATGCTCACAGAACTATGCTATATTTTTTTGTTTTAAAGTTATTCTCATTTGAAAATGGGTAGTACTGCTCCTGAGGCGAACAGTCTAAATGAGTTCCAGAGTGATTGTGACATAGCTGCTATATGGATAAATTAAGCAAAGCCACGAGGGTGTGGGTTATCGAGTTACCATGCTGGCACGTTTGACCACGAGGTGCAGCCGAGTGGATAAATCCGTCAGCCGTGGTAAATCCCCTGATAACCCACATACCCGAGTGGCTTATTGTGATTATACCATGTCCTTGTTTTTAAAGAATTTAAGATTAATGTGATTTTACTTGACAATATGTTTTTAATTGATTTTCCTGTAATATCCTTCCCACGTGTTAAATAGTTCCCTGTTGCTAGGTAGAATATTTTAAGTAGATGGCAGTCCCGCCCCCAACCCAACCCCAGACCACTTTCCCCAGCTGTGGGCAAAAGTAAAGAAAAAGTGTTTACCATGTATGTTATCACACTGTTGTGTGTAACTGTGTCTCTCTCTCTCTCTCTTAGGTGCAAGCTTGATCTTGGTTTAATTCGGGAAGTAGCATGGTAACAAACAAGTAGGAAAATCTTTGCTGGTGTGTCTTGGTACAGGGGGACTACGATATTCCGTGGTTTTATTTGAGCAGTCCACAGGGTTATTTTCAGTTTTTCATAATAAAAAAGACAATGGTCTCTGTTCTGTTTTAATGGTAGTAGAGTGCAGTGCGAGTGTTCATGGGCTGTAGTGCATCTGCACGTTTACTTCTGGGTGTAGTTTTGTGGTAGGCGAGGACAGTAGTTTGAATTGGCATCATTTTTTTTTATTTCATTTTGGCAATAAATTTATGTTTCTGGGGTTTTATGCTGTTTTCTTCAGTTCCAGAATACTGGAGAGGATCGGAGGATAGAGGACGATAAGTGGCAACGGCAGGAGATTTAATGTACTGGACACTGATGTTTGTGCCCTCCTCTTGGTGCCCCATCTTTGGCAGTGTTGGGACAGGTGGGTGAAGATTTTGGGAATGGGATGAGAAATGAAATAGGGTAAGTTAAGAATTTACAGGGGAAGGGGCACACAATTTTGATTGGGCTGCACTGTTTAAAAAAATGCTGTTTCTATGTCTCATTTAGCAGGGTTTCAAGATGGCTGTTTGCTGCTGCCAACTTCAGGATTCGGATGGATTTTAGAGATAGGGCTGACTGGCACCTTTGCCGTGGGTATATCGTAGGATTTACCAAGGCAGAAAGGTGCCAGCGAGCAAATGACAGTACAGTATTTTGTTTTTATGTTTGTGTCCATGGTATAATTTTATTTATTCAATGGCTGTGAAGATAAATGGATTTATTCAACGTCTTCTGAGTCCATGCATATTGCACAAAACTGTTAACATCACTAGTAAGCCAGCAGTACTCAACATCCCAGATCTTTCCTTCATGTTTTTTGAGGAGGTCCATGCTATCTCTGAGCTATGAATTCAATTTCAACACCTCTGGACGTAAATAACTATTAATGAAAGTCCCTAGGTTACAAGTAAGTGAATCTATTCTGGACACGATAGGTCTGCCCAGAGGATCTAATTAATTTTTATGAGTTTTAGATAGTATGCAAAACATAGGCACAACTGGGTAACCCACCTTAATAAATTCAGATTCACTTTTACTTAACCAACCACAGCTGAGGCTCTAATCTATAAACTCACATAACTCTGTTTGAAATGTAATAGTAGGATCATTGGCAAGTCTTTTATAATTCATGCCATCATTTAACCGTTCCATGCATTTGTTAATGTACTAGTTTTTCTCCATGAGCACTATAGTACCTCCTTTGTCAGTTTTTTTTATAATGACACCTTTGAAATTCTCAATTACTAACAAGGCTTTAGTCTCATTTTCACCAAGATTACTGGTATATCTGATTTATCATTAAATATTCTAATAGTCTCTTCTAACAAACATTTTTCAAACACATTTATTGCTGAATTAGTCAACTGTGGACAAAAAACTGACTTGGGTTTAAATTTAACTGTTTCCCTTTGCTTATCTATACTTACAGGTAAAATGCCTGTTTCCTGTAACAGGGCAGTGATGTCAATATTATCAATGGCTGTCATGTCCCAAGTAGTACTGTCCCAATATTCAACTTCATGTGTTGATAGATCCAATAAATCAGCATCAGTTATGGGTGAAGCCTGTCCATTAGTTGTCTCCTGAAGGACTGGCTCTTTACTGCCTCCCATGGTGGCTTGCATTTGTTGTCATCCAAAGAAATACTTCAGCTTCAATTTTCTTATCAGCTTAAATATTTTCATTCTAGTTTTAAATAAGTTGGGGCATGGTTTGGGTACAAACATTAATCCTTTCAATAATATTGAGATTTGGTGTAACACACAGCTAAGGGGCCCTCTACACACAGGTGACAGTGGATACGCACTCCATCCCTGGCTGCTCACACCATACCAGCAGCCTGCGACCCCATCGTAGTAACGCTACAATGAGGCACATGCCACCACACGCAATATCATTGAGCGGGTGTTCGAAATGCTGAAAGCACATTTCCATTGCCTGGACATGTCTGGCGGTGCCCTACAGTACAGCTCCTAAAAGGCCTGTGGGCTATTCCTGGCCTGTTGCATCCCTGCACAACATGGCCAATGACTGTGGGATAGCTGTACAGGTTGAAGAGAGAGTGACAGCGATGGGGACGATGGGGCGCTAGTGAAGATGGTGATGGGCAGCCTGCCTTGGGCGACGGGACCCCAGACTAATCTGGCTGGTACAGCTGCACCGGGACACCATCACAGAGAAGCACTTCAGCCAAACCAGGTAAGTCATGGGGCCATGTGCAACCACCAGTGGCAAAGGCACAACCCACAAACATGCATGGACAAACACCAGGGGTGCATGCTGTCAAGGGAAGTGGCCGAGCATGGAACTGCACACACCACCAGGGATGGGCGAGGTCTAACATGGCATGCGGTCATACACACACACACACACACACACACCTCACAAGACATGCACAAAGGGTAGGGGGCACACCGACCCAGACCGCCACCCCTAGCCACACACACGTCCATAGACCACCACTCAAACTGCCTGTCCTTGTGTGTGTGTCAGATGCTGAGCACCATTGCACATTGGTGTACAGCGCAATGCAGGCATCATCATGCAGATGCAACTGTGGATGGCAGCGGAGGTGTGCAGATGGACTATGTGTCGCGTACGGGGCGGGTACCCACCGTGCAATGCCCACTGAATGACACAATGCACACAGGGCAGCACCAGACAGTAGCCAAGTTGGGAGACAGGTCAGTCACATGCCACAGTGCCCCGGCTGCCACGGATGCATGGGCGGCCCTGCTGAGACCTGCCAGCACTGACAGGCTGACCACTGGCCTCATGGGGTGGCACTGATGGTCCCCCAGGGGTTCCACTGCGTGAACATGACGGTGCTCATGCGAGGGTCTGCAGCACACCAAACATGCCTCATGGGCGTGCTCAGGATGCCCACAGCTGAACCCGGTGTCGACAAGGAGGTTGTCGCACGATACTGGGAATGGGGTGGACAGTGCACTGCGTGGTGTCTGCAACGCATGGGCACATGACTGTGTGCCCATTGTGGCCATGACAGCAGTGAATGCCTGTGTCTGCCTGTCAATGGCAGCAGTCACATCATCCCGCAACCGGTCCATCCCTGCCAGGATCAGAGCGGTGTCTCTGCTGCGACACTCCTCTGCCCGCTCCAGAGCCGCACGCAGTGCATCCACCGATGTCGCAAGTCGCATCTGCTGGTGGACTGATTGCATTATGCGGGTGTGCTCATCCAAGAGGTCATCTGCCTCCTCAGCATCCTGTCCCTCAGGGTGTGCCTGGCCCTGATGCCCAGCACCCTTGAGGGTGGGCGCTGCACACCAGGACCAGGTCTGGGCATGTCCACAGGCAGTGCACAGATGCCACCCCTTGACCCTGTACCCCCAAGCCCATTGGCTGACTGCTGATGCTGTCCCTCCGGCTGCCACCCACCAGGGCTCACTGGTGCTGCCTCAGTGGCCGCAACAGTCCCACTGTCCTGTACACACACACCAGTGCTGCCCCACTGGTGGTGAGAAGCCAGAGCTGGGACTGTGATGACATGAAGGCCCCGCAGCACCACCCACAGCCATGGCCACAATGTTACCTGCTGTGTGGCCATCCTGTGGCACACATGTGTCACTGCCCATGCTGTTAGTGATATCATCATCAGTGATGGACCCGGCACCAGGCCGAGTCACAGCATGCTGCCATCCCTGGACGCTGGCACGTTGGGACACGGGAAGGGCCTCCTATGCACCTGTTCCAACAACATCAGTCTGGACAGCCAGGCAGGCCCACTGTTGCACTGAACCACATATACCTGTGGAGGTGGAAGGGCCCTCCTCCATCTCCATCTGACTGTCCTCAGTGGACAGGCCCACCACCGCTGACCCATGCAGATGCTCAGGATCTGTAAGGGAAAACAAAGTCATGTTACTGCATGTTACCTACCCTGCTTCCCCCCAATAGACAGACCATGACCTACCATGCAGTGACGGGCTACCACCCATCTGGAAGCCACCACCCAGAACACCCTCAATGGCACTACACTGCATGCTTCCAGCAGCCCTCTCCTCCTGTGGGGTCAGGTGTACCACCTCTGGCTGTCCCCCACCTGTAGCAGCTCATGCTGCCCTGATGGCAGCCACCTTCTCCTTTATCCTCCTCGTGTCTGTGCCCATCTTCTTCTTGCACTCCTGCACGGAGTGCTGGTGGCTGCCATGCAGGTTCACTGCACGTGCCACCTCCTCCCATGCAGCATCACAGGCCTGTGGTGTTCCCTGCCATCCACTGAGAAGTGGCTCCTGAGCCAGGTAGCCATCAAACAGGGCATCAGTCTTGGCCTTGGTGAAATTAGGCCTCCTCCTCCTCCCACCACTGTGTTCCTCCTCTTCCACAACTCGCTCCGTCATTATTTAGCCTGTAAGAATGAAGGTTGTTACCTGTGACTGTGCAGTCCCATGCATGTCCCAAAATCCACAGTCCACACTCCCAAACAGCATGCAACTCACCAATAGACTGCAGTAACCGACTATGGCCACTGCAGCCCAATGTCGCACTTTTATAGCGCAACCCATGCAAATGAGGTGAGGCGCAACTTTAAGTGGATGCAAATTGCAGTGCTGCACCTTTGAATGACTGATTAGCTGATTTGCATATGGCGACTGAATATCGGCGCTGTTGCGCTTGCACCATGTGTGTTGAGCACGTGCTGAGCCAAGGGTGCAGTTCTGTGACATCGCTGTACACACCTCACTGCGCATGTCCGGGTTGCTGGCACGAGGTGTCTGCCATGCTGCTGATGTGCTGTGTCGGGAAGCAATGCAGGGCATGGCCACCATTGTTAGTCAGTGGCGCTACAGCCATGTTCACCAATATGGTGCTGTGGCACTGGGCCATCATTGGCACACTGGGGCAATAGCGCGGTAGGCTGCTACTAGAGGTAGCACACAGGCATCCAATCATGCTACACACATTGGGTTCCAATGGCACTGTGCCTGTCCGTCCGCCAGAGACCCTTGACCCTGTGCCCGACCTTTGCCCCCTAGGCGCCATGCTTCAGGCATGGGTGCACCACTATCGCGCTGTTCAGTGACAGCGTGATAGGGAATAGCAGCACTGTACAGCACAGCATCTGTACATGGTGGAACCACACTGCAGAGCACCATTTTGAGCCAACTGAACAAGTGGAATGGCGCAGAGGAGGGCTGCACAGTGGACCCAAGTTGAACTGGTCAACCTGGTGGCCATTGTAGAGTCACTTTATGGCCCACTGTTTGGGGAGGCACCCCTGAACAGGTCCAGGAGCCAGGTATGGGAGGAGGTGGCCAATCACCTGGAAGAGGCCACAGGAAGGGGGCGGAGCAGTGCCACCACAGGCATGGTGACCTGTGGAGGAGGGAACCGGACCTGCTTGCCCACCTGCGGGGATGTGCCAGGAGGGGCACGGTGCCACGGCCAGGTAGGTGTTACATCCACACACCTTTATCTTCCATATGGGTAACATGGTTGTATGTGTCCGGGACATGGGGGAGGGACTGTCCAGTGTTGGCTGTGGTGGTGTTATCAGGGTGTGGGGTGGGTGGTTCTGGCTGGGTGGGAGTTCACACACATGGGGGCAGGGGACTTTGCTGCAGGATTGTACTGATGTTCCTCTCTCAATGTTTGTACCACAGGGCTGGAGGAGAGGCTTCTAGCCGGGAGATGCAGCACCAGCAGGAAGACAGGGATGCTAGGAGGGGCGATGGTCAACAGCATCCGAGGGACCGGCCTGATGATGGTGAGTGCCATACCTCCATGATTACTATTGCATGCTGTGTAACAGGGTGGGCAGCGGGGCATGGCCACCATCCATTGACACCACTGCCATGCACGCAACTTGTTATAGTCAGCACTGTCCAGTGGCACTGCATGTCTGGGAGTGCATCGATGGTGGTCCATGCGTGCACTGGGTACATGGCTGTGCCACTGCCTTCGCACCACATAGCCATGTCACTAAACAGCCATGGTGGTGCTGTGCATGACATGGCCGGTGGGTGTGTGCAGCATTCTGCATGGCTGTATGCACCTGGGTGGGCAGGTCTTGTGGACGTGATCACTGTGGGTGGTCACACACCATCACAGAGGCATGTCCCACAGCCGTATGCCATGCACAGTGGGTGGGCTGTATGGGGCTGTGCATTCACACCTATTGACTGTGATCCCTTGTCCTAGGTGTCCACCAGCTGCAGGAGATTAGGAAGGCATTGTGGGAGATCCTCAATGTGGGCAGGGCTTCTTTGGAGATCCTACAACAGATTGACCAGCTTGGGGTCCGAAGAGGCACGGAGGCAGAGCAGCGGAGGGGGCAGGGCTCCATTGATCATCCCTCTGCCTGATATCCTTACCCCTGGACCCACCCTCACACCCCTCCTTTCCTGTCCAGTTTGTTCACCCCCTGCCCTTACCCACCCCCCACCTTGTTTGTGGCCCTCCCCACAACTTTGTACATAGTTTTGTAAATAGTTCCTTTTGATATGTTTTTTGAATACAGATCTTTTGATATGAATACTGTGGTGGTCTCTGATTTGCAGCGGGCTATAGGTGCTCAGCTGCAGTGGTGTGCATGGCGTCAGGGGTGGTGCAGTCATGGGTATGTGTGTGTGTCCATGGGGAGGTGACTATGGTGTGGGAGTAGCTATCAGTCAGTGTCTGTGGTGTGTGTGTTGTGCCCTGTGCACTGGATGACTGTGTGCAGTGGTCCATGGTGCATGCTCTGTGTCCATGGTGCCCCTGTCAGCCCGTCCATGGCCTGTGCAGCTGACACCCTTGCATGTCTGTGACCTGCATGGTCTGCTTGCATGTCAGTGGTGGCTGTCCATGCAGGGCAGCCACTGTACCCATCACAATGCTGGGTTGCCTTCTGTCACTGGTGTGGTGCATGTCTGCCTCGGGTGACACTGTGGCCTCCACAGTTGTTGTCCAACCTCCATGCTGTGGCTTGTGTGTGTTGCAGGGGATGTGCACCATTGTCTGTGACTTGTGATCCAGGCAAATGATGGTGGCATACATGTCCACAGTGCCTGCACAGGGTGGCTGGCACTCCTGTGCCATGGAGGACTGCAGGCTGTGTGTAGAAGGTTTCCATGGGCCCATGCTGGGGGGCTTGGTTGCCCTGCTACTGCGTCCCTGTGTTGTTGTGCCCTTGGGTATGGGTGGGTGTTTGTCCATGCACTGTGTGGCATCCGGTGTGGTGCATGCTTCCATGCACCACTGTGGGAGTCTGCGCTGGCTGTTGTGGCCAGTGCTAGGTCAGGGTGTGTCCTTGGGAGGGTGTGCAGGGTGCTGTACCACTGGTGGTGGTGTCCAGTGCATGCCCTATCCCATGTGGGGTACCTCGTGTGCCGATGCATGGTCGGTCTCTCAGCTGTACCTCGGGGGGCTGTGTGTGTGGTGGCACTGTGCATGCCGTCGTTGCATCGCTGTGTGCTGCCATCCGCTGATGGGTGCTCATGGTGGGGCTGCCTTGCATGGTTCTATGGTGCACAGGGTTGCATTGTCACAGTGGGGGTGGTGGCATGCATGGGGTTTTCTGCAGTGGTGGATGCTGCTCTTGGGCAGGGTGTCTTGGGGTCACGGTGCAGGGTGTGCTCTGCATTGGGGGACTGGTGTGGCAGGGGTGGTCGGCCTCCTTGTGTGCCAGTCACAGCTTGCCAGGGGGTGTGATGGGGCACCATGGCCCGGCTGTGGGTTGGTTGCTTGTCTCCATGGGCCAGTGGTTATTCCAGCCCTTCCCGGTTGTGCAGTGCATGGGGCATGGGGGGGATGATGTCTGCTCTGCTGTGTGTTCCTCTGCCCATCTGTGGCATGGGTGGTGGGCCCCTACCTTCCTGGTTGTGCAGTTGCATTGCTGCCCTGCTGGGGGGGAATCCCTGGTTGTGCTATAGCGCCTCTGGACTGCTCAGCTTCCCCTCCCTAGTTGCGCTATGGCACAGGTGGTGCAATATTCAGTCGTCAGCTGTAGGTGCAGGTTGGCTGTCTCATTTTTGAATATCGCTCTTGTGCATGGGCTAATGGACTTGTGCTTGCTCCTGCTATTGTGCACTTTTTGGGGCAGTTTGAATATCTGGGGCCCATGTTTCCACAGTGTAGTGATCCTCCCCTTCCCGTAGAAGAATAAACATTTTCCGTACTGTAGTGGTACCATCCCTGATTCCATAACAAAACAAATTATTTTCTATAGTGTAGTGGTTCCCACCCCTCCCGAATTCCATTAGGAAAATTAATAATTTTCCATAGTGCAGTGGTTCCCACCCAATTCCATTAGAAAATAAAAATGTCCATAGTGAAGTGGTTCCTCCCCAATCCCTGTAGAAATAAATAATTTTCTGTAGTGTGGTAGTTCCTACCCCGATCCCCATCAGAAAAAAAAAATATTTCCCATGGTGAAGTGGTTCCCTCCCCGATTTCTATAAGAAAATAAGCCATTTTCCATAGTGTAGTGGTCCTCCCTGATCACTAACCACCGTCCCCAAATGAACTAATTCCCAGCACTGGTAGTATGGTGTCCCACCCACCCCCCCATCACCGATAGCCATCCTCCTATCACACGAAGTTATTACCTGGTGGGCTAGTGACCCCTAACACTTTACCCTCTCAGGTAATCACCTACCAGCTCCCCCAGCATGATTGCCAGTCGGAGAGCAGCACTGCCCTCCTCACACCTCCATGGCTGTGCGCCGACTGAACTGTCAATGACAGTGTACAGTACACACTACCAGCTTGTAGTGTATTCTGTATGCTACCATTGACAGTTCAGACAGTAGGCAGCCATGAGGGTGTGAGAAGGGCAGTACTGCTCGCCGACTGGCAATCATGCTTGGGAGGAAGTGGGTGGTAGGTGATTACTTGAGAGGGTGGGGGGGCACTAGCCCACCAGGTGATAACATTGTGTGATAGATGGACAGTGATCAGTGACCGGGGAAGGGGACAGGACACTATACTACCAGTGCTGGAAATTAGTTCATTTGGGGCTGGCAGTCGGTGATCAGGAAGGGGGGAAGGACCACTACACTAAGGAAAATGATTAATTTGTCCATGGGGAACAGGGTGAGAACCACTACAAAATGGAAATTATTGATTTTCTTATGGGGAGTGGGGAGGGAACCGCTTCACTATGGAAATGTATTTATTGTCATATGGAGATCAGGGTGGAAACCACTGCACTATGGAAAATTATTTATTTTCTTATGGGGATTGGGGAGGGAACCACTTCACTATGGAAATACATTTATTTTCTTATGGGGTTCAGTGTGGGAACCACTACACTATGAAAAACAGCACAGAATGCATGAATGGAGACATAACAACTCTACACATCCATTCAGTCACTCTCCTGTATGCACAGAACCGTAGGTCTCATAACAGAAGTAGCATTCAAACTTGTGCCCAAAATGAAAGAAATCTGAACAATAGACACGGGAATTTTGAGAAAATATGTTTATTTACATATTTCATGACAAAAACAACACAACACCATACGAATGATTAATTTATGTCTCCTTTAAATTATTTCCTTTCAGCCTCTGTGTTAAATATGACCAATTTTGGCAACTTGTATGCATTTTTTCTCATTTTTTCAAATATTTATAAGTAATCAGAACTAATCAAAACTAATTAGAACAAATCAGAACTAGATTGTGTTCTGGTTCTTATTTAACAAGGGTCAGGACTTCATCAAGTTCTCCCAGCCCTACTGCATGGTGTATTGTATTGTATTATAATAACTGTGGAGCATTTTCTCCCATAGGAAACCTGAGTTATAATTCGCCATGCGCCGGGTTTCCTCGCTCCAACGCATATGCCTGCCTCCGCTCACACAGCCCGCACACACTTTCCACCCGTCGACTCCGCTTCCGCCACTATCACTCAGCGGTAAGTTAATGCAAAATAAAAAACAACTTGCCTCTCAGCAGTCCTGTTTGACTCCTCGACTAAATAAAATGAAAAAAAAGATAAAGTATCTGGCAGCAGCCAGGCCGTGCAGGCAGCAGACCGCTGACAGCCTTCCATTGGGACCAAACTGCGGCTGTTGATTTTATACAATTGCTGTGGCAAGAAAAAGCTCCCCAGCAATTATATGAAATAAAACATGGGGTTGTGTGTTTAATGAGGTTTTTACAAGCACCCCTCGGTGTTGGATGGTTAAATATACATACAGGTAGCAACAAACACCTCGGGGTATGTATAAAAAGTCATTCAACACACAACCCCATGCATTATTGTATATGTATTGCATGATGAAATGATAACACAGCTCATTGTACTGTAGTGTACTGTACAATGTGTATTGCATAGTTTATTGCATTGTTCTGTACTGTGTGATTTATTATATGGTCAACCATTGTTCTATACAAAAAGCAACCTGCTTAAAATCTTTATAGTATACTAGAGAGTGCTGTTTCATATAGAAACTGGCAGCAATTCCAGTGTTGTTGCACCTTAGTAGAAATGTAAAAAGGTTGTTGTACCCTCTTGAGTACATTACTACTATGCTACAACATAGAATGCCCTCACACTGACTCTAATTCTGAACCTCTCCAATCTTAACTTTTCTCAGCTCTCCATGGCTGAAACAAATGATTGGAGATGGCTGTAACAGTATTTTCTAAATTGGATGTCAGTAAATAGCAATTCATTGCTGAGCAACTCCACCACCCTTTCCTCAGTCCCATCCCTCTCCATCAAACCACTAAGTTAGTGCTAACAGTTTTTTACAGTATTTCCAATCATCATGAAGCATGAGATCACCAAAAGTAGGCTTGTTTTATTTTCATTTAATTATTTGCTTGCGTGAGTTACTATTGGGAATGGAGAGTTACCAAGGAAGGGGGTAGATGTATGTGGGAGGGGTTACACAAAGTAGCTCATATACTATAAAAGAAAATGTATGAAGCACTTTGCACAACAAGGCTGAGTTGGCTTTTCGAGGTTGTCAGGACAGCCACAGACCTCTTGAGCTCCACTTTCAAGGCCTGAAGGTTGTCATGATAACCTCTTGAAGCTAGCACAGCCTTGTTGTGCACAATGGCCCATACACAAGCTTCTGTGTTGTGCACCTTCTAAACTGTTGTACACATCCCAAAGTGTTGTTCAGCACAGTTTAAAGGCCATAAAATGTTAAAATCCTCACTTACCCCTCACCAAGCTGCTTACTAACTCCCCAGTGCCCAAAGTTTTATCTTTTGACTTGTAAGAGTTGGTAAATTTAATTTCAAGTTATAAAACAGAACAATGAAATTGTGAGTGTTTTACTTGCTGGGGCACTTCTGTAACTCCTACATGTACTATATAATGTCTTTCTTTCTTTCTTTCTTTCTTTCTTTCTTTCTTTCTTTCTTTCTTTCTTTCTTTCTTTCTTTCTTTCTTTCTTTCTTTCTTTCTTTCTTTCTTTCTTTCTTTCTAATAAAATATGGGCAAACATACAAAACAAGGCTATGTTTTCATCTGAGGATTGAAATGACAGCATGGACATCTCAGTCATTAGTTTTGAGATTCATATGCTGTCATCTCAACCCCTCGATGGAAATACAGCCATATTGTATATGGTTGCCCATACATTATTCTCTGTGTATTGCATAGTGTATTGTTCTGTACAGTGAAATTGTACTGTACATTTTACTGTACTGCACAGTGTATTGTGTTGTGTTGTGTTGTGTTGTATTGCATTGTATTGTATAAGATCAAGTCAAATATACTGATTCTAAGATTTTTCTGTGTTTTTGTAGATGAGGATTTCAGAAGTTTCTTTGTGTTTTCCCCCGCAGCTATAACACAGATGTACCTAA
Organism: Neoceratodus forsteri; assembly: GCA_016271365.2. Classification (NCBI taxonomy): domain Eukaryota; kingdom Metazoa; phylum Chordata; order Ceratodontiformes; family Ceratodontidae; genus Neoceratodus; species Neoceratodus forsteri. Next base: position 1,117,166,906 of record CM028130.1, read on the forward strand.
ACCTGATGTCCAGAGTAGAGACTGGTATTGAACATGCCACTGGGGTATCTAGTGAAAGAAAGAAAGAAAGAAAGAAAGAAAGAAAGAAAGAAAGAAAAGAAAGAAAGAAGACTACAAAAACATACAAAAGGTAAGCTCTGAGGATCAATAGCCAAATCGGCTAAACCCATCTACTTTCATCACAAAACCATAGCCAGTCATAGATTGTACTGTACATGCTGCAGTGTCCCCGTATGAGTGTTTGTTGGGGGCAACTTCATGCTAGAGACGGGCCAACTAAAGGTGGATAAAACCTATTTAGCTTCCAATGCCTGGCTCTAACCCTCCACTACCTCTTTAAATAGGAACAGAAACACTGCATTATTCACATTTCCTATTGCTTTCCCCTGTTCTCTTTCTGTTCACCTTTCTCTTTTTTTGTTTCTGTCTCCTTTGTCTTTACGATCAGGTCAGTATGTACTCTCTGCCCATTGCATTAAAAATGATCCATCCAACCAGTGACACTACGATTAGAGTCACTCTGTGGTTTCTGACATTGATGTTATTAGTGGCATGGGCTGCAACATAAGTGGCAATGGAGACACTCCAATGTGCTCAGTTTGCATGGAAGCAGCAACCCACGCATGTAGTGAAATCAGCATAGGAGCTACTGATTGATTCTAACTGAGGATGTCAATGGTTGTAGTATTTATAATGGTGCAATTGGGTGGGGCTAGATACAGAGGTGGTTTTGAAGATGAGAGAGACAGAAAACAAAAAGACTGCGATATCATGGTAGTCATCACCATCAGTAATAGTGGTGATAGCTGTAGTGCACCATGATGGGATTGCAATCACTATCACTTCAGTGTAACTTAATGCTGGGTGAGTGATAACAGCTGCTATCAGTGTTGTGGTAGGAAACACTATAGCGGTCTTTCACTCTTAATACATATGGCTACCACTGTATGTGCAGTTAGAGAACAGGGAGTAATCAAATATGGAATAGAATATTGCCATGTTTCTCTTCTCCTTTAAGAAGTCAAGCATTAAGTCAGAGCCAGGCTAGAAGTAATAAGCACAAATACAGACCTAGCAAGCTCAGCCCTTGCTCATTCACAAAGTTTTAAGCACATTTGTTGTAAGTTCTCTTATTTTCTAGAGGTGCTACCAGTACATGGCACTGTATATATCAGTAAACAAACAGAATCCAGTGCACCCCCAAAAAAAGATGAAGATAATTCAGATGAGTTAAAGATAAAAACATTAGAGTAAGTTTCCAACCATAGGGTTCACTTTGTTGTCCAATGGTTGGGTGTAATTCATATTACAGTAGAAATCTAACAACCACGCACAGGAAAGAAAATACATTTTAAAGAACTGACATCTAGGATGGGTGGGATTTTATTTGATTACTGGCTGGGATCAGCACAAGTGTTTTTTTTTTCAGCTGATCCTAGTAATTGTAGGGGGTGAACCCCTTGTATTTATTATATCTAACTCCAAGTCATAGACATACTGATTGTCAGGCAAACTCATATCAGGGTTATACACTTGTCAGGCAACAGTATGTCAGGGAAACTCACCTGTCAGTCAAATGTAGTACTCTCCTTAGGATAGACTTGCATTCTCACTGTTGTCAGCTCACTTGGCTCGTTTCCCGTGCTGACTCATTAGGCCTGTTTACATGGCCCCATTTGCACCACAGCAATCTGAGGGTTCCATGTCAGAAGAGCAAATGAATAATGGTGAACCGTCACAACAGCTCTGAATCCAGAGTGCAAATACTTTTTAGAAAGTGTTTTCTTGCAGGGGTCTTTGCCCCCCCATGCCTCCCTTTGTGGGGGGCTTTGTTCCCCATAACCCCCCTTAATTTAGATTCCTACTCCAGGGTGTGCACAACTTGGGCATGGCGGCAGAACCATGGTCATGCAAAAGTGTTGGCACCATGGTTCTTTTGCTGTTGTGATGGTTTGCCATTATTCATTCACCATCTTCATGGGATGCCCAATCTGAGCACTTGGGTTGCTGTGTTGCAAATGCTGCCATGTAGACATTTACATGATCATGATAAGTCAGGCCTTGGTCTTCTCCTGGAGCAACTGCAGAGCTGGAGACAAGTAAAGGAGTGAGTGGTGTAAGCAGCCATGTGGACAGACTACACTGTTCACTCCAACGTACCCAGCTGGCACTGTCAAGCATCCGACTGCACCCCCCAACTAATGGTCCTTCTCCAGCATGGCTTGTATGGGTGCTGAGATTGGCCATCTATACACAAATAAATTGGCCCTGAAGATCTCGGCAACACCAGAGCAGACCAGTGGTTGTTCACTAATGAAATAAGGAGCTGAAGAGGTGTATGCCCATAGATAGCTCCTGAGTTTAATAGTAGATAATGTTTGCACCAGACATAATGTATGAATCATGTTTGTGTTTGAATTTACTTTTGGTGTCACTTATAACAATGCTTTCAGGCAAATTATTCCATAGATTTATGACACGTTGTGAATATAAATATTTTCTCTTGATTGTTTGGAAACTAGTTGGTTTCAACTGTAGTGGTTGACCATGAGTAAACATTTTAGTATCTTTAAATTCAAAGTTCATTCTGTTAAAGATATACTGATCATTTATTAAGTCATGCATAAGTAGCAAATCCCCTCTTTTCCTACTTAACTCCAGATTCATGAGATTTTGTTCAGTTAGTCTATCTTCATAATTTCTATTCTTTATGCTGCCAATCATTTTGGTAGCTCTGCATTGCACCTGCTCAACAGTATATATGTTACTTTATCGGGGCACTCCATTTGGCTTCTGTAATCTAAAAGGTCTAACATGGCATCAGAACTTCCTTTTACAACTGCTTATATTTTTCTTATTGACCACAAAACCCTATTAGCTTTTGATATCACCACACTGCATCGATCATTTAGTTTACATTTTTATTTATGAATATGCCTAGGTCTTTCTCATTTTCAGTTTCCTGTAATAATTTATTACACAATAAGTATTGATGTGGAGTGTGTTTTTTCTCTAGGTACATTACTCTGCATTTATCAAGATTCAATTTCATTCCCCACTTACAGTAGTGTTTTTAATTGAGATGATGTCTTGATGTTTGTATGCCTCTGATTGTTTTTATATTATTAGGCACCTTGGCAACAGATAAGGCACCTTAAAAAATAAATGTATTATTATTATTATTATTATTATTATCATTATCATTGTATGCCCTCCTGGTAATGGAATTAAGATCTCGCTGAAGTCTTTCAATTTCTTCTATGGTGTTACATGGACCTCCTAGCTATGAGTCATCTGTGTATTTTGTACTTCAGTTAAATACTTCTTTGTTCATCACTGAGATGAAAATTTGAAACACTAATGGACCCAGGACTGAGCCCTTGGGGACCCCACTAGTCAATTCCCCGTCATCTGGATAAATATCCATTTGCAGATACTCTTTGGGTATGCCCTGCTAGCCAATTTATAACCCATTGTAGGTTGTTATTTGGTATGTTTAATTTGGAAATTTTTTTCAAAAGTAGCTCAGTGTGGGACAGTGTCAAATGCCTTACAGAAATCAATAAACACTATGGGCCAGATATTCAAAAGGGTTGCGCCTGCGCAAGTCCGAACTTGCTCCATACTGCGATATTCAGCAGGAGGCAGTTGCGCCACAGAAAACATGCTGAGCAACAGCGCAATGCAAATGAATGCATGCTGAACTGGAGGGGGAGGAACCATGCATAAACTGCACAGCCCGATATTCAGCTGGGCTGTGCAGAGTTATGCAAGCGCACCCCAACCTGCGCCTGCACAACTTTGAGCCAAAAAAGGCTCAAGTCAGGACACCACAGGTGAGCTGCTGCATTGCAAGGTGCAACACAGCAGCTGCCACCTGTGGCTGGCCCTCATCCCACACCCTGAGCTTCCCCGCAGCCCGATCATGGGCAAAAGAGTGTAAAATCCCCACCACCACCACCCCCACTGGCCCGATCGCTGGCATAGTTTAATTCCCCCACCAGCCTGATCGCGGGCAGCAATGTGTCCCCAAACACATCCCTGGTGGTCCAGTGGACTGAAAATCCGATCGTGGGATGGAATAAACAAAACACCCCCCCAACATAGCCCTGGTGGTCCAGTGGATTGTAAATCCTGATCACAGGGTGGAATAAATAAACCCTCCCCGAACACATCCCTGGTGGTCCAGTGGACCGTAAATCCTGATCGTGGGATGGAATAAATAAACACCCCCAAACACATCCCTGGTGGTCCAGTGGACCGTAAATCCCGATTGTGGGATGGAATAAATAAACCCCCACGAACACATCCCTGGTGCCTGGTGTCCCCCACCCCACCACCACGAAGCCTCACTTTCGCTCCCCGGCTGCGGCGGACGGCAGCATCCCATCCGCCTGCCATCCCACCACCCGCCGACTGACTGCCCAGTAGGGCTGCACTCCCATTGGTGCAGAGCAGAGCCAATGGGCATGCAGCCCATACCGTCTAAGACAGTCCAGATTTGTGAATACATTCATTCACAAAACTGGACTGTCTTATGATTATGCTGCACACCCATTGGCTCTTGCTCTGCACCAATGGGCGTGCAGTCCTACCGGGCAGTCAGTTGGTGGGCGGCGGGGCGGCAGGCGGGTGGGATGCTGCTGCATGCTGGCTGCCAGGGGGAGCGGGGTGGTGAGGCTTTGTGAGTGGGTGGGGTGGGGGACACTAGGCACCAGGGATGTGTTCGGGGGGTGTTTTATTTATTCCATCCCGTGATCAGGATTTATGGTCCACTGGACCACCAGGGATGTGTTGGAGGGGGAGACACATTGCTGCCCGCGATCGGGCTGGTGGAGGGATTAAACCATGCCCGCGATCGGCTGGGGGGGAATAAACTATGCCCGCCTATCGGGCCAGTGGAGGTGGTGGTGGGGAATTTACACTGTTTTGCCCATGATCAGGCTGCAGGGGGCATCAGTCCCTGACAGCTGCTGCCTGGCAGGGCGCCAGGTGCAAGTCCTTGGTGATCAGTACACCTGCATGCTAATGGCATGCAAATGGGGCCATAATCAGATGCAAATGGCCCCCATACACCTTGCATGAATTATGGCCCCATTTGCATGTCACCTTTTGAATATCATGATTTTGCGCATGGCGCAATGGTACTTGCGCCACCGCAAGTTGAATGCTCCACTCTGACCACTTGCGTTGGTGCAAGTTCCACTGCGCCATGCACAGTGGCTGTGGCCAGGGGGTGATATTCAAAGGAGTTGCTCAAGCGTGCAACTCCTTTGAATATCACTCTGGTCAGACCCCTGTGCAACTATTTTGTGCAGTGCAAGAGCTTCCTCCACAAAATAGCGCAGCTTGAATATCTGGCCCTATGTATTTACTGGTTAGTGATGTTTATCAACTGCTGGCAGTGGATGGCAAACTTTGTTATTCACACGTGTGAATAATGAACTATAAATAACAAAGTTTGCCCTAGCATCTTTCTTGAACATTCTGCCAACACAACCCCTGACAGGTGAGCAGCTGCATGGCTGCCTTCACTCACACTGCCAAGTCGCTCATGCCGCACCTGGAAATTACCAACATGTGAACTGTTTCCTAATCAGCCATTGCAGATGTAAACCATTTCACAGTAGTTTAAATAAATCTTTGTAAAAATAAATAAAAACAGGCAACCTCTTCTCAATTTCTTCAATAATACTGTCAAACCTTCTTCTAAATCCTGAACTTTCTCTCACTACCAGTGAAGAACAATGGTGACAGAGAGAGAAAGGAGAATGAGAGAGAGAGAGAGAGAGAGAGAGAGAGAGAGAGAGAGAGAGAGAGAGAGAGAAGCATTCACCTGGTCTTATGTCAGACCGATAAGTACCCCAAAAAGTTCAAATTTCATAAAAACAAATTTAAACAGTTTTACAAATGTTCTTACTTTAAAGTTTTACACAGTCTCACAAATGTTGTTACTTAAGGCATATTTACTTCCAGTAGTATCAGTTTTCAACAGCACTGCATAGCACTCTAAACTTGATGCAGAATGCAATTGTTAAAGAACCAGTAAATATAAAAAATAAAACCTGGGGAAACATTTACATTCAGATTTTATGCACATCCTCAGTATGCAATGTCTTCATAAACCCCTCAGTGTTTATAGGGAATCGCACACCTCAGGTGTGCATATAATCCTCATTATACACACTTCCCCATGCATTATTCTATATACCCACTGAGGATCTATTATCAAGTGCCCTGCTCACTTGCTCATAATAGCATAGTAAATTGGCTACACAAGAATGACCAGTTGAGAAACCATGTTGTTCTGTATCAATTTGACCATTGATGGTGGTTATGAGAACTATTTTATCCTTCAGTATAGATTCTAATATTCTCTCAATAACTGAGGTGAGGCTGACAGGTCTCTAATTTTGTGCATCTTGCTTGTTACATTTTTTTTATAAATGGGGAGTCGTATGCCATTTTCCAGTCCAGGGTGCTACACCTTTTGCAACATATTTTTCCTATAAAAATCTCAATGGTCCTGTAATACTGTATCTCATTAATTTGAGCATTTGAGGAGCTATTACCTGGTCCTGGTGTGCTATGAGTTTTAAGATTATTGATTTTAGTTAATATCTGTTCTCAGTCATTTTAAATTTGTCCTTGTTTGATGTTGTGTGAATACAAAGATGGATACGATTTTTATTAAATACAGAACCAAAATGATTGTGAAAGACATTTGCTATCTTTTGAGACTCCTTAATAGTAATCTTCTTGTTAATTAGCATTGCTAAACTATTATCTGATTTTTAAGAGAGTTCATGTAACTATAAAATAATTTACTATTTTGTTTGGTGGCCATAGAGGCAATTTACGCCCATGTTTTGTTCTGCTGTTTTGAGTTTTGCAATTTTTCTGCATGTTTAAAAACAATTTCCAAGAAACATCTGTATTTATTTTCTTATGTCTTGCATACAGAGCATTCTTTTTCTGTATTAGTTTTTGATCTTTTGTTAAACCATTTAGGGACATGTCATTTCTTATTATATATTTGTTTTAATATGTTTATCACACGTTGTTATTATAATATTTTTAAAATGTCCAACATTCTGCAACACTTTTCTCTTTGAAATGTAAATCCCAGTTAATACTATTTATTGCATTATTTATGTTGGTAGTGTTGCTGTATTATATATATATATATATATATATATAATAGTGGCACAGTAGTGCCACTATAGTTAGGGTTGAGGAGCAATTTCTATGTTAAACCCCAAAACTTTGCACCTTAATAACTTTGCAACTGTTTGATGGATTTGCCTGAAATTTGGAATACATGATCAAGAACCATAGGCCTGGGGATCTGCTAAGTTTTGTACTGGTCTGATGTACGGCTGTGGAGTTATTAAGCATGATCTGTGCACGCGATTACGCTTTTTCTGGAATTCTATGGTCGTGCTTACAGGTCGTACAGTTTGTGCGACCAGCCCGAAATCTTCAGGGAACATGTGGCTGGGGTCCCCAATGTGCCTTTCAAAGATTTTGTGAAAAAATATTAAACGGTTCAAAAGTTATTCAAAAAACAATTTCCCATTATAAGTCAATGGGAAAAGTTAACAAAAAGTTCAACAGTGTCGCAAATGCACTTTTTAGTGTCGCAAATGGCCCTGTTACTGTCACAAATCCACTATCTTGTTTTCAGTTAGTGATCAGAAAAATTCTTGGCATTTAAAATTGAGACCCTCTAGCAACCTAATTCTTTTTGTATTCACCTAGTGGGCCCTGAGGATGCTAGCCATATGCTATTTTGGGGTAAAACACCCAGAAATATGTTTTTTCAAATTTCTGGAAAAAGTAGTGTTGCAAAGTGAGTGTCGCACTATCGAAAGTGTTGCAAATTTTTTGAAAGCTTTTAGAATTTGCAGACACTACTTTGCGACACTATGCCCAAAATAACAGTAATTCTTTGGCACTCCACTGCAAAAGAACGGTTGGGAGTTTGGGGCTGAAATTTGGAAGGAATGCAGATGACATCTCATAGATGTGCCTTTCATTGCTGTTTTGGAAAAATATTACACAGCGGCAAAGTTACGGCACTCTAAAGTTGACATTTTTTCCCATAGGATAACATTACAGCACCCGACGCTTTACAGAAATCCTTTGGATCCCTGCTGCAAAATAACGGTTTGGTCTTTTTCCTGAAATTTGGAGATGACAGCCAACAGCCCACAGATGTGCCTTTCAGTGGTTTGCGGACAAATATTACAGGAGGCAAAGTTATGGCACCCAAAACTTCTTTTTCCCCATAGATAACATTACGGCATTCCACGCTGCTTCAGGGCCCGTATCTTGAAACGGTGCAAGATACGGACTTTTTCAGAAAATGCTTAGCTCCCATGAGGCTAAGTACAAAATTAGCCAGGACAGTTGTAAATTATACGACTTTTAAATTTTTTTTCTACGTCGTACGGTTCCTGAGATATAACGTGTTTAGTATTCCAAGTTCTCATTTTAGGCTCCGATACTCATTATTATGCATACATTATTTGTACTCACTGTCTTTCTCTATGTAGGTTTTGGAGAAACCAGCCTGTGTGCTTACATACTGTTACTGTTGCCCTTTCCGCTGGCGGTTCCGCACTGCTTCACTCTACCGCTGACGCCTGTGCCACCATGTGCTATCCTTGCGCTTACCTATGGCTGGCGCTTGTTATTTTTTTGCCTTTATGTCACCATGCCCATTGACATTTCTGTTTGCAGGCACCATGTTACTATGTGGACAACACATCACGTGGCAGACCATTCCTGCTCACGCCACCATGTGTGTTACCCTTTCTGTTCTTATTCAGCCTGGCTACCATGTGCACCACTGTTAGCATTTCTGTTTGCATTGCTGTCCATGTTAGTATGCCACAAGACATCATGTGGCGGGAGCGCGGGGCCCCTCCCACCACTGCATTATGCGGCAGGCCCCGTGCTCCCACCGCTGCATTACATTCACTATTTCTCTATCATTCTCAAAAGAGGCAGATAAACTGATATCGTAATAAGATATTAAAGAGGCTGATTACTGCTGACCTCACACCCTCAATCAAGATTGGAGTGTGCATTGGGATAGTGGGTCCCAACTCTCACCCCATTCTCCTATACTTCTGCTGCTTTACTCATGTCATGGGTGAAAGAAGATAATCTCAATGCACACCCAATGCTGGTTGGGGTATGGGGTCAAGGGGTTTTCAACCCCAATAGCGAATTTCCTCACTTTTGTCACTGTGGAACAACCCTAACTAATGCATTAAATGGAGTTTTTGCCTCTAATATATATATATTATATATATATATATATATATATATATATATATATATATATATATATATATATATATATATATATATATATATATATATATATATATATATATATATATATATATATATCAGTGCAATCTTTAGTAATACAGGGTTTAAGATCAGGTAAAGCGTATGCTGACATGGTCACTTGTTCCAAGTGGAGGACCCATAGTGCAGTTGGTTATGGTCGTATTATGAGCACCTAATACAGCATCCAGAATATTGTCACCTCGTGTTGATTCTGTGACATATATGGACAAGGTTTTGTTCAGGGCACATCCTTAAGAATGCATTACTTTATCTATTAGTAGCTTTGCTAGCTAACCAGTTTATGTCCCTGAGGTTTAAGTAACTTACGAGGACTACTTCAGTCAATTCACTTACTAGTTCAATTTTATTAATGCTATTTTGATTTCTATCATCTCCAGTATTTAGTGGTCTGTGACACTATATAAAATGTTATGTCCAAGATTATTACTGACATTTTTAAGCCAGATGGTTTCTGTTGTAGAATATTTAATATTTATTTTATTTGAAATATCTATTGCAGAGATTTTATTTGATACATTTCCAGTTATACCATCTCCTCTTTGTAGACTGTCCAATCAAAAGTTGATACCCATGTAAGTTTGCTCAAGTCTCAACAGGTGTCCACCATGTCTCAGTGACAGAGTATGTCATTGTCTCTTTCAGATGCTACTAGTGCCTCTAGTCCATACAATTTATTATTTAAGCTCCTGGCATTGCATTAGAGGCACTTGATTGAATCTTTGGCTAATTTGCCTTTATTGTTCTTATTTTGAGGTATGCCTTTAAGTAAGCTGCTAAGATGATTTTCTCCACCCTTTCATATTTAGTATAAATGGTACTCTTCCATTTTATCTTTAATAAATTTACTAAGTTTAGCTGCACCTACTTTATTAAGGTGAAGACCATCACAAATGTGTGGCACCATTTTTTTGAATAACCCCAGGAGTCAATGAACTCAAATCCTTCTTACAGGCACCAATTATTTAATCATGTATTAATCCTTTGCAAAGTTTTGTTTTTCCGATGGGTTCCGGTACAGGAAGAAGCCTGATATAACTGCTGTCCCCCAATCTCTTGATTTGCCTCCAGTGATCTATGATTTCATAACAGTTATCTTGTTCATGACTAACACTGATGTCATTTGTGCCCACATGAATAATAACTATAGGGGCCTCTCCACAAGTCTTTAGGATGTCACTTACTTGGGCTTTAATAACTCTCACCTTGACATCTTGCATACAAGAGAGTATTCTATTTGCTTTATCTGGATTACAGACAGTAGTATCACAGTGCATAATGATGGAATTCCCTAGTATCACAAGTTGTGTTTTGTTATCTTTTGCAGGCTCAGGTCCATAGTGTAAAAAAACAAAGACAAGGCGCTGCGTCAGCATGTGGTCTAAAAGCAAAACAAAATGGTTATATTAAATGCACGCTGAAAATAGAAAATAGAGTTAAAAATCTACGTTTCGACCTTAGGTCTTCTTCAGGAAATATCTAAAAGAGAAAAAAAACAAGTCAGTGTAGAGGAGAGGTAAAATGAGAGAGATATATATATGTGGAGAAAGAAGAAGGGGAGGCAAAGGAGAAGAAGTGATAAATGATAAGATTAAGAGAGAATCTGTGAAACAAAAAGGTGATGATGGGAAAATAAAACATAATGGGAGAGAAGAGCTGGGAAAGATCCCAGGTAGAGACTGATTAACCCTTGTAAGAAGGCTGAAAGGTGACAAATGTGAGAAGGAGACAGAAATGGAGACATATGGTGAAAATGAAAATAAATCAGTACAAAAACAAATTGACTTTAGGAAAAAAGGGAGGCTGAAAGATGTTAGTGGAAAATAAGTCTATCATTTAAACCAGAGGGCTGCTGGGAGCCAAGGCGGATGATCAGCTTGGCTTCCATGTTTTTTCTATGGTTAGATCCCGGAAGCCCTGCTGAAGGACACAAACAGAAAGGTCATTGACATTGTGGTCCCTGGAGATAAAGTGGTATACAATGGGTTTAGCAGTTTCACCATTCCTGACCGCTCTGTAATGTTCCCGAATATTCTTTGCAGGAGGTGTTCAGCTATTTACATCGGAGAAACTGGTAGGCGCTCTTGCTGACCCCTTCAGGAACATTACAGAGCGGTCAGGAATGGTGAAACTGCTAAACCCATTGTATCCCACTCTTTATCTCCAGGGACCACTGATGTCAATGACCTTTCTGTTTGTGTCCTTCAGCAGGGCTTCCGGGATCCAACTATAGAAACACAAGCTAAGCTGATCATCCGCCTTGGCTCCCAGCAGCCCTCGGTTTAAATTGATAGACTTATTTCCACTAACATCTTTCAGCCTCTTTTTCCTAAAGTCAATTTGTTTTTGTACTTATTTATTTTTCATTTTCACCATATGTCTCCATTTCTGTCTCCTTCTCACACATTTGTCACCTTTCAGCCTTCTTACAAGGCCCTGTTAATCAGTCTCTACCTGGGATCTTCCCCAGCTCTTCTCTCTCCCATTATGTTTTATCTTTCCCATCATCACCTTTTGTTTCTGACTCTCTTAATCTTACTAATATCACTTCTTCTCCCTTGCCTCCCTTCTTCTTCTCCACATATATATCTCTCTCATTTTACCTCTCCTCTACACTAACTTGTTTTTTCTCTCTTTTAGATATTTCCTGAAGAAGACCTCAGGTCGAAACGTAGATTTTTAACTCTATTTTCTATTTTCAGTGTGCATTTAATGTAACCATTTTGTTTTGCTTTCAGGTCCATAGTGTTTGCTATTATTAATGGAGTGGTTTCCTCAAGTGGGAGTGGATTAAATCTATTAGCCAATGTTAAGGCTGGATTGCTTCCTATATCTGCTCTGTGGCCTTTCTTGATTCTTCTTTTAGTATACTGAACTAGCGTCCTGTCATCTGCCGGTGATGTCATGTGTTCTTCTCTTCCTCTCTTATTTCTCTTTTCCCCTATATTTAATTACCCTACTCCTGCTTCCTCTCTAGATATTTTTTTTACTGGTGGTGTTTTGTTCAGCGTCCTGACACCCTTGTATGAACACACTTTTGGTTTCCAGTTCTTTAACAAAAGATTACATTTTGTTTATTTCAGTTGCATTTTTAAGCTCAGCATTTACTGTCCTCAGTTCACTCTGTAATTCATGATGCACATGACATTTATTACATATATCATTTAACTTGGGATCAGTAGTTGCTTTTTCTACATATGTAAGGCATTTGGTATGCCTTATGAATGATTCCTAACTGCAGGATGTCTCCTGAGGGATCCATATTGCTTGAATTCTTACAGTTGCACCTGTCCTTTCATTTGTCAGCACAAACCAAAGGTTGGAAGATTAATTTATAGAATTCTAGTGTTACTTTTAAAAAGGCTTACCAAAGGGAGAGACAGGTAATGACGACTTTTAATAGAGAGGTATTTCCCTCTTTAATAACATACAGGTGATACAAATTGGGTAGCGACTAGTGAAGATGGCCTTTAATCAGCACCCTGTCATGATTAGTGCATATACTAGTTAATATACAAAAAAATAATTGTAACAGTTCCAATTGTACTGCTGAAGAGTAAGACAATAATAGAATTATTTAGTTTTCCAATATACATTCTATTTACCTGTTACCTTTTCCAAAGGAAAAATGTAGGGTCCCTGGCTCCTGGCTTCCCCTGGCTGAGATTGGCATACACATGCCTCTGCCTATGTTGCCTCTACCATGTGCTTGCTGATCCTTGCATTGTGCATCTGCTTTATATCTCTAAAATGGAAATACTGTCTATGACCACTTTATGTTTCATCTACCCTCACAAAAGATCAGGATATACCTAATTTAAGCCCCTACCTTAGTTTGAGTCCCCAAAATATAGTGAGGTAGACTGTGAGAGGGAACCGGATGAGTTTGCTCTGCCCTTAAAAGGACAGATAAAATCTCCTTTCACACAGGACACAGGAGTTCCCATAATTCAGCAGTTAATCATCCCTAGAGGTAATGGGAACTACAACTGATGTTTATGTCTAAAAAGCAAACAGGAACAGCCCAGAAACACAATACTTCAGCACACCCAGGAACAATGTGTGGCTGCAAGGCTCTTTAAAACAATTTCCCTTTATAAACGCTCACACTGTGCCTCTGCATTATATCTCTAAACCAGAAGAGCTGTCTGTGACCACTTCCTGTTTCATCAGCCCTCACTAAACATCAGGATATACCTAATTTAAGCCTCTATCTTAGTTAGAGTCCCAATAATATAGTGAGAGAAGCTTGTGTCATGGACAGACATGTAATCAGGCATACAGAGCATAGTCAAACCCTTGGCTTGATTCTGGCTTGACTCAAGTTAAAATCTGCCTGACCTTGCATTTTGTTACTGTTTTTGTGTTTTTTTTTATTGTGCTGCACTTTTATTCATTTGCTGTATTCCCCCTTCCCCTTAGTATATCCCCTTCCCCAGGTTACACATGGAAATGAGCTGTAGCACATCATGCCTTCTCTGTTTGGCAAATTGTGAATAAGTAAATAAATAAATGGCCCATCTCTTCTCACAGGATGTTTCACACACTTCCTGCATGACTATGCAGTTCTGTTTAGTATATTGCACACTTACTTCTGCTGTAAGCAAGAAATATATTTTCTAATGATTATTGAAATAAAATAAGTAAAAAAAATACTCAGCAATAATCGTGTCTTATACCGTTTATACACCTATTTTTGTAAAAAATTACATTTCAAGGATTTACAAAATGAAATGACAGTAATCAGAATACCATTTATTTGACCTGCCTTTGTAAGAATAGCAGAAGCAGTGCTGTGATATTGCACAAAACTGGGTTGCATGTTGCTCACAGGTTTCGAGACTAAGGTCATTGTATCAGAACAAGGGTTTTCTAGGGGAACAGGGGCAATTTAATAGTAAAAAGCACCAAATCTTGGAAACCCAATCAGTCTATGTTCAATGAAAATGCAAGAATCATAATCACCAGTACAATTCTTGGACTTAACATTTTCAGCTTCTGTAAACCAGTGATCCTGGCTATAATTGTGAAGTGCATACTAGCAACAGTTCTGATGCAACAGTTAAAATGCAAAGACGCAAGTCAACTTTTTTCTGATGGCAGGGGCTGGCTACGGAGGATTAGCAACTGGACCCCCTTCCTGAACCTCTGGTCTCTGACACTGTAAATGATAACATTGCAGCAGCTGTTGGATGTGAGGATCCAGAAGGCAAAAAAGGAGAAATTGCACCACTCATATCCCAGTACATTGCCCACCACAAAAGCAGCGATAGGGGTGAAGGAGGCTGTGAAGGCAAAGGTCAAGATGCCAATGGTCTTGGCTGCCTTGATGTCTGAGAAGGAGGGCCGCTGGCTGCCAGTGAAGCCATCACCCTCGGCTAGGAACTTACGTTTCCTGGAGTAGCGTCTGATGGTGCTGAAGGAGAGGATATTGACAACCAGAGTGCCCCCCAACAAGGTAAAGTCGAAGGCAGGAAAGAGGAGCAAAATATTTAAGGAAGGCACCTCATCAGTCGCCAGAGCATAATTGCACATCCGACTGCAGTTGTTGTATTCCAGGGTGAAGCCAGCACTTAAAATCAGAGGGGCGACTGCCAGCATGAAACTGCCTATCCAGGAAAGGAGGATGAGTCCAAGGGTCCTGCGGCGGGTGATCACGGTGTCCTTGTGCAGTGGCTTCAGGATGGCTACACAGCGTTCCACAGTCATGAGGAAGATGGTGCTGATGGAGACAAAGGTGCAGCCTGCAAAGACAGGGCCAATGACCTTACACGGTTGCCACATGTCCTCACTGTGCCCCGTTGCCCTGGGGTAAGATGCTTTGTACCATATAGGGGGAGTCATGCTGTTGACCATGAGGGTGATCTCAGTATAGACAGAGAAGGGAATGACCAGGATACCAACAATGATGTCAGCCAGAGCCAAAGACACTGCAGACAAGAAAAACAAAACAAAACATGTGATTACTTTGTATACACACCTTGTCCCAATTCCCTTAAGTTAGTACTTTTTCTCTCAAAAAGGCTTCCAAACAATCTTGATGTCCTACATGCAACCATGGAGACCACATTTTGCTTTTAATTTATTAAAATAGAAATAATGATACCACCCCGAGGTTGTACAAGATCATAAAGGCACGGGGCACAGTAGATGAAAACCGAGGATGAAGGCTGATATCTTTATCAATGCCCAGTACCCCATGACTGAGTAC